>CM050651.1:55306092-55935155 GCA_027574665.1 Rhynochetos jubatus | reverse complement strand
GTAGGTTAGTACTCAAAAAATGTAACAAATTTTCTTTTTGTGGACAAAGTCTGTGGCTAAGATTAATGCCAAATCTGACCCTGGGGTTCTGCCACCACTAAGCCACTGTAAACGTGACTCTTAAGCAACTTCAGATATGACTCATCGCATGCTAAGGCAACTATCTAAATTACATAAAGTTTCCCTTTAGTACAGGTCTTCTCCACTAATTATGAAGACAGCCTTAATGACTATGTTGGTGTATATAGCTTAATATTAGAAGGTTAAAATTATGTGAGTTGAATTTCACATTTAATAAATCTGTGACACTAAAGCCATACCTGAATACAGAGTGTACAGGGAGCAATATGTCTTAGGAAGATTAGATTTAGACCTCTGGCTTCATACTTTTCAAGAAGAACTTAAAAGCAAGAACTTAGAGAATTCACAATATAAAATGCTATAATTTTACTAACAGTCTTGCTCAATTTCTAACCTTTTTTTCCTTCTAATGGTAAATTTTAGGGGAAATTTTTTTCATTATCATAGACTCAGTGACATCTAGATAAATAACACTCATTTTATAAAATTCTTATCAGTTCTTTTTCTTTCTCACAACCAAAAGTAAACGTGTAACTGTAGTTAAAGGTTAAGAAGTCAGATGGATTTATCACTGAAATGACACAGATAAAATCTGCTAAGGAACATCTGCTCTAAGAAATTTATTATCGCAGTACTTCCCAAACGCTCTCTTGATTATCTTGCAAAGGTCTGCATACTAACAAATCTGCTGAATATCAATTTACAGTGGATGTATTCTTACTTAACACATCTGAAAAGTAGAAATGCATGAAAATTTCAGGCACAGTCTATCATGGGACAACCTTGATTATAAAAGATTAGCTCCAATGCCATATGCTTTTTTATATTCTCCATCCCAGATCTGTATTTCCTTTTCTCAGTCTTGAAGCAAACAGTGCAGGCAAATTGTTTGCTCAGATACATCTTGGATCCCCAAACAAATGAGAATGAATGTCTTGTTTTCTTTTGGTGAAAACTGTCATTCTTTGCAATGGAGGGATATAAATAAATATACATCAAATTATATAACATGTCACAGAGCAGACAGTCACAAGACGAATTTGACTTTTTTAAAGGCATAGCCTGAGCATAGATGTTGAGAAAATGAAAACAGTACTGCTGTTATAATGTACAGCATGACTCCTTTGACCTGGAGATAAAGGAAGACAAAGCATCAAAGGCATGTCACTCTAAAGGATATAAAACCAGAGAAACCTGAGTGCCCTGGTTTTGTGTACGAGTTTTCTTTAGAGATGAAAATACTTCCTTTAGATTCCCTTTTCTTTATCAATATTGCTCTATTCCCAGAAAGCAGTACTGTAGGTCACTTACAGAGAAATCACTCATTGTTAATGGAAAAACAAATCAACAGCATATTTACTCTGCTAATGCACTTCCCTAGGTCACATTATAGAGGAAAGCTTTTAAAAATCATTTGTTTGACTGATCATACTATGATCTGAACTGTTAGCTACTCTGAGTAGGAGATCCTGTTTTAATGTGAGGGCTTTAGACGTACAGCTCAGATGTGTTCACGTGCAGAAGGAAGGAACCACTCTGCTGCAAAGTGGCTGGATGTATAGCCAATAAAGGGTGTTTCAGAAAAACATGAACACTCTCAGTATCTGCTCACAGGAACTCTGCTTCAAACTCTGCTCATGACCCTACTGTAAGACAGAAAATCCCAGTCCACTAGCAGAGTTCCTACTAGTTTTCTGTGTTGGTGTGCCAGAAAGAGATTTTTCTTGGGCACTTGGGTGAACTTAAAAGAACTGCCATGTTACGGGAGAGCAAAGAGGTCATTTCATGGTGTCCAGTCTGTTCAAGCACAACATACCACAGGAAATACAGCCACGGTAAACTCATTCAACTTTGTTTCTTGCAGCTCTCAAAACCAGATTTTCATAAAGACAGAAAGTTACTTCCATATGTGCACATGCAAGAACACATTACATACATAAATATGCCATTACTCTACTAGTGATCGTTAATTGCAATCACTCTTTAAAAGAGAAGGTACAGAAATGGAGGTATAGCCACACTCACCCTGTTTGTCAGCAGATGAAGGCACCTCTCAAATAGATCCTCTTTCTTTTCCATTTTCTTTATCTCTACTTCTCTGAGGATGAGGAGAAGGATGAAGAGGAGAAGGAAGATCTCAGTGGCACATACAAGGGGCTCAGGTCTTCAGCTGTGCCCATCCCATCGGCAATGCAGGGCCTGTTCAATGCACGCAAGGTGCTGAAGAAGCTGAGGACTGACCTCCTTGGTGCCTGACAGGTGCTTAGCAAGAGGACTTTCAGGCCACAGATTAACTTGGGCACTGGGATGGATGGCACCTATGAAGTCTGGAGTGTCCACGAGAACAGCATCACCTACCACCTGCTCGTGTTCCTGCAGCCGCCCCCCGGGCACTCCTTCAGCCTGGAGCCGGACACCACGGGGCAGCTGCCACCAGGGCACTCCAGGGTCCGTGTGGTGTTGGGGTGCGTGTGCTCGCGGGAGAAGCTGCTGGGGGATATTCTGGGCCCCAAAGAGCGAGGGGATGCTGTCAGCACTGGGGGCTGCCGGAGCCGGCGGAGGGAGTGCCAACAGCCGCCTGCCTTCGGGCGAGAGGGCAGCACGGTGTACCGGTGACCACCTTAAACCCCTTATCCGGGGACTACCCGACGCTTTGAACAGCCGTATTCAATCCCTCGGCGAAAGGTTTCAGGAGGGCCATGAAGCGAAAGCGGAGAAGCCCTCAGAAGCCGGCTGTGGACGTTCTGACTCGGGCGGAGTCGCCGAACAGCCGAGGCCCGGGCGGGCTGGGCCCGCCGGCCGGAACAGGTGCGCCGGAAACCCCGCCCCGCGCCGCCTGCCGCTGCAGTGTCTATCAACTCAATTTCCATCCAGGACCAGAAAGCCCGTACTGAACTCTGGGGGTGCTCTAGCAGCCGCACAGGCCGCCCGAGGAGCTTGTGGAGTCTCCAACCTTCAAAAGTCACCTGGACATGGTCCTGGCAGCCTGCTCTAGGCGGCTGTGCTTGAGCAGGGGGGTGGCACCGGATGAACGTGGGGCAAACCAACCCCTGGGACCACAACAGCATTGTCTGGGGTGATCCCTGGGGAGGTGGACAACACGGGCTCCAGGTGGTGCGCTGTCCACACGGGGAACAGCACCATGAATGTGCAGCTGGACTGTGGGTGCTCTGCTGGCTGCCGGGGCAGGAGGCAGTGCAGGGCAGCAGCTGGAGGCACAGCCAAGGCAGGAGGGAGAAGTGTCTTGCAGCACCAGGCACCTCCCCTCCCTCACCCCCTCATCACCATTCAGGAACAGAGACTCTTGGAACACCCATCTCTCTTCAGCACAGCAAGGGCAGAGACCCTGTCAGGGAGAGGCCCCATCTCACCCAGGGGATAGACACCATCACCCCCATCAGCATCATGAAGGTACCAGGAGCACCGTCATGTCAACATGCACAAAGACCACCACCAAGGGAGCTGATCCATCTCACAGGGTGGCAGAGCAGGAGTAAACCATCTGCAGGCCTTGTCACCTTCTCTCACATGTGCACACTTAGAATTCCTTTGGCTGGCATTCCTATGCTTACGGGCAGACAGAGCAAAGTTATGTCTAGGAGGTTCCCGGAGTGTGTGTAAGACAATTTCCCAACAGCTGGTGAGTGAGCCAGCTAGGGAAGGCAGCCTTCTGGACCTGCTGTTTGTGAACAGAGAAGGACTTGTGGGTGACATGGTAGCTGGAGGCCATCTTGGGCACAGCGATCATGAATTGATAGTGTTTTCAATTCTTGGAGAAGAAAGGAAGGGAGTCAGCAGAACTGCTACCTTGGACTTCCAGAGGGCTGACTTTGGCCATTAGGAGCCTGGTTGACAGAGTCCCTTGGGAGGCAGTCCTGAAGGGCAGAGGGGCCCAGGAAGGCTGGGCATTCTCCAAGAAGGAAATCTTAAAGGCACAGGAGCAGGCCATCCCCATGTGCCAGAAGATGAGCTGGCGGGAAAGAAGATTGGCCTGGCTGAACAAAGATCTTTGGGTGGAAAACAGGGGAAAAAGGAGAGTTTATGACCTTTGGAAGAAGTGACAGGCAACTCAGGAGGACTGCCAAGATAACGTGAAGATATGCAGGGAGAAAATCAGAAGGAGCAAAGGCCAACTAGAACTTAATCTGGCTACTGTGGTAAAAGACAATAAAAAATGTTTCTATAAATACATTAATAACAAAAGGAGGGCTAAGGAGGATTTCCATCCTTTACTGGATGTGATGGAAAACAGTGACAAAGGATGAAGAAATGTCTGAGGTACTCAATGTCTTCTTGTCCTCGCTCTTTAGTAGTAAAACCACTTGTTTTCAGAGCACCCAGTCCCCTGAGCTGGACAATAGGGATTGGGAGCAGAACAAAGCCCCCATAATCCAAGGGGAAATGGTTAGCAACCTGCTACACCACTGGACACACACAAGTCTGTGGTGCATTTTCTGAGAGCTGATGGTCTCACTGCAGCTGTGCAGCATATTCCTGCATTTGCTGCACCTGCAGCATATATCCAGTGATGGTATACTGGGGAAGAAATGCAGGCTTTTTTTGGGCAAAGCCTTACAGACTTTCACTCCAAATCAGACACGAACTGAAATCTCTTCCAGAGGAAATCCATACTGGCAGCAATTATCTGCAACTAATGTAGGTCTAACAAAATGTAATATTATTTCCATTATTTCTTTGGCTATTTACATGTGACTTTTTTTTTCCCCAATCTAAATGCCAGTTTCTGCATCTCTCTTTCCCTAAAGCCTCTAAGACAGACTTTGTTTCTAAGGGAAGTTGACCCAGTACATGCAAAGAAACTCAGTTTTTCAAGCTACTTCACCTGTTTCTACTGGAGTATTATTTCCCTTTACAACACTTTATACTTCAGAAACTCAATTTTCTTTAACAATTCAGTACCAAGAGCTGAATAAACAAGGTACTTCATTATTTGTGTGGAATGCAAAAACAAAAGAAAGATCTTCAATGCAAAGTAAGTGATGGGCCAGAGAGAGGACTATATATTACCCAGAGGAATTATGCATTGCCCAGACTATTCCTGTATTCTTTCTATATCAGACTATTTCACATTCACTATTCCAGTCTTAGGGTTTTTTTCAAGGGATGCTATTATTTTTGTCTCACATAAATCAAATGAAAGTAATATAAGCTATATACAATGAGCAGTGTAACAGGTTAAGTAACTTTTCTTCATCATATAAGTTCTTTTCAGACTCAAATGTGAAAAAAAAAGAGAAACTTTTAACTTGAAGTGCCAAGGTCAGAATTAAATCTGGTTTCGTTTTTTATTTTCATCCTTTAAATTGCTAAGTACAAAAGACAATCTTCTGAATCAAAATAAATATGATATTATTTATGTTCCAAAACAAAATGGAAGATAATAATTCTTTGTGTCAGAATTTCTCTTATTTGAAAAAAAATATATATCCTAACTGGAATAATTTACAAGATTTAGAGCAACTTTTAAAATGCTTTCTAGTATGTGGTACTGCTACTATCCTTTAAAATCTGTTTTTGGTAGCTGAGAAATTATAACCCATCTAAATTTGCCATGATTATTGCTGGTCCACTTGCTGCAAATCCTCTAGAATTTTTGTTTTGGAAAGGCTGCAAGAGAAGTATATCACCATCTGCTTGCCCAACTCATATCTCTAGCATCCAAAACTGACCACTAGCATACAAGCACAGCAGTCTAAACAGACCTCTGGTTTGACTTACTACAGATGTTCTTATGTTCTCAACATTTAACTTAAAGAAGGGAGTGTGTGGCTTTCCTAATAAGTTTTGTGTTTTGTTTTGTTTTAAAAAGCAAGGGCACTGCCATTCTCTTTTTTAATCTGTTTTGCATTGCTTAGCACTGATATTTTGCACTCCCAATGTAAACAGATTGCCCTTTGATGTCAGGACTAATTCCTTGCATGTTGATGGAGCAGAATATCAGAGATGAAATCAATCATATGGCTTTGAGACAAGAATCCATCTGTATCATCATGCTAATTTGAGAGTCTATTTGGAGCCAAGATAAAATATAATACTGCATGCAGCTAAACATCATGCTGATCAGCAGAGACATAACTAAATGCCACTGAAATCCAAGGAAAAATTGAATCAAGTTGTTCAGCTGTATTTCTTTACAGAGCTACAAATATGTGTGGTGCATGTATACACACATACATTATTAAATTAATAAATTGTGAAACATACTTGCAGACATAGCATTTGGGTTTGCTGTACGGTGGTGGAGTTGTACTAAAGGACATTAGATTTTGACACTTTGTTTGGATCAGACAATGGAACAGCTCTCACTGACTTCAGTGTAAAAGAAGTCAAGCCTAAAAAGTAGCTCCTTGTCGGAGTTGGCACTGGGTGGCCTTTGTTGACAAGAGCTGTTTGCATGTGAACTTTACTTAACCCTATAGGATGAGTAACTGTGGTTCTAAAAATAGAGGAGTACATTGAGTGTAAACAACCTGTCAGGCACTGTGAGTGTCTTTGTGGAAAGCCTTTGAGATGGGCTGATTGTGAGCACCAGTGCCAGCTAGTGTTGGGTGCTGAGGGAATTTGAACAAGCCAACTAAGTATTACATTTTCTCTATCCAATGCTAAAGCTATTGGTGTTCAGTTATGGAAAGGGACCTCACAGCCCTGCCCTATGACTATGAACCACACAGCTGGAACCACTACATTGACTTCTCCTGACTTCTTCTAGATTGCATTGACTCTCCCATGAGGCAGGGAAGTTGTATAATTTGCAAAATTGCTTACAACCGTGATTAAAGTGGTTTTGGTATCCAATCCACTTAGTCTCTGATCTGCCAGTCTGGCCTTAAATCACAACACTTCTTCCTCATCAACTATATCTATAGTCTCAGACAACACTTAGGAAAGGGATTGTTACTGCACACATGCTTGTGATATGAAGATATGTCATGAATGACCTAGAATAGGGGGATCCAACTTCTCACGTTAATAAAGTTCTCATGAAGGTATCGGACTCCTGTACACTATGGTTCATCCCTGCCACGTTAAGCAAATAAGCATCCATCCTGTAATCAAACTGCAGATGCCTGCCATCATCCACACCTGTTTGCAAGTATGTGTGAAACCACATGAATCGTGTCTACTTTTACGTACCTGTCACTTTCCTCCAAAGCACATATTTCACTATCATGAGGCTGACGTGTCCCCATTCATATAATGGGGCATGCAAACAACCGCAGGTCACCTAAACTTGGATGCATGCACATGTAGTAGACATGCCTTGTCAAGTATGCATCATAACATTCTGATCATGCTATGGATACACAGTCAGTTATATAGTGGAACAGATGGGTTACACAGGGAAGGATGGCCAGACTCTGGAGAGAGACCGTGGCATAGAAGTGGGCAGACAAGAACAAATTGTTTGGGCTGGCACGTATGGCCTGTAGTGCCCCACCCCATAATCTACCTGATAGTTCTTCCTAGCCCCGACCAAGCCTTGGTAAGTCCTTCCAGAGACAGTTCTCACTGTCTAAAAAGCACATGCAATAAACCATTTTTCCCACATCTGCCTGTTAATGTGGGGAATGTTCAGGATGAAAACCCATTTCTGCAGCACCTGAATGGATGTGGCCTGTCTCCTCTTTCATGCATCTGCAGCAGCACTGGGCACAGAGGGAGCACAACTTTTCTCCTTCTCCAAAGTTTCCTTATTTCTCTGCTGAAATATGATGTCTGTGCTTCAGACATCAGCTGATGGACCAGTGAGAGGACTCCCTCGCTCCCCTACTTAGACTAGGATAAGCCTGGACTAGGGAGACTAGACAAGATGTGAGAAAAATCACAGCATGGTGAAACTTAACAGAACCTGACTTTTAATGAATTGTTCAAATCCGTAACAGTGATGTCCCCCATCTGTTATGAAAAATGTGTAATATTCTTCATGTCACTTAACTGGTTCTGAACACTGTGTGGGAGAACACGGGAGAAAGATAAAACTAGGCTAGGAAGATTTCATAACATTTTATGGCCTCTCAGTAGAGTAAATTGCACTCTCCACATACTTGCATTTTTGTGCCACATTCCTAAAAAGCCACAAGGAATGACATATGCCTCTGGGTCAAATTCATATTCCCACAACAGTAGCACGCATTCATACAGCTACTAGCAGAAATCACAGCAAGCTTTTCTGCTGGTATTCAAGGTAATCTGCAAGAACTGGCAACTGGGGAAATAGGGCTGGAGAGCTCGAAGTCAAATACAGTCAGCTGAAAAAGAAGGACCTATATTTCTTCACTGATTAATCATATCAGTTCAGAAATACCAATTTAAGTATTAACTGGACATCATGATTCCTTGATTCTAACTAAGGAGGTACAGATAAAGAACCAGATCATCGAATTATGAATCAAATTTGTTTTATCCCACTTCGGGCACTCTCCACACACTTGTATGCAAACAGCTAAACTTTCCCAGTAGAGGCAAGCTTAAGAGCTGAACTACTCCTTTTCCTCCTACACTTCATGCCCAAAGCTATATTGCCTGCATCTTACCTACACTTTGAGTACAGGTAAAAGCCACTTTGAACTCTTTTGGGTGGCCTGCCTACAGCCACGAGTGGGTGGTGCACGCTCCATCCTCTGGTATGCAATCAGCTCAACTTGGGAATCTTAAGAGCAGAACAAAAGTAATGTCTTCTGTTAGGATCCAGTTTATGTAAGCATAATTCCTGAAGGTGAGGCAGAATAAGACAGTACTATAGACTCCTTCCACAGGTTCCTTCTACAGCCAAGGGCAATTCCTCTCTACAACTGCATGCAGCTGGTGCACAAAGAAGGGACCTCTCCTGCAGGAGTGTCTATTTTTGCATTGACTATTACTGGCTAATGCTAGGTACCTGACATTTAAATAGTTAAGTTTAGGTTAGACTTGTCTTAGCCATTCTGCAACATCCCTCTCTCCTAGCTGCTTTAGAATGATTCTAGGGACTGGAAACATGGAAAAAAGGGCTTTTACTTCACCAATCTCTCCTGCCACTGGATAAGCTCCTTGCCTTTAACAGAGAACCTATAGACTGCTGGCCTCCTGCAACCCAACTAACTAACCAAGGAGGTAGATGAAATTGTTTGATTCCATATAGTCATGAATCTGCATAAGTGTATGCGTACATGTAAGCCTGGAGTTGAAGGAGAACCACTTAAATGTGAAGATCACACATTAGGCCTCTCTTCTCCAATGCAGGTGTAACTTGGAAAATGGGAGCATTGGCAGGTATTTGTAGAAGAAGGGGATTGCAATATTCTACGTGGTTATTTTCACCTTCTTTAGAAAGGTATAAGAAAATGCTTCCTCTGCTTTTCCTTAGATGTAGGATGAATCAACAAAATCTGAAACGCTGCTATCTTCAGCATTGTTTAAAGATGAGAAATGCAAGGAACATGTCAGCATGAGGGAGACACTAGATTCAGAGTATAAATCGAGCAGAAAAAGACTGAAACAGCATTTTTCTATGCCTTTTTCCACAAGAAGCAAGGAAGTGCTTACAAGGCATCCATTATAGGGTGCCAGCAGCTCTAAGTACTGCCAGCAGGCTGAGGGAGGTGATCCTTCCCCTCTACTCAGCACTGGTAAGGCCATACCTGGGGTGCTGCGTCCATTGATGGGCTCCCCAAGTACAAGTACATGGACAGACTGGAAAGAGTCCAGAGAGGGACCACTAAGATGATGAAGAGACTGGAGCATCTCTCCTATGAGGAACAGCCGCGAGAGCTGGGACTGTTGAGCCTGGAGGATAGAAGGCTCAGAAGAATCTTATCAAGGTATACCTGAAGGGAGGATGCAAAGAAGGCAGAGCCAGGCTCTTTGCAGTGGTGCCCAGTGACAGGACCAGAGGCAGTGGCCACTAACTGGAACACAGGAGGTTCCCTCTGAAAATCAAGAAACAGGTTTTCACTGTGAGGGTGATAGAGCACTGGTGCAGGTTGCCCAGAGAGGTTGTGGAGTCTCCATCCTTGGAGATACTCAAAAGCCATTTGGACATGGTCCTGGATAATTGCCTGTAGGTGGCTCTGCTTGAGCAGAGGAGGTGGAACAGATGACCTCCAGAGGTCCCTTTGAACCTCAAGCATTCTGTGATGCTGTGACAAATTAGAAAGAAAACTACATTTCTTAACTCTGCACTTGAAAATTTTGGCTTGGTGGAGCAAGTTAGAAATAATTCCACTGCAGTCAATGAACTAGATGGGCAAAAGAGACCAGAACTGGACTGTAGGTTGTTGACCCATTACACTAGACTGATAGCCAAGTTGAAAAAAAAAATTTTAATGCAACTGCTTGAGTAAGTGACTAATGATATTTGCACATTTTCAAGTCTATGGATATCACTAATGCATAAAATTTGTTTCTTCCTCTATGATTAGTGATAGTGTTGAAAGAAGTGTACTGGGAGTCTTTCCACCCCTTCAATAAAATACAGAATATTCTCTGGTGCTGTTCCTCTCCTGTGTGTATTTCACAACAAAGGAGCTTATTTCTATCAGCAGCTGAATTCCACTAGACCTAGAAAAGGTACAGATCTGAGTGAACAGATCAACCTTTTCTGCACAGCAGGTGTATAGTCATCACAGATTACTTCTGCTCCACTCCAGGAGTGACTGACTATTGCTGCCGAGAGACGACTGACATCCCAAGAAGACAGGTGGGGTATTTAACCTATGGACTGAGACAAGGGTTTAGTCCCAAATGCTGATTTTCTTTTCTCAACATTTAACTAGGCTTGTTTGACCTTCTGTGTCTGAAGAATTTGAATAAACATCTTTTCTCTAGTAGCTCTATCCCCTCTGCACATCTGACAGCCCAGAGGTTTACTGCAAATGTTTCCATCTCCTTTTAAAAACAGGTCATTTGTCTAGTTGCATCAGACTTATATAAGACATAGTTTACTGGGGTAGCCAATGTGCATTAGCACTCTTTTATTAATGAGTTCTATGCAATGAAACTGAACAATTCTTTCTGCTGTTCTCCCAGAGAACTGAAAACAGGCAAGAGGTTTAAAGTGACTTACTAATCAAGCTGCACCACATTAATGGAGACTTTTTAAAATATCTTTTTGTAGTGAGACTGCTTAAAAATACACTTTAATAACTGCAGTTTATTTTTGCTTACTTTTCTTTTGATTTGATTTAGAACAAAGACTGTGTGCATTGATGCTCACAAACAGGAACAATTCTTATATGACAACTTTTTAAACAAATGAGATTTAAACTTTTTAATTAAAAAAAAGTCTTTCTAGTCATATTCACTATGTGGATATTTACATAAAAACTAAATACTTATATGTACAATTATTATATATAGATACATTAACCAGGCACATTTTAGTAATGAAATATACTTCAGTACATGCCAGTATGCATGGACAGAGACACCAACCTAGAAAAGGTAAATACTAGAATATCTTCTTATTAGAAATCAGAAGTAAGTAATTAGATCTATATTTTAGAAAAACTCAGACTTTCTGAGTGGAAAATGGAAGTAGGTTTTAGCTCTGTGGGTAAAGATTTACCAGTGCTAATAATGAACATTTTAAGCATACAACTTCTCTGCTAAAAAACTGTCTAAACAGGGTTTTAAGAAAGAAACATGGCAGACGAATGTGACAGAAATGTTTCGTATAAGAATGGAAGATAGGAAAGGAGGATCCTATACTAAAGGCTAGCAATATGTGAGCCCATGGCTAAGAACTAACTACACCTGAAAAAATTTCAATGGAGAAGAAATTGCAGAAAACAAGAAGGTAGTAGAATGCCAAATAAGTTAAGGTAGACATAGAACAGTTTGACCAACACTGACTAGATAGGTGGAAATTTTATGCAAGCAACTAAACATGCAAGAATTACTGAAAGAACATGGCAGCTGACCATGCTCTAATTTGGCGCAGGCTGGACTAGATGACCTGAGATTCCTCCCTACCTGAACTATCTTATGATCTAGATAGGAATTCATGTTAATGATGATGTCCTAAAAAATAAAATATTTGCATAGACATGACTGCTAAATAAAATTGTAATTCTCTTTATTTTATAGTACCTTTCACCAACCCATTTTGTGATTAGGAGGATGAGTTACAAGGAGGTAGAAGCTTGTAGTAGTAAGATTTGGATAACATAAGGCAGATCTCTGCTGAAAGGATTGGTCCCTCAGCATCCCTGATGCCCACACTCTTCCTGTGCTGTCTCCTTCCAGCACCTCTGATCTGTGCTATCTCCTGCTCATTCCACAGCTCTGAAACACAGCCCCTCCTCTTCAGAGGTAGCAGCAGCAGAAGCAGCAATTCAGATTTGGGTATATTTACCTCATGCGTCACTGTTCTTTTACTATGGCTCTGCTGCAACCTAAGGACAAAATTAGCTTCTTTGGACTGCAAAGCTGGAGTAAAAAGGCAGATGAAACAGTCCGACTTGACTGTATGAGTTAGATAAGTGTTTCAGCTGAATCTACCTAACCAGTTTTCATCTGTACCTTCTCAAAAGGCCCATAGAGAACTGGTGTCAGTCCTGTTCTCAATGTCTGGGTACCCTGGTTCCTTCTCTATGCAACTCAAACAGCCAGAGTTGGAAAGGTAATGACTTTCATTAAAGCTGTATTTTATAGTAAACAGATAAAAGATTTGCTTTTCATTCTTTCTAACAAGTGAAATAGGGAATAAATGTTCTTCCCCTGTAGCTAAAGAAATTTGAAACAAGTCCAAACAGCTTCTCTATTGAATTTATACAAACAGCAGCTCTAAGCTCATAAAAATATATCACTATGAAGCCTACAAATATGGCTTCATTTTATTACCCTTACAATGATAATTTGGAGCAATAAATATTTTACATTGAACTTGTATTCTGTCCGCAGCATGGGTCATCTAATTTCCTCGGACTTCACCCTATATCTGGAACTCAGGTTTCATAACCCTGTTGGTCTGTGCCTGGAAATCCTAATGATGTTAGTGGTAGATAGTTACATGCAACAAAAACAGAGACCATGTTACACATGAGTGATATTTAATGAAAGCCTGGATCAAGCTTTCTTTGTCTCTGTTAACGTACATTTCTCTGCAAGGTCAGTAGATTTCCATGGAATCACTTGCAAATTTAGGTAGAGCTTTGAATCAGAGTGGCAGAGTTGAGCCTTAAGGGTTAGAGGCCATCACTAAGGGGGGAAAAAAAAGGCTTTTCAAAGCAACAGTGCCCTTAAAGGAACAGGGTTATGCTGGGTATCATCGGGTAGGAGGAAGCATTCCACCTTGGACACTCTGTCTAATAAAGACTACAAATCATCTGTGTGCCTGGGCATGTTCTTTTCATCTAAGGTAACCATATCCCTACTGTAGCATCACAAACACCTTGAACCTTTTTTTACCATTAAAAACAATCACAGCCTGTTTTAGGCCTCCATTCCATTTAGTGATGTGATGTTCTATTTGAAATGAGCAAAGACCCCACAATCAAAAGACATTTCTCCTGTAGTGTAAACCGAGGGGACAGATGACCACACTGGGGGTCCCAGTTTGGACTCTGAGCAGGTAAAGGCATCACACTGTCTAGGGGTAGGATGGCTCGAAAGTGTCCCATCACTCCCCGGTGCTTCTGAAAACACACGGCCTGTTTCACCTCCTGCTAATTGTGTGAAACTGGGACATGGCCCTACCTGCTTCTAATCCCTTTAAAGCCAGCAGACATCCCAGATGATTGAACTGGGAACAAAGTGCCTTCCACTGCAATGCTATCAGGCTCTGTCTTGGAATGTGCTGTATATGGCACACATTTTGATTCTCTGTCCCCTGCCACGTCACACACAAAAAGCTGGGTAACGTCTAACCCTCAATAATATACTGCAGTACTAGAAGAAACATGTCTGTATTTATTACCTCATGCGGGTTTGTATTTGGGTTGTAGGGTATGAATTCAACAGAAAGTCTTTGCATCACCTAAGCAAGAAAGACAGTATAGTAAACTTCAATTAGAGTATGCAGATTAGTTCTTGCCTATTTCTATTAAGTTCTCACAGACCATGTAGTGTTGACATGACAGGGATTTGCTTCTAAAGAAAGCAAAAATGATTCAAAAAAAAACCCCAAACCACAAAACCCCTCAAACTAGTATAATATATTCTATCAGATGGCAGGTACAGGAAAACAAAAGGGGACAGAACAAATGCAGAACAGTACTCTCAATCACAGTGATGCCCTCTAAAAACTGAGATGGAAACCATTCTGAAGAGCTTTCTCTTTCCCTTAAAATAATCTGAGGCCAGGAATCCCTAATTTAGAGTAGCCAAAAGGCTGAGCAAAGAATTAACTTGTCTTATGGAGACCTTCTGGCTATTTCCTTACATTTCCACATGGCTGTGAGTAGAAAGAACATCTTCTAGCTCTCAGGCTGAATGTGTAATAAACCTAAATAACACAAGAGGCTTTTTGACATTGAGAGATGTCTGAAATTGCAAGTCTGGAAGCATAAGAATGCTTGAATGGGAAGGTGACTCCAGTCTGTCATTTACCCTGACTCTTGTCATCTTCTTCAGGTTTTTTTTCCGGATTTGAAACTGCACAGCAGGTCTTAGATGCATGGGTTGCTGTCACCCACCCTGAATGAAAGGGTCTGGGAGCTGCAACCAACTTCCAAGGGATAAAATAGCATTTAACTTGTTTTCCTCCCATATCAAGTGGCTAGGTACCATAGAAAATAGGGTTCCTAACCTTTCCTCACCAGTTCTCAGCCACACAGTCTTGCGCTGGGCAAAGCCTTGATGAAGCAGCTCACATGAAACCAGCAAATTTCCTTTGCTGGTGGCACCGATGGTTCTCTGCTGCTTTAGCAAACTCAACTGCCCCACGAACGAGTCCGGCAGCAGGAGATGGGGATGGGAAAAGACACACCTGCCTTTTCCACAGCTGCACACTGCACTGTCCTTGCAAGGCTCCACTAGCCTGAGCATCTCACACTGGACACAAGAGTGGGAAAACCTGTGCAGCAGCAACTACTCTGGAGTCACCTCTGTGTCTTGTCTAGAGCTCCTTTCACCCACAGCTCTTCTTTGCACCAATTATCACTTTGTACCTATCTCCTCTTTATATAGCAACACCTTACCTGAAAGGGGCACTCTACATTCTCAAAGGAAAAGGCTTAATTACTTGCAAAGCTATAACAAGTCTGACACATCTTCTGGAACTTGGATCTCATCCATTGTCAATTTAATACTAATCTTCTTTTCCTTTGTTAAACCCAACATTCTTCAGATCCAGGTAAAAGCCACCATCCCGAGTCTTGCATCACTAAGTAATAATCTCTGTTTCTTATTACAAACAGCACTTCTGTTAGCGAAAGGAAAAGTCTTAAATGTTAATACTGAACTACAAGATTTTGACAAGCCTCTTACAGCAGTATAAACTTCAGCGCTCCTCAAGGCTCAGTTCCTGGAGCTTGAAGTGCTAACCAGAGATTGTTTGCCTAAAGAAAACATATTAGAAGGCCATGGCATTACTGCATGCTTCACAGAGATAATTCTAAATAAAAATCTAAACTGTGCTATGAGGTGGGGCGGTGAGGAATCTTCAGATTAATCCTTTTTTTATTTCTCTCGTAAAGTTCAATATTATCACTTAATTATCCTTCATCCTCCTTTTTCACTGTAAGGTTCCCTCCTGCATGCTTCACTTTCACCTTGCTGTCATAAGCTTACCTATACAGCAAGCCCTCACTTATCCTCTGTAGATTAATCTTCCTGGAAAATATTGTTATGAGATTGGGCTTTTCAGATTTTTCTTGCACCTCCTTCAGTATTGTTGCTACACCAGCCTGGTTTCTCTCACACAGTTCCTTTCCATCTGCTACAGTTTATTTGTTTTGCCTGCGTTTTATTGCTTAATCTAAGATGTGAATGTAATTTAAAAATGCTGGACCATAGGGAGAATATATGGTAAAGGTGGCTCCCAGCCTGGACCATAATATTATGTTTCCTCAATACTGCCATTACTAAATGCAGCATCACTGCTTCTGAAAAGCTTGATAGTAGAGCTTGTTATCAGCAGCACTGGACATTTGACAAATTCAAGGTCAGCTCTGAAAAGGTTTTACAGTTTAGCCTTCTGTATATTTGTTCAGGACTGTTACCCATTTGAAATTATCATCTCGTTCCCACAGTTTGTTTCCCTATTCACCTGTACCTTCCACCATGGACAAACAAGCTGCTGTCTTCCATCTCAGGAACAGCTCTTCTCTGCACAGCCCAGAAAGCCTTCTCTTCCAGAGAAGAACCTTATCCAGACTGGAGACACACAGTCTCTCCTGCCAACACTGCTCTAACTCTGCCTGTGAGTTGCAAAATCCCAGGGCCTTCTTTCAAATCTGACAGCTCACGTATCTTGTACGCTGCAAGGTTGCATCATCCAAGAGTTCATTTTGGACCATTTCTGTTAAGCCACAGCTCTATCAACAACGATGAGGCCCAACAAGCAGTGCAAGTGTGGGAGCAAACCACATACAGAATGAAAGGATGTCTCCCTGGATTCACCCTGACTTGTTATTTCTATCAAGAGCCACGTTGCCTGGTGGCCACACTGTCATATCCTGCCTGAACACCTCATAAGTGCTTTGGGGATAAGGAAAAAACAATGTGTAGGAAAGGGGAAAAGTTCAAATGTATTTAGTTTGAGCGAAGACCAGCTTATAACCTCACAGTCCGCACCACATATGTCTTTCCATACTTTCCTTGCTTTCTCATGCCCTTTGCTTATCATTGGTGCATTTCTCGTGTCTTTGTATTCTAGCCCCAAATTAGACCTGTCTTCTTTACATTTTAGAGCTGAAGTAGCATACCTTTTTTTTTTTCTGAACTTAACATTGTAATATATACTTATTTAAATGTATTTTATAACTCAACTCCTGAATTCCCTTAGCTGACTGGATTACAACAGTACTTCCTTCCTGCCTTTCCTTGAGTATTTCCTAGTGACAAATCTAGAAATCTGTGAGCCTCAATTGTTCTGAATTGCTTAACCGCATTACTTCAACCCGACAAACGCATACCTTGTCATGTAACAGGCAGCTCCGACGTAGACCAGGCAGAGAAAGCTCTAAGTATTTCCTCAGTTAAGTAATTTTCACATCTGCTTTTTCAGTTATCTTCCACCTCTGCATTTTCAAAACAGCTACTGTGAGAAACAGGGAACTGGTGACACAGGGTTTGAAAGGAAGTTTTCAAATCCTGCTGAGAAGGAGTTACCTCCTTGATGTTTACAGCAGCATGAAACCAATGCTCTCCAGGCTGTTCCAGAAACAGCTTACAGCCAGCTCCAGAAAGGAGCCAGCAGCAAAGCCCACCTCCAGCACTGTCCATGCTGCACTGCAGCTCCTCCTGGGAGCCACATTGTCCCCAACAAGTCACCACCATCTCCCTCCCCACTGTGCAGGCATCCCACCTCTGCTGCCCAGCCCTGTTCCCCAGTTATCCCACCCTGGCTCTGAATGAGTTGGCATCTTCTCAGGCTGAACTGTTTCCTCTGACCAGGCTCCCATTTCATGTACCATATGGGTAGAACACCCCTCTCTTCAGGGTGTATGACACGCACCCGTCATCCAGGATATGCTGGAATTTTGGTAAAATCAGACATCCCATTTTTCACATCCTCTTTTTCAGACTAATGAGGGAAGCATAAATGAATATCGGCAAGGTAGCACTGATAATTTTAATTTCCTTTCTCATTCTTTGGCTTTAAGAATTCTCATTTCCTTTTCCTAAATTAGTCATTACTCAATTAACTGAATAAAAATATAGCACATGTACAGTCAGTGTCATTCTCTCTTACCAGTTTTCCCACAGTTGAAGCAACAATACCACCATCATATCAAACAAATCTGCTTTGAGGAAATTACAAATCTGCTTGATAAAGAGAAGTATGCAGGCAGAACAGACCTAGACTTTCATAAGGCACCATATTTAGAAGCCCAGCACATTTGAGTTTTAAACAGTAGAGGATTACATGTCGGTGAAATGTATGTGAAATAGCTGTAGAACTGAGTAACCAACAGATCTTGAAACATTATTGGCAATTGGGATTCATTATCAAGGCAATGTGAAAATGTTTCCATTGTGAATGTTAAGTATCAGTATTGCACTTACTGATGACAATTCATGAAAAATTAAGAAAAATAATCTAAACTGCCTTGAGCGTAGAGAAAATGCCTTTCAGTGAGATGCTACAGGAGATCACTTTGCTTAGCTTACCCAAAATAAATGAATACTGAGCAGTGACTTAATTAGAATAAGAAAGTAAGTTTTGGGGCAAAACATATCTTTAATCTAGCTGGATGGTGATAATATAAAGCAATGGCTTGGAGATACAGTTCGATACCTTCAGATTAAAAGGTGCACAGACACTTTCTTTTAGTATTTTGACACCAAAGATGGTGTATGATTGGAACAAACTACCTAAAGAAATGGTGGATTTTTCATCTTTCGATTCTTCTATATCAAGACTGGATATTAAACATGAAGTGGATATTACAATAGCTGATCGAGAGATCACATGGAAGAAACAGTGATCCCTTATGACTGAATTGTGTGGGTCTGTAGTAGCTGAACAACATCAAAGCTTTCAGTTTTTAACCTGTTTGCAAGAAAAACAAAAAACACCCTCCTGCCATAAACAGCAGGGTTAAGCATCAAGGCTAGTCTCGAATGGAAGTATTTCTCTATGAGACTCTCAGATTTGTGATAAAACATACAGGAAGGTATTAAAATACATGTAAAAAGGCAGTATTATTGGGTTTTTTTAGTAAACAGAGTTGTGAAATGTTCTCTTTTCATCTTAAAAAGTTAAAGTTTTTGCACGTCTATTGGTGCTAAAGAAATTACACTGAAATGATTTAGTAAACTTAAATACAGTAAACAAATACTCAATATGCAAAATCATGAAATAAAATACATTCATAGTTATACCATCCTACTTTCTTTAAGTAGTTGCATTTGTTTCCTGAAAACCTTTGACAATATTCTGTTTAGAGATACTGCTTTTAAAACATAATTGAGTGCTTTTCATTCCTTAGATTTTCTATTACATATTTATTTTCCTAATTAATTTAGCCATACAGAAGCATGCTTATTCAAGGCTAGAGGCAAGCAGTTGTAAACAAAATAACTCCCCCTCACACCTACTTCCCGTAATCCATTTGAAATTGCTGGTGATGCTTACATAAACATAGCATCTTTGTTCTGCATCCCTCCATCGAAGTCATGACTAGAAAACAGAGTTCCATAATTGATTGCTGTGGCTCCTGTTACAATAGCACTGAAGGCCAAGGCTGAAGGAAAGGGATGTAAGAAAACATCTTTCACTGAGAATTTTGGCATAGCATTAGTGCACTAAGCTGCTGCTTGGGTGCAGGAAGCTAGCGTGACCTGACATTCCCACGCACCAGCACTCAAGGACTGAATGAAGAGTGAGTGAGCCACAGCCAATGGTCATAGCAGCCTGCAAACCTCTCTTTGGTCCACTTTCAGTGGGAGTATTAACCAGCATCCTGTCGAAGGTTGGAGAGGTGATTTACACTTTCTCTTCCACTGCTTGTTTAAAGACACCACCCTCAGATGCTTAGGTCCAGCTCATGCCAACTTCCCAGTCCTCACCTAGCAGCCACAGCAACAGTTTCTAGTAGAAGGATGGAAAAACCCTGCACATGTACAGTGAGAACTCGGCGCTGCAATGCTTGTGCAAACAGCTCCACCAACGTGGATGGAAATTTAAACATCAAACCCTAAATCAATATAACCACGTGCCGTTGGAGAACAGCAGTTCTCAAAGCAAGCTGGTGAACAAGCAACTGTTCTTTCCAAGCAAAGCTACAGAAGTAAAACTACAGAAACGAAGCAAAAGTTTGGAACAGAAAACATAAAAATTTCAGGAAGTCTTAAACTGACCCACAGCTGCAGAAAGATTCCTGGCTGCCACCTTTTCCTCCCACTCTCCTCTTCCACTGGGGGGGGGGGAAGGTGAGTGAGCCACTGTGGGAGTTCTGATCTGTGATTAAGTTACCCTTGTAGGCAAATGGTACTAAAACCTGTGTACACACAGCACTAAGCCACCCCCTTTAGGAATACCCCACCTCTTTCAGATCTGCCAGACTGCGTGAAACCCCCCTGGCAGCAGTGGAGCTAAACTGACCTAAATCAACTGAGAAATTAGCTCCCCCACCAGCCTCTTGTAGGGTCAGGAGGGGGAGTTGTTTGGGCCTGCTTCTTACTCCCAGTATATTTCCAGAGTTAGTCTGTTATGGATGAAGAAGCAGTATGTTAATGCAAGGTTTAATGCATTTTATCCTGAGAAAGACATAGATCCATCCTTGACAAATACAGACCCATTTCAATACATTAACCCTGTGACTTAAACCCCCAGAAAGCCTTTTTCCCCACTGCCCTTGGGATGCAGTATTTCTGGCATTCTCGACATCCATCTCGCTTTAAATTCTTCTGGCTGAACAAAAAAGCATTTCAGGAAAGCGAAACCTTGCCAGGTCCCGAAAACATAAACAAGAAGTAGAAGTAAGCACAAGCGCTAGCAGCCTCTCCTCCACGCGACCTCGCACGGGTGCTATTTTTGCAGGCACGGGAAGGAGGCAATCAGCCGGGGCGGCTGTTTTCTACAGGCGGCGATTCCTTTCCCCAGGCTCTTGATGCTGCTGGTGCGAATTAACCATTTTTGTACATGCGTGTGTGTGCGTACACGTGTGCGCAGCGAGGCGCTGCCCGCACCGGCCGCCGCGGGGGGCGGGGCGGGGGCGGGGCCTCTCCGTGACGTAGGGAGGGGCGGGGCCCTACAAACAAGCTGGCGCCGGGCGCCGGCTGCGCTACTTCCAGGCGGGTGGCAGCGGGTGTCCGTCCGTCCGTCCGTCCGTCCGTCCGTTCCCCCCGTACGCCGCCCATTCCCCCGCACGCAGCCGCCGCCTCCGGGCGCGCTTCCCCCGGCTCCGCCGTCGGCACCCGAAGGCGCTCATGGAACAGCGGTGCGGGCGCAGCCCCCCGGCTCCGCGCCCCGGCGGTGAGTGATGCGCGGTGCGGGGGATGCAGGGGAGCGGCGGGGGATGCTGCCCGGGGGAAGTTTGGGGTGGGAGCGTGTGCCGGCGAGGGGCGATCGGGCGCTGGTACCCTGCGCTGCCGCCCGCCCCTCCGCTCGGCACCTGCTGCCGGCAGGTGGGGATCTCCGCGAGCGCCGCTGCGGGGCCGAGGAGCGTGTGTGACCGACCGTGCGGAGCCCGTCATCCCCAGCCCCGGGATTGGGGGACGCGCGGCAGCTGCCCCACATCAGCCAGCCAGGTTTTGGGAGGCATCGCAGCCGGGGTGCGGAGACGAAAGGAAAGGAGTGAGGAGGTGAAAAGGTGGTCGGCAGCCCCTAGATTATAGATCTGCCCAGATTTGCCTCCCGGGCGCTTTAGTTCTTTACCTCCTTGTGCCTGAATGGCAAGGCAGGGGTGCGGGAGCAGTGTGGTGGCGTGCGGGGCTCCTACCTGGCAGCGAAACTACTTGCAAAAGCTCCTCTGAGCATCTTTGATCCGTTCCCACGCTGAGTGCGGGAGCCGGCTGGATGCGGCATGCTGAGCTGGAACCTGGCATGCTGCGTACGGCTGGAGGGCAGAGTGGGCTTTGGGGGCTGGCAGGAGCCTTAACTCGAGCTTGCTGCTTTTTCTGAAGGGTTGGCTCCCCAGAACAGTACAGGGAAGGCTTGGTTACTGCAGTTCTCGGCGTGCTTTCCAGGCATGAGCGTGTAAGTGGTTCAAATCTTTTGGGGGTAAAAGGATGCCGGGAGGCACGGGTGATGGTCCCCAGCTGGAATAGTTCTGGTTTGCTCTTGTCTTCCAGCCGTTCAAAAGATCAGGAAAGGGCAGCCAGTTAAGTACAGGCAATTCAGTCACCTCAGTTGACTGGGAATTAAAGTATATGACTCTCCTATGTTAGTGCAGTATGTTGAGGGCTATCCCTGTTCCAAGACTGATCCTGTTTGGATACTGGGGAGGAAAAAAGATATTTGGGAAGTTCTATGAATCCCAGGCTTGAATGGCGTGGGGATGGAGTGTCTGCAGGGACATCCTTCTGGCATGAGACACCCACTCATTGCCCACTCCCACTGAGAGCTTCTGCAGTATATATGGCAAATGGAACACTTAGGAGGCCAGGTTCAATTTGGTGTATACCCATATATTGCTTGGCTCTCAAACTTAACATGTAAACATATATATAACTATTGCAACTTAGATCCGCTAGCATTGCTTGGGCTCTCGAGCAAGTGCATTTCCCACGTCGCTCAGAAATGAGCACCTATAAGTAAAAGCATGGTCACTGACACTGGCTTTAGCTGTCTTGTGTATACTCGCCCTTTCAGTACTCACCCTGGCTTCTGTTTCCCTTTTTGGAAAATGTAGAGGGTTTTGATATTACATAGCCGAAAGAATGCCTCTGGTAGGTCAGCAGCAAGCTTAGGCATTGGAAGCAAAGCCAGCTGCTGCAGTGGAGAGGCACTAATTTAACACAGCAAATTCCAACCCCAGGATTGCCAGGGTCCAGTCTGTTTCCCCTCCTTGTCAGGATACTACCTTAGTTATTCTGATAGCCACATACTTCCACAGACATTACAGAAAAATAGAGTGGATGCCAAACAGTTTTCCAATACTCAAGAATACATGCTTATATAGATACATACAGCTCTTCTGCTTTTCATTAGAGGAAACTAGAAATATTTTTATTAGTCTTACTAGGATGGGATCTCTTCCTTCCCTCTTCTAGAAATGCCACCCAGAGCCAGTAAGCTATCAGAGCCCAAAAATATGTTAAAGCTGATGTATCTCCATGAAAAGTTTTGATAATTAGAAAAAAACCTGAAAATGTGCCTGGGCAGTCCAAAATGGAAGATCCTGCTGGGTCATCTCACTTCTCTCTCCAGAGCATGAGGGTTCCCTCCAGGTCACCATGTAGCACTCCACTTAGTAAATTGATTGGTTTAGCTAAGCCTAAGACAGCGACAACCTCACCAGTATGCACTCTGCTCCAGTATTATTCTGAAGGCAAGAGCGTGGAAGACACAGAAATCAGCTTGGAATGTGAACCAAAAGATTATTTGGAGGTTAGTTTGGGGTTTGGTTTTATAGTTATTTAAAATGTATTACTGCCATTTGAAATGGGGCCCACAGCTATGGAGAGTGGTAAGAAATTGCTTGGCAGGGGAAATGAGAATGGGATTGCTTAATCTGTTGTGTCCCCTTTCTCAATACATCCAGTTAAGGTGAGCCTTTGTATAGAAAGGCAGCAAGACAGGACAGAGCCATCCTTTCGCACAGGTTGTTTTCTTGCAGACAGCTTTGATGAATTAGGAAGCAAGTCTATTAACTGTGCAATAGATTTCTGCTTCCTAATTAGAATGTGACCCATTTTGCTTGGGAAGTCGGGTGGGGAGTAATTTCTGGGTTTTGTATTGAACGTTTGGGTTTACGCAGGGATGGAAAAGAGTGGCACGGTCTACCCTTACTCTTCATGAAAAAAATTGAGTCCTGACAGGTACTAAAAAATTGCTAGGAGGTGGTAGGGGGATTCCATATTAGGATTCAGTACAAAAATTTTCTGTGCATCCTGAGCTTTTCAAGTTTATTTTTATTCTGCTGTAATGTCCCATTTTATTTTTAAATGCATGAGGTTCTCTGAAATCTAGGGTATTCTCTCTTCTAAAAATTTTTTATGATCTCTTGGCATGAAAGACTGCAGTGATCCCTTCTGACCTTAAGAAAAAGAGTGTATGTTATATATAACCACAGTCTATTATAAATTTGCTACTTTATTGCTCACACTGGAGCTGAACTCCTTCTAAAGAAGTCATGAACTGGTGACCCAGCTAATTTGTATAAACCATATTTATCACAGCAGGTGCAGAAATATAGCAGATTTCAGCCAAAAATACTTCCTACCAGGTCAGCCATTCTCAGCTTGTTAAGTTCCCTTAACCAAAACATAGAGACTTTTAAAAGGACATTTCTGAAGTCCTAGAGCTGATAGACAATATATCATCTTACAGCACTGAAATTATGATTAGATTTCTTAACATGCTGACTATAAAAATTAAAGCCATGGTTTAATCTCCACTGGTTGTGCAGCATTTTTTAATGCAATTTGGGAAATGTACCTAGACAATATCATTTAGGCTCTGTAATACAGGTTCATATAGTTACTTATCTTTTCACCTCCCCTCTTAATGCACAGATGGGTTTTTTTATATATAATGAGGTGATGAATAGTTTATGCCCCTAGAGATCTATAGCTTCAGTAGCATATAGTTATATTTAATTTAATACACTTGTTTCTGTAGCACTCACTAAAGTAGGCAATTACTTGTAGTTAATTACTGGAAACTAGAATTCAAGCATTTCATTGGCATATGTTGTTTAAAACTTTTGCTAAAATATGATTTAAAAAAACTCTGGGGAAGGAGGAGTGGGAAGCATTTAATCATGAAGAGGGCTTTCTGAGACAGTTTAATAGTTAAAAATAACAAAATACAGAATGCATTTCCACATTAAAAAAAAAAGTTTCACAAACTGAATTTTTTTTTTTTTAAAGCTGCTTGGTTTCCTTTCCTGCTCTTGACTGAGCTTTAAGTGGCAGCTCTACTAGAGAGTTTTATGTTAACTGGATACACAGTGGCACTTGAAAGAGCTCATACAATCAACTAAGGAATATATCCTATGGCAGACATCATCTATTCTTAGAGAATAGGAATATATACTGTTCATATCAATGAGTTCTTGAAGAATTTCAAGTACACTACAGTTGGGCTAGTTCAGTCCTTTTAAACCAACTCTACAAATAACTTTCTAAACTGGTGAAAAGTCAGTGATGTGTTAACTCGCTTATTGATATTTTTAATACAAGAAGCCATCATAGCAGATGTGTGGGTTGTACACACAGCTGGTTTAACCAGTAAGTTAGTCTTGTATTTTGCAGTATTGAGTGCCCAAATATGCACAAAGGAAAATGTAGTCCACAACCTGTCCAGAGATTCTATCATAACTGCAAAATTAAATATATTTTACAACAGAATGTCTCCCTCAGATTTTTCAGCTCTAATCTCCCTCTAGAGACAAACTTTAGCAACTGATCTATGGTTCTCCTTCAGGCCTGACTGTGCTTTTTTAGATGCCTGACCAAAGATCTCGCCAGTGAAGGGCTTCAGTTCTGCAAGGAGAGAAAGTGAGGATGTCTGAAAGTTAACCTGTACATCCTCAGTCCCTGCAGAACCATAACAACACAGCTTCTTTTTAATGAAGGTGAAGTCATCTGTATGTTCATGGGAAGGGTGTAGTCTTCCCTCTCCTAGTACTAACTGTGTCCCATTAACTCTGCTAAACCACTCGGCATGTTGCTGTGGCCTTTTTTGTGCAGTACCCTGTCAGGTTTGCCAGTAGACTCTGCCTGATGTCTACTGACTGTCCTACAGACACTCCTTATGTTCCCTCCTACCCCTTTCGGCAGCTAACTCAAAGGTTCTTAAGAAAGTTCAGAGCTAATTCCAGCCCTATCCCATGCCCAGCAAAAAAGGAAGTTACCAGTCCAGGCAAAATCTACCTTATTTTGTTAATGTTAATTAAACTAAAAGTGATATATAATCTAGGTAGTTTAGGCCATGCCATTGCATGAGGAGAAACATTCGGAGGCATTAAAATACCCTGGTAATGTGGTAAGTGATAGTCAGAAATCATAAGATAGTGACACATGTTTCAAAGAGCACTGTAATATGCGTAGAAGTCAATTAAATATGACAGCTGTGGCTCTCATACTGCATTACTGAGAAAAGCTTCCATTTATTTCCAAGTCAGTATTACTTTTGAAGAGGTTTTAATCGCGAAAGCTAATTTGATTGGCAATGTCCACATTGAATCTTGTTGAATAAACAGTATGGCACATTTTGCTAATTAATTGGAGAAAGCTGAAGAAAAGATTAAGCAAAAGCAATCAGACTTTTTGATAAGTCTTGGTATAATCTTCAAAGCACCATTTAACATAAACTGTGTTTCTTTTAGCAACTTGCTCGTTTACTTGTAGCAAATACAATAGTAACGACTGTCAGTTCAATTTTTGTACTAATCTGGAATACAAAGTCACTGGGAGAAGTCATGTATGCTCTGCATGACTTGTGAAGGCAGTGAAGAGAATTCTTAGAGCAGGAAAGTAATTCGGCAGAGTGGCTGCTATGAACTCTTCAGTTCATGCTTATTATCGCTGAAACTGTTTTTTGGACCCACAAATTATAAAATGATGCAAGCGTGTTTTCTATAGCTTTATAGAAACTGCTGTAATTCTAGCCACCAAAATTCACATCCACATGAAGCCTTAAAGAGGACATATGAGAAGAAAGCTCAATGACAACTAATTTACATGCCATTTTATTTCTGGGCACCGTTTTGCCCACACAACATATGTTTTGTGCCGAATTTAGAGGCACGTTCACGTACATTGTGTTGCATTAGTCTAACACAACAAAATAATTGATCCAGGTAGCAAACCTATACAGATTGAGAGAAACAGAAGAGAATGGGAAGAAAAGGCAGACCATACTTTACTGCGGGCAAGCAAAACAGCAATAGCATACAGGTAGTTTGAATGGCATAATTACTGATATCGTTCGTTGGGTGTGCATAAAGGCAGCAAATGCTACAGTATCTGTAGCAGTGTTGTGCAGTGTAAGAACACCTGATGCACACCTGAACAAGTAGTTGGGGAGGAACAATGAAATTCTGTGTGTCCGAAACAGAAGATGCTCCCACATTATTCTGAGCTCTCGTGTTGCAAGAGAAAACAGTGGCTTCTGTTTGTTTGGACATAGCTATCCCCCAAAAAGTATAAACAATGGAAAGATGGTGAAGCAAAGCTTCACTGAGGCTCAAAAATCTGTCTGAGGTGAGACCTTTGGTACCATATCTGTGCTGTCCCACAAATCTGATTTCAAAGAGCAGTGCCAGTCAAAACAAAAAGTAGAGCTACAGTTAAGAGACACCTTGCTGCGTTTTTTATTTCCCCCAAACATTCCCATGTATACTCAGCCACAGGAAGGCTTGAATAAAAATAATTGGTAACAGAGTAGTATGCAGACTATGAATTAAAAATGAACAGTCCCAATGAATTGGTATAAATAGTTCATTTAAAAAAAAAAATCCCAGCAGTGTGTTGTCACTAATGTCTGAGACCAGCAGTTAAAAGCTAATCTTTCCAGAGACAGACAGCCTGTTGCAGAACTTGTTTATTGGCATAGCATGTTTCAGTCTGAACACTGAGAAATAAGGTTTCCTACCGTTAGGCTTTAACCTAACTCCATTCAACACCAGTTCAACCTGTTCCTCACTGGAATCCTATTATGCTTTTCCAGTAAGGTGTTAAGACAACAACTCAGTCTTACTATTTATGGAGCTAGTGACTCTTAAAATATATTCTGAAGTAAGTGGCTATTCCTTTAATCTGTGACCTTAAAATTCAGCAAGAGTTCAATGTTTTGTTGCCCTTAGGTACTGAGCTGCCCATCAGTGACTGATCTGATCCGGCTGGTGCTGTAGCATTTACTGTGTATGGTGGCAACATAGCTTAGTGGAGCCATCCACCGTGAATTTACCTATACTAAATTGTCACCCAGTGGTCCCCCACCAACATCCTCAGTGTGGGGCTAATAACTATTTCATGTTAAAAACGGAGTAAATTAACCTGAGAGATTAACAGGAATGGTGAAGACAGGGAAAGGGAGCAGAAGATTAATAGCGACAGCAAAAATTGAGTTCTTTCAGCCAGGTAAGACTAAACAGTGACCAGAAATGGAAGAACAACAAGTTCCTCTGCAAAGTTGCCTCACATCAGACATCACAGAACAGCCCAGGGCATGGCCTTCTGCCCAAGACAGGGCATGCCCATGAGCTCAAAGCCTGCAGGCATACAGGGGTGCAGACACTCTTGACTTCACATCTATCATGACACTTTATGTCCCTCTCCTCACAGCCTTGATTTCTGCTTCCTAACAATATCGCTGCCTTCTAGCCCTTTAAAAGTGATTAGAAAAAGGGAAAGCATAAAAGTAATAATCAGTAGCAAACATCAGGAAGCAGACTTGTTCCATTCAGGATGGAGTCATGACCTCTGTAAATGCAAAGCTATCAAACAGAACTTTCTAGATCACTTAGAAACACATCATTAGTACTTGTCACACTGGGACTTAGCTTATTGTGGAAAAGTCATTAGTTTCTTTTCAGATTCTCTGGAGAATTTCCAAAACCTAGCCCTTGCATTTCCTCAGGTTGTTCATATGTAATTTTATATTTCAGCCCTTGTTAGCTGGTACAGTACGTGCTGTTCCAAGCTTAAATTCATAATTACAGTAGCCTACTAAGGCTCTGCCATCATGGCTTCCACTTCTAAATGGAGTTAGACAATACCAAAATCATAGTTACGCCAGCCCTCCACTGAGGTTATAAAGTCTTTGGAAGACATCTTAATTTAGGGAGCTTGTATACACAGCCTGCTCCTAACATGACAATCGAACAGCTATGCTATGTGTGAGGCCGTTAAGACTTCACTTCAAACATTGCATTGAAAGTGCCTTGACCTTTCAGTGGAGTTCAGTGATGGTATTCAGTAGTCTTTTGATAAAGTGTATAGTTGTTTTCATCACAGCAGTTTGGTGGCTAACTCTTGAAATGACCTTCAGAAGTATCCATTGTGGATTTTCTTTCCTGAGTAACATGACTGGAACCGGAGTTCTATAGCCTTTTGTTGATGCAGTCATACTATAGCCTATGGTTTCGTTATCTTACCTTTATGTAGGGCCAGAGTGCATACCCCCTGACTCTGTCCATAGAAACCTTAACCTAGAAACCCATAAACCCTAAGAAACCCTTAGAAACCACAAAGCAAATATTAACTTCACTTAAAAATGACACAAAAATTGACCTTTTTCTTAGTCTACTACTCATCCGCAGGTCTTCCTAACTTTTCCCTAGGAGAATGTTGTATTCCCATGGTTGGGCAGCTCTGTCTATATTGTGTCAGCCTTACTCCTAAGGTTGTTGTCATGTGGTCCTTTAGGATGCTATAATTCCCAGCCTTCCTACAACACCCTCAGTTTTTAGGAATGCTTTTTTGGTCCAGTCCACACCTTTTCTTGTTTTGGTTTGGTGGTTTGTTTTTGTTTGGGTTTTTTTTGAAGATAAACCTATTCTTGTGGATCAAAAAAAAAAGGGGGACACTTAATTCTCTTGTGATTGTGGTTCAACTCAATGAAATCAGATTTTAAGAAATAATAAAAAATAATACTCTGGATGAATCTTGGGTGCAAGAGATTCAGAATGTTCATATCTCCTGATGACTGGAAATCATTTGCTCTTGGCATTATTGTATGTGCCTGTCTTCTAAAGAATTTAATTATACCAAATGGTCTATGAGCCTAGAGTTGTGAAAGCTAAAGAAGTTTGTTCAGTTGTGAAAAGCAAGACAGTTGCTGTGTGGCATTATTAGTATGTCTGAGTATAAAATAATGTGCTGCTTTTCTTTCTCTTCCCTCTTTCAGCAAAGTTTCTGTTTGAGAAATACGCGTTCACTCAGCAAAACAAAACCAACTTTTAAAGGTTGTTCTCGGAGGAAATCACTCTATGCCCCATTACCTGCTTGAGTGAAACCAGACTAAGAACTTCTGTCATGGCAGCTTTTCTGCTGGGAGCTATGTTGCTTATTGTTCAACCTCAGATAGTGCCTTCCAGACCGGCTATAAATTCGAAGGCTGAGACGACTTCTCAGTCTGTTCAGAGAGAGCTTTTAAAGAAAACATCTCAAAAAAATGACTTCAAGGAAAACATTCGTTCTAATGGATCATGCCGGCAGCTGCCACAGACTATCATTATTGGAGTGAGAAAAGGTGGAACAAGAGCTTTGTTAGAGATGCTGAGTCTCCATCCAGATATTGCGGCAGCAGAAAATGAAGTTCACTTCTTTGACTGGGAAGATCATTACAGAAATGGATTGCAGTGGTATATTAATCAAATGCCATTCTCTTATCCCCATCAGATCACCGTGGAAAAAACTCCAGCATATTTCACATCGCCTAAAGTGCCTGAAAGAGTTCATAACATGAACCAATCTATGAGACTACTCCTTATTTTAAGAGACCCAAGTGAGAGAGTACTGTCAGATTACACCCAAGTGTTCTATAATCACATGCAGAAGCACAAGCCGTATCCATCCATTGAACAATTCCTGATTAAAGATGGTGAACTCAATGTGGACTACAAGGCAATAAACAGAAGTTTGTACTACATTCACATGCAAAACTGGCTGAAGTATTTTCCTCTTGATCGTATCCACATTGTAGATGGGGATAAACTAATCAAAGATCCCTTCCCAGAAATAGAGAAGGTAGAGAGATTTTTGAAGTTATCACCACAGATAAATGCTTCAAACTTTTATTTCAATAAAACTAAAGGCTTCTACTGCCTAAGGGACAGTGGTAGAGAGCGTTGTTTACATGAGTCGAAAGGACGAGCACACCCTCAAGTAGATTCCCGGTTACTTGAGAAACTGCATGAATATTTCCATGAACCCAACAAGAAATTTTTTGAGCTTGTGGGCAGAACATTTGACTGGCATTCATTTGTGGCAAGTTAGTGGTAAGCTTCAGAACCTATGTTCCAGTGTACATTTAGAAATTTTAAAAAGGGCATTTAAGCTATAATTTATTTGTAAAATCCATAAATACTTCTGTACAGTATTAGATTCACAATTGCCATATATACTAGTTATATTTTTCTACTTGTTAAATTTGAAAACATTTTGTATTGTTTTTCATGGTTGTTAACATTGTGTATGATGTGTCTATATGAAGAAACTAAATTATTTCACTGCAGAAGATGCTCTCTTGAGAATGCATTGTGTTTTTAACAAAAAAGGAATTCATTTCAACAGAACCCTTCAGAATTATTTGAATACTTTGGCTTTTTTGGAATATTCTGGACTTTTTCCTCTAATTGATAATTAATATGCTAAACTTTACATTTCCATTTTTCTTGCTTTAAAATGTGGTTTAATAATTTCTTTTTCATTGGAAATACTGTTGTAGTTAGCAAACTGTTCCATCCCACTTTATAAAATTATTTCCTGATAAAGTGGTCGTACTTAAACATGTTGGGACATGCACACCCAAAGGAAGGGAAGCCTGTGTAATATGACATAACTGCTGTACTTACCTTTGTATTTACTGTTATTACAAGTGCTCCTCAAATTCTTTGGCAGTACAGTATAGGTTTCATGGCAGATTCTTATGGGTTCTGTGAGGACTAGCTCATAAAATCCAGAGTTTGCAGAACTATGATCAACCTGAAAACTTCCTACAGTCTCTGAATGTATATATACTTCATAAAGAAGGTGGGTTGAGAGAAGAATTTAAGCAATATAGGGACACTTTCAAGGTTTCTTATGACTGTTCCTACATTTTATAGCACATTTATGCTTTGCCATCACTGAAAATGAATGCTTACACCAGAAAAATTAGTTGGTCTACATTCCAGTAAGCAGCAACTTCATTCATATCTATATTACCATGCTTGTACCCCATTTAAGGCTGTTTGAGCTGAGCAGGTGCTTTGTGCAACTGAAAATTGCCCGTGGACTACTGTTCTTTTCATGTCCTTCCAAGAACCATGGTGCCAAGTCTTGATTAGACTTGTGTGTTGTGGGATTAACCCCAATTCCAGGAACTCTTATGGTCTTCCATCTGCTAAAAATGGAAATTATATGTTAGTATGTTGGAATAAATTACAGCTTTCCTTGTCTACAGTAGTTATAATGTCTTTTTAGCCATCAGTTTCTGGAGTTAAGAGTTAATCCTGTTTCCACACAAGGCTTACTGTGGTACTTTCATTCTGAGCTCCTGACATTCACTTTATGATCTTGAGTTTAGCCATTGAATGTGCAGTGGCAACACCCTGTAAATTTGAACTTGTAACTGATTGTTACAATGATTTATAAAACTTCAATGTAGATTCTTTACTTTTTTTTTTTTTCTGGTGAGATGGTGCAAACTTGGGCAATATGACAAGGTACTGTTTGGATGCAAATATCCCATATTATGCTGCTTGCATGAAAACTGCAGATACTGCCCCTCTCTCTCCCTGTCCTTGTGCACCTGCCCAAACTGTATTCAACCTCAGAGAGGTTGGTGGTGTTTTATAGACCTTTGATGAAAGCCTATGAATAAATGGTATTGTACTCAATAAAATATTTTCTGAATTGCATCTTTCTATTTTGTTCATCAGTTTCTAGTTTGGAAGATCAGAATTCAACTCCAGTTTAGGTTCTGGTTAAATGTTACTTAAGAATTCAGCTATAGCCTAGTGGATTCATTGGGAAGTGGTTGTTTGTTACTGGGTTGTGCCTGCCTGGTCCATTGCTGACCCTGAGTATACAAGTAAGTAAAGTTTCTGGTGGCAATAACGTCAAATCTTGTGTGAGGCAGATGACAAAAATAACAGGGTTATAGTACTATCTTGCTCCTATTAAAGTTTTAGAAAAGAGGAATTCATGGGGTTTTATATAAGGTTCGATAGTATTTTTTCTACACTCATTACTATCCCATTTCCTTGCTACCACCTTTAGTATTGGCAATGTTAGGTTAACAGTTTGACTTGCTGATCTTAAAGGTCTTTGCCAACATAAAAGATTCAATGATGATTCTAAACTGATCTCTGTGGGAGCCATCTGGACCTAAGAGATTTTGGCCTAGACAAAAGGCTTCCCACCTTAGTATAGTTCCACCTTCACTAGTGCCCTCCTACAGTCCCAGACTAAGCCAACCACATTCACCAACTTTTTGCTTGGAAAGGAAAAATATGGCTGGGAGCCAGAGGAGTACAAGAAGGTGGGGTTGCATCAAGTTCACCTGCAGCAGGTAACATAGGGCATGTGGTGTCGAATGTCAGAGCAGTGTTGACACAATGTTGGTACTGAGAATACTTTTAGATGTATAATGCTATGTGATACCAGTGTCTTGTCTGTCCCTAAGCAGAACACATGCAAATGTTCCACCCCACCCACCCAGTATGGCTTGTCTCTGTGGAAAGAGAGTTAGAGCATGAACCATTGGGTCACTATTACTGTCTTAGTGCTAGGATCTCATGGCATGTTCTTTGTAGGATCAGAAGGTGAAGCAAACACTTCAGGGGGACATCCTGAAGAGGAAGCTCAAGACTTATGCCCCAGACCCAAAGTTCAAAGGGGCCTGCAGACAGTGTGACATACTGAATGTGTACACCTTGTGCAGGGATGGCATGATTTTACAATATCTTACTGTGGAGGTGGCACAGCTAGCTGTGTGTTAGCTATGATAGTGATGGACAGTAAATCACACCCAGGTATAATTTACCTGCCATAGATGCCCTAGGTTTAAGAGTTACAACACTTAAAACTGGGATCCCAAGCGTTAATTTTCAGTTTAACAAGAGCAACGTTTGCTTTCCACACATGCATTACTGTTTTAAAATATATTTGCTCAACTGTTTCTAAAAAAGTGCTAAACAACAAAAGTCAACAGAAGGAAGTAAAGAGAGAATGAAAGAAAGAGGCTGAAGCACATTCTGATTGGGACTGTAGAAACACTAATAGATGGCTTTGAAGTAACTCCAAAATAAAATCCCTGAAAATATCTTTCCAGTGTTATGCAATACAGGTATTTACTTCTGTAAAACTCTACCAGCTTGGGTTTAAAGTACAACCACTTGGGTGTTGCTTCAGAGCCTGTTTCCTCAAGGCAGCTAGCCAAGTCTGTGATCGCTTTTGCAAATCTAAAATAAATACAACACTTTATGAGAATTTTTTGTCCAATCCAAAGCCTACCACTCCCCTTGAGTAGAAGAAGCAATGCAAATCAAGTCATCAATCAGGGTGGCACTGCAGGACTAAGTCTTGCCCTTTGCTTCACAACATGGATTAGTGTGAGTCTTTGAAAGCCAGTATTGTGCCTGCAGAGGACAAAGTTTAAACTACAATGATAACTGCTGAAAGAGTATGGAAAGGGAAAGAAATATCCAAGGAAAAAACCCCACCAGGCATTACTTCATCAAGAACATTGCTACATTTACTGTGGGTGCTGTATGATCCTTTTACGTGTGCTGTGCTGTTCCTTGTACCCTTTTCCTGATGGAGTAGGTGAAATAACATCTGTATTTGAATAAAACAACATTGTTTTGGAACATCTCAGGAAAAAAATTCATCTTTCTTTTTAAATCTTGCTTGAGCTTATTTGCATTGGGAATATGGTAGTGCTACACTCATTGATGGGCGTGTGAGACTTACCACCACGGTATATTTTAGATGAAAACTTGGTTCCTTGGTCTCAAAGTAGATCATTTCATGTTTCCTTGACTACATGAATTTTCAGACCCAGTTTCTGCAGAAAGCCAGAATTCTCATTCCCTGTTGTCATCCGCACAAATTTCAGGTGTCTAAATAGAAACAAGGTGGGGTAAGGCATATTTCCATTTATCTTTCTTCTGCTTTATCTAGCATCTCTGACCAGACATTTAAGAAAGTTCACACGTGCCACAAGTAAGAGGCTGTACATCAAAACTACTTCTCAGACAAATATCCCTTCTCCTTTCTCTTTTTCAAAGTCTGTGACTTGAAAGTCCTAATTTAGCTCACATTGTGAATGAAATTTTGCAGGAGTATTTTAGTAGATGTTCTTTAATACAGTAATAAAGCCACAAAAAGTACAATAAGGCAAAAGTATTAAATTAGACTAACATGTCAACAAAGTGTGTTGAACTTGCTACTAGGTACATAGCTGAAATAACTGCAAGTATCTAACATTAGTCTTTTCTCATTCTTAATCCAGTAGATTTTATTTATGACTCTGCCTAAGTGCCCAGTTATGCTGGAAAAATCGTATGTTCAATGTTAATTCCTTAATTTTGCAATTGCTTTGGAAAGGTCAGTTACAGATGGAAACCATGCAAATACCTTGAGTGAAAAAATATTTTATTAATATTTTGCTTATAAAAAAGAAGAAATTACACTTGTCTCCTAGAATATTAGCAAAGGAGAGCAGTACACCATTTTCTTGCAACAATAACCCATCCACAGTAAATTTTCTACTTAACTACCACACAACAGTAGATGCAGTTTTTAAGTTAATAGTGCAATAAACTCAACAGTGATGCTGCAGATTTTAAATGCCTTCTGGGATAAATAAAATATGCAAGTCAGGGTGGGGAGCAGCTGGATGCATAGGAACAGCTGGTCTCATTGGTCTGAGAACACTTTTTTTAGTGATAAGGGATGTGAATTTTTTGGCTTGCATATCACTTTGTGTTGTCTATGAAAGCAATGCCTTCAATTATCTTCCAAGTCAATAATCCTATCATAATGACATCATCTTTTTCCTTGCTACTGACATTATGCTCTGCCAAAACACAGTTTAAGAGCCAAACCCCAAACAGCAGGTGCATGAGGGATTCCGTAGTATAAAAAAATTGTCATACAACTCAGACACATAGCTTTAATTATGAAGGTGTGTTGGCTTGAACAAAGGACTGTTCTGAAGTGAATAGCAAATTTCTTCTTTACTTAATTTGGATGAGGGCTACAGAAACAGGAACGTATATGCATTCACAATAAACCAGCAGAACACCTAACATGCCTTCCCCTCCGCAGTTTTCAATCAAGCAGTCAGCAGCATTTCAACAGTAATGATCAGGCCAGCTTCCAGGACTCACCACAGTTCAGTTCAGATAACGCTCGGCTACAAGAGTTCCTGCAGTATTTCTTACACCAGACAGGCATCAGGATATCTCCTATTACTGAATTCCATGAAATTCCTCTTTTCTCTCCAGTATGTTGCTGTATGACATCTGTCGTATAATTAGCACTCTGTAAGAAAACATACATGATCTGATGGTATTTTTATAGAATACTGTTCAAATGAATGGGAAATCACAGCATTATGGGGTCCAAAACATACTTTTCTGTATGCTTACTCTGATATATTTTAAACTTTAATAGAATAAAATTCAGTTTATTGGGTCTGCATCATTGCATTACAGGTGGAACTATTGTCACACCGTCACGTGCAAGTAGTTACCATCTAATGCATTTGGTAAATAGAAATGTTTGATCAAAGGAACATATTTCTCTTCTTGCTAGAATAGCAGTTATGTAATTGGCAATGAGGCTTTCACCCATACTGTGAATGGTACCAGTATTTCTTTTGAAGTAATGGAAACAGTCAATCATTTGCTTGATCCATGTAGGAATGGTATCTTTTTTTCCCTTGTGACTTTGAGTAAAGTCCAAAGAGCAGGAATGCAAGTTATGTTATATAGTCAGATAACAAAAGTTTACAGAAATGTAGCTAAACCAAAGATAAGTGTGCATATGCTGGAAGAAAAAGAATTGGAACCATCCCATGTCTTGTTTTGGTTTTTTTAATGTCTTATCATTTTCTTGCCTGAACATGTGTGTTCCTGTGCAAGGGGAATACTAGAGGGAAAAAAGGACACACTGCAGAAACAGAGCACCTACTCCATTTTGACTGTCATATTGGCTGGGGCTGGGACTAGCCAGTCACATAAATACACAAGGACACTGGAAGTGGATAGTAAGGGAAGGCTGGATATAGGGGAATATCTTCTCATAGCCTCATTACCTGTGTCCACATCCTTACATATGATGAAAAACACTCTTAGGAAAAACAGCTTCTTGCCCAGATCTTGTCTATGGCAGTGAGAAAAGGCATCCAAATCCATCTGAGTATCAGTTGATTCCCATGCCTTAAGACCCTTTTTAAAAGTCAGTGCACTATAATGCAATTAGACAATATTCACCTGTTTTTTTTTTTTTTTAATTTGTACTAAGTTTTCCATCTGCTACAAATAAAAGGGTCTGATGAATAAATGATTTACAGCCTGCAGGAGGAGAAGAGTTCATACTAAACATTTTGCAGACAGAAGACTTGCAAAAGAGGATATTTTCTCATAGAAAAAAAAGAGCATCTGTGGACCAGTTGGTTTCTTGCTGACTAAGCCAACTGGATATGATACTACTTTTGGCAGTTTCCCTACTCTTGTGTGGGCTTCAGTTAGATGAATTCCATATGATATTTATTATTGAATATAGCTCTATATTGAATATTATGCATATGATGGTTTATGATGTTGGCATTAGTTTTCTAAGCTAATTATTTAACATCAAATGATGTTAAAATCCTAGGGCCCCTTTTTCATACTTAATAAACTTGAGTCAGCTAATACTCAGACATTCATAAACTGAAAAGAAAATAATGTAAAAGTTGAACTGCCTCAAATACTCCTTTGTATGATTCATACAAGCACTTTTTTTCTGCAGCCTTACAGAAGAAAGTTAAATTTCAAGCATGGTAAATAAAGGAAAGGATTTACTATCCTTTACAAATAGGGCAATGCATGAAAAATGGATTCTAACAGGTGAATTAACTGTTCATGAAGTTGACCAGGAATTGACAGCTCAGGAAAGTGAAAAGGAAAGCCTTCCCTATTCTCAGAGTAAGGGTAAAATGGGTGTCACAGCCCCTGTGGGTACCTGCAGACTTCTGGTATGTTCCTTCCAACTTCTCACAAGCATGGGAGTTTTACTGCCTCTTATCTGTCAAAAAAGATGATTTTCCTTCTTCTGTTCCCCTGGTTACTAGCCTTGTGTTGGTCTGTTTAGCTGTGAGTATACTGCAAATAAATAACAATTTAACCATAAAGGAGAAAGTGTCTGTGTAGAATCGGCTCTCTTCTCCACCTACATAACTGTTTGCCTTACAAACAGTTACGCTGAACCAGCTGGGAGGACAATGTGCCCAGTGCAGACAGCAGGAATACATTGCAGCGATATTACTGCTAAACTCTTCATTACCTTATTCGGGAGACAGCTTTGGCATTGTTCCTACTAACTGAAGGACCTCAGCTCTTTAAAATTACAGTCATTTCTTTGGCAGACAGGCCATCATCTCTTGTGTTTGATTGCTTAGTAATAACTACTTGCTGAGGGATGATGCCCCTAAATATCTTTTTCCCCAAACCAGTGATTCAGAATGTGATTTTAGCAGATACAAGCCACGGCTGAACACTTAAACATACTGCTTAATCTGGCCAAAGCTGGTCAGAGCTCTGCCAGAACAGGAGTGGATTCAGCTGAGAAAGAACCCAAACAAAATCTGTTTTTTTCAGCTACATCAGGTCCCCAGCTCAGGTCATCGTGCAGTTGTACAAACACAAGTAATGCTGAGCAGACCTGATTGTAAGACAGCCTTTCATTCCAACAGTGCCACCAAGACTTAGCCCACTAAACTGCAGAGGTGTTCAGGTACTACAGCACCTTGAGATATTCCTGCCTTAGGACTGCTACAGGTGTGTGGGCAGTTATCCTGCAAATCAGATCAAGGAACTGGTTTTTTTATACATTTGCTTTAAAGTACTGGTCATTCAGGGACAACTGGAGAAGTGGCATGCTGTAGCCATTGTGGGAGTTGATACAGATTTTGCTGCTGAATGCTTTGTGCGGTGACACTGCAGCGCTGGTGTGCACATCGCAGCATGACCTGCCTTCACCCATTGAAGATCCTAGTTCAGACCAACCCGTGAACTGACATGTTTAGAAAAACGTGAACAGAGTGAATGCCCAGAGCTCATTTTTACCACTTGACTTATGTTAGACATAGCAATATTCAGACACTCTAGGTGAGGAGGAGTGGGTTGGTAAATGACCCCCAAACCTCTCTGTGAGGACACCGCAACAGTGCAAGTGCAGAATTTCTCAGAGCTCTCAAAATTATCATCTCTCAGTGGGTTCTATTTACTATAAACTACAGTAATAGTATACTATACTATTCCGTATATATGCTTACTATAGTATGCAATCATATCCTCTGAAGTAGTGAGAAACCAAGGAGGATACCTTTTCCTCTTGCTGGTGAACATGTAGTTTCTACTATATTTAATGTCAGACTTGCTTTATACTTCTGAGAGGAAATTTCTACTTAGAATATTTTAAATACCATTAACCCTGTTAAATTTCCCTTTTTTCGCTGTAAAATCAGTTTCTGAAAACTTCTTAACTTGGCAAGTGGGGAAAGTATTTAAAAAACTCTACAGACAAATACATTTGTTCAGCTTTGATTTCCACTCCAAAGTGATACTGACAGTTCTACAAAACTGGTAGAGTCAGTGGATTCAGGGCTGAATCAAAATTCCCCGTCTCACTGAAGTCACCATAGTAGAATAACACCTAGGCGCTCAAGTCAGTTCCTTTATGTCCCATCAGTGTTATAGATCACTCAAGTATTTTAAGGAATCAGATTTGCTTTTATGCATTATTCAGCTAATGGCTACATTCAGAACATTTCATTTTTTAACAGAATATACTAATTTCTAATGCTATGGCAGATATGTCATCACTTGACTAAACATCTTTCGAAGTAACAGTGTCACAATCACTACCATGAAAAAGCTACAATTCCTTCCAAGTATTTTATAAGACCCTTGCAATGCTACAGTGGAGAATGACATTCAGGTTGTGTTTAAAAGCCATACAAAAAAGCAGACAAGTCAATGTTTTTGAGGAAACCAATTGCAAACCTCTACCTTTAATAAGGACAGTGAAAACTTTAATGTGCAGATAAAACAGGAACTTATTTTTAAGCACATCCACCAGAGCCCTAAATGGTAAACCAGGCAGTATCAATTTACCTTGCTCTGAAAATGGAAATGCTGAGGAATGAATCAGTGGTCCCAAAAAGAAAGAAAAAGTATTTTAAATCAATGCCTTTCAACACTATATTCAGCCAGAAATAGATACGTTGTAAATTTGCCTAGGGAGAAGTTGGCAAAAAGTTGGTAAGAAGCTGGTAAGAGCCGTATTTTTAAAGGTATTTATGTGTCTAGAAATGCAGAAAGGTAACCATTTGGATTATCAAAAGCACATTCACAAGTACCAGACTCTTCGTAAGGATTGAATACTGTGTCTCTGACAGCTTCCTGAAGGCTTTGTTCATATTGTTACAGGAAAATGGGCTCTACCTTCTGAAAAAAACCCAAACAAATAAGGACATGGAGTCCACAATTGGAGAAAACCCACTACATTTTAAATATCTACAAACTGAAGTGATGAAAATAAAATCTTCTAATCTTTACATAGACCTGACACTTAAAGGGAGACCATTCTTCTGTCTATGCCATCTCCAGGGATAAGCTTGCCATCTCATCATAAGCTCTTTGTAGCTTTAGCTGAACCTTTTCTGAAGTATTCCTTTCTCCTTAGGCAAAAGTTAGAAAGAAAATCAACCTGGGGGGTGGGGAGGGGACCTACCTCAACTCTATTTTCTATGGAAAAATTGCAATCATGTCACAGGAATTTAGCATTATAGGAAGTGAAATAATGGAAGAAAGCCAAATCATCAAACAGAATACACAGACATGAGACATACACTAGACTTTTCCAGATGGTAAGTTAACCAAACTCTCAACTCCTTTAAATCAACGCAGGTTCATCAAAGCCAGCAGACTTTGTTATAATATACTTTTCATCATTGGGCAGGGGGCTTGAAGGAAACAAAAAGTGTCTGTAGTTGTTCTGTAATCCTGCTGCACTTCTGAAATGGTGTGAAGGACTTCATTAAAACAAGACTAAAGTCTTCTTTCCCTGGTCCCAGAAAAGAATAAATAGGTTATTTAACCTTCCTTATTAAACTAGCCAAGTTGTATGACAGAAAAAAAAACCCAAACTGTCTTTAAGATTCCATAGCAGAGCTGAGTAGAGCCAGTTGCCTTTCAAGAAGAAGAAATCATGAGGGAATTAGCCAGATTTGAAGTGTTCATGAAAACTACTCATGTCTCATAAATTCCCACCCGTCCAAATAAGCACGCTTCAGTTTTCAGTGACAGCCTGTCAGTCCAGTGCATGTTATGTAAACTTGCCTTGCACAGATTTGACTTGTTCAATCTTTTACAAAGCTAATTTAAAACTATCCCTGCTCTACAAATTTTTAGCAGGTCAGTCAATAATCTGCTAACTTGATATGTTGCTTTACAGTTTATCACAAAAAAGACAATGAAGTTAAATGCAGCAGAAGGATGCAGACAGTCCCAGGAGTTATGGTTCATTGATAGTGTGTTTTGCAGCCCAAACTAAAAATTTGTAGTTGATCAAGTTAGTTTTCATTTATATTCCTAGAAAAGTCTACTAAATTACGCATATTTTGACAGCTGTAATTCAAGCATAAGGGAGACACAGCTAATGAATGAAAACAGATTTTTCCTCTGGCTTTCTTGGAGCTTATCTATCAGTAAAGAAGTTACTACGTTTTTTGGTCATTTCTAGTGTATTAAGTGAAATGCCTCATGCAAAGGAAATGCCACTTTCCTTCCCTCCATTTCATACTTCAAAACAAGACTAAAAGAATATGCAGGAGTTGTTACTGAGGCAAATGTCAATTTGCTCATGCAGGCAAGCAATTCAGCAATAAGACAACTGAACATCATTGGTTTACATGTGGGCCGTAAGAACAGCCGTCATTAATTTCAAAGGCACCTATTGATCGCATCCTAACAATGTTTTGGCCTCCATGGACAATCTCCGGGAAAAAACAATGACTTCTAATCCAACTGTCCAGGTTAAAATGCTAGTTTGAAAAGCAGAAGCAGCCACAGCCACTGCCCTTTATTGAATGAACTGTGTCTGAAGGATCATGGTGATGTGATGAGAGGTCTCCCACAGGACAGACCCAGTGAACAGAAAAAGACTTTCATAAACTGCAAAGCAAGGCCATGACTATGCTCATTTGCCAGCTGAATAGAGAACCATCTCTGCCTATAACATCCCCAGAGGAATACTGTGGAATCTCTATTTTCCCTCAATTTGGTCTAGATCAAGAGGTGTCCTCAAAAGGGCTCTCTCCTGACACATAATGTTATCATCAAATGTGGGTTAGCTCAAGGGGATAAAGTGAAAGTTAACACAGACTTCAGAACTGGTCATTAGTAGCTATCCCACAACAAACTGACATTTTAACTAATTCCTTTCATGAGATGGCTTTATTTACTACATACTTCAATACAGATTTACTCTCAAAATCAAGGGGATTGGTCTCACTGAGTGGTGCTGTGCTTAATGAGTGTGTGCTAAGGCCATCTGTCTTGATTGGCAACTGGAGAAAAAAAAAAGATTCAGGAGAGCAAAATATAGCTTTAGGTGAACCTTGATATAAGGACAAAAGGGGCTGTACTTCTCTGCTTCTACCTGCTTCTGTAGAAATCATGAAGAGGAGAAAAAAATACCAGGCAGGAAGCAAAAGGTGCTGCAGCAGTGAGGTCAATGATTGTTTCTATTAGATTTATAGATTTAGCTAAGTTAAACTAAAGACAGCACTACATTCTTTTCTAATAAAGCCAACAAAGAAAGCAAATGGCTACATAAAATATAGCAATATAAAATGTTTGTAAATAATATAATAAACTGTTGAAAGGATCAAGCTTTACAATATTTTTGAACTGTTTATATTGATATTTCATTTGCAAGAGGTAACAACATTTCTTTGGATCATCAAGAGTAATTGAACAGATCTGTCTGCAGATTGTTTGCTGTTCTGAGGATTAAATATAGGAAATGTAAGTTGCCATTCTATAGTTAATGGTCCCATAAAATAAACAAATTCTTCTTCTGCTTGACTTTTGTGGGTGAGTATCAGAATGAAAATTAATTTTTCAACTTAATAAACTGTCATGAAATCATTTAAAAGCCTATACAACTACTAGCAAGGTGTACCACATGTCTTCTTATAAAAAGTAAGCAATGCAATGTATTGTACCTTTTACAGTACCGCTTGCAAAAATTATGTTCCATTGCTGTTCTCCTTGTATGGCTGTAAAAAAAAATGTACAGGATTTAAACAATGTCTGAAAGTCCTTGACAACCTTACTTCAGATGCCCAGATGAAGTACAACAAAAATCTTTACAGCTTTACCTGCAAAACCAGTCATGCAATGATGAATATGTGTGCTATCCTTTCTGCTAAGTGTAATTTAGAACATGTCTGCATTAATGTTGTCAGGCAAGATTCCAAAATAGAATAGAAAAACTACAGGTAACTCACTATCGTTCTTTAAAATTGCAGGAGTACTTAAGTATGAAATCAGATTTGGATTCTGGAAAGGAGACATAATAGGATTTCCCCTAAGGATCCCTATGAAGATGTTTGGAGAAGTAAACAGCCTTTCTCCAGAACTTGTAAATTAGACCCCTTAAATCACATCATTCTAACATTTGTCACTGCTCCAATTTGCCCCCAATTCCCAACGCCTTTCAAATCAGTGACTTTTGAAGTTAACCAGAGTTAAAGAGCCCAGATGAGCTGCTTGCTGGAGATATAAAAGGGACTCCCCTCAAATGCTGAAACTCACATTTAATTGCTGAATTCCTCAAATATTCTACAGTTTGCCTATAATGCCTACAGTTTCAAGGACAATGAAATTGTTTTGAAGAACAAAGAGACTAGGGTAGCACATTTTAAACAAAATGCATATTGGCTTAGTAGAGTTAATATAACCTATTTTATTCTGACTATACTTTTCTGAATGTAGCAACCTGGTTCAACATTTACTGCCCTTTCAACTCTTGTTCTAATCAAAAGGGCATCAAAAAATCCCACAAGTGTTCACCTAAAGGTATTTGCACCTCCTAGAAGCGGATTAGTAATAAATGTAATACAATACTATTAACACACTGTAAACAGAGTTCAAAGTTAATCCTTTCTGCACTTGTGAATACAAAGCAGCAAAGGATGCAGAAGAATAGCTTTTCAAGAAACCCTCTCTTACTGGATAAAAAACCAGATAAAAATTAAAATGAATAGAGAATAGAAAACAGAGGTTAAATGATGTAACGTTTTCATTTTCTGTGTTACCCAACAAAGATAAACTCTGTACAAGGCCACTCTGGACAAAACAAATACAATCTAAATTGTCTATCATCATCTGTCTATCAGTCCTCTGTCTTTTTTGAGTAAAAAACCTAGAAGAATCCAGATTTAAATGTTTTGGGTTTGTTTGGGTTTTTTTTAGCATAATGCTGGAGTAGCAATTATGAATGTTCGTGTCACAGCTAATAGATATCTGAAACTCTTACTTTTGGATCTTCCTGGATATACATCAAAGTTGCTGGACGTTAATTCCATCTCTCTTGGGTGGGATTCCACAGCTTAACCTCTCCCAGGCTTCATCTGAGTCACAATAAGGTGTTTGTCGTGACTGTTTTCTCAAACGAATCCACAGAATTACAGGTATATGGTGATACTGTGATCACACCTGCAAAACAAGAAGAAAAACATGAATTCCTGAAAGGTAGGAACATCTATAGAACTGTGTGAAAGCTTTGATTTTACCCTGAACTGAGCTAACCTCATTCCTGGAGGTAAAGCAAAACAAAACAACAACAGAAAAAAAAGAACACAACACCTCACTCAGCTCACGATTCCTGATGTTTCCCCATGTCTCTTGCAGTCTGACTGTCAGCTTTCCATTGATTCATCCCTCCTAGCCTTTCCTAATCTATTCATGCCCCCTCCCCTTTTCTAAAGTCTTTGAAGTTTCAGATCTCTGCTGAACCCAGGCATAGCCTCAGGAAGAGTACCCCATTCCAGCCTACATGGAGCCAGTTTGTCTCTCAATAGCCCAGCAGCCACTCATATCTAAAATTCTTTGAAGTTATGTACCTTAGGCTGCCTTATCTGTGTCATTGTTCTACCTTCTCACTCCCTTCTTTAACCGCCTTGTTGCCATTTCCCATGGTTTAACGCTATGCGTTCAGGTTGGCAAAGGAACAAAGGTGAATGGAGAAACAGGCATAGGTAGTCAATACTAGAGTCATAACCAGTTCTCAAAGTATATATTCCCAGCTTTATAGCTTGGATAGAACAAAATGCGCACTGCAAATGCCAATTAATATATTATTTTTTTTCAGTTCTAAGTAGTTACTTAAGCTGTAATCAAATTAAGAAGAGCAACATTAATTTTAAATACAATATGCTTGATGACTCAAATTTAGTGACACCAATAAGATGCTTATAGCCCTTAGAATATTTTCTGGAAGCTATGAAAAGCCAGGCCTAGTTAGGATGTAAATTCTTACCTCCCTTTTCTGAATGGAACTCACACCAGAATTTGGGCCCCTGCATTCCCTGGCTGATGCTCAAGAACATGTATATCTTAGAAGGGGTACCCTGCACTGCTAATAGGAAGTTGCTTACAGTACCCACCAGAAAACTGCACTATGGAGATCTCGCTTCTACGACTCCGGGGATGGTCCTTCCAGCTCTCCTGGAAGCAGGGTCCAGCATCTTCTTCTGAGGACAAGTGCACACCTTTCACAGAACTGGGGGGGACTTGTTTTCTTTTAGAACAAAGCTGCACCGTACAGGTGTTCCTATCAATACCAGTGGGTAGCATTCATTCCATGCAGCTTTAAATGGCTGTATGGCTATTTTAAGTTAAATCAGGGTCCCTTTCCAGCTGATGGAAAAAAGGAAACTTTTGGAGGGGTTGGCTGACCTGACATTCTTTAGAGATGTATTCTTGAATAAGATGACACACTTCCTGAATGCGCTGTTTACTGCTAAAGTAATAGAGGTAGTTTCCACCTCAAAAGTAGGCACCTAGACTTCTATTAAACTAACACCCCCACCCCCTCTCCAGTGACTAGAATACAGCATGAAGAAGCAGGGAGCCCTCTGTAGCCTGAGTGGGTTCAAAGCCATGCATCGCTTCTCCAGATGAAGAGCCCTTATCAGAAGGTGATGTGCCCCCCTGCCTCTGACAGAAACTGCGCTGTCCTGTGGAAAAGCACAGAATGCACAGGCCAGTCATCTGAAAGACTCCAGTGAAAGTAGGTTAGTACCACACAAATCTAACCATTTGCTTTTCTTTTGTTTCTCTTGTTCCTTTCTATTTTTTCCCCTACTAAATGTAAACACATAAATAGCCTGAGTATCAAGAATCAAGATACTCGGGACTCCTTTTCTCTTAAGTAAGCATCACCTCCCATGTAAGTGTATTAGCCCCAAGCCTGTAAAGTAAAAGATGGTCAGACAGCCACCACTTTCCCCTGCAGCAGCTAGTTATATAAGGAAAAGAACTAGAATGCTATGTTGACAGGGACCCAGTTCAGTAGCTCTGTGCTGGAATGACATTCCGCAAGTTCCTCCTCCTCTGCCAAGCCAAAGGCTTTGGCATTGCTCTGCTTCACTTCTGACTTCCTAGCGTAGGTGGGAACCAGCTTGTCCATTCTGGGCCTACACAACTGACCGGACTTTATGAATCGCACCTGAGGATCCATCAAGTGATGAGAAAACATGTAAATGTTTCTCGGTTTAAGCAGTTGCTGTGTGAGCAGAGTTTAGATTTAGGTGTCAGATTCCTGTCTAGAACTGATCTTAGAAGACTGCGATTATTTTTCCTAATGTTTCTGAACAGCAAACCAGTATTTCAAATTAAAGATGAAAAGGTTTTAAAGGCCTGATTAACAATAAAATCACAGTCTAGACATCCTTTAGGGTAAGTTTTTTAGTAAATCTCTTCAGACAATTCTTCTAGCTTAATTTACATAAAACTATCGTATGAAAATGGTGGGGCTTGATGCGCATCAACCAAATTATTTAACAGAAATGCTTTCACATATTTGTTTTATTAGTATTTTGATTATAGAAGTGTAAAAGGAACTGAAAAGTATCAGTAATAACATTGTTAAAACCATAATTTTGATCAGGTTTTCTACAAACTTATTGAAGTTCAAGCACCAGGTAAATTTGGGTCATGCAGTAAGTGTTGGTGTGACACTCTCCAGAATTTTACTGTATGATTTCATTACAGCACTCTACACTACTACGAATGTAAGATTATTTGTCACTTTGACATTTAGCCTAACCAAATTTGAGGAGGAAAAAACTCACAAAGTGACCGAACATAAAACTCAATATATATAAAGAAGGGAAGCCCAATTTCTAATCTCTGGGGAAAGGTCAGTTAGGCATTGCCTAAGAAGTTATTTGACAGAACTGTTTCCAATTTACTTTTGGTCCAAAACGAAAAAACACCACAGACTTTGTTTATATACCTCCATCAGCCATGCTCAAATAAATGAGACTGGTAAAAATCTTAGGCCTGCCAAGAAAGAACCCACCCCCCACCCCCCCTTGATTATTGGCATTTCAATGCAATTACAGAATTCAGGTTTAAAAATTAGACTGAATGATAAAAAGCACATTCTTCATAAATATTTAACCTTCTTCAGCATGACAGTAATTATACTGTGGAGCTCAGTAGCTGCATATTCCATTTAAAAGATCTGTCATGCCTTCCATTCTAAATGCTTCTTTTCAAAGGTTTGCAGTGCCAAGATAAAAAGAAAACTCCCCCAAGGTGGAAACTTGGAATAAAGTCTCAGCTTCTAAAAATTACTATTAATGGTAGATTCTAAGGATGAGAGAGGCTGTTTGCAATATAGTGAGATTTTACAACCACTGCTTTATTCGCCTGAGCAAAATATTTAATAACATTGGATAGTCATCCAGTTTTTGCATTCTAAAAATATCTGGAAAAAATTGCAAGATATTTTCAAAATGAGAACACTGATTTTCATGAAATATTTTTTGTTTTGTAATGTCCTTTGATCCTACTGATAACATTTCATTATTTTTAAAAAATCTTGAAGTAAAGATAAAGAATTTGGTGTTTAATACCGTTGTTTTAGATTAAATAAATTTTAGATAAATAAAAACCCTATTATTCAATCAGCTTTACATAGGTATAAATACATTTTGGTAGATAAATCCATGTTTTCATATTACAGAAAGCTAGTGACCAGCTTTGAAGAAGATTTTGCTAATGCTTAACTCAAAATTCTAAGTTGTTTAACTAGAGGAAGCTAGTTCGTCCATTTGAAGTCTGACGGTCTGGGGGTGGGGATAAGGTGGGAAGAGAGAAAGTGCTAAACCTCAGCTATGCTCATTAGTTAAGTGAAGATAACAAGTCTTGTCAGGGGAGGGTGATATTTGTGGCTGTGCTGGCACCCAGGCATTTGACCTAGGTTTTCACCTGTGACAGAAACAGGATGTATAAGTCCCTTGCCAGGACACAGTCATGTTTTGCTGCTCAGCAGGTGCAGTCAGGGCACCTTAGAAACAACCAAGACTTCCCCCTTCCTTGCAAGGAGGGAGCAGGAGCAGCTCCTAGGAGCTATTTTCCCATTCTCTGCCCACACAGTGTGGATAAGAAACTAGGCTAGTTCATCTGTGGGTGGCTGAGGGGAGGAGGTAAATAAAGACACATATGTTTATACAGCACTTCATCTCTCCTGGAAGTCAGTGAGGTTTGGAGCCCAGCTGCTGCTTATGCTGCTTTGAAAAGCTTATTCTCTGTCCTTGGAGCCGAACTATTATTAGAGGCAAAATTCCTCTCCAGCCTCATGGCTGTATCAGTGAAGAGTAACTGACCATATCTCTATAAGATGCTGCATGCTCACTTCTCTTTGAGACTGACCAAAGAAATGCAGTCAGAACTCAAGTTTCACTTCAGATTCTCTTAAGCACTGAAAGATTTAATAAGTTCTTTGTGCTTCACTTCTTTCCTCTTCTACATCTTTCCTAAAAAATTAAGAACTTTTTTCTCATTCTTGAGCCTTCATAATGTCTTTAGCCACAATTACCTGTATACTATCATGGACTGTTTTTATTTATTTACATTGCTTTGCATTTACGACAATGAATTTAACTGCATTTTTATCACTCTATCCATTAGTTACCATGAGGATTTTCTGCCACGCTTGACAGTCAGCTTTAGATTTGTCTGTTTTAAATATAGTCTTTGTTACTGTGGTGGGTTGACCCTGGCTCGAGGCAGGTGCCCACCAAAGCTGCTCCATCTTCCCCTCCTCAGCTGGGGAGGGAAGAGAAAATAGAACTAAAAGCACCTGGGTCGAGATAAGGACAGGAAGAGATCATTCACATTACTGTCATGAGTAAAACAGACTCAACTTGGGGAAATTAGTCAAATTTATTACCAATCCAATCAGAATAGAATAAAGAGAACTAAAACCAAATCTTAAGAACAGCTTCCCCCACCCCCTCCCTTCTTTCCAGGCTCAGCTTCACTCTCAATTTCTCTCCCTCCTTCCCCTGAGAAGTGCAGGGGGATGGGGAAGGAGGGTTGTGGTCAGTCCATCACACGTTGTCTCTGCTGCTTCTTCCTCCTCAGGGGAGGATTCTCACATTCTGCCCCTGCTACAGCCCCACGGAAGACAGTCCTCCACCAACTTCTCCAACATAAGCCCTTCCCACGGGGTGCTGTTCTTCATGAACTGCTCCAATGTGGGTCCCTCCCACAGGGTGCCATTCTTCAGGAGCAGACTGCTCCAGGGTGGGTCCCCCCCAGGTCACAAGTCCTGCCAGCAAACCTGCTTCAGCCTGGGCTCCTCTCTCCATGGGCCACAGTTCCCACCAGGAGCCTGCTCCAGCGTGGGCTGCCCACAGGGTCACAGCTTCTTTCGGGCATCCCCCTGCTCCAGTGTGGGGCCCTCCCTGGGCTGCAGGGGGATCTCTGCTCCCCCGTGACTCTCCATGGCTGCAGGGCACAACCAGCCTCACCATGGTCTGCACCACGGGCTGCCGGGGAATCACTGCCCTGGTGCCTGGAGCACCTCCTTCCCCTCCTTCTCCATTGACCTTGGTGTCTGCATGGTTGTTCCTCTCACATATCCTCACTCCTCTCTCTGGCTGCAACTGCATTTTTTTGTTTCCTTTCTCCAACACGTTATCCCAGAGGCACTCCCACTGTCGCTGATGGGCTCAGCCCTGGCCAGCGGTGGATCTGTCTTGGAGCCAGCTGGCATTGGCTCTGTGGGACACAGGGCAAGCTTCCAGCAGCTTCTCACAGAAGCCACCCCTGTAGCACTGCCCCCCCACCCCCCGGGTACCAAAACCTTGCCACGCAAACCTAGTACAGTTCTGTATCTTTTAAACAGTCACTGACCTATATGAGGAGTTTTTTTCCTGTGACAGCTTCATTTTTTTTATATCAATATTATCTTGATTATCCCTACTGACACACTGTTCACTTTAGAACACCCCTAGTAGAGGTGTGAAATAGGAGTTCCCCCTAGAGTGACAATTCCTTCAGATAACATGAACCATTTTTCTACAGAGCCTATAACTAGGACACTCATCAGTCAATATACAGTGTATTTAGGTGGTTATAAAGTCCATATTTCTACATTCTCTCTGTGAGAATCCTTGTTGTCTATTTAATATATAAAAGTTTTGGCCTTTAGATGGATATCCAGCTAAGAAGCCTAAAATGCTGTATGAATCAACATATTTGTCTAGTATAAAAGCCAGATTCACTGACCCGTAGTTACTTAGGATCCTTTCTGTTTCTTCTGGAAGTCTGGTATCACATTGGCCACCTTTTATTACTTTTGTATTAACATTGGATGACATACTACAGTCATTGACCAAATTCCCTTCACTGCATCCAATGTCACTTTCTACTTTTCTAAATTTACTGAATGTCAGAGAGAGAAAGAACAGCAAAAGCAAGAAGTGAATAATAAAATAATAAAGGAAGGAGAGAAGAAGTCACACAGAGACAAAAAGACACATGAAGAAAAAGAAAAGATATTTAAATGGGGCAGAAGTATAAATTTTTTTTAAATAACCTTTCCCCCCCACTCCCCCCCAAGCATAATATGCTACTGAAGACTGTTCTGTTTTCAGCACTGTGTAATAGAAAGAACTCACCTTGTAGAAACTCACTGCTCTTCTTACAACTCCATTTCCTTTTTAGGGTTACGAATTGGAAGATTTGAGGTACTCATTTTTTCCTCCTTTTGGTGACCCAAGATGAATACTATTGGCATGTAGCTTTTCTGGATCAAAACCTATGAAAGAAAAATAACTGTAAATCTTTATTCACTGAGAGAAGATAGGTTTTCCTCTAAAATTAGACCACAAATGGCAAGGTGAGGCTTTAAGCAGGACTCTGGATGACAAATATTACTTGCAAATAAACAAGCAGGCCATAACTTCATAAAGTTGAAAATATGAGGAAAAAGAAGTATGTTTCCCTCAGGAAGACATGCTTATCTAAGGAGGAAGCTATCATTACTGGGACAGGGCTACTTCTCTTTTATACGATGTGCTGCTGCTTCACTATAGTGTGTCATGTTTTAAACTCTGTGTAACCAAGGCCGTCAAGTAACAAAAAGATGATTCCCTCACGCGTACCTCCAAACCCCATGTCTGCATTCACCTACAATCTCTCCAAATTCTTTGTACATTTCAAGTAGAGACATGAGAATAAAACAATTATCTGGCCTAGTATTTTCTTTGAAGGAGTCCTAGGTTTTAGCGAGCAGATAATTTTTGTGGTTTTATTTCAAGGCAGTAATTATTTTTGGTGGTTAGTTCATCTGGTTCGGCTATTATTTAAACATTGTTAAAATGCAAGAAGCCACAATAAATAAAATTTATTTCACTGAAGTTTCTCAAGTTTATGTGAGAATAATTGTATGAGTATGAACATATAGAGTCCATAATTTCGGGGTTTTTTTGGAGTTCAGTAGACTGAGATGCTCTATAACTCTTGCTGTGAATTGACTCTCAGTGTCCATTATGGGATGGTACTGGAAGACCATAAGCATTTGATTGTCTTTGTCCTCATTGTCATTCAGAAGTGAACACATCATCAAAGGTAAAATCTACACAACCGCTCAGGCTTAAACACCAAACAGAATGGAAAGTCTTTAGTGTTAATGTTGGAAGACCCTGGAATGATACAAACAGTGAGCATTCTCACACAAGAGGATACTCTAGAAAACACCACCCCTTTCCTTTCTGATGCAGATGATAATTTTAATCAGCTTTGTCCTGGAACTAAAGCAATTGAATCATAACCTGATGCAAATCCAGATATGCTACTTATGCAGTAAGTTCCACTCTGTCATGTGCACTAAAATGATTTCTCTGTTTCTGTAGATAGGAAGTTCTGTCCCTTTTCCTTCCAGGAGGAGACAGGAATCCTGTTGCAGCAGACAAGTCTCCAGGGTCATTGCTATGCAACCTACTCCCTGCCTCTTGCTGCCTCTGGAGTAGTGATCCTGGCCGCCTGAGCACAGCCTTCAAAGAAAGTCATGAACTTGGCACGACCCACCCCTTGGACCTCACTGCTGCCCTGCAGTCTGGACATGCATGATGGTGTCCTAAGGTACCCAGAATGCTTGAGCATGCCAATCACCACAGGCTCTACAGGGTACCGCCAAGGTAAGAGTATGTTTACAGGTTCAGGATATGTCGTGTTGACAATGATGCAAACTTAAGAAATTTCCATGCCTGTGTCCTCCTGCCACTTAAACCTCTTGTCCTTACCTTTGCACTGCAGTTTATTCTCCCTTCAGGGACCTCCTTTTTTATCCTCATGTGGTATGCACCAACAAAATGGTTGCAGGCCTTTTTATGAATTAGGTCCCTAAATTTATCTAAAATTTTTATATCCCCTTAGAAATACTTTTTTTCTATCATGTTTTTTAAACCCAGAACATTTTCATGAAGCAGGTGACAGTTCAGCGTCCTAGATAAGACTATCCTAGTCAAACCCTTACGGAGATCCTGTTCATAACTACCTTTAGAAAACTGCTTATATTAACACCATTATTATAATTATCAAACTATTAATCTTTAAAGAAGGCTCAAAGAATTACAAGAATTTGACAGATAAAATGGAATTTCATAATTAAACCTCAGTTTTAAAGGCAGAAAGAGACAGTATGTATAGAGAGCAGAATAATACATTCTTCATTCATTTATAAACATATAATAAATAAAAATATACCCTTGATAATCTTTTATAAGTGAAATTTATGACCTATTTAAAGCAAAAACTTCTAACTGGGTATACATAAGTAGAAGAACAATTCAGTTCTTATCAACAAGCTATTTGGAATCTATATGGCAAAGATGGATGGAAAGAGGGTAGAAGGGAGGGGACAAAAATGGAAAGAACTTAAATGACTTAAATGTACCTTAAATTAGATACAATTCCAGGTGATAGATATTCTCAGAAACATTCACACAGCATGATAATAAGTAGAAATAAAACTCTAATCATACAGCCACAAGGTAGAAAATGCGGTTGCTGGAAAGATTCCTGAAACAGAATCAGAGAAAGAGAAAAATAAAGAAAATGGAAAATTTGAATAGCAGTACAAAAGACTGCAGACTAGAAATAGAGGTGTGATGGGGAAAACCACATGTGAAGGTTGGAGACAAAAGATGCGGGAAAGAGACATCCCCTCCTTTAAAAAAAACTTGCTGATTTTTTTCAGAAACGTTATCAGGCTAGAATAGAAATGGGAGGTTATAGTTTGCGGTGAAAGCCACAGAAAAGGATACAAGATAAGAGCTCTAGAGTTAGCATACAAAGCATCTCAGCCCAAGTCTATAAAACTTCACAAATGAGATTTCCAACTCTGCATAACCAATGCCTGTGTGTCAAAAGAAAAATGAAAGTTTGAGTCCTCTGTTATCAGGAAATAATTTACTGCCATTGACTTCAAATGGAGATGTAACAATTAGCACCAGCACAGAACCTGGCCTGATCCATTAGTTTCCATACTAACCAGGGGGAGCACAATTCCCTCTTAATATGTGACAAACTTAAAATAACCCCGACTGTTGCAGCTCAGAAAGTGGAAGATGAAACAAGCACTGCAGAGCAGTGGAAGGATGTTCATTTTATGAGAAACAGCTCTTCATTTTGCTTACAAAAGCTAGTTTCCTTGCAACTGCTAATAATCTCACTAATGTTTCTAGATGCAAACAGTGAGTATATATACACTGAGGACAGACCAGTCCTGTCCTGATATCTGAGAAACACAAACATATTCAGGAAGGACAAAATTTTCTTTAAGATGGTAGCACAACACAAATATATTCCTTGAGTCTCAGCTAACTCCCACTGGCTGAACACTCATGGTGATAGATGTAGTGGGTCATAGTACATCAAAACTCCAGATGTGAGAGATTTAAACTCTCTTTGAGCCTGAAAGTGGCCACACACTAGGGGTTCTATCCAGGAGTTTTGCATCTTTCTTTTTGGTTTGACCAGAGGAGAAACCCTGACTTAGTGTCTATCCCTGCAAATTACTGGAAGAGTGAACTGAGTTGAAGTTCTGCCCATCCCACTGACAAAACACAGCTTTTAGTGCCCCATCCCTGTAGAGTCAGCTAGAAATTTTTCCACTGGACTGTTGTGCCAGTGTAGAAGTATTTTACAAGAACAGGAGGTGACGGGCCATTTGACAGAAGCAGGTAGGTTTCCTACAGAGGATAGCATGCTTTACTGGCAGGTCACCCAGCTTCCCAGCAGTCTGCCAGACAAACTAAACATAGCCATGATTATGGCAACTGCAGAATGACAACTAACGCCATGACTGGTAGGGCTTTAGGGCTCCCTGCCAGGGAGTGCAAAACCCTTTGGTCATGGGGCTTGAGTGAAGCGCAGACTGCCATGCTGGCTGGCTGTGGCCAGGGATATGTAAACCAGCACCTTTGTGGTGTCCAGGGAGCTTGAGGAAGTTAATCAACATTTTGCTTTTGAGAAACTATATAAATGACATTGTGTTTTCATTTCTTCATGCAGACAGAAGTTTAATACATTCCTTTCTAACAGAAATGTCATAATTTTGTTCAAACACAGAAGCACTTTTTAAACCTTCTGAATCTCCTACTGAACGTAATAACATATCGCACTGAGCCTCGGTACATGGGCACCCAACCGTATCATTAGTCATCCTAGGAATCTGTGAGACTTCAATGTGTTTGCTGGTCTGGGTCTTAAAATGCCTTCAAAAAATTAATCTTTTATTGTAGAAAGGTCTATAGAAAACACAGAAAGTGCAAGCAGGCAAATTATTAACCTGCAGAAGTTAATACACATATTCAACTTCCCTGTTTCAACAGCAACTTTTGTGCAACAAAGACAAAATTCTAGGACTGGATAAAGGTGTTGGGACTGCACACAATGCAGAGCATTAACCTCTCCCATTAACATCTATGTATTCTGCAGTCCATGGATGGCTAGGAAGAGCAAGGCCTTGAAAAAAATTCCTGGAAAAAAGGAAGAAAACACCAAACCTCTGAATAAAATAAACTCATGAAAATCGAACAACAGTTGTTTAGAACTGCTTAGACCATTAAAGCTAGAGAACCTAGTCAGAATAGAAAAGATTCATTCCAAATACATGATCTGTTTATTTTTCTTTTCATGCATGGAACAACAGTCTCCTTACATCTTTCTGGGAAGTGGCATTTCATGACTGGTTATCTTTTACCATCTCCACACGAATGTCTTCTTCGTTATACAAACACTTAAATATTTATTGTATATTGGACTAAATAGTTAAGCATGTAGATTACACACTTGAGAATACAGAAAGCCAGGTGTTTGACTTTTAATACAAAAATTTATCCTGAAGCATGAAAGTATTCCCAGGAGGGAAGAGGGGGCTGGAAAGGAGGGAGCTGCTCAAAATTGTACACTTCCTTCAAGAACTGCCATTGGAGTAAGTTATCATTTTCCTGGAGCAAAGGCTTGTTGCCTATTGAAGTAATTCCACTGCTAAGATCTCCATCTCACATCAGGCCAGCTAGCAGGCTTGCACTGCCATGTTGTCACTGCTCTATTCCCTTGGCTGCCCACCAAAACAAAGCCCAAAGAGGGCTCCCCTAACTTGATTTACCAGTGTGTTTGCCTGGGCTGCCAGCCGCTCTGCTAGGCTTCCCATGACCTGAGTGCGAGCTGCCTGCGCTTGCCTGGAACCTCACAGAGAGACCCATATCAAGGCTGACAGAGAGCGGTCAGAAATATGTTGAGCTCCATCTTGGAGTTTCCTAAAATACGTTTCAAATACTTCCACTGTACAGGAAACCTCATATTTCTTATTTTCTGTTCCAGTTAGTAAGAACATTTAAAAAAGAGAAAGGTCTTGGGGGTAGGAGGTAGATATATTATCTCCTGCACTGATTTGCTTTTAAATGTCATTTCCATCTCTGAAACCCTTTCCCCACAAACAGATACTCAAGCTATGCCATTACGTAAATAGGTCCAAAAATTTATTCATTGATGCCTTCCTTATAAACAAAACCACCTCATACTTAGTAGGTGCTTGCTTCTCATAGCTTACTTTTTGTCATAGGATTCCTTTGGGGGCCTACTCTTAGGAAAGTTCTTTCACGTTTAAAATTACAGTTCCTACAGTGTGTATGGTGAATATATCAGCAACATTTAAAAATATATTTTACCTCATTTGCTGTCTTCAACCAACAATTTGTCAAAAACGAGAGAAGAGTCTGCTGAAATGCACAGGTTGTTAGAAGGCAGCAAGTCCATCTAAGGAGAAATTGGCAAATAAACCACATGACAGTAACAGATGCTGAGTACAGCAAATCTACCAACAACTAGGCAAGTTGAGTGAACCCAAAAACACTGAACAAGAAGAGAAATCTGCACCACAGCATGATAAAGGAACAAGAGATTTAACACATGGTGGAAGAGCAGATACAGGATTGCCTATGCTGATTATGTTGCATGGAGGTTCTGGTCAGAATTCTGAAGACATACACCCATTTTTCACTACATTGTGACAACTTCTAGTACTAAAACAAAGACAGTTTAATTTACATTATGAAGAATTTACCAAAAAAAAATTTATTCATGAACTGTGAAGTCATATGAAACACACTTGGGCATAAAAGGCAGTCAGTCTTCATACTGGTAGGAGTTTTCTAAAATGGCTGGAGACCAAAAAGATTGATAATACAAGCAGATGTTCCTGGCTGATTAGGTAACAGCATTCACAATTCTTTTAGAGCCAATGCTCTGTATGCTGCCATATTTCCTTTGTTTAAGTTCAATGTGATCTGCGTGCACAGTGTAAACACAACATGCACATAGCATTGATAAAAAGGGGACATTGTATCTGGCAGCGTCACTGGCTTCCTTGACAATAGCAACAATTTATTTAGAAGAAGGCCCCCACAACGACCACGGCATGCTCACTGTGCAACAATTCTAAATCCAATGTGCAGATACTCAGTGTCTTTGTAATTCAACCTCAATTTCATCATCACATTTCCTGCTTGTTTTATTTGAGTATTTACATCTGCCTGGCAAATAGTCTTACTGGGAAATAGTTCACCAGCAAGGAAGAAACTGGGCATATGTAAAATATTTAACACCCTTAGGATAAAAAAATACTCGCTGCTGAAATTGTGCTTCTCAGCAAAAGGTTCCCCTTTAACAAAGAAAAAAGAGCTGAAGTGGTGTTTGCAACCCCTCCTTCCCCATTTCTTTAGAGGAAGCAGCGCACATATTTTGCTGTTGGGTCACAGTGCATCATCATATGAGATGTCTAAACATCTGCTGTACATTGGTATGGTACTTCACGTAACTGTGCCCTGATCCTCCAGTAGGGTTCAGCCACCACAGCAAAATAAAAATTAGTCATATGAGTTAGGCAGCTTTGCATACGGATACAATACCATGATGTAATTTGGGCTCTTTCTTTCTGACATTCGATGATGAAAATTCCCTTCCGCTCCTATCATTTCCATAGCATTGAATGAGGTCATCCTTTGCAAACACAAAGGATCTGAAATAACATTTGTAATGAGGTATTAACTGTAATATAATGGAAAAAAAAATTCTGAACTTTACAAAACTGTCCATGATGTATAATGATTGTATATCAAAGGGTGCCAGGGGAGGGAGTGTAAATGAGACTATAATAACTGAAACAAAGACAGAAGAATAAAGAAATAAAGATTAAAAAGAGGCATCCACACTGATAGAGTTGTAGAGCATTAGACGAAAAACAACACTTGCAATTTATCAAGTGATTAAGCTCAGATACTACTCATTAGGGAGACTCCAGCTTTCTGAACAATAACATTTGGCACTTGCTAAAAGTAAGGTGTATTTTCCATTAAGAGTTAGCATCGAGAACGAAGATACATCCTCTTAAGACTCAGTAAAAAACCCCAAACTTGAGCATCTGTAACTGAACACGAGCTGTTCTTTTTAGTGTCAATGAAACCACTTAGGGTTTCAAAGCTTGGCATGGACATAGCATTGACCTTTTGACAAGTTTATTCATGTCTCATACTAAAATCTTGTTATCAGAAAAAAAGGGAACACACCTTAGATGCATATTTCAGAATTTATTGTTAGCCCAATTAATATTTTAGCATGTAATTAAAACACCACATCCACTTATTTTTTGCTCAGGGACAATTATACCAGTGCATATGTCTTGAATTACGTAGGTATTACAGAAAAAACCCTCTTAATGCTACAGGAAATTATATAATATCTTCCTAGTACCTACCCCTTTTCTCTAATGTCACTCGCACTCTTTTAGTTCTCCTCTAGGTCCTAAAGTCAACAGTTCCAGGCTTCTGTAAGAAGAAGAGGGCAGGGGAGCCTTGCTCAAAAGGACTTGAAAGCAACCTTATTTCTTTGTGCCAAATAACAGAAAAGGCTAATGTATGTTACCAACTACATCTACACATTTCTAAGCCAAGATAAATCAGCTCAGGCCAGGGCAAGACCAAACAAATTCCAAGACCCTGCATTCCCAGGTCAATAAAAAGCCTGAGGGCTAGTAATGGCAAACACTATTTTTATGGGGCTACATATATGATTAAAACACACAGATGCTTGTATGCAGTGGGGAAGAGTAGGCTAAGTACACAGACGTGCCTTGCTACAAGAGGTCAGCCTACTGACTGTTACTGTGAATACGAGATTCCTAAATGTAACGGAATCAAGTGATGCACACAAACATGCTATCCGAGCTATGTGCTGAAAATCTGTTACCACATCAGAGTGCCAAAGCATAGGTGTAATGGCATTTCTCTCACATCTGACATGTGGCTGATTTGTAGAATTACAGAACCGTGTCTGTCACTTCAGCAATGTATAAATATTTGACATCATGTTTCTAAGTATTAAATATGCAGAATAAGATAACATCTCCTGAAGTCAGGTGGCTTTGCTAGTGGAAACTAATGTCCCTCCTCTTAATTATTTAGAACTTTTGAAGAATTATTAGCTGAAAGTACAAAAAGGAATGGAAAATAATCTACTTGGATTTTTGAAAAGTCTAGGAGAAGATATTCATAAAATTAAACTGCCTGAAGTGATGGATACAGCTTTACCATGGGACTGTAATGACAGATCATGTGCAGAAAAGGTTGGTGGTTAGCACAACAGGTGTTAACAGTGTTGGAAAGATTCAGCAATGTAGCTTATTTACAAATAGTCTAAAAAGGGATTAAATAACAAAGCTTGAAGAAGACAAAAAATTTGTATTAATTGGATTCACACCATTTAAAACTGAAAAATTTGTAGATGGCTCTAACGAAGGTAGCCAAAAAGACGGTAGGGATTCAGGGTCAAATTACCACAAAATTTGATGGTATAATATATGATCGTTGATACTATAAAACTTTTCATTTCCTGCCCTATACAAATGATATTACACCTCTACAAGTAGTCACTTAGGGAAAACATACTTGATGAGATGAAGTTCTGGTCTGATCTGATGAATACATTCCAGTGTAAACATTGCAAATACAAGGAATAAAGAAATTTTCAGATAAAATATACAGTTTGGTATTGAAATAATTTTAAACAGGTTTTTTTGTTGTTATGAGGAAAAATGAATGGGAAGTTGCCAAACAAGCATAGGGGAAATTAGTGTCATACTGTCTCTTGCACTTGTCCCTTGGACAAATTTTAAATAATAAACAAAAAGTGGCCAAGAATGTAGTCACAGGGCAGTTATTTAAAGAATAGCCTAGAATAGCCATGTGAATCAGGCATCTCTGATAAAAAGCTGGCAAGCTATTCTAAATGTTATTTGTACTCAAAGTTGAGCAGTAAATTCTAAGGTCGTTAAAATACTAAATTTAGATATATTAGATATGGATAGGCGTTCTATAAACCCAATTTCTTGCTGGTTGCCAAATTCCTTGAGTTATGTCAAGTCCAACTCTCAACTCCAGGCTTGACAATACTTGACATTTTTGAGTCATAACTGCTTGAGCAGTACTATAAAATACAAGTCTAAAAATGTTTGAGTGGTGTTGTAGCATCTCAGGTTTTCTGTTTCGGATTGCATCTCAAAAGTGAATTTGTTAGTGCTGTGATCAGGAATAGAATAACATGTTGGACTGACTAACCCAGAAATTTTGATTCAGCTGTTCTTAAGTAGTTGACATGAACAAACAGATGACAATTTGTCTTGAGATTACCAACACATGAAATGTGTAACAGCCTCCCAGTTACTTCAAATTTCTTCTGACAGTTTTCAAACACACCATCTACTTCCCACTCATCTGGTCTGCAAATAGCAAGACATCATGTAATCCCTATACAGTAGCCACACTGCAATCTTGGGCTTATCAAGTATTGGTGTTTTTGAGTTTCGTGGGGGGTTTTTTGGTGTGGTGTTTTGTTGTTTTGTTTTTTTTTTTATGCTGAAATAAATGTGCAGTTTATGGGACTTTGGCTATTTAAGCTTCAGTTCTGTAACACACAATATGAACATGAAACTGAAACAAAGATTTGCCCTTGCAGAGAATAAGTCCAGCTGCATACCTGATTATGTTATTAAGAGTGTGGACAAAACAGGTCATGGGAATTGACAATGCTCATTTACTTGATGCTTGTGAGACTCCATCTGCAGTACTGCAATCCAGTTTTGTGTTCCCTGAGGTAAGAAAGATGTTGACACTATGCAACAAGTTCAGAAAATAAGCCACTGTTATGGTTTAACTCCAGCCAGCTACTAAGCACCACACAGCCACTTGGTCACTCTACACACAGAGGAGAGAATCAGAAGAGTAAATGTGAGAAAATGTGTGGGTTGAGATAAAGACAGTTTAATAGGGAAAGCAAAAGCCACACATGCAAGCAAAGCAAAATAGGGAATTCATACACCACTTCCCATTGGCAAGCAGGTGTTCAGCCATCACTGGGAAAGCAGGGCTACATCACGTGTAATGGTTACTTGGGAAGACAAACATCATCACTCTGAACATCTCCTCCTTCCTTCTTCTTCCCCCAGCTTTATATGCTGAGCATAATGTTATAAGACATGGAATATCCCTTTGGTCAGCTGGGGTCAGCTGTCCCACCTCTGTCCCCTCCCAACTTGTCATGAACCCCCAGCCTATTCGCTGGTGAGGTGGGGTAAGTGTCAGAAAAGGCTTTGACTCAGGTAACCACTGTTCAGCAGTAATGAAAAATCCCCTGTGTTATCAAAACTCTTCTTAACACAAATCCAAAACACAGCCCCATACTAGCTGCTATGATGAAAATTAACTCTACCTAGCCCAAACCAGCAGAACTACTATGATAGGGATTTGGAGCACATGGTTTATAAGAAGCTGAAAGAGCTGCATTTCTTCAGCACTAGGAAGAGAAGGCTTAGAGGAGGATACTACTATGTACAACTATCTAATGCAAGGAGGTAAAGAAGATGGAGGCACAGTCCCTTTGCATGGGTGCAGAGTGAAAGGACAAGAGGCAATGGACATTTTTTTACCTCAGTGACAATCTTGTATTCTCAGACACTATTGTAGCAGGGCCAAAAAAAGACAGCCTCTCAAATTCTGAAATGTTTGAATATTAAAACCAATCAACCAACCAACCAAAAAACAAAACAACAAAACAAAACAAAATCCCACCAACCCCCCCAAAAAAACCAAACCAAAACCAAAACACCCTAGCTTACTATTTTTACTATTGTACATTCTTTTAGAATGTACACTTTATCCCTATGTGACAACTACTTATGTGGAGATGAGGGATTTAGAAAAGTTACAAGTGTTTAATGATTGTTGAAGAGCATAAATTTTCAAGTGTATCAGCAAGACAAAAAAGGACATAAGAGCCAACAGTAAAGAACTCAGAAAAGCCCTGCTTGGAAGCAATAAGCCTGTCCTAGGAGGAAAGCATTTCCTTGTTAAAAGCTGCACAAATTGAGGTCTGGAGAATCAAATGACGAACAAAAACAGTCTTCAGTCTAATGCTAATAATCAATTTATATTGTTCGGAACTCAGGGAGGATAAAATCCCATTGCTTTAAAAGAACTATCTTACTGAGTGAGCATTTTATCAAGCTGTGCCTGATAATACAAAAAAAAAGCCCTAAAACCGCATGCAAAGACACAATAACTATACTAAGCCCATGGGTAGCTTGCTTCCTCTCATGGATTCAAAGAACTTTACAAGATAAACAGTATTATTTTCCTTTTTGAAATGGAAGAAACTGAGATACCAATGATAAATGACTTGACAAGACACTAACTGTTGTGCTTTAATTCCAGCCAGCAAAATATCACAAAACCACTTGCACACCTACCACCCCCCCTCCAGCAGAGGGGTAGAATTGGAGGAAAAAGACAAAGAAGCTCATAAAATTGAGATGAGAAATATTTACTAATTGAATATAAATGAATAATATATATATATAAAAGAATATGTAACAATACTACTAATCATAAGTAACTAAAATAATAGAAAATAAAACACACACTACAATAGCTCACCACCTGCTGACCGAAGCACAGCCAGGTGCTTAGTAGTGAGAGTCAGAGCCAGAGAGCCCAAGAGCCGGAGCCCAAGAGCAATTGCAGCAGAGTCCGAGCAAGCCCCACGAGAGACAGCCCTACTGGGAAAGCCAACCAACCCACCAACTCACTAACGAACGAGCCAGCAAAGAAGGTAGCAAAGCAGCTAACAAAGGAGTTGGCAAAAGGAGTTAAAGAGCTAACAGAAGAGTTGAGGAGCCAGGAAAGGAGTTATTTATGGCCCCCGAGCCCACTCCTCACTTAAGTAGTGAGCATGACGTGCTATGGAACAAAATACTCCTTCGGTCAGTTTGGGTCAGCTGTCTGAACTGTGTGTTCCCCTATACAGCTTGTAGCGAGAAAGTTGGGAACACAGCTGCAGGATCAGAAGCTGAGACGGACCTTGAATTTGGTACAAGCAGTCCCCAGCACCAGTTAAAAAGACACCTTATCAGTACTTTTCTCAGGGTGAATGCAGAAACGCAGCTTCATACCAGCCACTGTGAAGAAAGTTAACTCTTTCCTGACTAAACCCAGGACACCTACTCACCTTTGACTTAGACCTGGATTCTCTAAATATCAGTCCGTTGCCCAAGCCACTGACCAACACTGCTTCCAATTGCCTGGCCGCACATTCTGAGCATGCCAGCATAACTGCATATATTTAGTAGGTAAAATAATAAGCTTGTTGGTCTTTTTTTTTTCCTTGGGGAAAAAAATGATGCAGTTCACCTGGGCCAAACTATTTTTCTCAAGTATATCAGTTTATGGTATTTCCCTACCCTTCAATTCTTCTTTGCATTTCAGTATGGGAAAAAAGTCGCAAAGTCTCAACTGTTCATATGGAATGGGAGGATAATCTTCCATTTAGATTTAGAGAGCAGAAATAACATGAGTAATGCTGTTTTTTCCTCTTCTTTTAGTTTGCCTTTTTTTTCCTTGGGAGCAAAAAACTAGGTATGGTCAGTTTGTGTTTTGAGGTGTATGTAAATTGGCTGATCATGTCTCTATTAAGTCCTCTAATGTTTGTATAATCCTTAAGAGTTTCAAGACTTTTCTATTTATATAAGCAGCCACTGCATTTCACAGTTTGTCCTGTCAGCTTCCTTGAGGCCTGCTACATATCTTGGCAAGAGTTACTGTATCCCCAAAGGAATCAGTGATTACTCTTTCAAATGGAGCTGCCACTACACCGGAGAAAGCCCTCATAACATTGGGCTATTTTTGCTGTAGATGGACTCCTTTGTCCCCCTTTATAATTAATTTGAAACTAGAACATTCAGCAAAATGGTAAATTCAGTATGTCCATTTCTCAGTGGGAAGGCATCTGCAGTAAGTGTACTCCATACTGAATTAATTTCTTTATTCAATAAATGAATGCAGTATAGATATCATGTGAGAAGGGTTCACATACAATATCATCTGCATAAAGAAAATATATTGTATTAGCATGCAGTTTTGATATCTTTTTATGAAAAAATTAATAACTTGTTACCACAGTTAACACAATCAAATGTAGCTTAAAAGGACACTATCACGTGATGGAAATTTTGTGATAAAGTTAACTAGCGTTTTATGTTTTGCCATTGTGAATGATGACATCAGCACTGACTGAAGTTATCAGAACAGTAATGTGTAAAATAGAGAAGACTGCCAGGTGTTACGTTTGAAGAATTATGCTTTAAGTCCAGATCTATCCAAAAGTCAAATTAATTAGTAAAGTGTCTTGTATGGCTGGAATCACAATAATATTAGAATATGCTGAGTTTGATAGATTCTTGTGGGAATTAAAATATCTGAGACAGACCTTCGAATTTCTTTTCTACAGGGAAAGGCACACAAGATGAATAGGATGTAAAATGGCCATCTACCTGTTATAGATAGCATTATTATTAGCAACAATAACGAAGCAACATGCAGTAGATCAAAAAGCATCCCTTGTATACACCCTAAAAGGATTAAATTCACCTTGCTGCAGAGAATAAGAACAAAGTTAATGTACCATATAATCCCTACATAAGTCCAAAAAGCTGTGTTATTTCAGTTGCTTTTCAGGCAGGAAGGCCAAAGCAAGGATACATCTTTGAAACAAATAAGTTCTATCTGTGAATTGATTTAGCATGCATGCTCAGATTCAGGGAAAGCACACAGCACTCATCCTGACAATTGCTTTGCAATGCATAACAGAACCAGATGAGACACAGACGACATCTTAAAAGGTCAATTTCTTCAACTGACTGTATTTCTTTAGTCCAAATAAACTGACAGCATTTAGTCAGCTGTGTATGTGCTTTGCACAGTTAACAATGTGCATGCTTAAGATCATGAATGTTTGCTTAAAACCACTCGTGAGTAAGCTTTTGTCATCAATACTGGGGTTGACCCTGAAATCTTAACAACGAAAATCCAACTAGTGTCACTTTGTGATCCAGCTGCTGGACCAGACCCCAAGCCAGGCCCCATTGATTTTATGCAGTATACCGGGAAGAAGTGGTGTTAGGAAAAGCCTTACCACAATGACGTGACAGGATGACAAGGCAGGACAACAAAGAGACACACTCCCTTAATTCCGAGAACAAGATTCCTTAAAGGGCAGATACAGTATGGGGTGAGTTACAATCCTCTCCACGCCAGACAATCAAAATGGTCAGTTGGCTACAGAGAGGGCATAGCAGCCCAGGGCTCAAAGATTATTCACTCTAGTTGCTTCCCACTGGCTCTTTATAGTTTCTGAAAGAACAGACCTTTCCTCAGCAATCCAGAAAATCACGGCATCCAGCATTTATGATTAGCGAACCACCTGCTCTCTGCTAAGCAACCTTCATTAATACATTTTTTCCAGTAAAAGAGATTCACCGCTGTCTGCATACGTAACCTCACAGAAGATTTTGTAGCCATTTTCTAGGATGTTATTTGTGACCAAATCATTGTGGTTGGTTTAGCAATGTATCTGTTGTCTGTCACTCTCCTCCCTTTACCCCAAAGAACCCTGTTTATCTAACAACAGCTCCCTGCTTCTCTCCCCATCCTTCAAAGGCACAAGAAATACAGTAAACACAATGGTCAAAGCCCACACTTTGCTTATGTTCCAGTGGGCAAAGATAGTTCTGACAATATGAGAAGTAGTCCCTTCTTCATTACTCAGAATAAGATCTCACAAGCTTTGTGTGAACTCTATCAGTTTAAGTCACCTTGCTGGGGTCCAATTCAGCCTCAGCACATGCTACAGCTCAACTGCAGTCCTTCCCAACCAACAGCATTATAACCACAGATATGTAACCATTGCCTCTCTGAGGCAACAGCAACAGTATGATTTCCCAAATCCCAGTCTCCTGCAAGAGAGGTTGTCTGTCTGTCCTAGGCAGAGCTTTGGTCTGTTCATCTGCCCACATTTACTGCCCCTCTCCCTTCCTCTCCCAGACTCAATCACCTTCTTATGTCTCCTTTGATGGCCAACTTTCTCTAGCAAGAAGGTGACATTTTTGTCACTTTTTCCACGCTCAAAAATAGTAGGTTGTGGATGATTTTTCTTGAATAAAATAAAAAACCCCCACCCAAACAGGGGGGATGTTTGCAATAATCTATTTTTCCAGGAACAATGAATCTTGCTGTGGCAAAATCTGAACATACCTGTTCTTACTGGGCAATGAAAATAGGAAAAAAGACATTTTCCTTGCTGTAAAAAAAGTAACACCTGAAAGGATAACCACTAGCAGGTGTGTATCTGTTGAAGCCATGTGCCTGCTGCCTGAATTTCACTTTTCACTAGATTTCAAGAGCAAATACTTGGATGAGAAAAATAACTACAGGCGGTAACTCTAGGTACATTATGCCTGAGTTATCCGCCTTCTCCAGAACTGTTGAGAAATTGTAATGTCAAAAATGTGTATCTTTTTGTTAAATGCATAACTAAATCTATTGAAATAGTCACCTTCCAAAAGCTTTATGAGTAGCAACATTTAATATTATATTGAATTGTTTTTATCATTCCACAATCAGAGGTCTGTTTCTATGCTCTGCTAGTGATGTTGTCTAGGAGCAAATCCTAAATAGACTGAATTTTCTGGGAGTATTTCCTTTGGTTTCATCAATCGTGATGAAGCTGGTCACAAAAGCATGGGCTCTTTCTGTGGCAGGCATCTGTAACACACTTAAACAACTAACTGTAGCATAAGCTCTGGGTTAGAATACGCTGGAGTATTTTTTTCCTCTAATGGATACAATTCACAGTGACTGCATGGAATACTACTCTTTAACAATATAATTGATAGATGACAGACCAGTTGTAATAAAGTTGGAATTAGTCCTTAAAGTTAATTTACAATAATGCAGTTCTGTGTCAGTTTCTGTACAATTTTGCCAGCTAGTTATGCTTTACTGTATGGATGTACGTTGCTCTTTGTCAGTAACTGGCTGAGACAAAGCCAACCAAATTCCTTTTTACTTTTTGTGTGTCTGTGTGTTAGAAAAGACATGATAAACTGTTAGATGGTATCTTTATTTTAGACTGTACACTGATTGAATAAATGACCCAAGATAATTGGGAGCTTGGTGTTGATAGAGGTGCCATCTTTTAAATAAAAAACAGAAATGGGGACCAAAACACATTAGATGCTAAATTTTCATAAGTATATGTGTAACAGAGGTGAAGGGAACCATAAGGCAGGTGCATACACAAAAACACATGCACAATTGCACAGTTAGTTTATGCAAGCCATTATTATGATTGCAGATGCAAATGGTAAGTCAGATGTTTAACTGTTCATTTACTCATGTAAGTACTGTTTTCTTAAGCAATGACATTGTATATATGTAAATTGAGAAGAAATCTGATTTGTTAGTGTTATACTCGCTTTGCACAGGGGTAAATAACTACCAAAGATGAAAGGAAATAGAAAATCGTGGCTGCAAAGTTGAATGGCATTAATTATCGGTGGCACTGTAGCTCATTATATTGCAAAGTCTCTTCCTGATTAGATGCACATTCAATAGGAGACATGACTAAAGAGAAGAAAAATAAACCCAACCCAAAACCAAACTGCAAGAATTATTTCAAAGCTTCTGCAAAGATGATAAATGTCCATTACAGTGGTCTGGAATCTCTCAGACAGAAAGACCTCTTCTGGGGTATAAACTGCCTCCATTACATTGATTATTTTTCTGTCAGGAACATGTGTATTGATATACACCCTGTTTCTTTCAGTAAGAGACTGCTAGTGAGACATATCTCACAGCCAAAGACAACGTAAACAGGGATGCCTCTTACATTAAAGATACATCTTTCAGTCAAAATACTATGCATGTTCAGCTACACAAAAATTCAAGTTACACCCAAATGCAAGCCCCAATGCCTGGGGTACAAATAACTATAAATATTTCAGTAAAATTTCCATCTCCCTGTTTTTCATATATTTCCTGAATCCTTCCATATGCCTGTCCTCAGAAAGCTCCTTCATACTGTCACTTCAGGTGCTGCTCTAGGCTTTCCTTCTCTCAAAATGCAAACCCGAATCCAAACCCTAGCCTTAACATGAATTCTAAACCTAGAGCTGGGCTGGGGCTTGGCCTTAGTCCAAGATGAAAAGGTTCTCAGGAGAGAACTCCGAAGCCCAGCACTCGTTTTGGCATCAAAAAAGCCCCTTCCCAGCCCCATTCCAGTTACAGCTCTAGGATTTTTCATTCTCGCAGCAATAAATAGAAAAGCAACCCAACTTCAGCTCAGGAGTTGCAACTGAGACAGAACCTAGAGTGACAGCGGGAGTGAAACAGGGATTGGTGACGTGGGCTCAAAATAAGCCAAGACAGTGTCCTAGGTATAGTGTTAACATGTAGCGCTAACGTTGGGAAAGAGAACAAGAATAGAACTGCAGTTGGAGCAGATGAGTGGAAGAAACAGTGGTCTGCAACAGCAACTCTTTCCTGGGAATTTCTTCTTGTGTGTGACTGGGATCCTTGGTCTGAGGCTCAGTGTGGCTCAAGGGTAGGATTTAGCTTAGGACTGGGAGAGAGTCAAAGTATAGAGCTGGAAAGTATAGGGCTGGCGAAGGGCTCTGAGAGGAAGGTGCAAGCTCCGAAAACCTCTCTCCTGACAACTTGTTCATTTCAGACATTGGGCTGGACGTTTGAAAGACTCTGCTGTGTTACCCACAGGTTCTGTGCTTTTGATACCTATTGGTGATGCTTTGAGCAGACTTCGGTGAAAGTGGAAGAGCATTATTATCAGTTTTAGTCGCACAATCCTGATAACAATTTCCAGTCGAGTTTACAAAGGCATTTCAATGTGAAAAGTTTGTAACAAGGATGAACAGGAATTATTTAGCATAATAACACAGTAAATATGTAAAGTGATGGGCTTGTGGGATACAGAAGAAATAGTAAAAAGAAAGTTTATGCTGAGTCTCAAGGAAAACTCTCACACTAAGATCCATTAATCAGCTACACAGGTGAAAGTGATACTGTGTCAAGGAAGAGGTGCTAAAAATTAAGCATTTGACAGGGAACATTGAATATGGCATAAGTTTTTCCATCGATCATGTCTTTTTAAGAAAATGCATTATTTTCATACTTCATTTAACATTTTGAAAATAATATCTTTGGATATTTAGGCTAAACCCAAAGATAACATTTTTTCCTCTTTCTTTGTATGTTTTCCACTAACTTTAACAGGTGCCATAGACTACCTTCCCTGCTCAATAATTCTATATTTTTCTCTGATTCCTTATATACAATTTTTGAGGCTTTTATGGTAGTAAGGATATTTTTCACTGGCTGAACAAGTTTAAAGATAAAAAGCTTAAAATATCAGGGACTGGAAGTTCTAAACAAATTCAGTTCTGAGAATAGAAGGAAGGAATCAATCGCAAGGGAAATTTAAGTAGAAATTAATGCCATCAGGACTACTGGAAGTATTCTTTTCACAATTAATTTATACAGAAAATAAATACTGCCTGCCTAATTTATCCCTATTTCAGGTACAATGATGGTGATAATTATGGGGGCCTTTTTTTGCATTCACTTCCTGCTGTTTATGATATCATCATTCAGCATCATTTAAATCTACACGCCAAAACCCAAGAAAGTTTAGTGGTTGCCTGTACTTTGTCCACCTGATGCTTATCTGGACTCACTGGGAAAGGATTTAGTACTGTTTCTGCAAAAGAGGTCTTGCACATGGCATAAATTATGTGAGTGTATAATGAGGCCAAAAGACCATAGTTCCATTGGAGACCCCTAAATGGCAGTTTTGCCCAAGTTCTAGTGACCCTTTCAGACCAATTGTCTACTACAGAACTTTGCAGGTGTCTGGAGCCAGCACAGACACCCAGCTGGAGTACAAATCTGCAGCCTAGTGTTTTAGATCCCTCAGCCGGGAAGAGAACTTGTCCAATTGCCACTGCCTGAAAATCACTCCTTCCTCTCCCTTTTCCTACCTTTTGATTATAGCTTTTGGTTCACACTAGGGGACCCACTGCTTTGCCTGCATAACCCTTAACTATTAACCAGCGTGCAGCAGCTGCCCTTATCAAAGCATGCTCCAATCAATACTAACTGCACTACCAAAAGGGAGTCAGTGTGTTACAATGACAACTATACAGTTACTATGGAGAAAGTTTTCTGTGGGGGTCCTGCTGCACTGTAAAGCACTCCCAGGAGAGGAGGCGTATCTGGGAACAGCTCCCTCTTGGTCTTATGCTAGATGTCCTAGGACTGAGGGGAAGCTTTACTCTCTCTTTGTCCTCTTTTTCTTGTTGGTTTTTTGTTGTTGTTGTTGTTGTTGTTTGTTTGTTTGTTTGTTTGTTCATTTTCTCTCTAAAGTTGTTTTCACCATTTTAGTCAATGTGGACCATCAGCTATGGACCCTGCTAACAAATCTTTGTGCAAGTAAAGCTATCTCAGCATCCTTTGTACAAGAGATTCTTTCCCTGGCCAGGGCCAAGCCCTAACTGATGAGTCCCACCCAATATGCCCAGAATGGTACTACATGATGTCAGACACACAGTATGGTAGTGTTCCCCGATTCCTCAACAGCTTAGGGTTGGGCTCCTCCTAACCTTCTTCCCTAACCTGTGAAGCTTGCTGCTTGGATGACTGCTTGGAGTGTCAGTTCAGGCACCCTGAGGTTGAGGCAGACTCACAACATATGCCCCTACAAGGTGATTATTCAAAAGGATTATCTTTGCTCTTTTTGAACTGCTAATGTTCTTAGGAACTGAAGACCACAGGTTAGGAGTCCCTCCTTACAGATTCAAACTTGTGTAGATGTTGCATAGGCACTGTTATGCTTAGCTCAGCCAAGACCCCGTGAATCTGGACATCATCAGAAATTTAAATGCCTGCAGTGAGTTAGAGACAGGGAACAGGGGACGAAGGAAGGGGGTTTGGACGATGTTCCAGACCCATCCTATAAATTCTGTTTAAACTGTACAGCAGGACTTGTGCCTCTTATCCCTGCCAGGAAATGAGGACAGCCATTATTCTTTTCTTTCAAATCCTATGTATCTTGGCATTTTAGATTTCACTACAAGGCTGCCTTCATTCATTTGCTTCCTTCATTGCAGGGACTTATTGAATGGTATCCCATTGGAGGATGAGGCAAGGGTCTTCTAAAAGCTATTGCACTAAGAATAGTAACAATAATTTATAGTATCAACGAGGCACACCAACTTCACACACAGGACTGCATTTCTGCGCTATTGAATCGAAAAGAATTGATTTTGGGAATCACACAGTTAAAAAAGGAAGAAAAAGAAGAAATTACATCCATATTCACTGTAAACCCCACACATTCGGTTACTAAGTAATTCAGGAATTGCCTTTCCTTGGTTAGACCAGTCTGATTTTTTTCCCTTCCATCATCATGGCAGAATTATATCACTGAAAGTATACAAGAGAAGAGGGTATTTCTTCTGTTGCTTTGAAGCAATGAATGAAAAAGGGAACTGAAAATTGAGGCAGCTGCTGCCAAAGTTGTGCATAAGTCTGCAGAGAACCTTTCTGCCAATTACCTTTTTATCCTGCCTACACGACATAAGTTCCCAAAGCGTCCTGTTGCAGACTGCATCATCTGTCAGGGAGTCAATAGCACGATAAGAACCAACAAACATCACAAAAGTATTTACATGAATTTTCATCTGGTTTGGGAAACAAATGTGCTTTGGCTGTGGTTTGCTCCCCAGTTGTCGTCTAAGAAAATTCTGTATGGACCCGGAGTCTTGGGGGTGTGAGGGGAGAACTAGTTATCTATTTAGCCCAAAGGGTTCCATATTTGTGCCAGAAGTAGCTGCAGTTATTCAGTTATAGGATAGAAAAAATATTCTCTGAGACATGACTAATCCCAATAAAGATTCCCGATTTATAAGGCATAATTAGAGGTTACACTTGTCACTGGAGTCCAAGAGATATGTAAACCCCGCTTTTTGTTTGCAACTCAGGTAGGTCAGCTTTGCATTAATTCAGTCCTGTACTGACTGCACTGTAGCTAAGATAATATTTCCCAGGGCTCCAAACAGGTTCATGATACCTATGCTGCCACCATAGATTTTTTCTGCAACCAGAGCTGGTTATTCCACTTCTGACACATCCATATCAGCTGCAATCATGTTCAGTACAGCAAAACCTTTAAATGTATTTTGAATGTTATCAGTGTATTAAGATTATGTATGTTCATTTACATGAGGAAAAATAAAGCAATTACATTCATTACATTATCTAGTATCACAGAAGAACCATAGTAGAAAAAGGTTTTAAAGCTCTAGTATTAGAAAATGAATTGTTTCATACCAATAAAGTGGCATGAGGTAGAGTCAGTGCAGCAGCTTCTACAATACTGATGAATAAGAAGAATCATGAACTTAACAACCCAGCAGCTATGTTGCTCTTTTTGATATTACATAAAGTACATCATATAAATGAGCTAATTCTTGTTCAGAAAATCCTTTCTAGAGTTTACAGCTTTTGTTGTTTTCTCTCAGTGTAGCTTTTTGCTTTGAGCACTGGCAGCAAAGTGAAATTTAGTCAAATCCTGATGGCCGTGTGGAGCTGGTGCTTCAGTGAGCAGAACTGGAGTAAATTCTTCTTTGCTGCCAGCACTTGAAGCAGAACATACAGGATTTCCAGGGAGAATGCCACATTTGGGAATGCAAGAAAATACAGATGGCCAAAGGCAAACTGAAAGCTGGCTTATGAGGAGGAAGAAATGGAACAGGAAGAAAACTGGAGCCCAGAGAAAGAAAGGGAGGGAGACAAGGCAGGACACAGGAAAGAAGTAGTTGAGTGAACTTCAGCCAGTGCAAATAAGGACAATTCTGCATATTACAATATGGTTACATTTTTATCAACTATAGCTGAACATCCAATTTGTAAACACAGAAGGAAAGAGATAATTATTTTTAAAAGTGAAGAATCCAAATTTTCAATTTGACATCTTGGATCATCACTGTATCTCATTTCCTTTCTATCTCTTTTTGCACATGTGGTAGTTGCTTTTTTTTTTTTCATGTTGACAGTCTCTGAAGAAGACACAGCAGAAGAGAGGCCCCTCCTTTTAAGTGAATTCTTGACGTCTCCTTGGAATATCCATGTAGGAAAGGTACACTTAATAACTAACTACCTACATAGTATAGCTGCTAGAACATTTTAAGAAAATGGAAAGCTGACAAATCTGTTTCAAAAAAGTTGTCAGCTGTAAGTTTCTGTGATCCAAGATCCGTGAAGAGGGAGTAAGACAAAACCTGACCTGCCTGGGTCTTCAAAAAAAGAAAAAGTTATTAAATGATATTTCCTTCTCAAAAATGTAAAGGTTTTGAGCTGATTCTAATTTGAGCTGATTTGATTTCATGGAATGAAATCAAATTTTGAAATCTAATGAGCTGCTACAAAACAGCATTGTTTTCCCCTAGCCCCCTTTCACATTCTTTGGGTTACCTGCAAAACTATATCCACTTTAGCAGGTTCACTGTATAATCCCCCCCCGCCCCCCGAGTATGGTGAAAGACCTTTTCCTCTTCCTTTGGTACAGAGAGGCTTCCAGTTTATAAAATTAATTGATTGTTTGCCAATATGCATCTAAATCCAAATATGTGTTCAACCCAACACAAATTCATCACTGCACCTTGCTGCGTGTCACTGAGCTCTGTGGTCCAACTTTAATGGAATACTTGATGAAGCTGACATGCATATTTTCATCCCACACATACAAATTCATCATGAGAATGATTGCCTTCAGCAAACAGAATAGCATATGCAACATTACAAATTTTGATATATCTTCTTGAAAATATAGTAAAAACTAAATGAAAGAGATAACAACCAGAAAAAATCTGCCTGAAATTCAGAAATCTGAGAAATGTCCTACCTTTATCAAAATTAGAATGAAGAGTGAAGGAAACAAAAAGAAGAAAATAATAAAATTATTAGAATTATACATAGAATCTGACAATCTGAAAGCAAAAAACACTATTTAGCCGGTAGACTTCTACCTAGCTAGCAGATTAACAGAGTTCAATTGTTTGCTTTTCATCTTCATCTATTGGAAAAGTCAGATCTAATTTGCAGCCCATTCCCTTTTCAAGTTAGTTGAGGATCAATCTTACTTAATTTTTTTCAATTTCCTTTTACTGACTAACTATGTTCGCATATGTCCCTGGAAGTTTCAGTCAGCAATGTCCCGGATGAATCTTAATCTAGAAAGAGGACTACTACTTTGTGCGCTTTCTCCTATCACTTTTAATTTAGTCCCTGGATGTTTCATTAAGAGGCTGCAAGTTCCCAAAACACTAATAGAGGTTTAAATAAGACTAGACTCCTTCCATTGATCTCTCATGTCTCAGCCATTCAATCTTTTCACCTAACCTGATCCACAATTGTAAATGTACTTTTCGTGCATCCATTTTTTTTTTTTTTCTAGTGAGATTGCACACCACAGAAGCAAACACACACCAAAAAAAGGGACAGTTCCTCATCTACAGTAAATCAGCAACACTTACTGAACTTGGAAGATAAGGCTATCCCCAATACATGGTAATTTTGTGTACATCAAAATATCATCTGTGATGCAAGAATCAGGACCGATTCTATTCCCTCTTTCTCCCGTGACTTCATACCCTCCTTTCCTACCAGCTTCTAAGGCTCAACTGTAGTATACAATACCATTTGGGATAAGAAGTAGCACAAAGCCACACTCTTCCTTGGACTTTTATCCTGGAATGTGAATGAACTTGGAAACTGGTACAGCATATACTACACAGCATGCTGCCGCAGCCAGCCCAGCACTGCGGAGGGGCAAGCCCCATCTCATGGCATTGCAGCAGCAGCAGCTCTGCTCAGTTCCCAACCCAGAACTGTCAGCTGTGATGTTAGCAAAAAAGTCATGTCATAGCATGTCATGCCTGCTCTAGCATGGGTGCTGGATTTGGGGGCAGGGAATGGGGGCAGGGAATGGAGGCAGGGGGAGCTCTTCCTTCACTTAGAGGTATTTCTAATAATTTTCTATTTAGTGGGTGTGTGGGAACATCTATCAGAGACACAGCTAGTCTTTGTAGGATCCAAGGGATGGAGAAGCCTCTCTAACTCAAAATAAGCTACCCAGTGATTTATTACTCACCCTGTTAAAAAAAAAAAAAAAAAGTCACATCATGTTTTTAGTTTGAATTTATCTCACTTCAGTGTCCAACAATTTGCTTTGTCTGCTAAATTTAAAAAAAGCATCTGCTATCAGACATTTTCTTCCTTATGTAGGTACTTTTGTAGCAGGACATCTCTCTTGAACTCCTTGTTCCCAAGTCAAACAGAGCGAGTTTTAATCTCCTGTGATAAGCAGAATATTTCAGACCTTGACTAATTTGTACAGCTCTTTTCTGAACCCTTTCAGGTTTGTCAACCTCTCTTTACAGCTGCAAATATTAGCTTTGAAGACAGTGTTCCGTTAATTAGTGGTAGCTGGCAATGTTCTGAATCAATGGTTTTACTTTGGAGAATGCCAATTTGTTAAAATCGAACTGAAGTAATGCATCTGTGTGTGTCAAATCTTTCAGAAACTGTCTGCTTTTCCCTCAGCTAAGCTGTTTTGCTGCCTGCCGCAGAATTAGAATTTACAGGGTTTTGATACCACCCCCTCAAACCTCTACAATTTCTTAATGGAAAAATGAATTGTAGACTCAAATTCAGTCTGAACTTCCTGCTCAGTGACAACAAATGAGACAGCTCTGTCTCACTTCCTGGAAGGAAATGGGTCTTGTAAGTTTTCCAGACTAATTGATCCCCAGCTGCATCTAAGTGCCAGAAGTTTTTCTGGGATGTGTACCTTGGTTTATTGACCTGCATAATCAGATCTACCATCTCTGCTGTACTGGTTATTGGTAGATACTTCATTCTGTTCTAACATACATGATACCAGCTTTTAAAACTGCACATACAGTTTTTATGCATTCCCATTTCTCCCAAGAACAAACTGGACCAAAGTGCTGGGGAGATGAGCAGTTTGTTCAGAAGTCAAAATTGTCCTTACTGGTCTGAATCTATCTAGTCAAAGGTTACACTTACCTCAGACTTAAACAGGAGATAATTTTGAATTTCCCCCTCTTAAATAAGTGTCAGTTCTTTGAGTAGGAAATGTGCTATCTCCCGTACTTCACCAGCTGGCAATCACTTCTCCTGATGACAAGTAAAAGTCACTTTGATGACAAAAGGTGTGGTTCCACAGGAATTTGTCCTGATAACATCTGGTCTAGAGCATTCCTCCTTCTCCCTTGCGTGACTACACCATGAGCTGTCAGAATAAACTCACGTTACAAGCTAGGTCACACTGCTTTGCTGTTAAGGAAAAGCTAGGACCATGCAAGCTCAGTTTTAGTTTAAACTGCCCTGGAACCATGTTTTCATGCTGTTGCTCAACCAGCTTTTTTCTATACCAGTGCCTCAGCTTTAATGGCTTCACGTTTTCCCTTCTCTGACGACTTGCTCATGCCTTATCTCAGCACTGTCCACTCACTTGTACCAGTATCTGTTTGTGCAGCTGAGAAATGAATCAGAGAATTGGACAGGTCAAAAATCACTCAGCAAAAAGAAAATGGTTTTAATCTGATCAGTTCTCTGATCCAGTTCACTCTACAGCTGCACAAATAGTGGTAGGAGCACAGCTGGGAAGAGAAAGAAGAGTGACAATAAGCTGAAGAAGGAGAGCATACAATGACAGCACTGAACAAAGTGCTGCCAACCTACAGCCTCTGTGAGAACAACTTTGTATGACATTCCTCCAGCCACTGAACTCTGTGTTTCATTTTTTTCCTGGAAACAATGTATATTACCATTTAAAATTACTATTTTTGACATGTATACTAAGCAGGCTATTTTGCGTAGGTGTCCTGTGGTTCAGGTTGTGAATGGCTCTGAGTCAAAATGTCACTGGAGATTTGAAGGTAAATCCCTTCTGGGTAGGTTATGTTATCTGTTCTGTCAACAATGCTGTAAGTAGCAAAAAACCCTGGTTCTCAGTTACCTCAGTCTCTGTCCCAAAATCTAGTAAGTACAGAAAAGCTTAGGTTTGCCCATGGTAAATGAGGTGATCCCTACCCATGATATGAACATTTTATATAGCTATATCATCTCCACTAACCCACTGCCTCCCCAGCTTTGTGATTCATGGAGAATTAAGTGTCCATCCCATCAGTAATATATTTTTCATAATCAATCTGAACAACATTCTCCATTTACCACAGCTGGAACTCCTTTTAGGCAAGTCCTTAGCTGGAGAGTTTGAGGCTTCTTCATTACACTTAATGCTATTTTAGACCCACTCTGAAATTAGAGGAAGTGTATTTTGTGATTTAAATGTCTACTGAATTGAACTTCTTGATGTTTATCCCACAACTTGCAGAGTTACCTCAGCTCCTGTAAAATCAGTAGGAGTTAAGAGCACTTAGCACTTGAAGACAGCTCATAAAATCAGCCCCCAAGTGATATACCATTTCCCTTTGTTCCACTACTCATGTGAGCTTTGGTGCAACTAATAATTATGATAATCACAGAATCATTCCGGTGGAAGGGACCTCAGAAGGTCTCCACTCCAACCTCCTGCTCAAAGCAGAGTCAGCCATCAAATCAGATCAGATCACATAACACTGAATACCAAATCAGCTCTGATACGTGGTTCTATTTTTCTTGTTTCTCATGGTGTTTTCCAGACTTGTTTACAAATGGAATGTAAGGTGGTTCCATAACCACTGCCTATGTTCTGGAACACTCCATTACACCTAGTCTCAATATCTAAGTGTAACCTGAATGTAGTGAGAAAAATCAAGCAAACTGGGCATAGAGTATTTTTCTTTTGAGCATTTTGAGAATCGACATTACTCTGCCTGACATGTGCACGATTTTCTATAATTTTCAATATATCCTAACAGCTAACAATGCAGTACCAAGGAAAGAAATTACAGCTGAAAACTATAAATCCCTTGTGTCATGAAATCTTCTACGTTTTCAACTGTTTCTATCTCTCCTTTGCTTGTCCCCTGCCCAGTTTATAAAGAATTTTCTGGTGGAAAAAAATGGACATTAAAAGAATCCTAAAGAAATATTTATGTCTCTTCAAAGCATATTTTCTGGTCTTACCCGTTCGATTTCACTCTTACCTCCCACAAGCTCCAGTTTTCTACTCTCTTTGAATGCAGTTTCAGCAGAGGTTTCTGACACTGAACAGAAGCCACCTTGACTTGTTGTAGCAGAGTTATCCCTGCAAACAAATTAATTGTATGCGGGACCATTCACTAGTGCTGAGGCCAACTGGCATAGAATAGCCCATGTTCCTCCTACTAAAAACCATTCTGAGCTGGGTAATGATATCTTAGCTAGCTATTGATAATGGTCCCTGACCTAGGCTAACTTCTTAGTTCACGGCAAATATTTGAGAGCATAAAGGTTAATCTGTGCCAAAAGCTTGCCAGGGAACATTCTGGCAGTATAACAGTACATAAGTTTAAGTTGTGTTTCTGGGAAGAGTCCTCAGACATGTCTATATTATTAAATTAAACAGTGCCAAGGAAATGTCATAACAGCAAAGGGCTGAGCAATATGCTTCTGTTCATCTTCCTGTTTGCTGCTTTTGAGCTTTGGCTGAAAATTATCGCTGCTGCACTTCGGAAAAGTTGAACTCAGGACAGACCTGGAAACTTGGGCTGTAGTGCACTCAGTCCTTGTCATGCCTTATCTATCCAGACCCTATAAACCTGGACTAAGACCTATAATAAGTATGAGGAGAGGCTGAGAGAACTAGGTTTGTTCAGCCTTGAGAAGGCTAAAGGGAACTCTTAACTGCCAACAAATACTGAATAGGAGGACACAGACAGGATGGAGCCAAATTCTTCTCCACTTAACCAGTTATAGGAAAAGACACAAAGGAAACAAGGTGGAAACCAGGAAATTATATTTGCATGTAAGGAACAACTTTTCCACCAGAAGTGTGGTCAAATACTGGACCAAGTAGCCTACAGAGGATGCATAATCTCCATGGATGGATAAGACTTGAGAAGTTTGATCTAGATCAATCTGCTTCCAGAGCTAGATGACTGTCAGGGATCCTTTACAGCCTGAAATAGTCAATTATTCTACAGTTCTAAGGAAAGAAAAAAGTCTTTCAGGGTCCTTTCTTAAGGAAGACCTGGAGCTTGGGAGGAAGTAGCACTTCGTGTGTGCTTTAGAGTTTATATTATAAGAACAGGTATTCTGTGTGAGAGTGAGCAAGAAAGCATAGTCCCATACCTTAAATGGCTTGGCACGTAGGCTTTTTTTTTTTTTTTGGTTTGGTGGTTGGTGTTTAGGGTTTTGTTTGTTTGTTTGTTTTCTTTAGTTTATTCACTTTCCTTCTTAGTTTTATTCTTCTTCTATAAGATTTCATTTATGGGAGCTTAGCCTTCCCTGTTGTTTGGACTGTTAGAACTCTCTGATGCCCCTTTTGGGATTAGAGCCCTGTCATATAGCTCACATGCTAAGCTAGCCTTCATATCTTTCCATCTCACCAACTCTCCAGCTATTTCCAAATCTCATTTAGAATCCAGCATCTTTCTTTCTTAAATCTTCATTCCTTTCCCTGTCTGTACTCGCAAAGACTTGGGATACAGGTTTTTGTTTGCTTGTTTGTTCCCTGTGATAGGCTCTAAAATGAAGCATGGATACTGTGGTTCATTAAATTGCTCCAGTAATAACCCTCACAGTAGGCCCTATTTCCCAAAACCAAGAATCTACAGAATGGAATTCATTGTTTGTATCCTAACGCCCAGCCCTCCTCCAGCCTTCTCTTAAAAAGTCCTGATTTGGAATTCATTCCTTTCAGGAAGTTATTTAGTTCTACTGCCATGAAACTGGCATCAAATCAGAATGTAGTCTTTGAGCCACAAAGACAGATAAACACTAACTCTGAAGTCACTTTTTTCATGGGCATTCATTAAAAGCATTTCTAAGATGCCAGTACAGAAATTACTCCCCACTTTCAGATACTGCAGTAATTATGCAGCACTCTGGTGCCAGTACACACAACAGACTTTCCCCCAGGTTGATGTTTTGTGCCACTTACCCGTACATTTTTCATTATCATTTATTTTTATTAGCAAACGTATCCCTGACTGCCAGTCAGTCAGCCTGCATGTAGACAATGTGCTGCTCCCACAATCAAGACAGGCAGAAGAAGAATTTTAAATGAGCTGTTCCAAAAGTGTTTACTATCTAAACCTGCTTCCCAAAGTGGTACTGTGGATACTGAGAGTGCATCTACCTACCTGACTTTATACCTGGGAGTGAATTTCCACCAAGTACAAGCATCTCTCTAGTGGTGATAAACAGACTTGCCATTCATTTCCAGGCATTCTTTAGTCATTCAAATCCACACAACAGATTATTTGTCTCCAGTTTGGTACATGATTTGACTGAAAAAGCTTTGTTCACATGAATCTCTAAACATCTGTTCAAGTTTTTCTCATTCCCTCTCCCTATCTATTAGAAATTCTATGTACACTAGGGAAAGTTTACTGTATCTTTATCAAGCAGGAAATAAAAAGCCCAAACAAAACAACAACAACAAAATCCCACAAAATAACCCTACAAAAAAACCCCACACAAAACCAGAAAACCTCACCAACTTTCTTCATATGAGGCAAATTCAGTTCCATGTAAAAGACTCAACTTGAGGCCAGCAGTTGAATCAAATACTGTTTAAGTCTGGAAAGTCAAAATTTAAGAAGGATATAGGTGATGTTCAGGCCTAGTGCAAAAGTGAACATCATGCATTATGAAAATTTGTCTTGAATCATTATGAAGTTTGTCTATTAGGCAGATCTAGGTCAAATGTTCCCAAGAGCTGGGCTGCTAATGAAACAGGTTGAAATCTAGTTGTGTTTTCATCATACATTTCCATATATTTTTTATAAAAATTTGTACATCATAAGGAGCAAACTCAGCACAGCCCTTTTTAATAGAAATACTCATCAAAATGAGATTAAAATGCAGGACTTTTAGTCTGGCGTTAATACATCAACAAACTTTTATGGTTTGTTGATTTTTTTCCCCCCTGTTTGAAGAAAGTTCACAGTATGAGGACACATTGTATTATTTCTAAGACATTTCTGTCTTTATTGAGGTCAACTCTTCATTCCACAACAACTTTCAGGTGCTTCAGAGAGGAATATCAGTCTCTCCTGCTAGCTTGTTCTATTGCTGTGTATTCTAGCTCAAGGCACTGCAGAATGTTACTTCAGGAAGCTAAAAAGATCTCAGCCTCTAGTTTTGCCAAAACCAACAACAAAAACAACCCACAAAAAAAACCCCCAGAAACGACCACAAAACAGACAGACACCTATTCATCACACCAGTATTTGAGTGCCTCAGGGTATCTAATGTATTTATACAACAAGCCAGTAAGAGGGCAGATGTGATACTGCTATAGAAGTTGGGAACTGAAGTATAGACTTTTCGGTGTTAAGAAGATTAGCAGGAAAAAAAAAAAAGGTGTCAAAAAGAAATTTTCTGTCACTGAGTTCTTCTACCATTGTCCTGAAATTGCCTACATTACTAATGATGCTTTATATAGTACCTCATGCAACAGGAACCATCAGTTCTCAATATCATTATGCTAGCTGAACTGTTCTGGGAAACATGAAAATATTTTCATCCTAAAAGGATGAAACACAGCCTAGATGTCACATAATTCTCACTTTGCTCCTGCTACTTATGTAATAAAAAAATAGAACACAGGTCTCAAATTGTCAACATGCTGCCCAGAACAATGGTAACAGGATGAAAGAGCCTTCTACTCTAAGGACACGTACACATCTGGCATAAAGCTGTGATATACCTAAATACCGTGTGAAGAACTGAGCCAAGAGGGATTGCTGAACTTGCTATTGGCAGCTAGCCAAGGGAACCCCTGCTATGCCATCTTCCTGTCTCACAGTGGAGCTTGGAGACAAGTTGGGAGCTATTATCATGCTCTACCCTCTGTTTTCCAAAGTGTATAGTAACTATTTTATGATTTAAACCATATAATGATTTTGATATTCATCTATTGCCACTGTTTCAAGTAGCACTGTTTCTATTTATGTAAGGGATATTTTTATAAACTGACTGCTCTAGAACAAAACCAGGTATGCAACAGAAAAAGTGACAGCTCATACTCTAATGGCAAAACCTATGGGTGTGAGAAATCCATTACTGAGCCTTTTGCAATGAGCACCCAAGGTATGACATTTCAGAAGAAGTGATGGGGAGGAGAGGAAGTGTACTAAGTACAGTTAGTCCATATGTGAAATCTGGCAAGTTATATGATAACATAACACAGGGCAAGATAAGGTATTGAAGACAAGTCAGTAAGGTGAGACTTACAGAGAAGTGAAGCTGTTTTCTACTACCTGCCCCCCTTCAGTGTTGAGATTTCCTGTTTCCTACATACCTCTCCTTTAGCCAAGAGGGAATTTCTTTGAAATCTTGGAAGTTGGTGTTATTTTTGAAAGCCAGTTGAAATGAACAGGGTTTGAACTTGCTATTAGCATTAGAAACTGCTTTCTTTGCGTTCTCTTTCTTTCCAATTACCACTCCAGTCATATCTATGGCCATTGGACACCACTTGGTAACTCATCTGGCTTGTATGTTGCTATGGTAGCCAATACAAATTTCACAAAAGTATATGACTTTCACAGTATATTTCACTGGTATTTCCCAAAGTGTTACCTGAGCCAAACATAAAACTCTCTCATAACTGATAAAAATAAAGCATATCTTAGTCTGCCCAAGCTGCAACTGATGGATAAATGTGATGCACCCGTTACATTCATTTGCTAACTCTGGCCAGTGTAGATCTCTTTCTTATTCTATGGAGGTGTTACCACATGCCGGGAGAAAAAATGTGAGAGGTAATCCAGTCTTTGTGAGACCTGGCAGCTCTACCAAAAGCATGGAATTGTCCCCTGGATGGAGGTAACACTAACTTCAAAGTCACTTCACCACAGAAGAAAATGAAATTAAAGAATCCAGTCTTACAGTATGCTGTTCACTGAGTACAGTGGGCTTGCTTCATAATGAGCAAGGAATTAAGTTAAAGTGTATGAAACACTCAAAAGGAAAGCATACAAGTATAACAAAGCTGCTCACACATTTCAATGTGTCAAAAATGTTCTTTCTCTGCCACCCATCAAACATAGAAAGTTCTAGACTACTTTCAGGGACATGAGAAAAAAACATCAGAGAAACAGTCACCAGCAAACCCCTACAGAGTAATGATCCCCATGTCATTTTCTTTACTTTTTTATTGGGTTTAATTTATCTACGTTTTTACTTTTTTCACACACTACGTACTGTGCTAGCTAAAAAGACTGGACCACAGAGCCCCCTTTTCTTTTAAAGAAGCCACAATAGCTTTTGATAGCACAGTTTTGACCTTATCCCATTTTTTACAGCCTATTTGCTGTTTCTAAAGTATTATTCATTGCCCATTATTATACTAATAAACTTTATTATCTTTTATAAAGCCACCAATGGTTACATGCTTGAATGGTTCTCACTAAAGAAAGTTATAATGACAGAACAAGGTAAACCTAATAAACCATTCTTTGTTCCCAAAGTGTATTTGTGATAATGGGCCATTACCTTTTATTTATTATTCACATAAATGTTTGATGGGATCTGTACCCTCTCCAGTATTAACTGTCTCATCTTGCAGAGATGATCCAAGTTTTTTTGTTAACTGTGCTTTGAATTTTTGATCTCTTTAGTAAGAAGATAAAGAATGTACAGGAAAAAAAAAAATTCTCATACTACCCTTTTTATAGAATTCAGCATCTGTATGCATGTACACTCATCCACACGCTACACTCACTTTTCTTATATTCACACTGACCTAATACTACCAGCTTACACATGTAATAAACAGGGAAAACCAGCACTGTTTGGACCTTTGAAATACTGCTGAAATTTAGTGGAATGTCACCAACTCTACAGCTTTATATCAGAAACCAATATTAGACCCTGTATGCATGCAACACAAGCCAAAAAAAAAAAGAGCATACCTAAAAAACTGATAACAAACATCCATGGTACATGTAGTTCCCATATCATAATATCAAGTACTGTCTTGATACATGTGTATGTATAATTTATTTGCTTCCTAGACATGTTTTTCCTACATCTATATGAGAAGAGACAACCTCTTGCTTTATCATAAAACTTTTTAAAACTGTTTATTTGAATTATGTTCAAAGTATGTTTCTACATGGGTCTGTTAAGTATCTCTGTATTAACAACATCTAAACTGTTTCTTCAGTTGAGTCAAACAGATATGAACTACTGAACTGAGGTTCCATCCAAACCACAAGAGTCCCTCTTCCAATTCCACTGGAGACAAAAGCAAAAGCAAACAAACTAGAATGACAACAAAATCACTCAAGCCAGACAAACAGCTCAAAAGAGACAGTGTTTCATAAAGGTCTCTTTCTCAGTGGTATGAAAGATCAGAAAGTAAATTTTTAATCCAAAATCTAAGCCAAACCTGTAAAAAACATACTGGAAAACAGCTATCAGACTAGACATATGCTTAGGCTGCTCCTCAGTAAACCATGAGATCCTACTTCAGCAGAATCCAAGAGACATCACAAGTGCAATAAAACTGAGCTCCAAGGTGTATATAATCACATTTACCCTGACCTCCTTTTCTCCTATTGCTCTTCATGTTTTCCCTGTCAAAATACTGGTGCAGGATGTGCTCGTAAACAAGAAAGTAGTGGCTCAAAACAACTCTGTGCCAGGTACATTTTGCCATAGAACTCACCGTTAGCAGTTTTCTGTTTCTGACATCAGCATCTGCTGATGTTGATTAAACAAGCTAGGTCCTGGAATAGACGCTGGAGAACTTCACTTGTAACCAGCCTTCAGGTGAAGTAGAAACTATTGAGTACTAGCTTTTGAGCCCCGTTTTTAACACATTAATTCTTTGTAGCCTTTTATTTTGCAGAGTGCTAAGCAAGGTCAGATTTAACATTATTTAACTCAAGAGGAAGAACTATAGGGCTGTCGATGAGGAGTTAATTCCCTTCAAATCACCACTTGCCATGAAATGTTTCTAATTTACAATGTAGGCTGAACTGGTGCCTAGCTGCTCTGAGGACTGAATATGTATGACAATGGCTCTAAGAAGGACTAAATTAATTCAAATATTTAGGAAAATGAAGGCTTCTGATTTTTCATCAGCATATTACTTCAGAATATTTTTCTTATTATTTAGCTAACCGGAACATGCAAAGATCTGAATCAGCAGATGGGTATGTATTGGCACCCACTGTCTAATAAGACAGATTAGCTTGAAACTGAGTTATTAAGATGGAAGAAAAGACTGGAAGGGGTGAAAATGGTGAGCTGTACTCTACCTGCTGAGGTGGCATACCACTTTTGGATGGTTTGGATGAAACCTCTCCAACATCAACAAGCTTTAATCACCTTGACCAGCATCACCTGAGACTCCCACCTACACACGCTCTGCCTGTTGGCTCAGGATTTTCATTTAGGCTGAGGCCTGGGCACTGCCCCTTGCCTGAAGATAGGTTGTAGGTAGATATGTGTTCAGATGTATCTCCTACTGCTGCTTAACTTCCTTAATGACTGGACTGACTTCTCTTGTTTTTGTTGGGTAGTCCTTGAACTGTTGTTTAAAACCTGGTGATATTATCAATCCTGCTCTGCTTACCCTGCTTAGAGATGTGGAACTGCATCTTGATTGGTGATGGTGTTGTCCCTGGCAGAGTTGCCCTGCTTAGACTGGTCTTCCCTTCTGAAGCAGCCCACTGTCCCTGCTCCCTGACAAAGAATACAGCCAGCATCATGGTGGTGTACACAGCATGACCATTCTCCATAAAACTAGGAGGTTTTTACTCAAATTTTCATAGCTGTGTGGAGCTGGTGCTTCAGTGAGCAAAATCTGAGTAAATTTTTAGCTGCCAACACCTGGAGCAGAGCATACAGGATTTCCACAGATACATTTGGGAATACAAAAAACTACAGATAGCTGAAGGAAACCTAGAAGAGAGGTTGTGGAATGGAAAGAAAAAAAGAAATTAGGAACAAGACAAAGAAAATAACAAGATGGACACAGATAGGATTCATGAAAGGCAAAGAAGTGTGGTGAACTTCAGTCTCTTTCCCAGGCATATTCTCCTATCTGTAACTGAATCACTGCCATTTCTTTCTTTGTTTCCCCCTCCCCTAGTTTCTCTCTTACTGTGGAAACCCCTATATTTTGGCTCTTACTGTCAGCTTGTATTTTCCAAATTTTTGTGAGAATCAACACAGCTCCCACAGATGGTTTGGACCCAGGATATGCTTGACAAAGACTACTTTCCAGGGCCAAAACATTCACTGTGACTTTAAGTATTCCACTCTCCATTGTCTTGGAGGGTAACTCCAAGAAAACTGGTTTTCCATCAGCTTTATGCCCAGCAGTCCTACACAGAAAAGTTTGAATCAAACTCTTAGATAGCAGTACAGAAATTCTCTTCTGCCCAAATTAGTAGAGCTGTTTGGCTTCTCTTTCTAGGTTAACATGCTAAATGTCTGATAGATCCATTAAACTAACATTTGCTTTTACCTCCCATGACTACAGGCAGAATAATCAAAAGAGAGGGATAACAGCAAGGAATAGAAAGAAGCCTCTAAACCTACCTCCACTCTTGGAGATTGTCACATTCCATCTCATATCTAACACTCTAATAAAGGAAAGAAAAAAACCTGATTTTAAACAGCACATCAGCAAGTCCAAGAAACCCTATCCCAAACCCAAGAAATACTAGAGACTCCATGGGCAGCTCAGGACTTCACTCAGGTGAAGGACTTCACTATTAAAACAAGGGAAAAGACATTCTTGGATCTTCATTTATCCCTCCATGTTATCTTGCCATAAGATGTCTTGGAGGAACATTCACTAATCAGTATGCACAGTCTGTCTCCATATTTCCTGTTAGTGCAGTTAATATTAAAGAAAAGAAAAAGATTTTGTTCTTCAGTCCATTTTTCTATGTTACATGAAATGAAGAAGATGCAGAAGCCCGTTTGTAAAGATTGATGCAAACCTCTGAGTAAACTCAAGAACCGGAACTCAGTAGGCAGGAAAACTATGACCCTTCCAAAACAAGTAGATGTAAAATTTGGTGGTCAAGGGAATAAAGCTGTTTCTGTATTCATCACTTATACTTTTCCAAAAACATTAATTAACCTATCTCTGGAACATTTCTAGTGTTTTCTCACTGGTACTTAAGGCAATATATAGCTCTCTGGAAATAGAGGGTAAGTACTCCTTATACCTTTAAGCAATGTGATACACCCTCACCCAGCCACCCATTCCTCCTACAGTTCCACTCATCCTAGGGATGATTCTTAGCTCTGTGTGATCTCCTTGGCCCTTCCTCAGTTCCCTGGAAGCTCCATCCCACTCCTGTCACCGTGTTGCATTGAGCACAACCACCACCAGCATGCAAGGGGCATAAAGCAGTCAACAGAAGACAGCTTTTAGGTAGGGCGAAAGTGTCTTTGAGAACCAATTCAGAAAAAAAGCATCTGTCAAAGCTCAGCTTACTCTTTCCTGCTCCCCATGACACTTGTTTGACCTTAGGAAGGCTTCTAGTACTTCGGTAGACAGTACAGGCGTAACACAGCAGCACAAAGACAGCTAGACAGCCTCTCAGCAGCTGCACGTATTCCAGCACATATTTTATACGCAGCCAAGTGGACAGGTCTTTCACCCTTTGAGGTGAAATATTTTCCACTTGGCTACAAGTGAATTCTGTCTTAAAGTCCAGTCAGGTGAGACAACTAGTTTAATAATGTAGCACACATACATGCTTGTGTCAGCAAGACATAAAAGAACAATATGAATTATTTCTGCAACATGAAAACTGCACATGACAAAGGCCGTGCAACGCCAGGATGCAAGTAGAGAGGTGAGGGGCTTGGGGTTTTTTATTACTGTTATTATTATTATTTTTAATGACTCAGAAAAATAAACGGAAAACACAACGGACATTTTCTGAGTCGAGCTAGTTCTTGCTACGTTGTTCGCCTAGAGTGATGGTATTAAACAGCTATTCACAGCTGCTTCACATTCACACTGCGCTGTCATTTAGCACCATTACTGGGCTTCTGGGAACTCTTGGAGATAATGACACATGCTTTCATTTTAGATAGAATAATCCGCATGTTCTTGAAATCCACAAGAGAGTACATCAATTAACATATCCCAGATATTAATCCATAAAACATGCTTGCATTTTCGGGGCTTGATTTATTGTTTTTAAACAGTCTTATTCTTTCTGCTTACATTAAATCATTGCTTATTTAATCAAAGATCTGCTGGTGTATGTAAAATTAAAAAAAAAAAAAACAAACCAACAAACACAAAATAAAAAAACAACCTAGAGCGGACTTCCAGAACTCCTAAGGAACAGAGGAATTTTGATTGGGATGAGATGGGAAAGTGAAAAGGGAGAGGTTTTGCAGTTTCTATTTAAATATGCTATGCAGAGTAAAGGTGTGGCAAATTAATTTTTTCTTTAATTATCAGACACTAAATACTTTTATATTAAATTTGTCAGATATTGCATATGATTGAGGATTTTAAAAAGTATCTTACTTGTACAGAATGATATTTTCAGTATGTGTTTCTGAATTCAAGGTTCTGTGGCACACTGTTATCACCCTACAAGGACCAAATTGTACTTGGGTCCTAAAGAGAAACACAGAAATGGAAGTTGAAGAAGCCTATCTCCACATACCTCTGTGTCCTTCTAGCCCTTCTGCTAGGGATGGATGAGTACAAACTAGTGTCAGTAGTAAGTAGTTTTGATGTTGGGAAGGTAACTTCCCAATTCACCTCCTCTTTGTCCAATAGTCCCAGAACTTCCACCACAAAAGAAATATCTTCTACCCCCCCCCAAAAGGGAGGGCCATAACACAACTCTCAGAAACATCCACTGCAACTTCTACCCTTCACAGATAAAAACATTTTATGAACTAACAGATGCTGTGAGCATTCAATGTCACTAAAGATACTGAGATAAGTCATACGCAGTCCTACAGATGATAGAAACCTAGTGCTGCAAAATGCTGACTTATTAAGTTGTTTAGCTGGATTTTGGAAAGCTTTCTTGGATCTAACACAAATTTCTGATCAGAAGAAATAAGACCAGTAGCCTGACAAGCAGACCTCTTACCTAGAGAGGTTGATGCTCATGGCCTTGCTCTGACTGGATAAGACTAAGAACTTCCACCTGTGTTCTTATACCCCAGCTACAGCTTATGGTATTGGTATGTGGGTAACATACACCAGTAAAGAAGCTCAGACATTCTTGGGTTTGACCTAGTATGTAACTGGGGAAAATGTATATACTTAGAAGGTTTCATAGTTAGAACATCTTTTTGACTATTGAACAGCTGTTGAATAGAAGTTTAGTTCATAAGTTTGAATCCTGTTTTCTTTCTACATGGCCAATATAAATTTTATTCTAAGTATGACTGGCTTTAAAGTTGCTCACCAAGCATTTTAAAAACAAGATAGTGATATTTCAATGATGTTCCGAAGAATGCGTAAAAATGTCTCATGAGAAGTCTGAGAATTATATACATTAGCCATAATAAAAAATAATTTAAGGAAAAAGCAACAACAATAAATAACAAACAGCAGTCTGTCTGCATTTCCTGGCAGTGATTTGTCAGGTGTTTCATCTTCAGCACAATTAAGGGGGCTTTAAAAAAAAAGGATCATTCACACAAGGGTGGGTTGTCAGCAAATGAAATCTTGATTTATATGTTAATGCTACTAAGGTCTTTAGACCTTTTAACCAAGGACTTAGTGAAATGCAGTATTCTTTCAGCTGAAAAATCTGATTTAAGAGGTTTAAAACATGTTCATTCAACTTTTCTTTGTAAACATATGATAGTATTGTAAAGACTCTAACTGAACGTTTATACAGGTTCTACAAAATATACTAGATAATCAAAAGATAAGAACCAATTGATCTCAGGATATTCTTTTCCAGTACTTATGTATTCAGTGCCTTCTTCAGTAGGATTTTAGCCTGATTCTGCAGGTCCTAAAGGCCAAAGCAGTGCAAATACTACAGACAGTACTTTGGAAGCCTATGAGAAGAATTAATGAGAAAAAGAGCAAGAATAAGGGTGCATGCTGGCATGCCAAAGTCATCCTGCAATATCTGGGTAAGTACCAGCAGTCCTTCTATAAGAAGTGCTTTCATGGGTACAGTTAGTTATTGTACTTTGGACACAGAAAAGCATTTTCAGTCTTAAATAATCACACCGTCCCTATACCAAGGTGTCTGAATGAATGTACAAAATGAGTATATACTGGCAATAGGCCTATGAAATGGAATAATACTGACATAATGAATTTTTCTGGGAAAGAACTCAAAAAAATAGACTTGACCAAGTCATACTGACAGAAAATTGTGATGCAGGGAGCAGAATTTAGATCTTCAAAGTCACAGGCTAAATAATTCTCCTACTAGAAAGATTTCTCTCATTACTGAAACCAGGAAAAAACAAAAAGAAGAAAAAGAAAAGGAAAGCTCATGGATTTAAAAGACTTCTCAGAAATCATTCTAAATATCTAGAGAATTTAATAGAGGGTAATAACTATGCCATTAGTTTTGAAATTGTGCCATAAAATTCTACTCAAGATATTAAAAGGCTCTTAAAATTTAAATGATTATTTAAAAAATCCAAAGAGAATTTGTCATCCTTGATTATATTCTAGGACACTTTTCTACAAGTATGCCTAAAGTGCACAGAGTGGGAAAGCTGGACTAATATATCAGTTTACCTCTGATCCAGGAAACCACAGAAATGGATGAAAACCAGACAGGCTGAAAGATAGACATCGATTCAGATTCATCAGAATCTGGGCATACATGATAGGACCAGTAATTATTAAGGAATTAACTTTCATGCATTAGATTCTTAGCCTAGTTTTTTTCAAGATATAGAGGATCACCCGAAGAGTGCATTCAGGATCATAATTCATGACTGTTGTCAAATATATGTACAACATGCGTAGCATGTGATGCAGCCCTCCAATGACATCAGTTTAGAACCTATGCTGTTTTGGTCAAAAGTTATTTAAATTAATTTGTTTAAGGTTTTTCTTCATCCAGAGCTTAGTTATTTCCAGATGTGGATGAGACAGCAGATTTAATAATGATAGGGTAGAGAATGTCCAGAGTCACTATGTATTCTAAATTGCAGTGTTACTTGAATTTACGCCTTGAATACATCCTCCAGATCATCTAAGCAGCAATTCTAGTCACTGAAATTCTTGTGCTACCTACTCAATACTCGTAACCCTGTAAGGAGTAATAGCTTGCTCTCTGCTGAACATCCAGTGTGTCTCTCTTCCATCCTTATTTTGGAGGCAATAATTTTCACTTCACATGAATTTCTACTGAGACTGCTTCAGAGATCTCTGGTGTGTCCAAAGGCTCGTTCAGCCTCCATCTGAATCTCAAAGATGTCACTGATGATTGGTGGTGAAATGGAAGGGAGTTTCAGGGCTTGACATTCTAATGCACATGAGATACAAATATCTATTTGGCTTGTTGATGTACTAGAGTTTGCTGTAAGCTTATTTTACTTCTCTAGCCCAAAGAGTGAAATGGCTAGTCTGTCAGTTTGAAGAAACTTGTTCACTTGGGTCTGAATCCCAAGAAAACAGATGTAGAAATCTTTGGGGGAAAATCCTTGGATATCTTGAACAAATATTTTCCTTTTTAATCTCTGAAAAAAAAAAAATATCCAGGATAGCACTAAAATTCCTTTAACTTGCAAATGGCTCTCAGGTTGGGAAAAATTAAACATTCTTTAGCTCAACAAGTCTTGCCTTTCTCTTTCACCATAAGGATAATTCTGGAGTCCCTAGACAGTGACTAAGGTAGATCTCATAGTATTAATGCTAAGAGTTAATGCAATTTTAATACACTGCAATCACATTTGTCATGTGGTGAATATTAGAAGTAGTGCAGGAGTATGGAAACCAACTGTGACCTGATTAGCATTGATGTAAAATGGGAATAGATTTAGTCACACTGATGAAAACATGCCAAAGCGTACCTGACATTAGTGACATCAGCCCCCTTCCCACCCACCCCAATCAATATGTGTGCTCCAGAAAGTACATCAATGACAGGAGCAAAGCACTGACTCATGGAGAGATTTTGCTGAAGTAGACCTGTAGGTCACATTCTTACAGTGTTTACTTGTGTTCACATTTGATATTATTAAATAATATCGTCATACAAACACAGGTCTAAAGCTTAACTTGTACTACATTTTATTACCTTATTATATGGTAGGTCAGCACGCATAAAATGGGCTGTAAACTTAAATAACCTATTTAATCATTCTGGATTTACTGTGACAACCACCTGTGAGACAGAGATGCCCAGTGATGGCTCCTAGGCTGACCATAGTGTTGCCTGAAATCAGACTGTAGCTAAGGCAATAATTTGTAATTCAACCAACCATAACAAACAGTGAAATGGATTTATGATGGTGTTCAGTGAGAGAAATGAAGGTCAGTTTTCAGCAGTGAAGGTGCTGTTGACTGCAGAAGTATGTGATGAAATTTTATATAAGTTTCTGTCATCCTTAGAAAACAGAAAAGAAGCTGAATGAACTTCCACTGCTCTATGATATAAAAAATTCCCTCTCCCTCCTCACAAGATGAGCCAGATGATCATATCAAGAGAGTGATACATTATTATTCATCTTGCATCAGTTAAAAATAAAAACAACATCATGTCTGGCTGAATCTAATGTTGGAATGGTACATCATAAATCAGATTTTTTTAGCATTTCACCAATAAAATTAATAATAAGCTTAAAAAGGAAAGCCCATTTTGCTATAAATATATTCTGCACAGATGGATAGAATCTTGCCAATGGTTTTTTTGTAGACTACTGCAAAAATTGGGGCATTTTGAAACTAAATGTTATCAAAGTCCTGTCAGGGGAGGGGAGAGCCTGCTGCCTAATATCTGAAAATCTCCTTTCATTTTCTATGTTATTTCTTATTATGTTAAATATGTAACTATGATAGAGGCATCTCACCACCTTGTTTCACCTCACAGCTGCCTGCTAGGATCTTTTATCTACAGATGCTCACCTGCATGCATATCAGTAAAGCTGTCAGTATAAATATAGGCAAATCTACAACAGGTGCATCAGTGCACCTTGGGAAGAACTCTTCATGGACATAAACCCAACAACTCTCCCCTTCCCATCATAATTTTTTCTTTTTGATCTTGAGGTGCACATCTGTGCCATCTTCATATTAACATTGTGCTTCGCCTTTATATAAAGGGCCTTATCCTACCTCATCCCCACCTTCTGGTCATGATTGTGAAAACTGGTTTGCGCAGATTCTTTTTAAAGTGTAAGTGGAAAAAAAAATCCAAACTTCCATAAAATTCTAAGGGAGGGATAGGAGTGAAAGGTAGAAAGGAATATTTTTGAATCAGACAGCCAGGTTAGCATGGAACAACTTCATCTGAATTTCTGAAAGATTCTTGGGACTAGGATGATAAGTAAACAAAGAAAGATTGCAAGTCTCACTAATGCAAAAAAAAAAAAAAAAAAAAAATCCATAGAAATATTCCTGGCAATTGAGCATTTAATATAGAAAGACTTGATCATTATCAGTTCAAGTAACAATGAGGTTTGCCAAACTTGGCACTGAAATGCAAACTCTAGCTGGGAGTTTTATCTGTGGTCCTACCAACTCAGCTCCTAAAGAAGGAGCTCCTATAATGAAGGCTCAGACCCAAAGCCATCAAAGATTCAAGAATCAATTATTATCAGAATAAGAGAAGCTAAGGTGCTTAGCAATTTGCCAGATTGCCAGAAAGAAGCATGACACGTATTCATTTGATTACGGTACCTAAAGAATGTGGGCTGAATCAAACAAATGGTGGCTTTGTATTTAGTCCATGATTGACTACACTCCAGACACGCTGAAAGCATAAATTAATCAAAACTAGGTCTACAGCTGAAAGGAAAATGGTCTGATCCTTTTGCTAATCACCAACATAGGAAGAGATTACTCTGGTGCAGCAACAATTTTGAACATGTCTACTTGCAGGCTGAATTTGTGCTAGATTCTACCAGAAATACATTGCATTATCCATACTCTCTTCTCACTGTTTGGCCAAATGCCTGTAGTGCAAAATGGTATTTTACAAGAAATATATTGGAAGATCAGTTTGTATTTTAGAAAAATAAATCGGAAAGGTATCACATTGCCTAAAAGACTTACAAAACCTTAGACGTTCCAGATAAACCGCTGGTGTAACTGGGATGTTACTGACTCACTGTGAAGGGGAAAGGTTTTCCTCATTTCAACAGAACGGTGAGAGGTCACACACAGAGGATCTAAACAGCCAAAATCCTTTGAGAGTTAAAATCTGCCCAGTGATTTTAAATTTATGAAGGTGTAAGGAGCTCTTCAGAAGAAGAGTTCAGGATATATTTTAGGTCCCTTTTATGGAAGTTCGGCAATGCTATGCTCATTCTCCTCCTGGAATCAAGATAACAATGGGTTTCTCTTTGTTTAAGGAGCATAAATAAATATCAATATAAATATAGATGTGATCCTGGCTACTGAAGACTCATAATGTGCTCATCTAATTATAGGTAGAGATGTGTAAAATGGAACCTTGACTGTACTCCCAATCAGATGCATTGCTGGTTTATATCATTTGTTTGAAGCCACGTGTTAGAACTGCGTTATTGCATTAGAACTAATTACCAAAAACCCAGTCTCCAGCATTGAAAGAAGGGGAATGAAGGGGATGGGATGGTGGGCTATGAGATGCAGAGGAAGCCACCTATCTGTTTTCCTCTGCTTTTGATCAAACTCAAGTGACAGTGATTTTGGGGCAAAGGCACAGAAATCTTTTTATTTCATAATGTAATTCAGAAAAATGCCTGCAGGTAAATCATAACAGGCAGTGCAGAATACAGTTAGGAAAAACAGGTGTCTCTGTGTAAGTGTGCTAGTTATGCTGACCTTGATAAAGTGATTAAACCATGCATCATTATGTTCCACTGTAAACTTATGTTCAGTTCAAAATAGAGTTTGAGGAAAAACTCTAGGAAAATGCACAAAATGCCAAAGGAGGGGTGAGATGTGAGCATGACTGAATGTTACTTTTAAGTTTATGTGCTTCCTTTGATGCAGGCTTATAAATTCAGTTAATATTAATGAGAAATGTGTTATGGCCATATGCAAACCATGAGCTGAGATCCCCTACTGCCCCTCCAAGACTTCTTTGTATGATTCAGATATTGTACTGTTACATTTAAAGCATATTTTGACTTGAAAGGTCCCAAAGCTTTATGTTTATTCCACCTTAATAAAAATGAATAGCAACAAAATATAATTGCTTCAGTAATGTTTTGCAATAACATCAAGGTCTTTCATGTTTCTGTAGTTTGGAAAAAAAAAAAACCAAAAGAACCAAACAACCCAGCACAAAAAAAAGTCAATGTATTTTGCACATATTACATAACCTACATTGTGTAAATCACAAAGTGATGACAGTTCTGCATATATTGTTTTGTAAGGTGTTCAAGTCATATTTCTAAAGAGACAGTTAATAAATTAAATGGGAGAGGGATATCCCTGATTTGGAGGAAAAAAACCCAAAACTCAGAGCTTAGATCTGCAGAAAAACTATTCCTGGATTCAAGACAGCATTCTTCAAAGAAACAAAAATCTTCAATATGGAATGAAAGACTTCAATTGTATCCTGAGACAGATTTTAAAATGAGGGAAGTAAGTCATCTGCATTATTAATCAGAAAAACACATCCTACGAATTTTAATACTGTATTTGTTATTTTCTACTGAACACAGTGTTCCTCACAACCTGACAAGGTGATGATCCCAGAACCAAAACAGATGGTCTTTTAAAAGATCTACAGATCTTCTCTCCTAATGAATCTCAAGAATCCTAAAGGATTTTATAATAAAGCTACTCATACATATAAAAAGAAATGTACTTCTTCAGAAGCTTCCTTAACAATATTTCTATGAAATCAATTACCTATGCCTGGTGGGGTTTATGTCTAACTTAAGAGATGTCTCCTTGCTGTTCCACAACTGGTGCTGCACTGCTGTATTCCAAACTTTAGTTATTCTTCTTCCCTTCTGGACTGGGGTGTGTGCATATGTTTTTTCTTATCCCTAGTTTTGCTCTGTCAGCTACTTCAATTTCAGTCAACTATTCACTTTCCCTATTAGCCCTTCCGTGACCTTCCTCTTCTTCCCTCTTGGCATAGAAAAAGATCAGCATCAATTTCTCAAACTGCCATTGGGTTCTTTCTCAATCCCTATCACTGCTGTGACTCAACAGTTCACTCCTCTCTTGTATTAGTTAGACAAATGCTGACCTATGACCTGCATTTATGCCTACCTCTGCTTCTTTTAAAACTACCTCCTCATCCCAGAACAATGCCTATTTTGTTCTACCTGTTAATCCTGGAAACTAATTATATATCTTGGTTATTTTTGTGATATGGCTGTATAATGAAGCCCTGAGTGCCACTCCTTCAGTCAGCCAGAGCAATACAAGTTCTGATGGAGCGACTACACCAGTGGACAAGGGAAGAGTTTCAGATATCATTGATCTGTTCTTCTGTAAGGCCTTTGACACAGTCCCCCACAACACCCTTCTCTCTAAATTGAACAGATATGGATGGAATGGATTATCAGATGTGGATGAGGAATTGGTTGGATGGTTGTGTCCAGAGTGTACTGGCCAACATCTCAATGTCGAGGTGGAAGTCAGTGACGAGTGGTGTTCCTCAAGAGTCTGTACTGGGACTAGTGGTGTTTAATATCTTCATCAATGACATAGTGGGATTGAAAGAAATTTTTTATGATGAGGGTGGTGAAACACCGGAGCAGGTTTCATACAGAGGTGGATGCTCCATTCCTGGAAACATTCAAGGTCAGGTTGGACAGAGCTCTGAACAACCTGATCTAGTTGAAGATGCCCCTGCTCATTGCAGGCAGGTAGGACTAGATGTCATACTATGATTCTATGATATTAGGCAGTAACACTACTTAAGTACATGTATTTTGTATGTTGTCAGGTACAGTTAGTGAAAGAAAGTCTTTCTTAAAAAAAAAACCCAAAACATTGTAGTAACCATCTTCTATATTTATTTATTTAGAATATGAGATCAATGATTTAATAGATTTCTACCAGGTAGCTGGTTCTTGAGGGCATCTGCAGACAGCTCAGATCTGTAGTGTTCCTTCAAGAGTATTCCCTCTCCCTGGCCTGGAGAGTTACCACACTGAAACAGTGGGACTTCTTGTAATTGCTTCAGGCTTTGAGTGACCAGGAAGGAAAGTAGGATGTAATATGTCTATTGTATTTCACAGAGTTTATCCAAGAATTCCCATGCTCTTCTCATCATCAGTTCATTACTTGAGTCCAAACACAGCCAAAAAGTCAGTGATACTCTTAATTGCAAGTTTCAGCTGGCTTCCCACTGTAGTAATGTAAGATTTCACAACTACAAAACAAATTTCTTAAGAAATCATAGCCCAATGGAAATAAATAGCAGAATAGTTTTCTTAAATGATATAACATAGCATACCAACGGTATGTCATCTATTTTTGGTGCTTTATCCAGTCTTGTTTTCAAAGTCCTACATAATCATTGTGAAAATGTTTCAATGTTTCTTCAAAGTTACTGAATAAAATATAATTATGAGTAGAAAATAGATGCTTCCTGAACCTTTTTTTCAGAGTATATATGACATTTGAGACATTATAATGGATTTTCTACTGCTAGAAAAAGGTTCACAACATTTAAACTACATTTTGATGGTGTTGTTTTTATTTTTAATTTTACTACACCTGAAGCCCTTCAGATAACTGTAGAGAACAATCATGCAATCCTGCAATCCCCCTTTACTGAAATTTGGCTCTTTTAATCTTCCTTCAATGCTTCCTCTCTAACTTCTCTTACTTGTTGCTGGTGTTCACTGTACCCCCTCTTCTTTGTGATAATGTGATGCTGTTTGTAATTTTCCATAGGAATCTCTTCCAAGGATTAGATTTTTAATAACATTTTAAATCAGTGTATTTTACACAGTTTGAGGTCATCACAGAAATGATGTGGAGCCCCAATGTATGCCTTCTAATAGCCCTCAGCTAGTAGAAATTCTCTTGTTGTTCAAGTGGAAGAGGCCTATGATTTCAGAGAAGAAAGTTGTAATTTCCTCTTCATTCATCCATTCAGTTAGCTGGTAAATGTGATTTCTGAGTATACAAGCATCCATGAATGGCTTTATAATGATCCTGCAGTAAATTAATGTGATTTAATCTGAAGAGACTTGAAGGCAGCAGCTGCACCAGATGATGTTGCCCTTCTCTTGAAATGCAACAGTAGTTTTGGTGGTATATCAGAAAACCTTTGCAGAGGGGAAAATGGAAAACAGGACAGACAAAAAAAAAAAAAAATATCTAAGGCCATCCTTTCAGCTACCTCACTAAGAGTAGAACTGCTGATGAGAGAGTATAGTTTCAAAAAGAAAAGAGGTGGGCAAGTAGAACTGAAGGGAGGGAATGTAACCAGGAGGAAAATAAAGCTGTTGAGTTAGAGCTGGCACTGTGGAACACTAAGAAGCAGAGTGCCCCTGCAAAATGTAGCTGAATGAAACCTGCAGGGCATAGACGTGACCATGAACATCAAAATCTGGACAATACATTCAGTCATAAACACTGCAGATTCTATTGAAGGTAGAACAAGATAGGAAAAAATGGATGAAGAAATCAAAATTCAGAGAAGCAGCTACAAGTAATGCAACCTTAGAAAAGCATAGATAAACATATGCAATATTATTTCTCTGGGAAGGTAAGAAACTACACTCAGAACCTGTCAGATATCCCGTCCATCTCAGTTTATGGACTTTGTCACTTCACATTGTCTTCATTAGGAACTGACCTCTTTGATCTCCTGCCTTGACCCAGACGACTGTTCATGAATCCTAGCTCTTTGATCTCCTCATAGCAGACCTATGAATGTGCCACCAGGAAAAACCCAATGTTCCTATCACTGTAAAAGAAATTAGGAGAGGACATGTTGAATCTCCTGCCATTTCAGGTAGCAAAACCAGAAAATAATTATTTTCTCATTGCCATTAGCAGTCAGAGAAGTGGGGATTCTGTTAAAGAGCTCAGGCTCTGACTCAGCTTTCATATGACTCCTAGTAAGGGGTTAAGCACCCAAACTTCTGAGAGATCATCTGTGCTAACCTGTTTGACCAAAATCCTCTCGTGCAAGTACAGATTTTGTCTTGCAAGCTATGAATGATAAAAACCCCACACATTTCTAAAAATGTAGTAGTGTATAGTAATATCATGTATTACTGAGTTCCTACACACAGAAATCAATACCTAGTGAAATCAATTATTAGAAAAATGCAGAGTGGGAGAGGGTTAAAAATAGTATCCAGTTAAAACTGGTGCAGATTTAAGCAACAGATGTTTGTAATGATGCTTTCCAATGAATTACAAATATCAGTGAAATTGAATACACTTATTTTTCTTTCTTTTCAGAGAAAACTTTTCTTTCACAGTTCACTGTCTCTTTAGAATATTTTAATGCACTTAAAGCACTTAGCACCTTTTGTGAAATTCATGTCTACAGACAGACACTGTATGAAAAAGAAGAAAGAAGGCTTATTTTTATTAACACTTACAGAGCATTTGACCATAACTTCTATGTTATGCTTGTTTTCACATTCAGCCCACTTATCTTCTCTTAATAATTAGTGGTAATTAGTTGTTTTTCTGCGCTTATATGTATGCAATGTAAATAAGGAAGAGGCATTCCACTGGTAAAAGCTTAATTTGCTGAATTATCTCCATGTTCTGGCATTGACCTGTTACATAGCCTCTGAGTTAATGTGCAGCATATGAGAGAAGTCCCATGAAAACAGTCATCCCTATTTATTTATTTGTAGTCATAAATATAAATAATTATTTCCTCACCGTGAATCAAGGCAAACGCTAAGTCTAAAACCCCCACTCTAAACAACAATATATTAAGCCGTGCAAGTATTATTTGCACATACTTTGTGTATGAGATCAGTTAAGAAACAGACTTATCTCATGGATAATGGACCTACACCAGTCAGGATATTTTTAATTTGGAAGGAAGTTCTGTTAAAACAAAGATAGCCAATTTGGAAAATCACATATTACTGAATTTGTTTTGCTCTGCTCAAACATTATTAATGAACAAGACAGTAAAGCAAAAAAATCCAGAAATTACAAAAATATAAAAAACAAGAAGCAACTGACATCAGCCAACACAAAGGAAAAACATTGCAACTTGATTGGAACCTCTCCCCTTTCTTTTATATCCTCAAATAAATTTATTTTGCATAAGTAATAGGAGCTTGGGCATAAATGTGTCAAGCACTCTTTTCCATATACAAAAAAATCACCCTTTCTCTAGCAATTTAAATTTAAAAAACCCAGAGGAAATATATACAAGCTATAATCACAAGAAGGGGAGTAAAGGGAAAGTTTGCCATCCAGGAATCACCATATTTATCCTGTCACCTTATATCTATTTGGCTAAGCACTGATTTATTTCTAAAAATACAATGGAGGGTCAGGTGGGACTCAGGAATACAACACAGGAGATGATTGAAGATGACAGGAAGAGCTTGTGAGTCTCAGATAAAGCAAAATACAGGAGTGAAAGGCAGAAAGTTCAAGAGTCATGAAAGTGTCTGAGATGAAACTAAGTCTGCGGAGCAGAAACCTTTAGGGCAAGCATGGGATGGAACAACATGGGATGAAATGGATTGGGATGAGAAAGGATAGGAAAGAATGATGAGAAAAGAATAATTAAGGTACAATAGAGAAAAATTACCTGATACTCAGTTTATTTATGTCCCAAATGATAGCAATTATGACAACCTAGATATCTTAAAATAACCCCTGGGTCATGAGCTGCCTGAAGAAACTCAACATTCTGGAGAATTACAGTAACATACATAATTCTGAAATTGCATATACTTGTGAGTGGCATATACATACTCTGAGGTGAATATGGTATGAGTTAGTAAAAGAAGGTATGAATTGATGTATTGTGTTTATGTGGCAATGTTTTGGTAGTGGGGAGGGCACAGGGGTGGACTCTGCCAGAAGAAAGCAGGGCATGCCTCATGTTGGACAGATCTAGTTCCAGCTGGCTCCAAAATGGATCCAATACTGGCCAAAGCTGAGCACCTCGAGTCCTGTGTTCAGTTCTGTGACCCTCACTGCAAGAAATTGAGGTGCTGGAGCGTGTACAGAGAAGGGCAGTGGAGCTGGGGAAGGGTCTGGACCACAAGTCCTGTGAGGAGCAGCTGAGGGAGCTGGGGGTGTTCAGCCTGGAGAAGAGGAAGCTCAGTTGTTATCAATCTCTACAACAACCTGAAAGGGGTTGTAGTGAGGGGGGTGTTGGTCTCTTCTCCCACAAGAGAAGCAATAGAACAAGAGTAAATGGTCTCAAGTTGTTCCAATGAAGCTTCAGTTTGGATATTAGGAAAAATTTCTCCACTGAAAGGGTTGTCAGGCACTGAAACAGGCTGCCAAGGGAAGTGGTGGAGTCACCATTCCTGGAGGTATTTAAGAGATGTGTGGAGGAGGTGCTTAGGGACAGGACTTAGTGGTGGATTTGACAGTATTAATGGTTAGACTTGAAAGACTTAAAGGTCTTTTGCAACCTAACCAATTCTATGATTCTATGATATTAAGATTTATACCCATCTATGAGATTCAGGGCTTAAGGTAGAACCAAGTTTGCCATTCTAGTGTAGGTACATTGAAGTACTGAACTGCAAGGAGTGAATTTCCAAGAAGAAAAATCTGTCCCAATGAACTACCAACACGCCCTCACCTCCACCCCCCACTATAGTATTTAATGTTTCCATTAACAGAAAGAGGTTAATGTGAAAATAAAGAAATGTTGAAGGTGAAATCAGTTGAATTTGTAAAAGCAATATTATGCTGGCTCCATGCCAGGTGTCAGGAAAACTCACAGGATACACCCTTCAGGACTCTTCCTGAAAGGAAAGAAAGTTTGGGTGGAGTTTGGCAAAGCATAAAGTAGTAATCCCAGGCATATCCGTGAAAGGGCAGAGTGCTTAGATGAAAAGCTAATTTGCTCTTTCCAGGAAGTGAGTATCTGGCCAGCAGCACTGACACTTGGCCAGCAAATCAATAAATGGACAGGAGGACAGAATGTTATCCAGTAGTTGTAATTTTCCTCCTAGAAAGATGGAAAGAAACAATTTTTTACTAGGAATCAAATTAAGGGAAATTTTTGGACTGCTATTCCTGTGTATATATATACACATTTACATAGTGGAAATACATTTATCTTCTGAAGTATGACTAACAGATCTTGGAAAATAAGCAAATACAACTAACAGTTACGAGAATATTGCATTTCTCAAATCCTAGCAATGTGACTAGATGACTGCTACTCAGGACCAAGCTCAGTATTTTTGATTGCAGTGGAATGCAATCCTCTTTGAATATAAACACTAACAAGTAGCCAGAAGGAACAGAGTGAAAAATATTTACAGGGAATAATTTTGGTCTCAGATGTATTCATTATGTTCAGAAAGTAGAACATCAAAATGTGTGCATAGGCATGTTGGCATAAAACAGACATCAAATGTCTATGTGCAAAAAATCTGTGTGCAGTTCTCTGTCACTGCAGGAACACCTGATATCTCTTCTCATTTTTATTTATTCTAGAAACATCTTTCTTGTTTTAAACACCTAACAGAGGGTTAAAAAGCAACAAAAGTAACATTTTGTATCTTTAACTACAAAGGTTTTAGAAAATTATAATTAAGCCAACACGGAGCCCATTTTAAAAACGTGTCTCACAAGTACTTCTGTGTAAAGGAGGTGACAGTAAGTGGGCTGAAACATATGATCTGGGGTTTCACTCAGTCTTTGATTTCACGAATATAAGACCTGAATAAGGACTATAGGATCACAATCATAAAACACAGCGATGTTTGCCAGGGAGCTAGTGAATTTCAAGAATTAATGATAATTATATGGTTGGACTAGATGATCTAATAGGTCTTTTCAAACCTTAGTGATTCTGTGATTCCCAGGCTTTCCTCTATTCAATAAAACCCGCAAAGCTTAATCCAGTTCTCACAGAAGCCAAAGACAACCTACTTGTTGCTTTCTAGTCACCATGGATCAGGTCTTTCGTCACTGATCATCTTGTAAGGAGTGCATGGCTCTGTTCATTGATGCAACTGATACATTCAAAATAAAACCCCATTGTAAGACTAATTGCTATTAAACGATAATGGAAAAGACAAGCTTATTTTCTAATATGCGTGTTTCAGATGATAATCTGAATGCAGTGTGCTAATGTGATGCATTGACGCACACTGAATTACTGAAGGTCAATTCAGATAGGTTATTTAGCAATGGGAGTATATAATGACATTCACTAGGAACTAAGTAAGTCATTTTGTTTTTAGATTAAGAAGAGCTGAGTACATTTTCTTTCTGTGCATGTAGGTTAGTACATTGTGGGAAGAGACGGAGGTATGGCCAGGCTGTTGTTCACTTAGTTACTTTGGTAGTAATGAACTTTGAAAGTAGTTGCAGTGATTCCTTCATTAACTTCATAGGCAAGAAACTACTTTCAATACTTGAGTATCTTAAAAGCATCAGAGATTTTCTGCCAGCCTCATCTGAGCTAAACTTGCAGCTTACTGTATGTTTGTTATTGAAGGAGTTTCACATGAAGTTTCACTGTTTAGATTTCTTAAAATGTCTTTATTTTTGTAGGGTGACTTACCTCAGCATCTGCCTTTTAAGCAGGATGCAGCAACCTTAGCTGATGGAGGCAGAAGCAAAAAGAAAACCTCCTATAAATCCATTTTTGCTTCTACTCCAAACCGACAGGTTTTCTCTGAAACTGTTAAGGACAGTAAAACTCAGAGACAAACAAAAATAAAAATAATTTGACAGGACATATTTTTTAGAAGTGCATCTGTTCCGGAGAACTGACAGACACTAGAGGATCACTTGATGGAGGTTCTCCAATTCAACTGCTTTTAATATATACAAATTAGAAATCAACATCTAAGCACTATGAGCAAAGCTTTGCTTTTGTGGATTTCTGCATGTAAGAAAGAAGAATTAACTATTTCCAAATAAGCCTGTTTGGGGTTTGTTTTGTTGTGGATTTTGTTTGGGTTTTTTCCAAACAATGTATGGAATGTGTGATGTACCGCTGGGATCTCACAAACTAGTTTCTCAAGACAATGCAGAACATGTACTCGTTATCATGTATCACATATAGTGTACAGCACAGCCCCAAGGGACCACTGTGATAATAGGCCTCATGATAACATACACCGGAGAATCCCACTGCCATTCACTATCTTCTGTATCATGCTGGCTACCTTCCGGTTGAACAAGGAAACCTATCCATCTTTTTAAGCCCCACCTTGGTAAAGATTTCAAGTGTCGATAAATTCACACCTTTCCTTGGTGGGTTGTGGTAGTAACGTTAAAGGAGGTGTACGTCAGTTCCTGCTTGAATATTTTTAATCTTATTTCAAAACAGAATGCTTCAAACTAGCAAGAACAATCAATTTTGAAAGCATTTCTGTTTCATAACTTGTCTACTTTTAAGTCTCATGGGAAGGACAGATTTAGCTTCGTAGTGCTTAAAACCAGCACTGGTAATTACCCTGAATTGAGAAAAGGCACATTAAAGGCCTTTTCAATTCCCTTTTTTTAAAAACAAAGACAAACACCTTAAAACCAAGCTATACTGCAACAAAACTGTTACATATAGAACTACTTTAAAATCCAAAGTACTTTTTTGGTAACACTTTGAAACTTTTTTATTTGTTTGTTTCCTCTTAGGGATTATGACAAATTAGATACTGAAATACAAACCTCTGCAAATTCAGACCCAGGATATTTAAATTACACTAAATCCTACATGATAAATTTTTGGAGATATTTCCAAAATACGATCTTACTTTTGGATCCAGTTCAGAAGGAGTAGAAATCCCACATGACAAGCATATTTCAGTCCAACATGGCCTCTCTCCCATGCTAACAAAGAAGAGTTAAAGTTGTGTAGAGCTAAATCCATCATGAAAGTATATATGTAGAAATTTGTATACCTGGGGGAAGTTATTTGTTCCAGAAAATGAAAATTCATTTCATTTTCACAAAGTATTACATAAAGCATAGACACTGGTATTTTGGAAAACATGGTAACAATAATTTGAGCTGATTTTAATTATTTTCTTAGCTTTTTATGCTTCACGAAATATGTTGAGTACCCTCTAGTGGACAAAATAACATATAACTTCTTATGGTCTCATCCAAAAATGAGAACCTGTGCATGTATTTCGCAGTGGTTTCAAGCTTCAAGAGAATAAGAAAATTTCTCAGGCAGCTATGATTCAAAAAAGATATGATTAAAACATATATATATTTAATATTTCATTTTGCTTCTAGAGTAAACAGTGTGACTAAAGACACATAATATGTTTCTTTTCTCCCTCACTGGCTGGAATGCCCCACTGCAATTTCATGGCACTGATCTGCCTGTTAAGTCCCAAGGTAATGGTTGGGGAGTTTTTCAGAGTTCTGCCTATAAAGGCACAAATGTCCTTTTAAAATGCAAGCTAAAAAACCTCAGACTAGGAAACTATCATCTATTTTTTGTAATATACATTACAAGAAAGTACAAAGTGTGGTTAATATTTGAGAATTCTCTCTTTTTTTTTTTTTTTTTTTTTTTTACAAACAACCAGAAGAAGTCCCCAACTTCTGCTGAACTCAGATTCATACACACATTTTTTGTCTCACTTCAGCTACTCACTCGCCATTCAGTGTTGGCAGATATGGATCAGACATTGTAGATTTTATTGGTTTTCTCTAAAGAGAAGCTGTGAAAACTTCACAGACTGAATTGAGGATTATTGTGGTACATAGATGCTGCAAATATTTTTTTCTTATAACAGACAGTAAAAGGGATTGTTGGGTGAACCATTACTGGCTACCTGGAGCAAGCAGTAAATCAGATATATGGTATATTTACCTTTTTTTTTTTTTTTTCCTGTAATTTGTTCTTATATCTTATCTGTCAACTTCTTTGAGGAATATGAAATTGCTTTTGGTATGTTTTGATGGTCGCTATGTAATTTACACTGACTAATTTCTCTTCCTCCATGCAACTGACTGACATCACTGGTTTGACATATCAATTAACACTTTGTCAGTCTTTCCTTCCCACATTATTCATTAGTAGGTCACCTTCACTTATATACCATCATTATATCATTTCATTGCACAGCTATTTCCATCACTAATTTGACATGTATATTATTAGTGCTTCTGTCTTCTGGATGCAAATGAGGTGAAATATAATTTGACTTGGAATTCAAGAATGTTTCTGTTCTCAGATGTTAGAAAATTTCATAATACATATTTCATGTTCTCTTTGTCTCAGTACTTCCTTTTTTATTAGCAGGTACCTAGGACTTCACACAATAAAGGATTTATGTGTTTAAAAGCAAAGCAGCAGCAAAGTTATGTTCCTGAAGAAGGAATATAGCTTCCCAAGGTATGTAGTTAGATATCTCAGAATGGGGTCCAAAATATCTGGCATACAGGGTTAAGACAGACCTGCTGTTAGCCAATAAGGGTTCTTAAGCAGGACAATAACCAAAATCATCCCTTTTGAGAGCACAAATTCAGAGACTTTCTCTGTTCACAGCCTGATTCATAGACTAAACACCCCCCACCCCCCAACATTTTTCTAATTAATTTTTCCTTTTAGAGGCATTAGCCAGGCTCCCTTCTGGATCCTGGCTGTTGACAGTTGTAGTGCCGCCCAGTTAAGAGGTGTGGCAGACAGGCCTTATTTTGGACATGGTAAACTAGAGTTTCACGTTTCTTTTCCAATTCAGATGTTTAAAATTGTACTTTTCACCCTCTGGGAGACTGCCCTGATCAACAAGTAAGTATGCCTACCTGAGCAGAGCATATGCCTTTCTGCTGAAGCTGCACCACTTACTGAAGGGTGTGGAGGTGGTGAGCAGAGCAGGATACTGCTGCTAGCTGGGAAGCAGAGACCCATGTTCCCTGCCCCTGTGCAGCTACCATTCCTACACTGATTTTGTATTAAACAGTTGCTGTTTACAATGTACAGGACAGACATAAGATATCCAGTTATTATAGATAATATAATTGTCTTTGCTTTTTGAAAAATAAATCCTGCTTATCTGAAGGATTAAGTTATCCACATGCCATATTAAAATGTTCTGGGGAGCATTCCGCTTGGCTTCTTATTGCCTTCCCCTCTCTGGTCCATATGACTAAACTTCTCACATGTGAGAACAGAGAAAAAAACTTCCATTACCTCGAAAAGAAAACCCTTGTGAGGGAACAGGGAAGCTTTAGGACAATCGTCTTTCAGCCACAAACAATAGACAAATGTAACCCACTAACAACAACTCAAGATTAGATTATAAAATCACTTTTCCAAAGTTTATGCAATCTCCATATTTCAGTCAAAATCTGTTGTTCATCTTCACATTTGAAGAAAAATTAATAAAACTTCCCTACCTCATGTAGCTTTTTTTCTCAGATGTTATGATATTCATATTTATAAGAGAGTTGACTTGTATACTGTACTCTTGGGAGTTTCTCTCCAGTCTAAAAGACTGATTAGTATTTCTTTCATGGCTGAATCGAGTTCAAAATGATCTCAACTAGAAGGAAGGGAGGGGAATCCAAACCTTTTTCTCTAACAAATCCCTTGAGACTTACAAGGGCTCAAAAGGTAAGGAGAAATAAGAACTCCCATGTAAAGCAACTGTGTCACTATTTTTCTCGAAGACACCAGTTCTTCTTAAAATCAAAATCAAACTGCTTGTACTAATCCAGAGGAATAAGTACATTTTGAAAACCAGTTTAATTTGGTTATTTCTGTGGCTAATCATTCTTTAGCATAATGGGTTCTATAAAGAGCCCAGCTTTATGTACCTCCTCTGTTTTGCTTTCTATATAGATATTTTTAACATATGATGTGATTAGGAGATTGGGATAAATGAAGCCTGCTTCCTCAGTTTAGAAGTCTAATGGTAACTATTGCTGCGAAGAGCTTAAAAAGCTTGGCTTAAATTTTAATCCAAACATTTTGTAAAATTAAGCAGATGGCTGCTGGCACTGTAGCATTATCTAACTGAAATGACTGCTAGAAACTCTAAACACTTGTGCAGGCAATGAAAATATTACTGAATTTAAACCATCAAAACAACAAGCTCATTTCAAAGTTAGCACATCCTTTGGTGACAGAGAAGGCATACACATACACCAAGGAATGAAGACTGCTTATTTTAAGGTGGTAAATTATACATACTGAAATAATAATGGCCTAATACTGCTAAAAAGGAGGGTACTTTAAAAGTGACAAGACATACAAAGATGTCAGCCCTTTTCCCTACAAGAAGAAAGAATCTAGGCCTGCGACATAGCTGCCCTATTCATTTTTTGGTTTATTTCCACACTGATAGCAGGAGGCAGAGTTACTGAGGGGCCTGCAGGTTCTGTTCCTTTAACCTAAATGTTCTGATTTAGTCATTACTGAATTGATCACAGCAAAGAAACCATTTCCAGTATCTTTAAGCAAAGTGCTTGTCATAGCCTCTGAACAAATTTCTGGCTAGTTTCACCCCTTATCTCCTAAGGCCACTCACAGGAGTAAGGTTCCGCTCCCATCAGGTCCCTGGAACTGCCTGCGCTGTATCCCTGGAAAAGACTTAGAGCAGGAAGGAAGCTGATTTAACAAAGGGCAGAGGCATGGCATCACCCTCGCCTCATGCTGCACAGGCACATGAACGCTTGTAACAGACCTCCTGCCACTGTCAAACAGGAGTACTTATTGTCAAAGAACTCAGTTTCCAAGGTGGCTTGCATTGCAGAGTTGGTCCTGGCATGGTGAGAATAATTCTCTTCCGTTCAAGCTCCCCTCTGAACCTAAATCAAAAGCGGAGTCAAAGTGAGTACCTTCCCTTGGCCATAGGTAAATGTCTCACATCTCTGCAATGAGTCTATAAGCTAGTGCTGTGTTCACCTGCAGTTCTCCATAGCGATACCCGACTTTCTCTCCAGGCTACATTTCACGATCTTGTTGCCTCCTTCATTCCCCCATAGTCTGAGAGTCCTTGACACTCAGGACTGTGGGATGTCTCAGACTGTGGGACAATGAGGTGAGACCGGGAAGACTGGGAACACTGTGAGTAGAGGTCCATAAGCTTGGCATCATTCCCAGTCCTGCCTCAACTTCTTCCTGCAGACCTTCCTGGGCCAATGTTCCTAAGTAAGGATTTCTCTGAAATTTCCTACCTTTCCTTCACCATGCCCCAGCAATGCCCTCCCTGCGTTTCTTGCTCTGCTTTCAAAATTTCTCCTGCAATGTGCCCCCTAAGTCCCTAGCTCTTCACGTGTTCTGCTCCCCTTGTCTGTAGACTCACTGTCCCTTGTCTAGGTAATTATGCTGCAGGAAGGCAAGCACCAGTTGGCTGCTAGTAATACAAATATTACAGATCACTGGAATTGTCCACTGATTTTGAACTCTGGAAGTCATTCTGTCATCAGATGCTCAGTAAATCAATCCTTTTTTTCTGAATACGTGTATTGTGTCATGGTAGTCTGCATATTTATTTTGCCTTTTTTTTTTTTTTTTTTATAAATGGACTTCCAGTTTTCTTAATTTTTTTACGAAGAACATGAATTTCTAAAAATTAATGATGTGCAATCCTCCACAGACAACACTTCAAAAGAAATACAAGTGGGCAACATATGTTCTTTTCTTGCCAATCTCAGCTAATCTAATGGCTTCTGATAATATCTAGCAAAATCCTCACAGCCCACAGACTGCCGGTACTGCTGTTTATGGAATTTGACATTACCTATGTCAGCTGTGGTTTCTTCTCCCTGACTGGCTCATCTTATCTCTAAATGAGCCATAAAGAATCACTGGAGGTTTTAACCACTCTCTCTCTCAAAAAAAAAAAAAAAAAAAAAAAAAAAAGTTTAAAAAAGCAACCCAAAGGTAATTTAGGATATTACAGATGACACCAAATATTTTCCATCCTTTTGTTAAAGATGGATGCTTTTTAGTATGCTCCGGGACCCTAGGCTTAAAGATACTTGAGTGAAGCCCCGACTAAAACATGAGGTAGATTATTTTATTGTCTTGAAGATTTTTTATTTTCTTATTTATGACACTACCTATACACTCATTTGGATCTAAATACTCTTGGTTACCTCCTGTGAAAAGTGAGTAGAATTAGCTCTCCAGCTACCGTTTTCTCTTGTGATGTTGTTTCTCAGCAGACTCTGCGACTCCCTGTCCTCTGACCAGGAATGCTGTCACCTTACTGGCAATGACAAAAAAATTGGATCTTTCACAGATCAGTCCTCTGGAATTAAAATATCTGGCTAGGGCCAACCTCAGGAGGTTTAGGGTTGGGACTTTTTTCCTTCTTTTTTTCTATTTCTGTAAAAATACAAACACTTTGTTGGCAAATCTGTTACAGAATTTCTTCCACGCCACCCATAGTACAAGGATCCATAATCTTGAAATCATGCACTGAATACAGAAGAGTAACCTCTTGTTCCGTATGACAAGGACTGAATAAACAGTGGTGATATTTCTTCTACATATGTTCAGTGAACATTTGTTCCTGTGGGCAGGCTGTGTGAATTCACACCGACTAACATGCCCATCTTTTGTACAACCCCTTTTTAGATTCAGGTGGATGACTTGGCAAGATGTTATGGGACTGCTTGATGTACAGATGCTCTGAAGTGTAACAGATTTGATTAGAAGTGTAGGCAGCTTGATTTCTTGTATGAGATTGCCTCATGGTTTCTCCCTCGTGCCACAGCTATAAACGAATGACAGATCTGAAGTTAGCCGGATTCTGTTCAATTTAGATGATGTTTGCTTTCAAGTCAGAAGTAATACAGACACAAATACAGGCAAAGGAATGTAGACAATATTGTGTACCTGTGTGAAGAAAGCTGGTTAATATTCAAGGATCACCTACTCCAAGCTCAGGAGCGATGTGTCCCAACAAAGATGAAGTCAGGCAAAAAGGCCAGGAGGGCTGCATGGGTGAACAGGGAGCTTCTGGACAAATTCAAACACAAAAAGGAAGCCAACAGAGGATGGAAGCAAGGACAGGCAGCCTGGGAGGAATACAGAGAAATTGTCCAAACAGCCACAGATCAGGTTCTGACAGCTAAAGCCCTGATAGAATTAAATCTGGCCAGGGGTGTCAAGGGCAACAAAGAAATCTTCTGTAAAGTACATTGGTGACAAAAGGAAGCTCGGGGAAAATGTGGGCCCTCTCTGGAAGGAAACAGACCTAGTCACCCAGGATGTGGAGAAGGCGGAGGTACTCAACTCTTTTGCGTCATCTTCACTGGCAAATTCTCAAGCCACACTGCCACAGTCACAGTCAGCAAAGTCACAGAAGGCACAGTCAAGACACAGAAGGCAAAGTCAGGGACTGGGAGAACAAAGAACAACCCATTGTAGAAGAAAATATTTGAGACCATCTAAGGAAACTGAAGGTGCACACGTCCATGGGACCTGATAAGATGCATCCACATGACCAGAAGGAACCGCCGGATGAAGTTGCTAAGCCACTCTCCATCATATTTGAGTTGTGATGGCAGTCTCGTGAAGCTGCCACTGACTGGATAAGAGGAAACATAAATCCCATTTTTAAAAAAGGAAAAAAGGAAGATGCAGAGAACTACAGGCCAGCCAGTCTCACCTCTGTATCTGGTAAGATCATAGAGTAGTTGCTCCTGGAAACTATGTTAGGGCACATGGAAACTAAGGAGGTGATTGATGAGAGCCAACATGTCTTCCCCAAGGTCAAATCATGCCTGACCTATTTGGTGACCTTCTACAACAGGATTACAGTGTTGGTGGATAAGGGAAGAGTGACTGACCTCATCTACTGGGACTTCAGCAAAGCATTTGACTTTGTCCCACATGACATCCTTGCCTCTAAATTGGAGGGACATGGATTTGATTGATGGACCACTCAGTGGACAAGGAATTGGCTGGATGGTCAAACTCAAAGGGTTGTGGTCAATGGCTCGATGTCTGAGTGGAGACCAGATATGAGTGGCATTCCAAAGGAGTTGGTATTGGTACAGAAAATGCTCAGAGGGCTGGAGCACCTCTGCTATGGGGACAGGCTAAGAAAGTTGGGCTTGTTCAGCCTGGAGAAGAGAAGGCTCTGGGAAGACCTTATAGCACCTTCCAGTACCTGAAGGGGGCCTACAAGGAAGCTGTGGGGGGGACTTTTTACAAGGGTCTGTAGTGACAGGACAAGGGGTAACAGGTTTAAATTGAATGAAACTGTGTAAATTTAGATAGCTATCAGGAAGAAATTCTTCCTGGAGAGGGTGGTGAAGCACTGGAACAGGTTGGCCAGAGAAGCTGTGGATGCCCCATCCCTGGAAGTGTTCAAGGCCAGGCTGGATAAGGCTTTGAGCAACCTGGTCTAGTGGAGGGTGTCCCTGCCCATGGCAAGGGGGTTGGAACTAGGTGAACTATAAGGCCCCTTCTGACCCAAACCATTCTTTGATTCTGTGATTCTATGACCCAGGTACTGAACTTGATCAACCTAAAAGAATGATAAAAGTCAGATAGATAATATCTTAAAAACTATTTGAAAGCTTCTTTCTCCTATTCCTCAGCCTTTAAATCCTGCCTTTCAACCCCACACAGACATTTTCACTTCAGCAGATGTTTCCCCTTTGAGCTTATCCTATTTAATATATTTCAAACTGAAGTCTCAAGCTGCTTGCTCACCTCTCTCTACTTCAACAGATCAGTTGAGAAGGAAGGAGAAAAACAGCTCAAGCAGATGTTTCTGAAGTTAAAAAAAAAAAAAAAGTGGAAGCTGCTAATGTGGATTTTATATTTCTGTGTGGCAGCATTAACAGATGCTCACAGACTAATAACTGCTTCTATCATTTTCCATGGAAACTGATAGCAAATCTGAATTTAAAAAAGTTGCTTTGAAAAGCTCACATGGAGTAATGTGATTTATTACATACAGTGAAAGACAATGAAATTTTGGCAGGGAAGCAGTTATTATATTTCAAACAAATGAAAATGACAGACCCTTGCCCCAAGGAATTTAGCAGGTTGTGGCTTCCCTGTGTATGGGCGTACAAAACGCTGAGAAGGAGGAATTAGCCTCTCTACAAAGCTTGTGAGCTTCACAAGAGCCAGTTAGTCACAGGCCTATGCTCCTCTTTGTCTCTTTTACTCTTAATGCAATAAAAGTAATGCAAAGACACCTCTAGTATATCTCGATTGCTGTGACTATGCCTCTTAGATATGAAGCTCTTTTGCATGTATTTGTAAACACTCTTCCAATTTAATTGTCTAATAGCAGCCTTAAAAATGCAGAATACCTTGACCACCACCAAAAGGTGTATAAACTATTGCAGGCTATCCAGACCTTTCTCTAAGTGATATGCTGGTGGGTGTTACAAAAAATGTTAAATTCTGACAATTCATATCCTACAGCACAAGTCTAAAGAGGGGGTACAAAATACGGGAAAAGCCAAGTCTGTTGGTGTACTTGTTAATGCTCATCTTTTTAGTCTCCTCTTGGACTTATGCTTCCCAGCTGAGTACCAGAGTAGAGGTTAGTTCTAGGGAGCAGGAGGAGATGGCTCAATGGAAAAGAATATCTTTGACAAAGACAAGCTACAGGAAACAGAAGTCGTCAGAAGCACTATTTTAGGATAATTTTTGCAGTCAAAGAAGGCTGGTGACGGAACAGTGAGAGTTACACAGGATAAAATACCGCAAACAAGTTCAAGTTTGGTACCTGATGGATTAGGTATTGCACACGCAAGCAGTATGAAACTATTCCAACATATATTCAATGAGGCAGTGAAACTAGGTGATTTGCCCAAGATCAGATAGCAAACTGGCAGGATTGAAAACACCACCACCCCACTCCTCTCACACACTCTTCTGTCCTACTCTGAGTCTCAGAGCCACAGACCTTAACCATGGGAGAGTTCTGCCTTGCAACAAAACCTTACAGAACTATACTGAAAACCTCAATCCATTTCACCTTCACATCAATGGCTGTCCAGAAATTCTTTGATTTCATGAAGTGGTTCCTTTACAAGTGAAAACTTAAGAAACCAGACTTTTTTTCCTTTCCATTTTCAGTGGCAGACACTTTCACACTACATATTGGTGCAAAAATGTTAGTCATATGGTAAGAGCAGCATATGCCAAAGTGTTATAGGATTTTTTCATGCATACTTATAGTACGCTTTATGTTTTCTATACTGAAAGGTGGAAGAAGCTTGAAGCACCTGAGAGAATAAGAAATGCACAAAGCTGCAGGGAATACACTTCAGAGAATAGTCATTATTTAGCAGCAGCAATCATACCTTAGCATAAGTCTAATTATTTGTGAACCAAAACCTATGTTTTGAGTTTTGTTTGTAGAGTAGAAATAATTCTTTACACAGGAGAAAAAACAGATTGTTAAGGCAGCTGAAAAATTCAATGGTCTTCAAAAATTCTACACATATTTAAATTCAGACCTATATAAATAGCACTGTGGGAGGTTTGTAATATCTTCCTCTATTTTTGAATTATATAGTGTTTGAAGCATTGTTAACATAGAATGGGATGTAAATATCTAGTCTCCTTCTTCATGTTTTACCTTCTTTCACTTCCATTTATTCTTGGGTCAGAACTTGCATCAGCTGAACTTAACTGCACATAATTCATTAACTTCACACATGCAGGACTGGGGGATCTCTTACACTTTTCTCCACAGAATTCCTTTCTCAGCCAGTTTTCTGGGAAATGAAAAGACTAACACTGCTTACTAGATTCAGCAAATTTACCTGAGCACCACATGATCCTTTTTGCATAACAGTCTTTTGCTTCATAATTTCAAATAAAAAGTGCACAAACTTGTCCTTAAGTGAAATTGTGGATTCCTAAGCTAAATCTGTAGCAAATTTCTTTTATGTTTTCTTTTGTACACTTTACTGAAAGGGGATCACTTTGCGGAAAAATCATCAAGATGAATGCACACTGTTGTTTAGGTTAGTCAACCATATACTCGTAATTCTGAAAATACACTTAGAATGCTGTGTTTTGATACAGTGCCATTTGACACAGGGTTATTGATCAGAATATACCTACCCACATCTCATTAAAGGTTTGGTATATGTTGCAAGCCTGTGTTGGGCCCACTCTGAGAAGGGGTTGGATCACATGATTTCCACTGGTCCCTTAGCGCTTATAGTACTTTGTGATTCTCTGCTGAAGATGATTGATATGAAAGCTGGTTTTTAGCGAGTTTTGTTTGGTTTTTTTTTTTTTAGCTATTAGTGTTTGGGAGCAGGTGGTAAAAATTAAAAGGGTAAGTCAACATTTGTGACTGTGGTCATACTTTGAAGAAGTCAGTGTGGACCTATTTGTATTATCAATTCTAGATACTTGTCTGAGTAATGCACTCTTCAGTCCTATGACCCTGGGATTTTATCATTCTATGAACAAAAAAGTCAGAAAATGAATGCTGGCTTTTTCCTTTGAGAAGAAAAATAATATTCATACTTTCAGAAGTGAGTTCTTGGGTTTTCATTGGAACTAAGAATGTTTTCCAGCACATGTGCTTTCAGTATTAATTAATTCATTAAAATGTTATTGAAATACTATAAAGGTACTGTTCTTGAACTCACAAGACCTTACAAATTCTTCATTGAGTGAAATTTGCAGAGCTGTGTTTTAGTAGTATATACTGGTTTTCCTCTGAAACACAGTATGACAATGTTCTCCATATATGACCTGGGCTGGAAAATAATTACTTTTAACTTGGACTCAGATAACATAATGTCCTAAATTTGTTATATTTATGCTTTAAACACTTAATAAAATAAATTAAGAATAAATTAGTAAAATTTTTTTAAAATGTAAGTATATCTATGTCACTAAAAATTATTTTATATTACAAAAATATCCAGAAATGTTTGCTTTCATATTGCATATTAGTCTAGTTTTTGATTCAATTAAAAAACAACAACAGAAAAAACTTTTAGTGAGCTAATTACCTACAGAAGTCTTGATTGACAACACTCCCAAATTAATTCCCCTAGTCACAAACAAAAGGAAAAGTATCCGTGTAGTTCCTCTACCTCAGACAAGTTTCCCTTTGCTTGGAAAGGCATATTGTTCCGCTGCTTGGTCATTGCTCCACCTCTGACAGGTATTGCTGATAGGGAACCAGGCAATCTCTGCCTCTCAGGGTGTAAAAGCTTGCCTACACTTCTGTGAATTGGTGATATGAAAGCAGGCTGTTCAGTGATCACCTAGAGCCAGAGCATCTGACAGACGTCACGGTATTGCTGAATAATTTAGAATGGAAGGGATCTCTGGAGGTTGTCTCATCCCACCACCTGCTCAAAGCAGGGCTGGCTTTGAAGTTAGATCAGGTTGTTCAGAGTCAAATCCAGTCGAGGCTCAGGTATCTCCAAGGACAAAGATTCCTCAGCTTCTCTGTGCCAGCTGATCTGGCCTTTCATCACCCTCACTGTGAAGAATTTTTTCCTTAGATTTCATTGGAATTTCTCTTGTTGAAATCTATGTCTGTGGCATCTTGCCCTCTCATTGTGCACTTCTCAGAAGAGGCTTCATCTTCTCTATAACTACTCATTAATGGAAGTTCAGACAGAATTTAAGTCTCCCATATGTTTTCTTACATATCCATAACTTTCTTTCTCAGATTCTGCCACACGGCACAGAAACCTGTAAGCAGACCTTAGCAGGAAAGAGCTCACTGAGAAGTACCTTATTCATCCACACTTGCCTTCTGCCACACTTGCTTGACTTCCTGCATGTTAAACAGGCCAATCTTGTGCTTTGAGGAGCCTGATCTAGTTTTCCTTCTCTGCCCTTGGTGTTCTCTTTGCTGTTTCTCACTTTTCCCCCTGCCTTGCTCTTTCACTTTCTGTCTGATGTTTCCTGCCTTTTGTTCAATGTGTTTTCCCACAGACACCACCAACTTCACCGATGGGCTCGCCTGTGTCCTGCAGATGGTCTGTTGTGGAGCCGGCTGTGTCCAGCACGGGCCAGTCTCTGGCCTCTTCCAACACAGACCACCCCTGCAGCCCTCCCACTACCAAAAACCTTGCCACCTACACCCAGTCCAATACAGTATTTCTGTGTGTTTCTAATATGTTTCATAATCCTTACTCCTGAAGACACCCCAAGACTTTTGGGAAGCATATACCTGCATCTCACTGAACTACGATAAATGCTTTAAGATGTTTCACAGCTTACAGAGATGTGACTATAGACACCTGCCTTTAAGAGCTGGGCTCAAATCACGATTTACAGCATGTGACTCACTGGAAAGTTATACTTGCTGTGCAAAATTAAAATGGTGACTCTGTTAACTTCTGCTCTAAATTTGCAATCTGTAATCTAAGATCTTAGTGATTGCTCACTTGCCTCAGAGTGAATTGGTTTAATTTGATTTACTTAAGTATAATTGCTTGCAATTTATACTAATTTAGTATGACCTTCAATTTACTTCCAACTCTATATATCACTTTCGTTCAAATCTGTAGAGATGGATGCATTTGTTCTTTTGGGACATCACTTAAACTGCTAAGGACATTTCCACTCAAAAAAAAGTTTTTTTGCCAGAATAATGTTACAAAACCAACAAAATATCAAAAATACATTTCTTTCAAAAGTATTGATTTATGATTTTGTGAAGTAAAAGGTGTGTGGAATTTCAAAATACTGGTTGAAAAGACTTGTATTTATTTAGTGTAAAAATATGGCATCTATGTTGATAAAGGGAGGATCCTGGGGTGTGAGTGAGTCAGTGGGTAAGTTGTCTGGGTTTTTTCACTTGGACTCCAAACCACAGTAAAGGTAAACTAAAAAGGTAGCTACAAAGAAGTATTTTCTTTTGTATAAGAAGTGTTCTGGTTTGGGGGGTATTTACAATGCATGTGTTAATTCTGATTTCTTTGTGTCCTGCTATGACATAAAATTATGGTAGCAGAAGGTCAACAAAGGTTTCCTACACTTCTATTGCTTATTAAATGACTTCCATTGTATTTTCCTTTTATTTTTTTTGATTTCTCCAAGCATAAGCTAATATTTAGACCAACTAAACTGGTTTAGGTTGCATAATGGTATTGAAACTGTGAGTTCTTTAACCTCCAAAATAATTCCACATTACTTCTTTCTGTGCCAATATTTTGCTTATTATTGGCTCTCCAGGGCCAAGGAGCCAGAGCTACACAAATCCTGGCTCCTCCATGCTGCAGAGCTAATGCAAGCCAGCTGTAAAGGGAAGCTGAGTGAGTGCGAGATTCCATCTCTGGAGCAGTGCAAAGACACAGACTGGCTGTGAGAATCTGATCCAGAACGCATTTCCTTTGATCTAGGTTTTTTCTATCTAAATGCCTACACTTATTTCTTGGCTGTATCTGTATTCATATCCCCAAGTCATATTTTGTGACATGTGCTTCATCCTTTCAGTCTCATAGATGTATTAATTTATTTGTACGTCTTTGAGTTTTCACTGTCTTTCTCACTGTTCTCATGAACTGCTCCTTCCACATCCACAGTCTCATTTCTGACATGTTACTTTCATTTCCCTTTCCTACCTTATCCAAACAACAGACCAGAAATAACACACTCCGAAGGTAAATTGGATTGTTCCCACCACCGCCAATTGTTGACATACAAGGAACCTAACACATTTAGTTTACATCTTCATTCCTCTAATAATGTAATATCTGTTTAATCTAAACAGCCAAAAATGGAAAGTGGTGTAAAAGCAAGGCACCAATAAGTGAAAGCGCACCCTAGTGCCTTAACAGGAAAAACAACAAATAAAATGATGAGGTGGCTACTCCACCTCAGGAGAGGTTTCCAAACACCTCCCTCCCTAAATCTCTCTTTGTGGCTATAGGCAGTAAAAAGGAAGTAGCAGAGAGCATAGAAGCAAGAAAATAGGTCATTTCTTGTTTAAAAGTTCATGCTGCACAGCAGGTCCTGTCCTCAAAAGCTGTTTTATTTCAGAAAGCAGCAGGCTGAATGCAACACATTGTGCAAAACTCATTCACTACAGTCTTTTGGGGGTTAAAACCAAACCAAACCAAACCAAACAAAAAAATCCCAAACCACAAAAGACCAAAACACAGAATAGTTTCCATAGTAAAAAATGAACCTGTGTTTTGCTAGAACAAAGCCAGCATTGCATAATGCTGTTCTGACCAACTCTTTTGATATAACAGTTTGGTCTCAAGGGAAGAGTTTAAATGATTTATATAGATCCATAGATTTTATCTTGATTTGACTTAGAACTACTGTCTGGAAGATGCAGAACTTCACTGACTCAGTAAGCATGCAAGTTAACTACCTTCTGTCCTCTGTTTGGTGCTTGCTCATAGATACCACTGACAAAGAGCAAATGTTCCTCCATATCGACAACATTTATACAATAAAGGTGTGGTTGATGTTAACCATGAACAGAATAACAAACAATTAAAATGGCTTTCTGGGGTTCTTCTCAGTTACTTTTACGTGGTTGGCAATGCACTTCCCCTTTTATTACACTGAAACCATGTTTATTAAGATGCTTAGCAGGTTTCAATGCCTTCCCAGTCAAAGCTCTGCAGTACCAGCTGTATCTGCATTACATCTCCTTCCCTGGTAATTTCGTGCTGTTAACCTGTCTCCTTCTTGAGTGCAATACCTGAGTTCTATGGAACTCTCAGATTTTTCAGGCTCAGGGGCATGAGACCTAACCTACAGTGCTCCTGGATAAAACTCCCGTTCCCTGATAGCTGTATTTAACCAGATTACACCAAACACAGATTACACCAAATTTCGCAGTAACTCACCTGTTGCTATTCAAGTTTCAGCAGTAAAGTTACTTGATGAAGACAGGCTGATTCACTTCAAAGCAGTACTTACCATTCAATTGTCTTCTTTTCTGCAGGAGCTTTTGTCTAGTGAGATGAACACACACAGCAGCAAAGAGTCAGATTACACTGAACAGGACAGGAAACAGAGAAAGGAAAAACTTCAATAGGTTGTAGATATTTAATTTCAGTCTGAAAGACTAATGCATTGCTATGAATTTGTATGATTTCTAAACTAAGCAGAGGTAGTGGCTACACAAAGGTGCACAAGGTGCATCCAGACATAGCTCTGAGATCAGCACAATATGAATATAGTGTATCTCACCAGATGCTGAAAGCTCCACGACCTGTGCTGCACATATCTCTGTTTTAAATACATGTTCTGTTTTATCAGCTCACCATCTATTAAAACAAACAAAAAAACCAACTCAGGTAATCATTTCTTTTAAATATTGAATTTCTAAACATATTGAGATAGTTTTATTTTAGAAATTGTTTAGATTTCTCAAACCTTTCACTTTGAAACAAACCTTATTGTCTGCACATATTTATTGAAATGTATTTTTAGTTAGTTTTTAACACATTTCTGAAGGAAGCAATAGTATTTTCCCACTTTCTTTCTAACATAGAAGAACAGGACTAATGGAGTGACAAAAAAAAAACCCAGATTTTTTTCCAACTGTTTTGAAATACAAAACACTTGAAAAAAGTTGTCTGAGAAAAACCTTTTCAACAGTGTAATTGCTGTTGGAAAAGGTTGGGGAAAAAAATCAGCGCTGTTTACAGATCTGCTGGAGACATCCAACTGTCTTTCTAGTCCAACAAACAGATTGTTTCAACTGTATATACTCCAAATGCTGTGTGTAAGCTCCCTCCCTGAGCTATTGCAAGGACATTATTGCCCTTCAAAACAACAGTGCAAATACTTACCTAATCCATTTTTTCCCCTAGGAGTTTGATTCTTAATGTTAGAAAAAAGAAGCTAAATCCCATCTGATTAGCAGCTTTCAAAAAGGGACACAGTAGGTTAACATAAATTGTTTTCTTAAATTGGAAAATCTTGCAAAGAACAATTAAACCCCCCAACAGAACACTACAGCAAACTGCATCAAATGAGAATTAATCTACAGAGTAATGTCCCACTTTTGCCAAGACTCACTTACTTTTATATTTGTCAGTTTTGTTGACTTCAGTGAATAAACCTATACACATATCTTTCCAGAGTTAAGATCTAATTTACAAATTGGAGAAAGTAATAGTGAAAATACAAATTACTTAAGATATCTAAACTTAATTCCGAATTGTGTTTACAACAAAAAGATGGCAGAGTCTATCTAACTGCAGTAAAAAATTAATAAAAAATATTTTCTTTATTCTGTCTTGTCTTTAGTATTTGAAGTGATGAAACACCCCACAATAGACAAGCTTTTCAGGATAGGCAAGTATACCACAGAAATCAATCTGCATTTCGAACCAGAATTTGTGTTAAAACACTATTTCCTATCACAATTTTAAAAAATCTGTTCCAAGTAATCTCTAATTAGCAGTGTAGCAGACTTTGCATTTGCCATTCACATTATCTGTGTTCACAGATTTACACTGTATTCAGCAGCTTCTTAATACCTCAAAGGCATTTTTTAAAATGTAAAGGAAAAAGCAGATTTTGAACTCTGAAAGATCATTGTAACCTACATCAACTCAGCCTTTCTTAGAGACTCTTTATCCTTTTCTCCCTTAGAAACAATGAAACTCACTTGGTTTTAGCAGTGCACAGGAATGCCTGTCTAAAATTTTTTTCACATGCGTTTGTTTCTCCTGCCAGAAATTTTCAACACATCCTTTCCTTGTGCAAACCATTAACATGTTGGATCAATTCTGCCATATTCAGAAAATAGTAATACCTTTCTTCATAATTCCTTTCTCCATACAAGGACTCAGGGAACTCAGGTAACAAAGAATGACTTAAATTATAGTTCATTAATCATAGGATAAAAACCTATTTTCTGTTATAGCAAGAGACAATATAACACTAATAGCAGATTCTTCCCAATGTATTTAATCACCTGTATATATTAGTAAACTCTTCTGTCACATTCAGTCATGACAACCTCACACAGATGCAGTCTGCCGGGTTTTTTAACCTCTGCTACATTAACTAATCTACTCTTCTCACACTGGCACTCATCTGGAATTGGACTCTGAGAGGTAACATAAAGCTGTCGTTAATTTACTGCAACCATATTCCTACTCTAGATATTTAATTTACTTATGTCATCTTCCAAAAAAGAGCTGTAATAACAAAATATTAATATTGTCTTTTTTTACCTCCCATTTTTATATAGTGATTTCAACTGCTGATCTCAAGACAGTCTTTAAAAGAAGTTAACTATAATTGCCATCGTTTTTGCCCTATACAATCAATTAAATACAGTTTTTGTGAGCTGGTTACCAGTGAATATATTTAAGTTTTCTAAACATGAATATGTGATTAAATATTGCTAACTGGGAAACGTGATACAAACCCAAAGGTGGGCAAATTTGCAATGCCCTTTTCATAGGCTGAATGCCCAGGAAATACTGTGGAGGAAGATGAGCTACAATACCATTTTATTCCTTTTATTGACTCAGTGTTGATACCCCAAATCAGTGCACTTATCATCATTTTGGTATTTCCTTCACCACCAATTAACTCAGAATCTGGTCTTCATAAGCTGAAAATTAGGACTATTAAGGTCAATGCAGTCACATTGCAGGTTGCTGTGCTATATGACTTCTTTGCTGTTCTTATTTCCCTTTAGGAAATTGAAAAATGCAAATTACTTTGTGGGTATTTCTTGTAAGACCTTTCCAGAGAATGATTTCAGCTGCATTAGTTGGGAAAAGAAATTTGGCCTTGGCCATCTGTAGATTAAAAAATGGAGCTTCCTAGTACCATGAAAGCAAGCCTTAAAGAAGCACTGAACAATCTTCTATGTATCTTTGTATGTATGAACTTGTATCTTTGATCCTGTTAATGCTTCAATGTGCGGATATAATCATACTTGATTCTATAATTATTAATGTGACTATACATATCAAATGATTAAGTTTAACACAGTTTATTAGAAAGATAATAAAATTTAAACTTATTCAAACAGTTGCAGAGTGTGAATTTGTATGAAGAAAAAAGTATTTACAGCTGTTGTGAGTGGCCCTAAAATAATTAGGAAAATCATTAATCAGAGCGAATTGAAAAAAACTGTGTTTAAATTGCATGCAACCGTGGGTTCTTGGCTTAAAACTAAATTACATGTTTTCCTTGCTGTTCTCTCTTATTTTAAGTCATGAATCCCTTTATATTCTTATGCTCTTTCAGGCAGAGAGAGATATTTAACATTCAGCTTCCTTCTACTAAGCAGGACATCTGTGCATGTTTATTTAACCAGCTTTAAGATTGAATCCACAGATTCATTATTTGTATGGTTATTCCTACTCCCTCCAGTGGAGATGGCTCTGTAACAATTTGCAGGTATTGTTTTCAAAGCCTGTTCCTTTCCTCCAGGGTTCACAGAATTCAGGGCATACTTTTAGGTACAGAAATTAGGAAGTCTCGTAAAACAAAAGCATTTCTTGCTTCAAAACAGCAAGAAGAATTACAGTTATAGAAAAGATGTCTCAGGTGGCTGGATAGAAGTAAAATATTTGAGTCCTTATCTGAAATATATGCTTTGACAAGTAGCTTATTTCTTCACCTATTTCAAACGGGCCTAAAAAAGGGAGGTTAATGAAAATGACATGAAGTTCTACTGATTTAGGACTCTAAAACTGGGATAGTCAGATTGCTATTCCCAGCCTCACTTTTGCTTTCTGTATTATCAGTCATTGGCTAACCGTGGGAATAGTCTTGCAGAGAGGGACTCTGAAGATTAAACCCCTTGCCATGTAACAACCTGACTGCAAAACCAGAGATGGGATGGTCCTTGCCTAATGGCTGGTTGAAGGGCAGCCTTGCAGAACACAAGTGCCTGAACTTCCTCAAGGGAGCCAGTAAATCCAAGGTTCTTGGTTTTGTCCTATTAAGGCTGGGAAGCATCAATCTCAGCAGGATTTTTTTGTTGTTGTTGTTGTACAATCCGCACTGTCAGTATTATGCGCATTCCAAGCAGAGCTGTCAATTTTAGGCCTTTCAAAGAATTTAGTCTCAGGGATGGCTGAGCTGTAAGTTTCCTACAGGCGTAGGAGAGAGACAAGTAACAAGCACACAACTGCTGTGAGGGTAGCAGTTCTTTGCTTGCAAAGAAGGAATGAAAGCACCTAGGAATTTGGTTTGGTAAAACTGAGTCTACTGTACAGTTTTGCATGCATAATTAAGGAGTTTTGTGGATTTGTTAGACACTTAAATTTTGCTGATTGGGTACACAATGGCAGTTGTTTATTAACTCTTGGTCTATAGATAATTTGGGGAAAAAATGTTTCCTGCATAGATCTTTCACTGCAGATAAACTTAAATAGTTTGGAAGTATCTGGCAATTTGTTTAGTTCAAACATCACAAATTGAATTGTTAATATGTGCATAATTGCTCATCAAAAAGAAAGGTAAGATTTTGAGTATTAGTACAGATAAATACATCTATTAAGAAAACAGTCAAGGAACATATTCAAATTAGGGCTCTCTTTACAATTCAGGTAAAACTAATATGTACACATAAGATTGTGCATGTGAACAGCATATTATGTGATTTTAGCAGCAGACAAGATGACAGCTGAATTCAGGTATACCAAAATACTCTCAAGAAAAAATCAATGGAATATTCACTACATCTATGATATTCCTTAGTAGCTCATTTGAAGAATCAAGAGTATACTGATAAAACAATTATACATTTTTGGCCTACAATAATTAGCTTCCCTACCAAACTTCCTGACCGATTACATGTCATCATAGTTGTGTAGTAATCCACCAAATACAGTAATTCCCAGTTTTATTACAAGAGCTCCAACTGAAAAAAATCTTATCAAATTGAACAGATAATGAAACGCAATTTCTCTCTCTCAGAGAATGCTAAACCTTTCCTCTGATGCTAATTCACACCTTGCTGAGACAGAGCTTAATCCTGAATGAACATCTCAAGAACTGGAGAACAGAAAAATAAGGAACACATTAGGTTTCATATATCATCAACCTGCACAAACTCTTCCAGGCAAGATACCTACACACTCTTCTATTTATCCCACATCTCTTCACTCTTCTTCAAGACAGTACTTAACTGTGTAGTAATCAAGTGCACACTGTGATTCTGCTACTTTAATATCTTAAATCCTCCCTTTAGGTAAACATAGACCTATGTATGAGTAGGTAAATTAAGTGTCATGCAAGCATTTTCCTACGTCATGGCCATTAATCTTAGCATATTTCTTAGGAACAACCTTACTACAAGAAAAATAGCATTAAAAAAAAAAAACTGCATAAAAAATTGTTTATTATGCTTTTCCCTTGAATTCTGTGTCACTTTAACATATAAAACTGTCTTTCTTATTGGCAGTTGTCATGACATTAGAATTAGGTAAGTCTTTTCTTACATATGGTAACTGGTAGCAAAAATGAAACTGGTACCTCTACTACTTTTTTTTGCAAAAAGTTCATAGTTTTATATGGTCATAGAATTTTGCCCCGCGTTGCACAAAACCAAAAAGAATAGACATTTAAATGAAAACAGACATTTAAAAGAAAACACATAGGTATTTATCTCATCTCCAACAACAGCAAAAAAACGAACGCTTAGGAAAAATGTATAAAACCAGGATTATTATAATCCAGATTATGCTTTGTATATAGTCCCTTGACATAGCTTCCAAACATAAAGTTCTCATAAGATTCAGATTCATTAAGGAGGATAAAGATTAAATTACTCTGGATCTTCATTATATCTACTCAGATCAAGACCTGACTAGCTGACATTAACAAAACTGATTTATCCTGATGAGGTCTGATAACCCTTAGAACTCATTTATTCCTTTGTCAACTAGGTTCCCTGTTCACAGTGCTATGGAAAAACGTCTTCATTCTTCTTGCCTGAGTACAAGAGGCTGTGTACTTTCACTGCTTGAGCTGTTAACATATCCCAACTCAGCTTTTTGGAGTTTGTGTACTTCAGACTCAAAACTTTGTATGAATCAGGCTCTTTGATAGAGTTTTGTAAGTCAAAAACTCATTTTCAAATACAAATTCCCATGCACTTTTGAACCTCTTCTGTTTCACCATGAAATTCTATTTTAAAGTTATAAAACAATTGCACTAATTAAATTAGATGTGTTAAAGTGTGCTATAGACCTGTTAAACCACTGTAGAAACAGAAAAGGAAGACTAACATGTCAGCAGTTGGATTCTCAGTAAACACTTAGAATATATCAGCATACCAAAAAAAACAAACAAAAAAAATCAATATTTTTACAGAAAGTAGAATAAAAGATGAAAAACAAGGAATCACATGGAAGCCCATAATCTTATGAGTGTCCTATCAGCCTGGCAGGCATTCATTTTGGGTAAGTAATCTTAATATCACAGGATAAAGGTTATATAAAGGAGTTGCCAATATTTTGTTATGGAAATGAGAATATTCAGGGTTAAAATAGAGCCGAGCGATTTCTTTTCATCACCGAGTGAGAAGATCAGCAAAAACTCACATGGAGCATCTTTCTGCATCTCTGTGGGAATTCTGCTTCTTGTGATCTGCTGCTGCCAGATTTAATGTGCTGAATTTATTATACACAAAGTTTTCTCACTCACAAGTCCTTTTTATTTCCTCAGCACAGACACTGCTTCTGTATCTGTATCCCCCCCTCCCTTTATTATTTGGATTGGTGATATCGCTGTACCACTGAGTGGTATCAGTGAGGAAACAAGGGTGGGATGGTGCATAACTGTGCTGCATAGAGTCACCTTTATTTGGGCATCCTTTACCCTGCACACATCATGTACACAAGTTAAGATTACTCATATATCAGTTATTGGCTAACATAATGGATAATGAGGACTACCGTACAAGTAGCATAAGCACTTTTCTCTTACCAATCTCTCAACTGGGACACATACAGTTGATGACCCACTGCCAGCGAGGCAATTGTCAAGCCAGTAGGGAAGAGTTGGATCTGTTACTTTTTGTAACTGACCCATTCTTTATGTTGCTGAGATGCTGCCTTCTAACACTCTCCTTTGTCTTGTTTGTTTTATACTTTTCCATATCAGTATTTTTCCTCCTGTATCCTGGAGCTGCTGATTACTACTATCTCAGCTACTGCATTACTGTTCATGTTTTTACGTTTCTTGTCTTGCATAGCTTTAGTTCACATACTCCCTTATTTCTTAATAATTTTCTCAGTAAAACTGAGCCTTAGTCACAGAGCTGCCATGCACCGAACTAGGCGTGGATCGCATTCAACTGAACTCTTAGGCCGTGGGTTAGAAGAATAGCAGCATTCACAGCTGAACAGATTTACTCAAGGGTAACGGTGAGCCTGGATTATACTCTGGCCACCCCTGCTGAGCTCAATGCCTTATCTACCAGGCCACATTGACTGCCCTCAGTAACAGCACGTACAAAGTAGCATTGCCCAAACCACTGTGTTTTAAGGTTGCAAACTCATTATTCAACATTTGCAGATGCTGTAATTGAGTTAGTGACATCACTTAATTCACTGCCTTTTCTATTTATACATTCTTATATACACTAATATGATCACCTACTCTTCAATAGGAGTCCTGCATTATTTAGCCCTCATTAGGAAGGAGCTATTCAGTATTCTGTTGCCTTCCATTTTCAGTGCCTTATTTGTTGCACATTATTAAAGACAATTATTAATTCATTATGGCATTCCCCATGAAGTTTATCTCCACAGTTAATTACAAAGTTTAACCACAAATCTTGGCTGTGTCATTCAGGATAGTTGGGACCTCACTTCTAGACCAGGAGACATTTATATAACACTTAATTGTTGTTTCCACTCATGAAATTAAAATATAAGCCTCTAGAATCAAACAATTGTCAGTATTACCATGGTTTATCCTTGTAGCACTAGTAGCTGATAGTCCATTGTTAACGATCTACTACCCTTTTTCCTTCAATTGTCATGAAATATAAAGGCAAGCAGCCAGGAAATACCTCAGACCTGTAGGAAGCAATTTAAAATAAGCAGCCCATAAAAACAGGGCCTGCAGCCTTGGAGTTAAGGACTTAACAGCTGTGCATTCTACTGTTTGCAGGAATTCTCAGTCTCTCTCTATGCTCGTTGAAGGATCAAGAGGAAAATAAAGATTTCACCAAATTTTCTTAATTCATCTATCTGCAAATAGTTTAATTTACTGTCTGTGAATAACAATCACAGACCTTTACGTAACAGTTATTTCCCCAGCTGAGTTCCAGTTAAGACTTCTGGTCAGAACTTGAGGTCTGACTACTTTTAGACCCTGATTACATTTTCTATCTGTAAAACTAGGTTCAGTCCCAATTTCAGTTTCTGAGTTTTTGAAAGGTGAACCAAAGCATTGAATATATATTCTATATAAGTAAGGGATGTTCAAAGAATCATAGAATGGTTTGTGTTGGAAGGAAACTTAAAGGTCATCTAGTTCCAAACTTCCTGCCATGGGCAGGGATACCCTCCACTAGACCAGGTTGCTCAAAGCCTCATCCAGCCTAGTCTTGAACACTTCCAGGAATGGGGCATCCACAGCTTCTCTGGGCAACCTGTTCCAGTGCCTCACCACCCTCTCTGTGAAGAATTGCTTCCTTACATTCAATCTAAATTTACCCTCTTTAAACCCATTACCCCTTGTCCTGTCTTTACAGACCCTTGTAAAAAGTCCCCCCCAGCCTCCTTGTAGGCCCCTTCAGGTACTGGAAGGCTGCTATAAGGTCTCCCTTATCCTTCTCTTCTCCACGCTGAACGAGCCCAACTCTCTCATCCTGTCCTTACAGGAGAGGTGCTCCAGCCCTCTGAGCATCTTTGTGGCTCTCTTCTGCAACAGGCTCGCTGCAACAGGCCCATGTCCTTCTTATGCTGAAGTCCCCACAGCTGGGTGCAGTACTCCAGGTGATGTCTCATGAGAGCAAAGTAGAGGTGAAGAATCAGCTCCCTCCACCTTCTGGCCAAGCTTTTGATGCAGCCCAGGATACAGTTGATTTTCTAGGCTGCAAGTACACACTGCCAGCTCATGTTGAGCTTCTCATCAACCAACACCCCCAATCCATTCTCTTCCCAGCCTGTATTTGTGCTTAGGATTGCCCCAATCCCTGTGCAGGACATTGCACTTGGCCTTGTTGAACTTGATGGGGTTCATGTGGGCCCACCTCTCAAGCCTGTCAAAGTCCCTCTGGATGGTATCTCTTCAGCATGTCAACTGCAACACACAGTTTGGTGTTATCAGCAAACTTGCTGAGGGTACACTCGATACCACTGTCCATGTTGCCAACAAACGTTAGTATTTCCAAAATCTTTACTCTTATCCCTGTAAACCCACAAAACAAATCACATTGTCATAATGTACCAATATAACAATGTCTGAAGAAACCTACGAACCAATACTGTTCTAGCAAAATAAATGACATGCATATTTTATTTTCTTTCCTATATGACATGAGCTATACAGACAAAAATAAGCTCACAGAACAGAGTGCTATACTGTTTCAGTAGGAAATCAAATCCTCTGCTAGGTCACAACCTCATTAGGTCTGACTTCCCCATTTATAATAACGTTGCCTTTCCCTGATTTATTTGAGAATTTAGAAAACAAGCTTTTTGGACTACAGACCCCCAATTAATTACTTCCAATTAATAATGTTATTTATTTGGGGATCTATTAAATAGTAATGTGAGGTTGTACTTTCCACAAATATATTTTTTCATTTTAAAGATTATGGTTTTCACACAACACCACTTTTTCAGCAAAAGCAACACAAGCCAGTTATTTTGCTTTCTATTTAATGAAACTCTCTATAGTTGCACATACCTTAAAAATAAGTATGCCCAAATTTTCTTGAAGTAAGGACTATTATTTTTTCCCCTCTTGCGCAGCTCAAGTTCCATGTCGTTCATCTGCTGTACTGCATGCATGAAGTATTGTCTGACACAGGATCCCGATTTTTTTAATAAGAATTTTGCATTTTGGCAGCCAATGAGACTGTCTCAGATAATTTATGAACTCCTTTGCTCATGAATTAAACTGATTCAGTTCTGGAGAAATCCATGGACAATTTTTTGTGTGTGACAGTGTGATGCATGCTTTCCGCGATGAAGTGATACTCTTAACCCCTCATCTTTCTGTAGATATTAAGCACTGATAGTCTTGACTTTGCTGAAAAGGACCTCTCATTTATAACATTCCTGCTTACTAATTTAACTGTAAAGATTAATTAGCTGGCTGAAGTGCTCAAATGGTCAGCAGTAAAATAGCCATTGCAGCAAGGTCTTATCTACTATCAATGTAAAACAGCTCTCCCTCTTGATAAGACAAAACAAATTATCTGCTGTCCATTGTCCAGGTCTTGTTCACTGTTTCAGGTTCAGTTTTCTATGGGGCAATTAAAGTTATGTTTGCTGGAATGTATTTCAGCATAATTTAGCAGGAAGCAGTAGGTGGGCAAAGTGGAAAGAACATAGCCACAGGTTTGAATTAATTGAGCACAATCTTTGCAGTGGACTTAAAAATAATTTGTTCATTATTGAAGGATTTATGTAGCAGGCCAGCAGAAGGAAAAATACAAATATAATCCCATAATAAAATTAGAAATAGAAATTAAGATTACCCTGCTGATTTTCCTGGCATGAGGTATGAGCTTTGATAGAGCTTTGGTTGGATGGTTGGTGTGGGCTTGGTTTTTTCATTTGTTTGTTTGAGTTTTTTTGGTTGGTTGGTTGGCTGTGGGCTTTTGGTTGGTTGGTTTTTTACACTGCTTTGCCCTACCTCTTTAGTGTGTTACCATTGGTCATTGAAGCTATTCATGACTTAAGACACCTGATGGCTTATAGTTTGTTCCTTCCTGTGCCTTCTGCAGTCCTACTGATCTAATGGACCTAGGTTCCTTTATAGCAACCCATCAGCGTGGAACTGACCCAGAGCTGCTACCCAGCTCATTAGAGTTTACACCTTCTTATCTGTCTTTACCTTGCAGTCATTTAGTGTGTTTGGAGGAAATGGGGGAATTATCTGAAAATTGGATACATATACTTTGTTAGGTAGACACATTTCTACAGCTCTGTACAAGTAAATTACTACTTTTTAAGGCAGTTTATTTGGCTGAGTCTTTCCACATCCATTCCAAGTATATATGCTCTCTTTAAAATACTGTAAATCTAACTGTCCCCTAAATCACCTTGGAGACTTCTCTTCTGTCAAACAGAATAGGATTAAAGACATCAAGAGTACTCCAAAGCATATCTTTCTAAAAATCATAACACTAGTTTTATTTTATGTTTATGACAATGCAAAAGAATTATTGATTTATCCAAAGGCAGCAAAGACACTTTCTGAAAATATTGAAAGGGATTCTGAATTAGAATGATGAATTGCCTAATGGCTGATACTCTATGGCAGAAAGCAGCTCTCTATCATTACAATATATGAAACAGTCAGGCTTTTGCTAAAATGTGTTGAACTTTAGAATGTATTATTTATTAAATAAACTTGACTTTCATTTGCCTCTTTCATTTTCTCCTCCTTTTTCTATTATTCTAGGATATTTTATAGCCATTTGTATTCAAAATAAAATGTTAGGATTTTAGAATGTTTCCTGCTAGACAAGTGGTTTAAAAGGTCTGAAGAAATATATAACAAATAGCAGCATATATCTGGTGAAGACTTGCTGGTGTCTTTCTCTAGCAAAGTTAAATGATTTTTTAAGCCTAGTACTTCATTAAGTAAATGTCTTCAATTTTAAGATGCAGCTGCCTCACTCTAATTCAGATACTTCTAATGTTACAAAAAAGATTTTTATGCTACAGTTACTGAAAATAGCTTAGCTATCTAGTTTCTGAATCATTATTTTAATACTTTGAGGTATAACCATTGCAGAATCACTTCATTCTCCTGTAAAAATCCAGGAGTGAAGCTAGAAGAAAGCAATAGGATCATTAAGGATTGTTAATAATGGTGAAGAGTGACTGGACTGAGAAAGGACAAGGAATATCTTGGTATATAACTGAAGAAGGAAAAGGTAAGGAAAAAAAGTAAACATCATGCAGCACTAGCTGCTAAGCTGAGCTCTAGGGGAAAGTTATCTAATGGAGGTCAAAATTCCATTTCCACCAACAACACTAAACAGGATACTTAATATTGCTGGAACAAGAATAGATGCTATTGAGCTAGAGAGAATCACAGACAAAAAATATCTGCTGGAGACTTTGAAAGCCAACTAGAGAATTTATCTATACAATTCCCAGTAATTGGTTGCATGGCTAAGGCTGTTGGGTATTTTCTTTTCAGGGTTTGGTTTTTGGGCGGAGTTTTGGTTTTTTTTTTTTTGGTTGTTGTTTTTTTTTTTGTGAACTCTGAACAGCTTAACCACATCCTTGTCTTTAACTTACTTAAAGCTACAGAAAAATGAAGCCATTCCTAGCTGCTTCTTCATAGATCTAAAAGATAATTAAGATCTTTTCTCCCAGCATCTCCAGCTTGCTAAGTCCCACACTTCACTAAAAAATGGAAAGAACAGTCTAATAATGTACACGCTGGAGTGTACTTAGCTATGCAGAGGTCATACTGTCTTCCAGAGAAGACTGGTTCAGTGGCATAAAATACTAGGTGCACTGGGTTTGTATGCCAAGGTTTTCATAGCCGGGGGGCTACAGGGATGGCTTCTGTGAGAAGCTGCTGGAAGCTTCCCTTGTGTTCAGTAGAGCCAACGCCATCAGGCTCCAAGACAGACCCACTGATGGCCAAGGCTGAGCCTACCAGTGACAGTCATAGCACCTCTGGGATAATGTGTTTGAAAAGAGGAGGAGAGGGTAAGTATAGTTTTTGCAGGGAGAATGAGCAAGATATGAGAGAAAGAGCTCTGCAGACCCCCAGGTCAGAGGAGAAGGAGTGGGAGGAAGGTGCTCCAGGTGCTGGAGCAGTGATTCCCCGGCAGCCCGTGGTGCAGACCATGGTGAGGCCAGCTGTGCCCTGCAGCCATGGAGGGTCACAGGAGAGCAGAGACCTCCCTACAGCCCAGGGAGGACCCCACACAGGGGTGCATGACCCTGTGGGCAGCCCGTGCTGGAGCAGGCTCCTGGCAGGAGCTGTGGCTCATGGAGAGAGGAGCCCAGCCTGGAGCAGGTTCCCTGGCAGGATTTCTGACCCCGGGGGAGCCCAGGCTGGAGCAGGCTGCTCCTGAAAGATGGGAACCCATGGGAGGAACCCACACTGGAGCAGTTTATGAAAAACTGCAGCCTGTGGGAAGGACTCCTGTTGGTGAAGTTGGTGGAGGACTGTCTCCCGTGGGAGGGACCCCATGCTGCAGCAGGGTCAGAGTGTGAGGAGTCCTACCCTGAGGAGAAAGGAGCCACAGAGACAATGTGTGATGGACTGACCCCAACACCCATTTCATGTTCCCCTGAGCCGCTCAGGGGGAGGAGGGAGAGAATTTAAAAGTGAATTGGAGTGCAGGAAGAAGGGAGGGGGTGGATACAATATTTTTTTGTAAGATTTGGCTTTAGGTCTCTTTTACTCCAATTCCATTGGTGATGGATGAATTATTTTGCCCAAGATGAGTGTTTTGCCCATGACAGTAACTGGTAGGTGATCTCTCTCTGTCCTTATCTCAACCCATGAGACTTTAATCATATTTTCTCTCCCCTACCCAGCTGAGTAGGGGAGTGATGGAGTGGCTTTGGTGGGCACCTGGCCTCTGCCACTTACGGTCAAATTCTTTTCCTTCCCTCCGACACACTGAAGAACAACACACGTGCATGCATGCACATACATGGTGGTTGGAGACAGGTGTCCTTCAGCCTGGAAAACAGCTGTATAAAATATTAGACAAAAAAAAGTTAGAAAACTGCTTTCCAACAGACAACTATGGTTTCCTGGTTTCAAAAAGCAAATCAGGTGGATGCCTTTACTAGCACATAAACTCATCTGTCACATGGGCTTCCGCTTACTGATGTAAAAATGGGAAAATGAACTGAATGGACTCACAGCTGCACAAATACACTGAAACAAAGGTAGCTTTCTATACCAATGACTTAACTCAGCATGTATTCAATCAAGATTGTATTCTTCTATCTTGGTAATTAGGTTGAAGATAAAAATGTAATTTCTTCCCACATTTCTGGGGTTTTTTGTACAAATAAACCTTCTGTCCTCCGCTACACTTCATCTGTAGTTCTTACTTCATTTTACAAAACTTAATGAACAATTTCATGTAGAGTAAGTTACTCTATGCAGCATTCCATGGAAAAAATTTAGCATAAACGTTGAATACCACTGTATTTGTTTCCTTATTTCAGGGGGAAAAAAACCTTTACAAAGTATCTCAAATTAAATTAATTGTGACAAAGTATGTCAAAAAGAATCAAAACAAAACAAAAAACCCGCAAGTACAGAAGCCAACTTTCTGAATGTAGAAGCTGCTGCCATGGATCACATCTAGGCAGCAACAGCATGGATCCGCAGCTCTGGGCCAGTGCATAGCTGTGCTCTTGTCCCATATTTGTATAGCAGTGTCACCGTTCCTTACCATCAATATTACCATTTCATGTGCAAGATCCTCTTTACCCATCCTTCTTCTAAAAAGCAGGGTCCAATCCTGTCCCTGACTACCGTCACTCCCCCAACACTCTACCCAGCTTCTCCCACTTTAACATCTCTGTCCTTGCTATGGTCACTTTAGCTTAACTGTACTTTCCATTCTGAATATGAAGGCACAAGTCTTCTGCAATCAAAGCAAGTTGGGGAACAAGCTATGTACCTATAGCAGCTACATAAACCCAACTGGGTTGGGTAAATTGAAGTTTATCTTACAGACCAAAGAAGAACTTCCTTACAGAAGATGCCACTGCTATCACCTTAAATTGGTCACATTTCTTCATGAAACACAGATTCATAACAGCTGCTAGAGTCACACTGAAATCTCCTAAAATCAAGAATGACATTAAATAATAGCCAGCAATGTGAAACACCTTATCTACAGTGTATTAACGATGCACTTAGGAAAGCTTACTACAAAGGATATAGCACCAATTCACAACTCCTTACATGTTTTAAAAAAGTCATTAGTTAAGATGATGTACCTATTTTGCATATAATAAAAGTCTCTTTTGTATTTGTGGTTTGGTACCGGGAATGACAATGACAAAACCAACATTGTTTACCCAGGTTCAGAAGAGGTACCACTCAAGACTAGTTTCAACAAGATCTGAAACTCGTGAGGCTACTGGGTTCAATCAGCAATTTACAGACCACTGAGAGTCCATGTTACTTTTAAGAGAGTAATGAATTTGTTTCTAAAAACCACAATATTTACAGTAGGTTTCATATGCCAGAAAGGGTTTAGATAGTCACGGAAAAAGAACTCTTGTACCACATAGAAAACAGACTGGAAAATCTCGTTAATGGAAGCGATTAGCCAGTCTGCAACGACAGCAGCCCCAGCTCATCAAGATGTACAACCAAAAGTTTTCCTATAAGCAGGAGAGCTGCATGTTTTTTGATCTGATGTAAAATCCAGTTCTCTAGTGCTAGAAACAGCACTTAAGGTTTCAGGTAGGGGTAGCACATTAACATTCTAGTCTTTAATTTTGTTGCAACTGCAGTGAGAAACAGGATACTCTGTTGGAATGAGCATGGTTGTTGAGGGGTGGTATGCCCCATGAATGTGTTACAGCAGATTTCAGTTGCAGAGAGAAACTAGGATTGACAAGCTAAATAGTCTTGACTTTTTGTGTGTGTGTGGGTGGGTAGGGTGTATTCTGCTACAGCTTTTACCACTGGACCTCCCCAACAGCCCTGGCTGCCAGCCAGCCCTCAGGATCCCTTGAAACAGAATCAGCAGGCAGAAAACCTATTTCTTGGGCTGTTTCCATTTTTTTGGCTAATAGCAGAATTTGCACTTCATCCAGCTGGCTGCAGTCTCTAAAGACTCTTAAAATTTGCATAAAAACTCAGTTTAACTAAAAGGTATGCGAGATCAAAAAGCCTATCAATGCTATATACTCAAAAACAAGGTTTGCTGCACTCCCCAAATCTGCATTTCTTGCTACTTCCATTATGTTAAATTCAAATGTTTTTAACAAAGAAAGTATAATTTTGAGCCTAATTCAAACCATTCCCTGTGAAACAATGAAAGCATCACATATATCCAATAGCAGAGCTTAGTTGTAACAAAATAGGTTATTGGTTTGGAAGAAACTTTGTATCTTATTTCTATAGACTTACATAAAAGGGATAATTAGGAGTGTATTGTATAACACTGAGCTTTTGATTTCATGGACATTCTTTGTTTTTCCTGTGTAACATATTTCACACCAGATAATGGTATTAGCATAAGAAAGCAATCTTAGTAATGGAGAAGGAAAGACATCTGTCCTTATTCTTAGGGACAGAGCTTGTGACAGTGTTTACCAACAAGGTTGTCCAGATTCCTTAAGCAAAGACGTATTTTCACTTGCTTTTGCTATCATGAGATTTGAAGTCATTTAGGCTGGAATTTTCTGTGTTCCAACTGCCTCTGTCAAGTGATTTGTGTGTGCATGTTCAAGGAAAGCTTCAGCCCTAGCAAGATCAGAGTGAAAGAGCTTGAATTAACAAACTGACCAAAACCAAAGAATTGTCCGTTTAAGGCTTACAAACTCTGTTATTTGCTGCAGAGAGTTGCAAAGCTTATTTTGCATATTCTTCTTCATTTGCTCTGAGCATATTTGACCAGATACAATTGAATCTGTCAACCTCTTCAGTGTGTTACAGACTACTGTAGGAAGAATCAGAAACTCCATCTACTTGCTGTAGCTAAGTTACTGGGGAAGAAAATAAAAAAAGAAAAAGATTTGTATATGATCATTAGAATCCTGCTGGACTTGAGTAGCTTAATTATCTGCAAATTATGGCTGCAGCTGTCAAGGGTTTTGTATGAATTTCCATTCCCTTACTGCTCTAGGCCATGCTCTGTGCAGGCTCTAGATCCAAGAGGAACACAGAAATAAGATCTGTCCAGTATTTGCAGTGCCTCTGTCTCAACAACATCAAAAAGCAGATGCTACCATCATCAGATGTAAAGAAACATGGCGTATCAGAGGTGAAAAAATGGGGAACGAGGATCCTTGGTGAGATTGAGACTGAAGCTATGGAAAATACTAATGAGGGAGAATACCTGATGCACATGGTGAGAGAGTGCACATGCAGAGAATAATATATGATCCTGTAATGAATACATATAAACCCACAAAACCCAGGAAGTCACACTCACATATATTAAAATAAGACCAAATAGACAGCTCCTGTCATTTTCTGATATTGGTGTGTTTGTCTTCAAATTTAGTAACATTTTTCCTGTTTCTCCTTTTTGTAACCCAGGAATATTCTCTGTATGTGGGCTGGTTTTATTCAAGACAGAGTTAATTTTCTTCACAGTAGCTGGTATGAGGCTGTTTTGGATTTGCCCTGAGTATTGATAACACCGGTGTTCTTTGTTGTTGCTAAGGAAGGTTTGCACTAATTCAAGGACTTTTTCAGCTTCTGATACTGGACCTGTGTTCCCAACCTTCTCACTACCCAAAGGTTCATTCCATTGAACATCATGCTCAGTCTATAAGCCAGGAGGCCAGAGCTGTACATTGTTGGTTGGTGGGTTGGTTGTCTCTCTCAATTCACACTGTCGCTCATGGGGCTTGCTCAGACTCTGGTGTGATCTCTCTCTCTCTCTCTCTCTCAGACTCTGCTGTGATTGCTCTCTGACTCTCACTTCTCGGGACCTGGCTGGGTATCAGTCAGCAGGTGGTGAGTAATAGTATCATACTTTTTATTTTCATTACATGTTATTGTTAATATTATTAGTATCACCATTTTACTGACTTATATTCAATTATAAAATTGTTCTTATCTCAGTTGGGAACACTTCACCTTCTGTGAAAAAATTAACTATCCTGACCAAAACCTGCACAGTACATGCACATGAAAAGGACAATTAAATGAGTTAGTAACTGTGACATTTGGGATGATGGAGTTATATTCTCCACTCAAAGCAGTGATTTAGCCCTTTCATTAGACTAACTCCATAAAATATTCAGCTTCCGTTTCCAGGACCAGAACTATTTGGTGAATTTAACTAACAACCATATCTTTTCACTCATTTTGGGAAAAGGCCTCTAGTATCCCTCTAGTGATATTACTAACAACCACAGATTTAATTGTTATTGGAAATCTTATGTTCAGGTTTAATTGGTGACTTTAGACTGTAGTTAAGCTAAACTTTTAACAACTTATTGCTCGTCTTACTACAATCCTATAAACAGGCTCAGGAATTATATTAAAGAGGAGACTGAAAGCAGACCCAGCCACTCATTTCTTCCACTTGTAATTTGCATCAGCAAGTTTACTGTGACAATTCAGTAACACGGCAGAGACTGGAGACACATGCCAAGAGTTCTTATCAAAAGTTACCTTCTCGCATTTGCTGCTCTATGGCTTCAGGCTGCATGTTACCATGAACGCTGTTGTTCAGAACTCGTAATTATACTTCCACAGCAGCTGATGCACTTCAAACAACTAACAGCACCAGGAACACAGGAAGGGCTTTGGAAGATATATTTGATCTGATAATAAAAGAAGTTGTTTGTTCACTTTGGAGAAGGATTTAAGTACGTTATTGCGTTAGAAATAACTCAGGTTAACATTTTCTTGAGATTTAATTTAGGATTAGCGTTTCTACTGTTTTGTAGGAAATATAATTTCCCATGAAAGTATTATATTTGCATAGAATTAAAGCTAATAACATGAGAGGAACATAATTAAGAGTAATTTTCCCATAGTCAAGTTGTGTTAATCCTGAGAATCGAGACTCATGTTTAAATTTCGAAGTCCATGAACTCAGGAAAAAAAATGTTAATCAAAAGCTATGTAGAAAGTACAGAAATTAATGTATTTAGCCTATCCTAATAATGAACATCTACACTAAGATTTTCTTCAGTCTATTCCTTGCTTGATTTTAACTATAAATTTCCCAGGTTTATATGTCCAATTCAGGCATATCCAACGTATTCATAGAATTATAGAATGGTGTGGGTTGGAAGGGACGTTGAAGATCATCTAGTTCCAACCCCGCTGCCATAGGCAGGGACACCCTCCAGTAGACCAGGTTGCTCAAAGCCTCATCCAGCCTGGCCTTGAGGACAGCCAGGGATGGGGCATCCACAGCTTCCCGGGGCAACCTGTTCCAGTGCCTCACCACCTTCTCTGGGAAGAATTTCTTCCTGATGTCCAATCTAAATCTCCCCGCTTTCAATTTAAAGCCATTACCCCTGTTCTATCACTACAGGCCCTTGTAAAAAGTGTGCCCTGTTCAGGTACTGGAAGGCTACTATAAGGTCTCCACAGAGCCTTCTCTCCTCCAGGCTGATATTCAACCACTATCTTTTATCTTAAATTAATGCTAATGTGACCTGAGCTAAGCTGCAGTATTTTTGACCCAAAATAGGTAGCAGAGTTTGACTATATTTTGGGATTAACATCATAAATTACAAATTAATTTTTAAAAGGTTTCCTAGATGTCCCAATAGAAATAAGAACGAATACGTTTTTTAAAAAGTAAAAATGCATGCTTTTACAGTCTCAAACTTACACGTTAAGGACAGTGAAGTTCAGATTTACTTCTATCAAACACAAAAAAATATTTTTTTCTTGTGTAATGCTTGCTTGATAAGTCTTACATGTATCTTGCATTTCTAGTCTTTTAGGTCTTTCTTTCCACCCTATTTGCAATGACCCATCTCATTTTTTTAGTCATATTTTTAAACAACTCAGTAAACAAAATATTGCAACATCTGGATAAAAAAAGGCTGAAAAAGAAGTTGATTCCTATTTGAAGTTATGAACTCTACAGAGTGTAAAGGCAATTCTGCTCACCCCAGGAGTTTTCTCAGTATTAAATAGGGAAAAGCTAAACTTTAATATTAGCAGGATTTTTATCTTTTTAACGGTAAGTGTTTATCAACCAGTTGTGGGGTCTTTTTTGGTTTTGGTTTTTTTTTTTTCTTACACAAAAATTATTTATACTACAAGTAGGAGTATTATTTAAAATTGGCTCTTCCTACATTATTTGCACAACTGCCATAGGAACAGAACTATTCTGGATGTAAAAAAGAAAATACCAAAACCTGTTAAAAAAAAATCAAATGCCATAACAACAAGGAAAACACAGAGTTTTTCAGTTAGTAAGCTTCAGAAACTACTAGACAAACAAAATATATACAAGCTCAGAGTTCCATCAGTTTACAAGACAGCTAGAGATACAGCCTTAAAACAGCAACAAGCTTAATGTACTGCACATCACTAACTACAACATACCACACACAGAGCCCCCAAAAGCCTCTCAATGTTCGTTTTATTCATCATATGTCAAAAACTGCCATCTGTCTTAAACTGTGTGCATTCTCTAATTTGGTAAAGTCAAAACAAAGCAGCAAACTGTTAGCTCAGAGCCCTCCTCTTCACCATTTTCTACAGCCACTCCCCAAGGACCTTTAAAGTTAATAGCTAGAAACCTATGAGACCAAATAAATAAATAAAATACTTGCCATGCTTTGACAGTTCTTAATCACACACATGAGAAAACACCCTACTTTTCAGCTACAAGGAAAAAGAATAAAGTAAACTATCAATACCCTCCTTCACTTATCATGCAAGGCCAGAGACAGGATATATTCCTTCCTCTTAATCCAAATTAATTGACTCCAGGTGCCCCTCTGCAGGAGTGGTGGTGGGAAGAATCACTGATTTAAGGGGTTTGTCAGGTCCTATAGAGTACCAAAGCATTCAAACACTTCTGTGTATTAGTGTTAGCAGCTTATTCTTCAAAATGATTTTGCCAGCTGAAGCACTGAAAGACACACTTTTCACTTTTGAGGGTAAAGATGGGAGAACAATTTTCTTTGGGGAAAAAATACAAGGTGAGCCAGAAAGGTTAAATTTCAACAGCAACCAGCTTGTGGAATCTTAAGGATGTCTGCATGGGAAAATTGCCAGTATGTAGACAGATAAAAGACACAGGAACTAAATCCCTCTACAGGTATCCAGTGAATTCACACTTCCAGTTCCTACTGGAATGCAGGCTGATTTTAGGTTATTGTAATGTAGTGGCAAGATGCAATGTTTCAAAGGTGACTCGGTGACCTAGGACTTCTTTTGTAAATTACATATAGTCACTCTGAAGTGCAAGATCTATGGAAAGCTCTTCTGAATGTATAAACAACAATTGCTGACATAAATCATGCATAATTTTTAAATGTTTTTATATGTTGATATACATAATGATTTAAATCACATTGAATCAGCCACATAATGATAAAAACTGACCCTGCATGTTTTTGAAACTTTGGCTTTCAGAGTTCAAAAATGGTAGAAACAGTGACGTATCAACATACTATTTCCTACACTGCAAAGAGAGAAGAAACCTTTAAAACACTTGCACTCGTTTGTAGTCTGCAACCAGATATCCCACCTCAATCCAGATATACTTTTTAATTGAGATACTAATACACCTCAGAACTAACCTTGAGATTGTGTAAACCATACATAGAAACAATTTTAGGCCAGTATACGTAATTTCAGGCTGCAGTTTTGCTGATCATCTTAGAGCTCTAGAGATTCATGTCTCTCAAACCACTTCCTTCTGCACAAAATTTACTTCACTTACTTTTAAACAGATGGAGATCAGAAAAACCCAGTTATGACTCATAGCCATGACTGGCATAGAACAGATTGGGGTGACATGGCCAGAGGATTCTTCTGCTTAGAGATGAGGATGTTTTTTTCCTGACTACAACTCAAGTAACATATTCAAACCTTAAAAGGTGAGCAAATTATGCAAGCCAAACAAGTGAAAGCATCTCTCTATAACCCTCATGGCTCAGATCCACTGTTCCCACATGTCATCTTGTGGTGGGTTGACCCTCGCTAGAGGTCAGGTGTCCACCAAAGCTGCTCCATCACTCTCTAAACAAGGGAGAGAAAACATGACAAAAGGCTCCTGGATGGAGGTAAGGACAGGGAGGGATCACTCACCAGGTACTGTCATTGCAAAACAGACTCATCTTGGGGAAAATTAATTTAATTTATTACCAACCAAACCAGAGTAGGCTAACAAGAAATACACCCAAATCTTAAATCCCCCAACTCCCCCTTCTTCCCATCAGCTTTGCTCCTGATTTCTCTACCTCTTTCCTCTGAGCAGCACAGGGGGACAGGGAACGGGGAATGGGGTCAGTCAGTCCATCACACATTGTCTCTGTGGCTCCTTCCTTTCAGGAGAGGATCCTCACACTCCACCCCTGCTCCAGGGTGGGGTCCCTCCCATGGGAGACAGTCCTCCACCAACTTCTCCAATGTGAGTCCTTCCCACAGGCTGCAGTTCTTCATGAACTGCTCAGGCATGGGTCCTTCCCACGAGGTGCCGTCCTTCAGGAGCAGCCTGCTCCAGCCTGGGTCCCCTGGGGTCACAAGCCCTGCCAGCAAACCTGCTCCTGCCTGGGCTTCTCTCTCCACAGGGCCGCAGCTCCTGCCAGGAGTCTGCTCCAGGATGGGCTGCCCATGGGGTCACAGTGGAGTCCTCCCCGTGCTGCAGGCAGGTCTCTGCTCCCCCGTGACCCTCCATGGCTGCAGGGCACAGCCGGCCTCACCATTGTCTGCACCACGGGCTGCAGGGGAATCACTGCTCTGGGGCCTGGAGCACCTCCTCCCCCTCCTTCTCCACTGACCTGGGGCTCTGCAGGGTCGTTCCTCTCACATCTCACTCTCTATCTGGTGGCAGTTGCTGTTGTCCAGGTTATTTTTCCCTTTCTTAAACATGTTATCCCAGAGGTGATACCACTGTCACTGATGGGGTCAGCCTTGGCCAGCGGTGGGTCCATCTTGGAGACGACTGGTGTTGGCTCGATCAGACGTAGGGGAAGCGTCCAGCAGCTTCTCACAGAAGACAACCCTGTAGCCCCCTGGCTATTAAAACCTTGCCACACAAACCCAATACACATCTATAATTATAATAAACACAAATAATCAGGGAAATGGGGAAAAAACCCCACTGAACTCCAGAATATATCTTGACAATTTGTAGCTTCTACAGTTGTCCACACCAAAGCATGTGATAGAGTTCCTATTCATTTATTTTGCATGCATTGAACTGATGTACATAGGTCTGGTTTGCAGCAGAAGCTCTCAATAACACAACTAAAGCAGAGTGGTAAATACAAGTAGAATGTTGAGGTTTGGTCATTTCTTAGCCCTTAAGCTCTCTTCCAACCTACAACCACTTCCCATACTTTTAAAAAAGTATTCTCAAATCTCAACTATTGTATTATAGTAATAAAGAAACCATGAAGGAGAACTTTTGACCTTTGAAAATAGTCTAGAGAACAGATCTTAAGAAAACTTTCAAACTGGTAATACTCAAAATGTATTTTAAAAACCTAAGAATACAACATTAACATGGGGAAGTTCTGGAAAAAAAATCTGCTGTATAAATATAGTCCGATAGGAGAAACCTGAGTAGCTAACCTTTAAAAAAATCACTTTTCCCATGTTATGATGTCATGCTACAACCTAAAAACTAAAAAAATTGTAAAACAATCCCAGTCTCTCTAGAACAGGTCCCAAAATCTTTCAGCTACAACCCCCTGACTGAGCCCAATAGAATAATTCATTATTTGAAAGGAAAAGTAATAAACTGGCTTTTATACCAAGAGAGCAACCTAATCAAGGAGGTGTTGGGTGCTGATAATGAGACTTTACCAGGAAATCTGGAGATTGGTTTATTACCTACTTCTTTGAGTTTAGATCCTATTTATAAATTCAGGCACATTCTCTGCTAGGTCATTCCAATTACTCGGTATATAATTCAGCTCCTGAATCAATTCTATCAAGATGAAGATGATGCATTTGATAAGATCCTATTTGCTGAACAATGGTGGATAGAGGCTTCCTTAATAAAAGAAAATTTTTTTTAAAGTGAGTACGTAGACATAGTGGAAAGTAACTCTACGAATGCAGGCCTGTTTTCTGTGGTACAGTGACTCACAGCCTAGCATTTGCATGGTGGAGTGTTAGTTACAGACGGAACTGTCAGAATCAGGTTTTCATTATACAGGATGACAAATGTAGTACTCACGGGACAAATTTCTCAGCATAATGAAATCTAACCTCTCGAATTTCAACACTGGTGTCTGTACTTTTAGGACTGGAAGGCAAAAGATTCACTGCCTGTTCATTTCTGTTTCCTCAACTTCCCTCTAATTGCTACTTGTTTTATAAGGGTTTCCCTTATCACTATCTTTGCCAGCTGTGACCAAGTAGCAAGGAAGATGGGCAAGAAACAAAAATGCCCATAACAAAATTTTTCTCCCTCCTATGCACAGATGGTTTCTTCCATTTCTACGCTGTACCACAGAGGTGCTCAGCTGGTGAAACTCTGGCAAGGAGTACCAACAAGATCTGCCAGACCTCTACCAGCTTGGCCCAGCTCAGCTTTCTGAGTTTTTGTCTACCGTGAGTTCATGCACATTGTCAGATCCTCCCATACATTTGGAAGATATGACGAAAGGGACTGTATTGCAATTATCTTCTCCCGGTTTCCTTGATCGCTTGCTATAGAATCAGCTTTCTCTGTGACTCTTAGCTTATCCCACAACAGGCTTGTCTTACTGACAGTCTCATAGCTTTCTAAATTTTTCTTTTGTTTTACCACCTGCTCAGATTGCAACAAGATATCCTGTCCCAGTCAAGCATTTGTAATCATTTGCTCCATAACCTTAAACCTTAGCACCCTTAACCTTTTGGGCCGTGATCCCCTCTGAGTATGGTGGGTTTAGTGGCTCAGGAACTAGCTACGGTAATAGGAAGGAGATCAAATTAGTGGCTGAAAGTCAAGAAGTGAATCTAAGCTCCAGTCTCTCTACCAAAGCTGTCAAATTGGGCACTAGAAGCCAGCAAAGCTGAAGAGGTAAGGAGAGTAACTGCTGGAAAGTGGCAAAGAGGTTACTACAGTGAATCATGGACTCATTATCTCAGATAAAGTCTGCTTTCGGAAAAGACTGAGAATTTCTGTTTTCCAGGATAAAATATAGAAAACAAGAAAAAGGTAGAATCCTTTTAAATTCTTCCTTTTCTACAAAGAGATTTCTATGCTTATATGGCCATCAAACACCTGTGTTTCTCAACTACAACAGAATTCACCCAAGCACCTGTGTATATCCATTGAGCTACATGTCTCTCTGAAAGGGAAATCTTTTTCCATCCAGTAATTTAGTTTGGTCCAGAGGCTAGCATGCAGACATACTGTCAGGGCAAGACCAGCAGCACAACATTGAGTTCCAATTCCCACTTTCATTTTGGCCATTTAATCCCCTTTCACTGTGTCCTTAATTAATATTAATTAATGCATTATTAATTACAACTTTTATTTATAAATATTTCTCCTCAACGGTATGTCTGTGGATAAAAATGAAAGGATGCATCTGCTTCATACTATGTTTTAGAAAATGAGATCTGTAGATAGACAGCAAAACCTATGCAAGAAGCTTTTTTTGTAATATAAAACACAACTAATATTTTGCATTCCATAACAAAACAAACAAACAAGATTCTGCTAAGATTACACAAAGAACATGGAATGGTTTGGGTTGGAAGGGTCCTTTAAAGATCTAGTTCCAATCCCCCTGCCATGGGCAGAGACAGTAACTGATTACTAGACTCAAACCTTTTTATCTTGTAAAACCCACAACTGCAGACATAAAGTATCAATTTATTTAGAAAAATAGATAATTTTAGTATAGGTCCATTTATAAATATATACTACCACTCTAGTATACTACTTTTTCAGAGAAAATGCAAAAATCTTTCTTAACTAATGCCATGAAGATTCACATTTGAGATGTAAGAATCTAATGTGAAACACATATGTACGTTACAGGATGAAATATTCTTAAACCCTGTACAAGAGCCCATTGTTTTTCATTGTGGTCATCCACATGGGGGAAGAAAGCAGGCTATAAGGAGTTACAGAGAAGGAAAATAAAGAATGCCTGGAGATTCCATTAGAGCAGGAATCAAGACAATTGCCCTGATATGACAGTATCCTTAATGATCATGGGAAAGTATTCACTCTCTTCCTTGGTCTTATCCCTTAAAATTAGTAGTGGCTTGAAACGTTTCTTGTTATAGCCTAATATCTGGTACACATAATAAACTTGGCAATGTTACTACATTTTTATGAAGTTAGATGTTTCCATTAAAGTTTTTGTATTATTTCCTACATTAATAGAGTTACATGACGTGATTACATTGGTATTCCAATATAGTTTCTTCTATTTCCCAATCAGTAATAAATTCTGTTTCTTGACAACTGGAAGAACCCATACAAGTACAGTTTATGAATTCTGGTCAATAATGAAGTCACTATACTGCTAACTGTTTCAATGGTGAGTCCTAAACCAAGTCCTAATATATAACCCACCAAATCTGGAAAAGGCTACAGATCAGAGGAAGTCAATCTCTGCACTATTTGTACAATAAAAAGTTGTTTCAAGCAGGGGAAAGCCATGTTTGATTAAAATGGGGGTGAGTGGCAAAGAAGAGTGAAAAATCCCCCAAATAAAATAACCATTTGGACCTAGCAGCATTTAGCAATACCACTGAAGACAGCTGCACACAAGTGAATTTGGCCCCTACTGGTCAACCTGTTCTCAACATTAGCACCTGTTAGAAACAGCATTAGAAGAATCATTAACTTGCTTTTACTTGTGAATATACCTGAATATATCTGAAAACTGGTTTTGAGCCTACAATTCCCCTAGGATAGGAAGAGCAGAGCTTTCCTGATGTATTTTGTGAGTGATGGGACTACATTTATTCACAGCACTCAGTGAGAAAGCAAACGATGACATCTGATGAATTCATACAATTCCTCTTTTTTTTTTTAAGTTTCTTATTCATCTACAAGAAGGGCTGGAAGGAGGATTTGGGTTACTACAGGCCTGCCAGTCTGACCTTGGCACCAGGGAAGGTTATGGAGCAGATCATCTTGAGTGCTGTCATGTGGCATGTACAGGACAACCAAGTGATGAGGCCCAGTGCCCATGGGTTTGTGAAAGGCAGGTCCTGCCTCACTAACCTGTTCTCTTTCCATGACAAGGTGACCCACTCAGTGGATTAGAAAAAGGGTGTAGATGTTTTTTATCTGGACTTTAATACAGTCTTTGACACTGTTTCCCACAGCATTCCTCTGGAGAAACTGGCTGCTCACAGCCTGGATTTGCTGTGTGAAAACTGGCTGGATGGCTGGGCCCAAAGAGTTGTGCTGAAGGAGTTAAATCCAGCTGGGAGCCGGTCACAAGTGGTGTTCCCTGGGTCTCAGTACTGGAGCCAGTTCTCTTTAACATCTTCATCAGTGACCTGAATGAGGGGATCGAGTGCACCCTCAGTAAGATTGCAGATGATATTAAGTTGGGTGGAAGTACTGATCTGCCTGAGGGTAGGAAGGGTCTACAGAGGGATCTGGACAGGCTGGATCGATGGGCTGAGACCAACTGTATGAGGGTCAACAAGGCCAAGTGACGAGTCCTGTACTTAGGCCACAACAACCCCCTGCAACACTATAGGCTTGGGGATGAGTGGCTGGAAAGCTGCCCAGTGGAAAAGGACCTGAGGGTGTTGGTTGACAGCTGGCTGAATATGAGCCAGCAGTGTGCCCAGGTGGCCAAGAAGGCCAACGGCATCCTGACCTGCATCAGGAACAGTGTGGCCAGCAGGACTAGGGCAGGGATTGTGCCCCTGTACTGGGCACTGGTGAGGCCACACCTCGAATCCTGTTTTCAGTTTTGGGCCCCTCACTGCAAGAAAGACACTGAGGTGCTGGAGCGTGTCCAGAGAAGGGAACGGAGCTGGGGAAGGGTCTGGAGCACAAGTCCTGTGAGGAGCGGTTGAGGGAACTGGGGGTGTTTAGCCTGGAGAAGAGGAGGCTCAGGGGAGACCTTATCACTCTCTACAACTACCTGAAAGGAGGTTGCAGAAAGGTGGGGATTGATCTCTTCTCCCAAGTGACAAATGGTAGGACAAGAGGAAATGGCCTCAAGTTGCATGAGGGGAGGTTTAGACTGGATATTAGGAAAAATTTCATCAGTGAAAGGGTTATCAGTCATTGGAACAGGCTGCCCAGGGAAGTGGTTGAGTCACCATCCCTGGAGGTATTTAAGAGGTGTGTGGACAAAGTGCTAAAGTTTAGTGGTGGTATTAGCAGTGTTAGGTGAAGAGTTGGATGATCTTAAAGGTGTTTTCCAACCTAAAGATTTTGTGATTCTATGATTATTTACTTGCCACAAGCTACTTCTAATGATCCATCTGCACCAGCCTACTTCAGAAACTACTCTTGATAGTGAGTGAATTGCTCACAGAAGAATCATTGGCAATGAGGGACAGTTGTTGTTTTGCGTACTTAGAAACCTGTCCCTAAAGACTTATTGTTTTGGTTTAACACTTTGGGATTCAGTGAACTATGGCAAATAAATGTAGATTTGACGTTTTCCAGCGAGCATGGCTCCACTGGGGGAGTCACTCTTGTCACATGACGGGAGTAAAGCAACTGTATATTTCAGGAGGAATCACTTTCTTATAACCAAGAACTCTAATAGCTAAAGGAACTAGTGTTGTCTGGAGCTAGTTGCTGCCTTTCTTCTTCAACCTACAGCTTTTGCTCATAACCTTTCTTATGCCTCCCCACTCTAGCATTCTGCTGCAATTTTAAGGAAAACGTATATATAGCTCACAAATCCCAGACAGGTAGGTAGTTATTTCCTTTGTGAGTCTCCTGTCACAAGCATGAAGTTTGAATTTAGTGTTGGGCTCCATATCTAGGTATCCTGCTGCCAGCAGCTTCAGAGCACTATCCAGCCGGAGCATTGTGCTTCTTAGCTCGTTCACCCTCTGATTTCCACACAGTGGCATGCCCATGGGCATCTTAATAATGTCTGTGATGATGAGAATAAGCATAACATTCAAGAGTAATAAAAGGTTGAAAGGCGGTGTAATCATACTGAAATTATTAGAAATTAAGAAGATGGAGTGCAGACTCACTCTAATATCCATGATGAACACTGATCAGTAGTTAATGCTGTCTTTATTTGCTCTTGTTCAGCATGAGCTGACTTTTCATATAGCCCTCCTGTGTCTTGTGGTAGTCTGTGGAAACTTCAGTAGTGGTATTTGTATTAAAAAACAGGTGTTCACTTGTCAAGTCGGTTATAATATGCATAATAACTAGTTTGCACAAACCAACATGTGCTTGTGTGAGGTAAACAGATGGCATCACATTTTCCCACCTGATGCAAACACTTTTCAAAGCTTTTACAAATATTGCTTCAGGAGAGCTAACAGTGTCAAATAGAAACATATTTAGCACCTCTCTTCAGTTCTAATTCAAGGTATTGATGCATTTGATCTTTCTCTATCCATTTCCATATGACTTGATACATATCTGTAAGGTATGATGCTTGATTGTAATTGGGCAGTCTTCAAGTCAGAGGGGCTTCTGCCATTGATGTGACTGGTAAGAAGATTACTTCTCCATAAAACCTTTTTATTTTAACCATAAGCTTTCTCCATATTTCAAAGTACTGTCATTGCCACCAAGTACACCATAGGCAATACTTTCACCTCTGGTATGGCTCATGTGCTTAAGAGGGAAGCATGCCCCTAAATAATTGTAGGATTACAAGATATATGATGGATTCAGTTTATCACACATGCCAGACAGACATATTATTTTAGTTTTGGTTGCTTAGAGCTCTAATTAGAAGCAAAGTATCTCATGACTGTAGGACAGCACAGATGAATATACTTCCTCCTCAGTAGTAAGGGAGTGTCTGGATCTCCAGCTATCCACTAACTTCTGTTATGGGGATCAGAATGCAGACATTCCCCCATGCCTGAAACAGCCGCTCTCTGACATCTCAGAATGTCTTTTAGCTCTCATGAAAGAGGAACAATGGAAATCCCACTGTGAACAAAGCGTCAGAGTTTTGTCAACATCTTGCAAATTCCACATACTTAAATCTTAGTCTGATGTTTCCTACAAATCTTGGATTAAATTAGAAGTAGAAAATCTAATTTAAATTATTTATAAAACTAACAATATCTAATCTAAGTTATTTGTCTGGACAGAAAACAACTTCATTTAATTCCCTAAATGGCAGCTGAATATTGTTTACTGACCTTGTCTCAGGACACAAGTCATGGTTATTTCCATGCCTTCTGTCTCTTTTATTTTCTTTGCGCAACAGGGACGAGTGCTCTCTGCTTGATCACTTGTAGGAGCCTGTGTCAGAACCAGCAGTTCACTGTGCAGGACAAGTGTGTGCAATACCACACAAATAAACTAATTGACAGATCTGGTAGGATCCACCTCACTTAATTCTAACTTCCTTCATCTGAGCTACCTTGCCAGCCTTGCTTTACCTTAATGAGAAAGAGCCATTGCTGGATACACACCTCATGTTACTCTATTTAGATTTACTTTCATCTGAAAACACACTACATTGGCTATATTGACTACAAAGGGTGACTAGGACAATTAACTCCTTACTACTTCAAAGTGAGAGGTAAGATAGAACAAGTCACTACTGCAAACCCCCAGACAACTGATGTAGATTCTCTCACAGGTAGCTCAAAAGGCTCAACAGACAAGACTAACCCAACTGCTTTGAGCGACTGATATGGATAATGACAAATGTCAAATATAGTCATTAATGATACAAGTCAGTGCAAGTTCTTACACTAGTAAGCTTGTTTCATGGATTGTTGGCTTTGTTCACATCAGACTTGGGCTGAAACGAAATTGCAGGCAGTGGTTTACACCAGTCTACCACCAATAGCAAACAAAATGCAACCAGACACACCCAAGATCTGAATTTTTTTTTTAAACTGCCATGTAATTCTAATCAAAATAATATTAGTGAAATTAATAAATATTTCCAGAACCCTGTAGGATTTGATTCTTGGGAACTTTGACTCTAGCCTTTATGTCCTTACAGAACAGACTCAGTAAGAGAGAGGGAAGTCTCATGTAAGCCACCTTTGTGATCTGGTGATCTTGATCTACAGCTTAATCTAAAGAAACTTAAGAACTATATCTCCTTCATCTGACATCCACATGTGTCCCCCTGCCAGCTGCCAGAGAGAATTGCTCCACCTACAAAATCCTTCCAAACCCCAGAAAATCTCTTACCCTCCCATTCTCTTTCAGAAGATGTGGTGCCAATACAGAATTGCTGACGGCCCCCACAATCCATCCCCAAATCCACTGGTTTTGTCATATCTCCAAGGCAAACATAAAATGGAAGACAGGAGAGCAACTGGGAGATTGAAGATCATTCCTGTTTTCAAAATCACTCGCACAGAGGTGTTCAGAAAAAAAATTAACTTCATTTCATGAAAAACAGCATGATTTTGACAGTTGTTCTCAACTTTCATCAGCATAAAACTGAGACATATTTTCATTTTTCTCAAAGGGAATGTGGCAGTCAGTTTCAAATCTCTCTTCCCACCAAGCAGAACTGAAGTTACAGGCTTGTCTCATATATTCCAAGAGAGAATGTGAAGAGACCTCTCATCTTTGTGTCCTGAGTCTGGAAAACCTTTCCAAAATTGGTATCAGACTGTGAATTTTCTACAGAGCATTTTGGTTTCAACAGTCAAATGTTTAATCTTTTTTTTCTTTTTCTCTTGATTTTGTTTTTAATCTACTTTGGTTATCACAGAGACTGCCAAAGTACCAGAGAGAGAGGATGCTGCAGTGCTGATGCCTGATTCTATAGACATTGTATTTGTTTGGAAATTAAAAAATAAAACAAACAAACAAAATTTCTTCCAAAACCACAATAAAGAAGACAGGGTAAGACTAAAGAAGTACCACCAGGAAATAGAAAGTTTACAATGTTGCACCTTCACAATGTCTTTGATAGGTAAAAAAACTTGAAAGAAGAACTAGCATCATCTTTCCACCCACTTCTCTCACAGCTCCATCAGTAGTATGAAGTAAAACAATAAAGTCAATGAATAGCACAAAGTAAAGCAGAAGAAGGAGCAATCCAGGGCCCTGTAGCTGATGCCATGTCCTGACACAGTGTTCATCTGCAAAGCACAGTGCTCTATTTGCATTGGAACTTTCCCTGGATTCCTTTAGCAATGAAAATAAAATGCAGGACAATGCAAGGTAGAAAAGAAAAAGTATTTACAAGCCGAAATTATACATTTAGAGGAACACAGGGTCTCTACTATAGGAATTAAAATGATCAGAGTTCAACAGATATGCTCAGAGTTCAATAGATATACAGATTCATCGTCAAATGAAGTGCCTAAAATAAAGAATGTGATTAAAAAAAAACCAACATACAAACACCTAGACTACTGATGAATCAATTTATTTTTAAAATGTGATTAAGATTTATTTCTCTTTCATTGTGGTAAGAAAACAAAAATGAAAAATAAAGATGTTCAGACAGGAGATTAAAAAAATTGTGAGAGCAGTGTCTGAAAGCACAATGACAATTTTTACTCTCTTCTTAAGTAAATTTATAACTGAGCAGTCATTGGCAATAACAAATGCTGTATATTTCTATAAGCACATACTGTAGTGCTGCTCAATTCTGCCAAAAACTGTTGAGTAATCAAAGTTTCAGACCCTTAACTCTTATGACACTAGCATTCAGGACAGTAGTAAAAGGGAAGTCAGGAAGAAGAGCAAGAAAAGAATGAATAGCAGAGTTATTGTGAAGGACAGGAGGACAACCTCACTACAGAAAGAAACCTGATGGTAACTTCTGTACCTGATTCAATGATCACATACAAGTCATACATGACAGTCTTGGCATCAAGTCCTGTGTAACTGAACCTAGTATGGAACTGTATCATGAATTTGTATTTATTCTATATTTGATGACAGTGATTAAAAAACCAACCGAACACAAAAAATCAAACAACCTTACCAGCTTCCAAGTTATGCCAATACATTTGCATATTTGTATAGAATACTTATATTAAGACATACTATTAATACAAATTTTCATTTAAATGAAGATCAAAGTCTCCTTTTCCAAATACAGATCTTTTAGATGTTTCTGAAATATAGGATAGTTTTATTTAGATTAGATCTACTTTTAGTTAGATCTAGACACCCAAGCATAAAAGTAGATATGTATCTCAGTTAGAATATATCTTCCCAGATCACCTCAGAAAGTCCGGAAAAACACTCCGCAAGCTGACGATTGGTTATCTTAATTCAGTAAGCCATGAGTCCCATATGCTGAGCCTTAGGACACTGAAATAGAGCATCTGTTCTACTGCACCACATTGCACATTATGATGACTGTGAAAACCTGACTTCTAAATGGTTCAAAGCAAGTGGGAAACCTGTTTCAGATAAATCAACGGACACGAAGACTCCAAAACCTTTAAGCTCTTTTCCAAATTAAGTTACAACTCAACTTCTTGTTCACTTTTTTCCAAACCACTATGTTGCTTTTCCTTTTTATTGTTTAATGTACTATTTGCATCTTTCATGTTCCCTTATCCCCATCAATGGTTATCACTGCCATTCAGCTTAGTGATGCTCTGCTTAGCTTGTCTCAGCTTGTATAATCAGATAAAGGAATGAATTCCTCCATGCCTGTTCATTCTGGATAGAGACCCATACTATGAGGTTTGTTTCCATGTCATGATAATAAAAACATGAGTGAAAGATTTGAATATGTAATTAACTGACACATAATATCACAGATTTTTTTCCTTTTGTTAAGCATAAGGGAAGAAACCACTGACAAGATTTATCCCAAGTTCATATGGTACATATAAACGTGTCTAACAGTCTTTCTTACATTAGACGGTTTTTAAAACTGATGAAAATAACCCTTCACTGGTGTTCTATTTGACATGTTATTTTACATTGATTTTTCATGTGTTTCTTATTTTGAACTAGCATCATGCCAAAGACCAAAATTCATATAATACATGGAAATAATTTTTGGTTTATGTGATCACATATGTAGGTGGGCTAGGATACTTCCTGCCATGTCTCACATCTCAGTCATGGGATAACTGGAATCAAATCAAATGTTCTTCAAATCCATATGCAAATTTGCCTTGGAGATGAAGGAGTATAACTACTGATGTCAAAGCTGTTGTGCTTTGGAGAGACAAGAGGAAACTGTAGATATTAACTTTTCCAAAAGCCTGAACAAAAGCCTCAACTACTCCATCTCATTAGCTAACTGATAATTTGATATTAGAAACAACATAATAAATAGAGTATAATTATCTCCTTTTTCTTCTAGCATATGCTTGATTGTTCCTGAAAACTCATAATCTATGTAAAAAAATAAAGAAAAATAAAGAAACAACCATATAGTTGTACACCCAAGAACAACCTCAGAGCCATCCAGTTTTGCTACAGATCAGGAGATACCATTTCAAATTCTATAAGAAGCTGAGTTATCATTAGTTCTTGATCAAAGAAAAGTGTAACAACAGTCCTTATCCACCTCCCCAGAAATGCTGTGAAGAGCAGAAAATTGATGTACTGTGAAATGTGTGAAACCCTTAAATAATCAGGATTACTGTCAATCATTAATCTGCACCATTCCTTGATTGGCAGCTGTATACAATTATCTGTGATAACAAAATACAAAAATATTATTTGAGCACTCCAGACATTTGTTAGAATCGTATAGTTGTGTGATTGAAACGGTATATCGATAAGCAATACTGATGATCAAATTCCTTTAAAATGGAATATAACTGAATAAATTCATCAGAGTCTAGTAGTAAACTTTCTGTACCTTTCAGAAAAACAAGTGGCAGCCACTGTCCTGTGTATAAATCTACTGCTGTTTGGCACATCTAGTTCTTGAAAGATACCCATGTAAATTATTGCTATTATAGTAACACATACAAACTCCCTTTCGTAAAACAGGTGGAGTGAAACACAGTGGGAAAATTCCCAGCTGATATAGCACTGATCCTGAAGAGCAAGGAGAGAGGTAGCAGAGATAAGGCTATAAGACTGGACCAAGAATTGAGAGGGGAAATGACCACACATACATTATTAGACTGTTTGATCATCTTAACATGGAAATGACAAACATATACTGACAATAGCTTATTTCAGAAAGAACAACCAGCTAAATGCAGGACTTTTAAATGCTTCAGCATGATTAGAAATTAATCAAGCACTTGACTTCGTGACATTTGATTTAGAGGATTATGAGTGTTAATAACATCAGTTCCCTGAATAAAAGACAAATTTACAAAGAATATATGGAATTATTCTAAAAAAAAAAATATTATCATGGAACTATAAATATGATGTAATGGAGATGGGAAAAAAGACAGAGTATTTCAGTACTACTAGGTAAAAAGATTGCTTACTAACAAATAATTGCAGAATAATGATGTTAGTTTGTGTTTCAGGCAAGCATTAGTCAGAAAAGACAGGGAAAAGAACTGCAAGAAATCATAGATTCAGAACAACATCCTCTGTGGCTGTATTTTGATGTGATATTAAAGCCTTCTTTACCTATTGAGATGATCTAAATCCAGCCCCCTTACTCAAGCAGGGTTACCTAGAGCTGGTTGCCCAGAGCCACGTGCAGTTGCTCTCTGGGCAACCTGCACCAGTGTTTGGTTACCCTGAGAGTGAAAATGTTCTTTCTCATGTTAAGATGGAATTTCATATTTTTTCGTTTGTGCACATTGCTTCTTGTCCTGTATGTGGGCACTACTGAGAAAAGCCTGGCTCCCTTGTCTTCATTCCCTCCCATCAGGAGGGAATAGACACTGATAAGATACCCCCTGAGCCTCTCTTCTCCAGGTTGAACAGTCACCGCTCCCTCAGCCTCTCCACACACGAAAGATGCTTCAATCCCTTAATCATCTTCGTGGCCCTTTGCTGGACTCACTTTAGTAAGTCCATATCACCATGTACTGGTGATCCCAGTAAATCCCAAGTAAGTTTGTGCATTGCCTTCTAGAATGTTGTAGAAAAAGATAAATAATACAAATCTGTTGCAAATGAGAAGAAATTTTGCATGTCACAGAAGTTCATTTTTTAGATTTGCATTTGATTCTCTTTCAGATCAGTGAATGACTTAGTGGACATCAAAAGCAGAGGAAAACTTGCTGCAACATGCAAAAAGAGGACAAACCAGTGAAGAAAAATCGCATAGTAAATCTCATAGTTCATGTCTGCTTCCTACAGATGGACGGTCATGCTGATACAAAAGAAAGCAGTGAGGCAGTGGAACAGGAGAAGTAGTTCACAGTTAACAAAAAGCACAGTGCAAGGCACTCTTGTGGGGGGGAAAAAAAAAAAAGAGGAAATCAAGAAAACAATTTACAGCAACAACAATCTGTGGGAATATTCATCGAAGTATGCTGAATGGATATTCTGGAGTGAGTATGCACACAGAAAAATAAGCTAGAAAGCTGTTTAAACCTTACCTAACTACTCATTTCATGGTTTCCTCACATAATACTTATTTTCTCATTGTTCTACTCCGAGCTTCTTCCATGACTGCAACGATCTGGCATAGATATTGAGTCTATCCATATGTGCTCTGGCTCTTTTCTGTGACTATGTTGGATGCTGTTCTGCTGACACAGGTACCTAAGATGCCTGCAAGTCCAGATTCGCTTGCTTTAATTTGTCATCAAACCCCCAGGTGTGCCCAGAAGCTGCCTTCAGGATCACACTGTTCCTCAGTGCCGTTACTTTGGCCTTCATACTCCACCACATTACGCTGACGGTCCTACCCACAAGTTTTACACAGATGTTGTCCTTAGGCCACCACTCACCTGACACAACCTACCATGAGCCCTGCCATTACTGAGATTATGGTTTTATGAGTAGTATTTATATATCCTAAAGGTCTGAAATTCTGTCTTTTCTGACTGCACACCTCTGAATAAAGCAGACAACAGAAGGCTGAGATCTCAGCCACAACCACTTCTCAATACCACTCCTCTAACACAAACTTTAGAGGTTCAGAAGCCCCGCCATGAAGAAACCTTTGAAGTATATGAGGCAAAAGCTATGAAGCACAGCGTACCTGAGACATGTAAAAAGCAAAAACCTAAAGTGATTTCTTTACTATTTTTAGTTCATGGATTTTTTTTTCCTTTCACAATTTATGATAGTTTTATCATCACTATTTTCTCTCTGGGGATAGAGTTCAGGAAGGATACCTACAAAAATTGATATAAATGGCATAAATCGGCCCACTGATTTTTGTGTTGATTCATCCCTATTTAGGATCAATGTCTTAAGTCTGCTTTCTCTCTCCCATCTACAATTATTTTAAACTACACTTTCAGTGACAAATTTGTCTTTGCATCCTTTTCCTCTTTTTATTGTTATACATCCACAACACAATTCTTTTGCTTCTCTCTGCAGAATACAAAGAGCAAAACTGCTCTCAACTAGCTTATCCACAAACCACCTCACTCTGATGTTACTACAGTTTTCCACCTCTTATGTTTGTTTATTTTCTCACTTGCAGGAATTTTGAATTTCTCAACCAGACACATCGACACAATTATTTTTACCTTATTTTATGCACCCTGCAGTGTATGTCTACAGGCTCACAGTCAAACGTCTGCTTCCTCAGCAGCCGATAATCTTCCAAGCTCTGTGGGACTTGTTTACTAGTCTGTGCCAAAGGGGCACAGTGTTCTTTGAGTGGCTCTAGTAGAGAGCTGTTGAATTTTTTACCAAGAGGAAGATCAATGGTGAGCAAAAGAAAGGTTGAATTTGCTTTCACTTAATTAACACCAAAAAAAAAAAAAAAATCACAGGAGGGTCCCATTTACTTAAGTCTGCTGTAGTAAAGACAGAAAATTCATACTTACTTGGGTGTGTTCTATAACTAAAGCATAAACATCCAATCAGAACCTGATCTGAGGAAATTAGAATGAGATTTTGTTTCTTAATTAAAACAGTAGCAGATGATGTCAGATGTACAGCATCAGTTTATACAACCACTATATAGCCTAGGTAAGTACGTAATCATGCCAAACTTGTAGTCACTCTGTATCCAGCATGTGCTGTTGATTCAGCCCTTCACTTGTTTTTTTTAAGCAACCACCTACCCTATGACATAAATAAGATGAAACAAATAGGATTTTTACCCTTGTGTTCTATTGTGCATGGGAGACAGCATGTCCCACTAGAGAACAGAAACTAATTTCATTTCATGTACTTACATGTCCCTTCCTGATTCAGTCTGGGTGTGCTGAACAAGTTATTTCACTTCTGCTTTTCCTGTGAAACAGTAATAATAATACTGACCTCCACTGCAAATTGCTTTGAGATTTAATGATAGAAACAAAATAGACATGACAGGAATTATCATAGTAAGATGATAATAATTTAATTGTTTATACATCAGTAAAATTAGTAGTGCAATGACCTTAAAGCAGTATGAAAATTCAGCTCTTGAAGACTGCTCTGCTGTGCATTTGCTAAACAGTATACAGTGTTTTCCAACATTCATGTTTCAAAAATAAACTATTACTTGCCACCTAGGTCTATAGCAATCATCAGCAACTTCACTGACAAGCAACAACTTTCAATATACAATTGAAATACTTCTGTGAAAATTGAGCATTTGTTTTAATATATTTGGGTATTTTCAGCATACTTAGATTCTCCTCTACTACCAAACAAATAGGTATCAACCATTTCTGTTAGTCTATCAACTGACTGGATTAGCTCCATGCAACATTTAACACAACCGAATTCCAGTAGAGCTGTAACAGCATCCTTCTGAGAAGCATTCCCTTATGGAGGCAAATGGAGAAATGAGCTGCCTCAGCCTTACCACCTGAAAGTTCCCAGTCTTCCAAGGTTTTTCTGAAGTCTTGCTATTAGGGTATTCTAAACATAATCCTCAGAAAATCCTCTGGTTTTGGCATCATCCCTTTACATAGCTTGCATTAATTGAGATAGCGAGATTTAAAATTATGTGTGCTAAGTAGCAAGAGTCAGCATCAGATTCTGCAGATCTTGCTAATGTCATAATAGTTGCAGTAGGACATTAATACCATGATGCCAGGATATGTTTGCCCATTCCCCCTCCCCCCCCCCATAAAAGAATAAATAAACAGAACCCTCTCCCTCATCCTCCTATTCAGCCTAATGCTTTTGTTGCGTACAGTTTAAGGAATAAGGTGTAAATTAGCTATTCTATTGAAATGCATGCATTTTCTGATTAAGAGAAATCTTTTGTGTGTAGTTTTGAGTGTTTTTAATTGCCTTAATAGCCTGATGCTGAAATATGATTAAGTGGTCATGATTATAACAACTGCATGAAATAGAGCTGTACGTTTATCTTGACAGTGCTACAGCACACAACAAATAGATAGAGCCATCTAGGAAACAAACAGAATGGGTTTTTTCTTGTATTCTAACCACTGTCTTCTATCCCAGTAGGAGTCCAGGAAAATAAAAGAAGATATGTACCCAGTGAAACTATGTCACTGCTTAGGGCCCTACCCAGAGGGATACCAGGGCACAAACAGTCAGCCATCATTCCACGTGGAAAGTAAAATAAATGCATCAGGCTCAAGAAGGAGAAAAGGAATAAAGGCTTGAATAGCAGGGAAAATTTCAGGTATCTTACTGAGGTAACTGTCAAATTTGCTCTCTCATGTTATAGACTCACCAGATGAAACTAATGGTTATATAAAGGTTGAAAAACTTTTATAGTATTCAACTATGATAATATTTCTTCTTTACATAAGACTCAACTCAAGTAATATAATGAACAGAATAATGTAGGAAGCTACAACAGAAGTGATAGATGTAATCATTCGATTAGAAATGAGAAAAGTTATCTTCTGCAGATTGAGTATCTAAGAGTTGACAAATATATAAAGTAAAACAAACATCCATAATAGAACCAAGATGGAATGAGATAATAGGGGACCATTAATTAAGATTGAAAATATTTATTTTTTCTTTTCCTTTTGACGTATTCACTAGCTTTTCTAATTATTATTACTATCATTGGATATTATTGGTAACGAGCTACAAACTTTGGTTTGATCTGAATATATTGTCATTAAGACTTAGCAGCCTAATGAAATAAGAATAAATAATATTTTCAATGTCAAAGTATCTCTTGTATGTAATATTGTTATATCACAATGTGTTTTGTAAACTCTCTATGTATCTGCATAAAGATCTGCCTATATATAATGCAGATTAACTTATTTATTAATGAAAATTACTAATTATTCCCTAGCTTCATAATTTAGGCCATACGTGAGGTATTCAGATGTTTTCTTTAGGGAATCTGTATTTCAGAAGGAAGATAAAAATACATTTGAGGGCAGATTCTAATCTAGAATCACAGGAGAGTTTGGGTTGGAAGGGGTCTTTAAAGGTCATCAGTCCAACACCGCTGCAATGAGCCGGGACATCTTCAACTAGATCTAGAATACAAGTCTTTTGAAAGCGTACTACAGATACTGCTATACAATCCAGAAATCACACATTTTAAGCAAGCATATGTTAAATTTTATTTTAGAAAATTTATATTTACCTAAAATTTATTCTGAGTAATGAACTTTTAGCTTCCTTGACTCAGACATGAAGTACTATGCAGCAAGAATGGAACCTTTTTCCACTGGTCTATCATTTCTTTGAGACAGCTAAATCTAAGTTCTTGCAGAAATTCTCTGCATTAACAAATCAGATTACCCGTTTTTCACACAGACCTTGACCTTTTAATTATTTAGGGACTGTTAAAATGCATTTCTTTACAATCACAAGAAGCACTACTCCTGTCACATATACTAACAAATGACTACATCACTACTTACAAAGTTAAATGCCAAAAATTCCCTTATCACAAGATATAAAATTAAGCAGCATCTCTAGGAAACCCGAACACAGTTCACTGGCCCACAAAACCATTTTAGTGATAGGGAAGTTTAACACGAACAGGGCAGAGACAGTGCAATGGCCTTTAGATTTCCCAAGTGGATGTGATGCTCATTACTGGTGATTCCAACTGAAAGGAAGTGGTAGGTGAATTCATCAATGGGTTCTGATGGCCAGGTCGCCCATGTTCTTCAGAGAGGATTTTCTCGAACACTACTTTTAGCAAGATTCTTAATATTATGCTGAAAAATCACCCACACATTTAACATTTGAACCTTTAGGAAAGACACACACACACACTGGGAGCAATTATTGTTAGAATATTTAATGGTTTAGGGTTTTTAGACATTAAGTTGTGGAAAACAAAATCTCTATTACCATGTTTAACAATTGTAAGCAAAACTGTTACCCATGTAATATTTTCTTTCTTAGCATGTTTTATGTAAAATGTTAGTATATTTTTGCAATTCTATTGTGAATAACTAATTTACAGAAAAAAGCTGTTGGCCAAATTAAATCTATGGTGCAATTGTACTGTAAATTCATGGTATTATTCTTAGGATGCACTTGGCCATTGTTTTGTGCCAAGACAGCACATTCATGTCTCTAAAAAGCTAAATGAGTTTAGGTAAATCCTTTTCATCTCTGAACTGGAACCTTTTCCTACTGTTTTTGAATCAAATGCATTAACGCACTGAGGCCCACAGAACAAACTGTATGTCTGTGCCTGGAAACTTCTGTTACATCCAGTTTAATGGAGTTAAAAATCCTTTGAGTGTGGAGTGCCAATTGCAACTGAACTTCACTGTGAAACGAGGGGTATAACACAAAAAGTTCCCTTCCCAATATGAAAGAGAGGATTTCACTTTTTTCTCTGGTGTGCTTGTAAACTAAGATGGGTGAATCTCTTCAACATTGCTAACTTTCACAGTTGATTTCAGATCCAAACAATGCTCCACATCCCTGTACGATTCAGTTGAAAAGGTGTGAATTGGAAATAAAGCACATTAGAAGCATCTGTCTCTAGAGCAAACAGTTCTGCATGTTATATGTTATTAAACACAAAGATTTCTTTTAACAGAATAAAAGAAATAACAAAAAAACCCACATACTATGTTTGATGTTATGACCTATCCCTGATGTTTATAGCGTCAGGCATGGAAGAACCTACACTCAGAGTACCAAGTGCTTCCCAGTCAATTGAGGGTAGGCACAATTCTGTCAGCATTCCTAGTCTGAGTGATCAAAAGCACGGCCTCAAACTCTGACTGTGGACTGGGGTCTTTGTTCAGCTCATAAAACTCAGTAGTGTACTTGGTTTGGATCCTGTAAACAAGGCCTAGACAACCTGAGCCCACACTGACTTATATTTGGATACTCTTCATGAGGAAACACTTCTTCCCTGTGAGGGTGACAGAGCGCTGGAACAGGCTGCCCAGGGAGGTGGTGGAGTCTCCTTCTCTGGAGACTTTCAAAAGCCACCTGGACTTGTTCCTGTGTGATCTGCTCTAGGTGATCCTGCTCTGGCAGGGGGGTTGGACCAGATGATCTCTAGGGGTCCCTTCCAACCCCTACCACTCTGTGAATCTGTGTAAAAAGTATCATATACTCTATTACTAGTTATTCCTTGGCTTCTCTGGATTCCTCATTAAGCCTTCTTTTAGACGAATAGAGTAGAAAACAAGAGAGCACAAATTTAGCCATGCTAAACCAAGCTTAACCAAGGAATATGCTGTGTCCTTGCCTTTTAAAAGCATTGCCAAATTGGGGTGATAATCTGTTCCTCTGTTGAGTAAAGCTTCCCTTTCTTTCTGCCAGGCAGGCAAGCTGAACATCTGCAGCAGCTCAAGCTGCTGCTCAGCATACAATCCACTGTTGTGAGGGACTGGCCCAGCAGTTCTGAAACACTCAGAGATGATGGTCCCTAATTGCTGTACCATGCTTTTCCAGTCACAAACTTCTCTGGAATAGGTCATAGCAGATTTGCCTAGGCAAGCTTAGACACACACAGAGCACTTACTACAAAACGCAGGTGACGCTGAAACAAGGGCATCCTGTGTGTCACAGTTACATTCCACCATCCCATCTTCAGTTTAGAAATAAAGCTGAGCTGCTGATCATCAGCAGTCATTGAAGTTAGCACATGATTTCTCTTCATTATTTTATCACTGCTATCCTAGACTGATTCTGGACAGGTTATTGCACTCTACTTGCCTCATGCTCCTTGTTATCATTAAATTGGATTGGATATTCTCTCTCGCAACCCCTCCTAAACTGACAGGTGTATGTAAACAAGTTTCTATTTTACTATTTTTAAGTGACCAAAGCAATCCCTGTAATCATTTGACCTTCTTGAAAGTTTCATACTAAAACTTCTCCAGTTAGTGTTGCTGTTCTTTCCTAATGTTCACCATATCCACCCACAGTTATAAAAACTCCAATCAACATATCATGTATCAACACCTCCTGTAACTGGAGAAACAACTTACCAGTCCAATTCTTCCTCAAAACTCTGTCCCAAATGAAAATTTATCAAATGAAATTACAAAGCAGAGGAATTAGTATGTGATACCAATTGGATAATGTAATCTTAATCTTAACTCATAGCAATCATGGCATTGATGATTCAGGATAAGGGACACAGCATGAGGTACCTTTCTAAAACCGTAAGGATTATAACAGACAATAATCAAAACAATATATGAAACTGGAAATATCCTTGAGATTTTCCTTTTTTTTTTTTTTTGTAAATTTGTATGAACTTACTGAAGAAAAGATGATTGGTTATTTTATCCCATTGACTTCTCATCCTTCTTAGCACTTGTCATGAATGATAACTACACTACATTCTCTCACTATATTTCCCCTTCATTCCCAATCTGTGACCTTTCAGTATGATGGGATCCTGCTTCAGCAAAACACACTGAAACTAAGCAGTGGATGGATATAGATTCTTTGTGTAGCACCAGCTTGGATGTTCAAAACCGGCCTCCAAAAATTTGAGAGAGACACCTACCCAAGTTCCATAGCCTGATTTCTCACCTCATCTGTTCTTTGAGTGAAAGTATTTGATACATAGTTCAGATCTCCCAAAACTATTGGAATTTTACCAGAAATAAAGGAAAAACAGTGATAGAACTAAAATTATGCCATTTTCATAGGTCTCTGTGGCTATGGATTTTGATCATGGATGTACCTAAAGCCAACTTTTTAAATGGCTCCCAGGCTCTCAAATCTTCAATTATAACGGTTCTCCTTTCCCTTCCACAACTCAGTCTCAAATCTCCACATTCATTCCTTCAAAAGGGTCAGTCTTTCCAATGATTAACAATGATTTCCACCTTTTAACAAGTGGTCTCTGTTCTCAGAGATGAAGACAAGCCACAACCTTATCATACTGTCTTCAGAGAAAACATGTTTGAGCTTGCCATTAGAAGCAGTCTACAAGCCAAATTCTATGCTAGAACTAGGAGGATCCACAATTCCTTTACAACCTTTCTATTCTGGAGGATTCAGCAAGATTTAATCCTTTAGTTCAAGTTCAAAGAATAAAATATAATCTAGCAGAAATTAATGATCTACTGATACTTTCACCAGGTCAGCACTCTCATGATTTAAAACACTGTACCTGGGAGTCCTTCCTTAAATTTCACCAAGAGGGGATTAAAATGATGCAGTATCTTTCAGCTCCAACCACCTAATCAAAACACAATTGGTTATCCATTAAATCTATTTGCTTATGTGACTAATGGGAATCATTGATCTAGTAAGTGAACCTTACTTACACCTTGGATTTGACCATTTTTTTGTTCTATTTGTAATAGATCTAACAGCCAAACTAGTAATAAATTACACATAAGAACAACAGAAAGTTGAGCAATCAGTGTAAAAAAAAAGTACACAAATGGAAGAGGGAGTAGATCCCCACCCACACCACTGTTTGACAGCATTGGCTTTGGTTCACTCCAACTAGCTCTTTCCAAGACAGCTCTTCTACAGGGGGGACAAGTCCTGAGATTTCAGACATGAGCCAGTCATTAACATTTATACCAAGGACTAATGGTCAGTTCTTGGCCCTCCTTTACTTAGTAGTATGGACACAGCCTAAAGGGGCCACAAAGCCTGACAGCTCCAGAGGTTTCAGGAAAGCAGTTTGCAGACCACAGGACTTCCAAATTAAACCCAGTTCATTCACATCACTGTACAGGACTACATCAAATTCTTATAGACTAATATGGCAACTAAAAAGCTGTAAATATACACAGCCCAGCATTTTACTAAGGTGTTTTAAACAGGTTTATGAGTCTTTTTGAGAAGAGAATAAGAACATGGTCTGAGTACAGTCCTGCAACATGCAAGGTTTAAAAAGCTATAGAAGGTCATTAAAATCTGAAATACTTCCATGTAATGTGGCAACTGAAATTATGAAGAGACATGATGTAAATTGTATAGAATGTTCAGTGCTCAGTAACAGAAATAGTGACCTTTTAAAACTGACAGGGTGACTGTGAGAATCCATGGCGCTACCACTTCCCTACAACTGTAAGTTTTACATGAAGGAGATGGATGTAAAAGGATATCCCATCACCTTGATCTAACAGCATGGTTTCTGATTCCAGCAAAGAGTAGGTCTCTTCCTGGCCTTTACCTTTCATGTGCTACAGAATAGATAACATACATTAGTGACAGGAATCAGATTCTTCTAACCCAAATACTGATGTCAAGTACCGGAGCTGAAGAGTCATTCAGCTCTTAGTAGACTTAGACTTTTGAGCAGCATGAAACCAATAGCATTCAGAAGGCATGGCAAGGAAAGGAAGGAAATTCACATTTGAAAATTAGTGTTTGTTTTGAATCAGCATTGCACTGATGACTTCCATGTGGCTGGTCTCACACCTCACATAGCAGAACAAATTAGGTCTGCATAGAAATATCCAAGCATATTAATGTTTTTTTTAAAAGCCTTATTTTGATACAGCATGTATCCTTTCTAACTTGCCCATTTTGCCCCTTCAATCCAATCTTTGCACTCCCTTTTAGTTTACTTATTCATTTTCCTCTTTACAATATGTATTGCCCATCTCTGGAGAACTTTTTTCTGTATTGCAGCTGCTTCTGCTTTACAGATTTTGGGAGTTTTGAGGGTGTACTTAGTTTGGGTGTTTAACCTTCTCTTTAATGTTTCTGCTTCTCTTTATCCTTTCCTTTGCCTTGCTATTTTTTCTTCTTAACTACTTCCAGACCACCATACTTTCTGCTCCATCAGGTGTTCATCTTATCCATATCTTTATCCTGCCCCAGTTCTCACCATTTTGGGGTCTTCTTTTTTGGGTATTTTTTTCACATTTTTGACCTGTGTCTTACATCCACATCTTTTCTGCTCCTTTGGTAATACCTCTCTGCCCTTCTCCCATCTGATCTCCACTCTACTTTCCAGCCATTAACAGAATTCCATTCACTGCTGCCAGACTCAGTAGCACAAGGGGTAATGGCTTTAAACTGAAAGAGATTAGATGTAAGGAAGAAATTCTTCCAAGGCTGATGAGGCACTGGAACAGTTTCCCCAGAGAAGTTGTGGGTGCCCCATCCCTGGAAATGTTCAAGGCCAGGTTAGATGGGGCTTTGAGCAACCTGGTCTAGTAAAGGGTGTCCCTGCCCATGGCAGGAAGTTTGGAACTAGATTTTCTTTAGGGTCCTTTCCAACCCAAACCATTCTATAATTCATACTTCTCAATATCTTTGGAGCTTCTTGTTCTACCTAAGAGCTAAAATAGAAGAAACACCAGGCATGATATGAAGAAGGAACCTCATTAAAGGCAGTATAATTATAATTTTCTTACTTTTTCTTAGTGCTATCAACATCTAATTGCTGTGATTTGATACATCCAGCCTTTGCTAATATAGGAAAATCCTAGTAAGTTCAGTTGGGACTATCCTGTAGTTTCATGAGGTCATTTAGGAGAGATTTTACCATATATTTTTACTCATTCAACAACACAGATGCAATTAAGCCATTCTAAACATTTTAATCTCCGTATGGAAAGAGGTATAAACTGTATTAACTCAGGGCAGTGTTGCATTAGATTAAACATATCCCCAAGGAGGTTTTTCAGTGTTCTGACTGCAGTTAATGTATTACAATTTCCATGTATAGGCAAAACCCCCAATGATTTAGATAGCCCTTAGGCCTGACCATTACAACTGAAAGCAGTCATTTAAATGATTTGTTACCTTTTCCTAACTCAGCTTAAGGAAAACAGAGCTATGTGCTATATAATTTTCTTTACTGTCAAAAAAATGATGAAATTATTTTTCTGTTTGTTTCCAGTAGCTTTTTAGTCCTTGGAAGTAAGAAGTTGGTAACAGCACCTGTTATTATTTTTCATTTCATAATAAAAAAAAGAAGTATAAATTTTTGGTCAGACATTAGAGACCATATAAGACCCTTTGGTACAATATAGGTATATTTTCTGCTGTCTGTGGTTGATTTGAAACTTTTACTTTCTTTTTTGAATCTCTTACTCTGGTTAGTTTCAGTACTGCCATTAAGGTATAGTTACATGTACTTGGATCCAACTTTGAAGATTATGTGCATTAAAATCAAATATCTTGCTCTAAAACAATGTGTCAATATAGAAAAAACCAGTCTTTTACATAAAGTAGAATTCTTTATCTATTTCCAGTGGGAGCACCGTGAAAATTCAGGGGATTGTTTTAACCTCTAACGCATATACCTATGACACTTCAGCTAGAGGCAAGATTTTCTATCCAATCAGACAAAGGACACAAAGTCAACTCTTATCACAGGGCTGAATATTGCTAGCTAGAATGATTTACTAGGAAGTCTGCTTTCTTTTCTGACAAAGCAGAAGCACTGAGATACAATGCTTTTTCACACCATTTCTGATAGACAGCTAAAAAAATTCAGAGCTTTTTCTGACATAACAGATCAGAGATAGCCGCTGTAACTCCTTCCATTGTCTAACCAAGCCTACTGCATGCAGAAATGCGCTCACTGTTACAGAGATAATGTCTCACACTGCTCTTCCTCCTCACCTGTCTGCATTTATCTTGTCATAACCCTACAAGAGAAGGGGAACGGCAAAGAAAGAAGATGTACTTAATTTGTTTACAGAGTAGGGCCTGTTTTCATAACTTAAACTTATGACACTTTTGAGGTATACTTATCAGACTCATGTTTTATCTAACATGTGTTTCTTCCCTCTGACACTTTGAGTATTTCAGAGTCTGCAGCAAGTCCAATGCTCCAAAGTACTGTTCTCCACGCTGCAAAAGGACTCAGTCACCAGACTTGACTAAAAGGACTTCTAGCCTTATCACTGCTTAAAAAACTAACATTTACTTTGACATTTACATTGTCCATCCTTTTGTTTCTACACCCATTTCTGTCCATCTCCTAAGCATACCTTTCATGACAGCATTTATTCTAATGAGTGGACTATATCAGTTATGTTTCAGTATATATGGTCACTTCCCAGGTTCTAGTGGTTCCATACCTGCACCATATACAGCATTATGAGACCAATCATACAACTTTATTGGCACAATAGTTGCACTGAGTTACTAATGTGAGTAATATAACTGTGAGCTGTGACACGCTCGGTACAGCTACACCAACTATACATCAACATATATAAACTCTGAAAATTATCAGGGCTGTGTGCTACATTCTGTTATTTTACCTCATGAATGACTGTCACAGAGAGATAACAGAAGGACTATAAAAATCCTGAAATGCCTGAACTGGCCTAAAGCAGATTTCTTTTCAGAGTACTATCTACATAAATCACATTCTGATTTTCTTTTCTTTATTTTTAGCAGATGTATTGCACATCAAGAGCTTTGATGGGAGAGAAAAAATGAACAACAAATAAAACAGTGAAATGGAGTGCATAAAATCACATAAATGAATAGAAAATAAAACATATTTATAGAATGAAAAAAAAAATTAACCAAATCACATAAGGAATAAAACCAGCTTTAAAACTAGCTCGTAAAACTCTGAGATGCTAAACCAACAGCTCCCAAAGCAGAGATATAAAGCCTCATGGAGTCATACAAATTATCAGTGAAGTCATGAACTTGATGACAATTCTATTACAGAAGTGGCTTTTGCAACCAGAAATGTTGATACCTGATAAGCTGGGAAACAACAGCTGCCAGAGAAACCTGGCGCTCACAGTGACAAAGAACTTCACTTAAAATCATAAACTCACAATACAATGATAAAGAACAGCGCACTGCAGATAAAACACAGGGAATTTACATACAAAGCAGCATAAAATCCGAGTGTCTGGATAATAAGTGAAAAAGAAATGTTTGTACTCAAAACTTCATATATTAACTTGAATATTACTAATGAACAGCCGTTGCACTGGAAAGGCAGCTAACTTCAGTTCAGAGACACAGTTTCAAAGATCCAGGAGACCTAATCCAATGGAAACTGGAGTCTGTTCCTGAATGTAAGTTTAGTGCAAGGCAAATACCATTTTAAAGCACAACACTTCCTTATAATCCTGTCCCTAATACAGAATTATTTTCTTACTCTACACGAGGTAAGTGAAAATTACTATATCATTCTCAGCTACATAAGACAAATAAATATATCTATTACTAATTTTAAATTATTTCTTGTTTAAAACAAAACTTTTTTTTTCCTTCAAGCTGCCTTTCAGTCTTTGCTCACGGAAATCCCCCCCCCCCCCCCCCCCCCCCCCCAAGGGGAATCATTTATTATTTCTGATTCTTCTTCCTGACAACAGTTTCTAGTCATCTTATTTTCTATTCACATAACTAAAGGCAAACTGGGGTTTTATTATGTGTGACTTTCCTTTATGCTTTGCTAAGCTTTTGCCTATATTTATTGAAGTTCTTTAAAGATAATTTTAGACTATCAAATGAATTAAGACTTGATGACAGAACTCAGAAATAAGGTCAAGAGCCTGGAAATAAGGTCACCTGTGAATGCATTTAAAAATGTTGCGGTGGAGAATGAAGAACTCTGACAGGCATGGTGAAAAGCAACCTCAAAGCTGCTTTGTCTACATGGGTTATTTAACTTAGATATTAATAGCAGCTCCAAAATGAAGGAACTTTCTACCCCTGTCTAGACAAATAAAGTTGACAGCTTCACTGGCACAAGATTTCTACTGAGATATCTTCCAAAGACACCTCATGAAACAGCATAACTTAGCATGAACTCCACACTAGCTAGCAGTCAAACTCACTCAGGCAAGAACATCTTCCATCTTAAACCCAGGAATTTCACTTTGGCAACTGAAATTTGGCTTGAGAGTCTCAGATATGTTAGTCCTCTGCTTGAGTGTCATATGGACTATATGGTTCATCATAGGAACAAATAACAGAGGATGACATGGAGATGATTTTCTGGAGGAGTGCAGTGCAAAGAGAATCTTTTTTGAAGCCCCACAGGACAACAGCACAAATGAGTGAACTCTGAAGAGCACTTTCCTAGTCAGCTGCTACATAATTGTGAAGTCACTAAATCTAAATGAGGTGTGAGAAGTATGAGAACTGGGACTAACATCACTTACTGAGGCAATTTTCCTCATGGGCATATTAAAATTGTAGGGTGGTTATACTTGTTGAAACCAAACTATAAGTGGGATTCATGAGACAAGAGAGAGGAAAAGACAATGGATAGTTTGCCTTTCTAGACATATGTGGCTAAGTGAAGAATCACTTAATAGCTTCCTGCCAGCCTTGTTATGTTCCCTCTTCATTTGTTATAGGTGTGGTACTTTTTTGCAATTCATACGTTATGTCTTTTCCTTTTCTCTCCTCTTCCTCCCCACTACCTCAGTTCTCTCTACTTAAATTTTCAACTTGCACAATCCAACAATCCAAGCAAAGTATTTCCACACTGGGTCAGATACAATATCCATCCACAGCATGTGTTCTCTCTGCCTGTCCCCCCATTGCTGACACTAACAGAACAGCCAAAGCCCTGAGTTACAGAGTTGGACATCTTTTCAAAACAAGGCTTATAATAGTTTTTTACACTGATGGGTACGGTACTCCTTCTGCCTACCAATATGTCCCTTCCTTCAAAAAATTTACTAGTATCTCAGTGCGTGATACAGAATTTGAGTTTTACACACACAAGGGAAATGGGTGGGGAAGGAGGAGATTTAATCATTCTACACAGAGAATCTCTTGATTTATTTCAGTCTCGTTATGCTCTTGTGTTGTCCTGTTTGCCCTGTCATCACAATGTGCCACATTTAAGAAAGCCCATTCATGCTTCACTGTCATTTTTTTCAAACATTGTTAAAGCACTGATATTTAGAAATTCCAATTTAGTTAAATGTAAAAGTTTGAGGGGTTTAAGTAACTATTTTTAGAAATCAGATGCTTGGGCAGAAACATTAATGTATGAAAGAGTGGTTGAATGTCATTTTTTGGATTACTGGTTTTCATCTGAACTTTTGACATCCGGCATTTCACTCAACTCCCAAAAGAACGTGCTTCCTAAGTGATATTACTGTGGAGAACATGACACAAGCTAATTAGCACTAACAGATGAAGTGTTGATTACTCACCAGAAGTGAAACCTGCTATAGGAAGGAAAAGAAAATTATTGGTAAATGTAAATAAATGCTGGTGATTAACATTTATGATCTTCGTTTTCTTGGTACGCAAAAAAAACCCCACCCAAACGGAAGGAGGTTGGCACAGAGAGTGTGTATGAAAATATCTGTACTGTGGGATAGGGAGGAAACAGGAGGTGACAGATGGAGTAGCCACATGGCCTCTTCACCTTCTTTCCTTTCAAGTAAGTGTTTTCTGTCACCAGGCCCATAGCCCAAATCAGAAGGCATGGCAGGTACAAGCTACACGAGAGGCCAGAAGAATATATGGGTTCCAAATAACAAGAACCCAGTCAGCCTCTATAACGGAAGGGATTTGACTGTGCCGTCAGTGCACTGGTTGGAATAACAGCCACAAAGGAAGATAAGCTCTACTGATGTTTACCAGATTGATGCCTGTAGAGATGCTAACCATGAAATCCTCACTGGGTTGCCTTCTAGACTCACAAAAAGTAAAAAGACTTGAATTGTAGACCAAACCTTACACTAGACATCTAGATTTTGGAGAACAAAGGATGGGGGAAATAAATCCCATTCTTAGTCTAAATTAGCCATCTACACTCTTCTGTAGTCAATGAAGAGAGATGGACACTGAAAAACGTAATTCATCTCACCCATCTTAAGATGGAATGAATAGCTCTCTGGAGATAGCTATTTCTCTCCACTGACTAGAGAGTGATCCTGGATGACTATCTTAGATGAGAACTGTATCTTTTTTGATGGCTGAAATAAAGTAAGATGAATCTAGGCAAAAATGGCTGGAACTTCTAGAAACACATTTATTTTTCTTTCATATCAGGCTACCTGCAATCACTGGGAACAGTATAGATGAGTACATTTTCTCTGCTCATTAATTTTAATTCAATAACATTCCTTACTTAGCCTAATATAAATTTTTTCAAAGATGCCATATTCTGTTCAAGTCTAATAAATTTCTACTAACCCCTCAACTCTGTTTAATTTTTGAAATAGATTACTTTAACCCTACCTCATAAATTATGCAGCATTTCAGTTTATTTTAAAAGTCTGAACAGTGTTCCATGAGAGGTAAAATCTCTGTTCATTAATTCTCTGTCACTTTTCCATTTTATCTTTTTTTCTGTTAATGGCTATTTAAAAGACAAATCTATAGGCACTATCATATTGGAGAGTTAGCATTAAATAATTAGTAAAAAATGTTATTTTAGTTCAACAGAAAGGCTGTAGGAGCTTGGTTTTCATTGCTGGAATAACTTTCAATTTTAATTTAGTACATATCCTGCCTGCACCTGTGTTTTTGCTTTGACATACAAAGATGTAAAAACCTCCCCTCTAAGTTGCACAGGGTAACTTTGGATCCAAAGGCACATGGATAGGAATCACTCCATGTTCTTATCCACTTTTTACCTCATTTTCTCTCTGGAGGAAAGGCAAAGGAGAGGTGAAGAATGAGTTGCACCTTGGTTGTGCCTTGAGCAGACTTTGCAGAACTAAACTGATGCCAGCAAGCAGCACAGTAACAGTCTATGTAACTGGACAGGATTTGGATGAACAGTATTTCGGGAGAACACTTTTGTGGAAGAGCACACAGAACAGGTAATAGATGAGGAAACTTGAATTTTGTTCTGGTCAGTTATTAAAGTGAAGCCATATATCCCTCAGTTATTAGTTGTTAGCAATGAATGTTAAAAAAATAGATAAATAAAAGCACCAAGTTCTGCTGCTTCTGATATTTCTGACTGATTGATACCAAATATTACCATAAATAACATGACCGTTTGGACTATGGGTACCTTTCTGATGACCAAAACTCAAGAATATTCTGAAGATTTGTTTATTTATGACAGTATTTGGAAACCATGAATTCTTAATGAGTTTTTGTACACCTTGTTCATCACCAGCAAAAAAAGAAAAATAAAATCAACTGTCAAATATGTTCATCAAATCCATAATTATCAGTAACATCCTTCTGCTTAGGAGACACACCGTGCCATTTAGGTGATAACACCGTGGTAACAAATATTATAAAACCAGTTAAAAAAAGGTTTGCCACATGCCTTGAGAATAGCTTGTTCAAACTCCTCTTTGAGAACAAAGAGGAAGGTGGTTATTTCTCAGTTGGTGAGCCAGTTTGTGGTTCTCATGAGCATAATTAGTAGCAGCTGCAGACCACAAAGGAAGGCTGGGGCCTGAGCTGGTCTGACTAATGACAGGCCTCTCGTTCTGCCCCACACTTATTTAGTCAGGACTACATTGAGTCAGGACTACTTTTGTACCTGGTTTGCCTCGCAGGTGACTTTTGAGTCACCACCCCTGAGGGAGCTCCGCAGGACTGAACTGGACATGGCTCAGAGCAACCCAGTCTAGGCCTGTCTGAGCAGGGGGGTGGATTAAGATGGCCTCTGGGGGACTCATTCCACCTGAATTTTGAGTCTATAACATCACTGTCAATGAGTGCTCTTAAACAGCTTGTGGTGTTGCTCAGCAATAAAGCAGCAAAAGTGGAGCTACAGTGTTACCATGATTTTTGAACACTAGTGCAGGCAAAGCTTGTGGCAGGAGGTGATGCAGTGGGATGGAGTGTAATAATATACGCTGGATAAATGTTAATAATTAGATGCAAGTCTAAGGGAGCCTAATTTGCATATTAAGATGCTTAGAAGAGTCTCCTTAAGCTCATGTCTGAATGTGGACCGCTGCAGATAGCTGAGTAGGCTGGAATCACTACCTTGGCTTTACGTCCCCAGTGCTTGTCAGTACTCGGTGACATTTCTATGTGGGCAAGGAATTAGAAAAGTAAACGAGAAGCAGTGTGAATGGGAAAGGCAAAGGACAGATAAAAGAAGAAAGTATTTGATACTTTAAGACAAAATTCAATGCTTTATAATTTGTGGGTTTTTTACTATATTCAAGCATAAATCTATTAATAATTTGATTATCAGTGGAACTTGTATTCTGTAAATATGGGTCATTACTTCACTAGTAAAGATCTGAAAGATATTTCATTCAGTTTAAGTGACAGTATTTTTTCTTTTCATTGTTGAGAATTTGCCAAAGAGCAGAAGGAAGTAGTCTTTGGAGTAAGGCTCCTGCCTTTTGCGGTGTGCAGGGTTCTGCTAGAACCTCTCAGAAGGGTCACCATGTTCTTGCTAGCTGACATCTGGGGACTTACCTAGCCCGTGTATGAACAGAGCTGCAAGGCCTTGCACACCACACAATTTTTCTAACTGAAACCTGCAAATGAGGTCAGGCCCCTAGATGCTTTCAAAGGGAGCTGTCAGATGCGTATGTGAGGTATGTGAGAGTGCAGATAAGATTTTTAACTTCCTGTGAGCCACTTCAGCAGCTAAAACACATTAATACTGGTGTTTTGGGTGATTAACATCTCCATGATGCTGGTAAACGCTGCACTAACTGTCTCACTAGCTCAAACCTGCTCTTTTCTTCCTCTTTTTTTTCTGATAGAAAGAAACAGAGCAATTGTCCATAAGTTTTATAATATCATGGCTGGTTCTACAATAGTGTTTATCTAGAAATCACCCTTTCCAGGGCTCAGCTGACATCAGTGATGAAGCAGGTGCACTGCACAAGCAAATATACTTTGGCAACAGAAAGTGTCATTTCGGCTGAAGTTGTGATTCTGCAACAAAATCAGCAATGTTATTTCCAGTTTCAGTGGGGGGGAAATCAACAAGGTTTGTCAAACCAATGATACTTTTCAGTTCTCTTTAAAGTGTTGCAGATGAGAAAAATATCTTACTTCAGCCTGTACTCTGGGTGTATTTAACCGGCGGAATGCCTGCCTTCCTCATAATGGATTTTAGGACTGAAAAGGCCTTAGGAGTCCAACCTTCAAACATTGCTCTATTGTTTTATTATTTTAAGAACTTCATTCATTAGAGCTGCTGAAGAGCTGGATTCACCTTCTAGCCTGCTAAATTCTCAACAGGAGAAAAAGGGTAATTCAGTAATTCTAAATCTTTTATGGATAACACCTAAATCAGAATGTTTTTAGCACAAGGGAGACTTGAGCAATGGTAACTACATAACCTAGTGAATGTGTCTTCATTTAGCCCTGACATCAGAATAGGAGAGTTTTAATTGTTCTTTCAGTCCTGCTTGTCAACAATTGGCACAAATTTCACAGATTTCCATTAACACTATTTAGAATTCGTTTGTTTTGTAATACTTGACAATTCTGTCACCCCTTCAAATTTTCCAGAGTTCTGTAGAGTTGTCAGAATGGAAAATCTGAAACTATGTGACCTCAAAAGTTCAACAAATATTTGATGCCAGCAAATGTCTGTTCTAAATGGCATCTGTTCCCCTGTGAGATTAAAATGGAAGTATCGCATCCAAGAATACTTTTTTATTTATATTTCCCATTCCATCCTTGCATAAGTCTAAAGAAAACCTATTATAACACAGAAGTAAAGCAGATAAAATTTAGACGTGCCTGTGCTTTCATAATTATATAATTAAGTCTGACAGTTTTGCATGGTTCCCAATGCTATACTAACTCAACTTTGTGTCACTAGAAATGGATTAAATTAGATTAAATCAGATTAAATTAATAGTCTGACTTCCATTTTGACGTATTGCAGAGACAAAACACAAAACAATGAGCTTACAGTGATTCTATTAAAAAGGTAGTTCCATTCTGCAACAGCAACTGACTTGGAGTTAAAAGTCTTTCAAATATGCTCAAATCCCCTACGAGTGGAAATGAAGGGTAGAGTGCTCTTGCATGGCTAAAAGGCAATTTTAAGTATTTTTAAAATGGAAGATATGAATGAATGAATATTCAGTTGGGACAACATTTAAATATCCAAGTGCTCCTGACATGCATTAAAAACATGGCTCTTCACAGTTCATTACTTGATTCAACTAAACTACCCATAAAATGTTTAATTAATTTCCAAAGGCGTTGCCAATGCTATTGCTTATTCCCTGTACAAATACTCATCTATCCTGATTGTACTTAAATCTCTGAATAAATAGATACCTTTAATCCTGCATGACTAGCTGAATTTCAGATTCTTTTTTCTGAATGACTCAACACAATGAAATCCTACTGCTAATTAAAATTAGCATTTGATTAAAAATAGGAAGAAATTAATACACATTTTAGAAAGTCATTATGTTCTTTCCATAGACAAACTTGTAACCAGGATCTATCCATACAGCTGTTCCAGAAGCTTCATCTTGGATAGAATTAACTAGTGCCAAGAACTGCAGAAAAGTGAGTCTCCCTTGTGTAAATAATGCATGTGATGTTACAATTTTACATACATAAGTCTATGGGACCTGATGAGATGCATCCCAGAGTCCTGAGGGAATTGCCTGACATAGCTGGATCGAGAGCAGCCCTGAGGAGAAGGACCTGGGGGTACTGGTGGATAAGAAGCTGAACATGAGCCAGCAGTGTGCACTGGCAGCCCAGAAAGCCAACTGTATCCTGGGCGGTATGAAGAGAAGCATGGCCAGAAGGTTGAGGGAAGGGATTCTCCCCCTCTACTCTGCTCTCATGAGAGCCCACCTGGAGTACTGTGTCCAGCTGTGGAGCCCTCAACATAAGAAGGGTATCGACCAGTTGGAACAAGTCCAGAGAAGGCCACGAAGATGCTCAGAGGGCTGGAGCACCTCTGCTATGAAGAAAGGCTGAGAGAGTTGGGCTTGTTCAGCCTGGAGAAGAGAAGGCTCTGGGGAGACCTTATTGCAGCCTTCCAGTACCTGAAGGGGGCCTACAAGGAAGCTGTGGGGGAGCTTTTTACAAGGGCCTGTAGCAACAGGACAAGGGGCAATGGGTTTAAACTGAAAGCAGGGAGATTTAGATTGTATATCAGGAAGGAATTTTTCCTGGAGAGGGTGGTGAGGCACTGGCACAGGTTGCCCAGAGAAGCTGTGGATGCCCCATCCCTGGAAGTGTTCCAGGCCAGGCTGGATGAGGCTTGGAGCAACCTGGTCTAGTGGAGGGTGTCCCTGCCCATGGCAGGGGGGTTGGAACTAGATGATCTTTAAGGTCCCTTCCAATCCAAACCATTCTATGATTCTATGATTCTACAACAGTTGCCAAGCCACTGTCCATCATATTTGAAAAGTCATGGCAGTCAGGTGATATCCCTGGTGACTGGAAAAGGGAAACATTGCACCTGTTTTTAATAAGAGTAGAAAGGAGGACCCTGGGAACTACTGACCTGTCAGCCTCACTTCTGTGCCTGGGAAGAACAGGTCCTCCTAGAAGCTATGCTAAGGCACGTGGAGAACAGGGAGGTGATTTGGGACAGTCAGCATGGCTTCACCAAAGGCAGGTATTGCCTGACCAACCTAGTCGCCTTTTATGATGGAGTGACTACATGAGTGGACAAGGGAAGAGCTACTGATGTCATCTATCTAGAATTCTGTAAGACCTTTGACACAGTCTCCCACAACACCCTTCTCTCTAAATTGGAGAGATATGGATTTGATGGGTTGACTGTTCAGTCGATGAGGAAATGGTTGGATGGTCACAACCAGAAAGTAGTGGTCAACAGCTCTATGTCCAGTTGGAGATCGGTGACAAGCGGTGTCCCTCAAGGGTCTGTACTAGGACCAGTACTGTTTAATACCTTCATAAGTGCCAGAGACAGTGGGACCGAGTACACCCTCAGCAAGTTTGCAGATGACACCAAGCAGAGTGGTGCCATTCACAGGCCTGAAGGATGGGATACTATCCAGGGGACCTGGACAAGCTTGAGAAGTGGACCCATGTGAACTTCATGAGATTCAGCAAGGCCAAGTGCAAGGTCCTGTACCTGGGTTGAGGCAATCCCTGGTATCAATACAGGCTAGGGATGAAGGCATCGAGAGCAGCCCTGCCCAGAAGGACTTGGGGGTACTGATGGATGAAAAGCTGGACATGAGCCAGCAGTGTGTTCTGGAAGCCCAGAAAGCCAACTGTACTCTGGGCTGTATCCAGAGAAGCAGCCAGCAGATCGAGGGAGGTGATTCTCCCCCTCTATTCTGCTCTCATGTGACCCCATCTGGACTACTGCATCCAGCTCTGGGGCCCTCAACATAAGAAGGACATGGACCTGTTGGAGCAGGTCCAGAGGAGGGCCATGAAGATGAGCAGAGAGATGGAAGCACCTCTACTGTGAAAAAAGGCTGAGGGAGTTGTGGTTGTTCAGCCTGGAGAAGAGAAGGCCCTGGGGAGAGCTTATTGCAGCCTTTCAGTACATAAAGGGGGTTTATGAGAAAGATGGGGACAGACTTTAACATGGCCCGTTGTGATAGGACAAGGGGCAATGGTTTTAAACTAAAAGAGAGTAGATCTAAACTAAATATACAGAATAAATTTTTTACAATAAGCTTTGTGAAATACTGGAACAGGTTGCCCAGAGAGGTGGTAGATACCCCATGCCTGGAAACATTCAAGGTCAGGTTAGACGGGGCTCTGAGAAACCTGATCTAGTTGAAGGTGTCCCTGCTCAATGCAGGGGGGTTGGACTAGATGAGCTTTAAATGTTGCTTCCAACCCAAATTGTTCTATGATTATTTGTACCACCATGACTAATCACCAGTGTAACAGGGATGAGAAGGAAGAGGATGAAATGAGAGATTTTGAGATGCTAGACAGTAACTAACTGCAGAATGTCAAAGGTATCAGGTGACAGAGTTCAAATTTTTCATTGCCTTTTTCTTGCAAAAAAAACATCCTTAGAACTGAAACTTGTGAAGTGATAGCATCAGATTTTTTAATTCAGTTTTTCTGACTAAAATATAGCTTTAATTTTTCCAGTTTGTTGTACTGCAGCCTCATCAGAAGAAAACTTTATTTTTTAAGACTTCCTTTAGACATTATAAAGCAGTTGTAATGTAGATATAGTATACCTGTATGACTATAATAAAGATTTACTCTGTACCTCAAGGATACATTGTTTTAGCTGTTAGCATACTGTAAGTAGAATTATGTATGTGCTTCTGTTCATATATGTCCATAATGTCAGAGATTCCTACAAGAACATGGTAAGCAGGAAGAAGTGCTCCATCTTTTCCTTACCTCCCACCTCTGACTGCCTTGACAAACAGGCTGATGTTAATTCACTGTTAATTCAGGTCTATTGTTGATACACAGCTCTTACTAAATATGTTTCCTACTTACATTTTTCATTTTTACCACAAGCTGAGTTGGGAATGTGCTGTCACTTATCTGAAGAGGCTCTGCATTTTCGTTTTGAAAAATAAGGATGCGTTGCTTCATTATCAGTCACTGCGATCAACCTCCGGAGACGGACCATCCCCACGACAGTTCAACGACGACAAAAACTCGGCGTGTGGGGGTTTTGTTGGGTTTTTTTCCCCCAAAGCTGGGATACACATGGCCAGCGGACCAACCCCCCTCAGTGATCTGGGATCTCTCATGAGAGGCGGACGCTGCATTGGTGGAGTCATAGCCTCTGCGGGCTATTTAAAGGCCTCAGGAGTGCAGGGACCATCACTCATCAAGGTCAACAAAGTGGGTGTGGTGAGTCTTCTGGGAGTGTCGTGGAAGTTTGAGTGGTTAGTTGCATGGCCAGGAACAGCTATGGTTGTAACTCAGCCAAAAGCTGTTGTCAAAAGAAATGCGGTGACACAGACAGAGGTCCCACGTAAACATGTTGGTGTGTAGGCCCCTGGCTGCAGGGAGTGCCGGAGCCTTTCACTGTGGAGGACTGCAGGGACAACACCTCTATTCGCTGTGAGCAGGTAAATGATCTGCTCAGAATGGTGGCTGAGCTGAAAAGAGGAGATAAAAAGGCTGAGGACCATAAGGGAGTTTGAGAGGAAGATGGAGCTGTAGACTCAGACTCTGCCATCCCTGAGGAAAAGACAACAGGTTTCACAGGAAGCACAGGATTCCCTATCCTCTTGCCACCAGGCAAGAGGAGGGGACCTAAGAGATGGGGGGCAGGAATGGAAACAAGTCACTTCTCATGGAGGCAGTTGAATATTCTGCCGGCCTCCCTTACCTCCCCAGTTACCGCTGCGCAACAGGTATGGGGCTTTGGAAATTTAGAGACAGGTGCATGAGAATGGAAAGGAAGATCCATCTGGGAAGACACCCAGGGTGAGTCAGTCACCCCAACACCTTAGGACTAGTTCAATCAAGAAAAAAAAAGGAGGGTAATCATGGTAGGTAATTCCCTTGTGAGGGAAACTGAGGGCTCCATATGGATGAATAACAAATTTCAAAGGGAAGAAACAGACAAAACATGTTTGTTGGAAACATCTTCATACATTTGAAAAAGAAATTATTACTTTCAAATGTCACATAGATCTCCCTGCAAAACTGACTTCTCCCAAAGCTCTGATACTCTGATACTTATACTCACAGTTAAGACCCTGAGTAACTCACTCAGCTATTCTATGTCTCCGTTCACCCAGCTATAAAGCTTCGGTGGACAGGAGGTTTTTCAACCTCACAACCTTTCTGTTACAGACTGTGTAATTATTTAATTTCTGCATTCACAATTACTATAAATTTCCATTCTTTTGATCCTTTACAAATCTATATCTGGGCAGCAAGTAGAAAAGCTGATTCATTTTCTTTGGCCCAGCATCTACACTTGAGTTGTGGAAACTGGGAAGGTTACTCCTGCCTCAGGGCAGCTGAGGGCATGCCAATGGGAAGAAGATGATATTCAGCACTGTGGTGGTATCTGATTCCAGAGTGCTTTCTTGAAAAAAAGCATCCCTAAACAATTCATCAGTATCTAATCAAGCTGGGAATATGCTAACATCTTTTTTAAAAATAGATTTGGATAAATAAATTTTGGATCACTTGATCCAGTATTGTCCTTTTTTACTTGAATAACTAGTTCAGATTCTGACAACAATAACTGAATTTGGGATCTTTGGTACATAACTGGTTTTTTACTAAGCCTTTCAGCAATAAAGAAATAGAGGTGCTTTGTCTCACGCTTTCAAGGCAATTTTAGTCAGTGCTCTGCCACAAACAATCTCAAGGCTTGTGTTTTGTAGTCACAGCAAGTTTTGGCACCTTTGGTTTTTCTCTCTGTGCTCTGCCTTGCTTCTGCCTCTCTCCAAATACTTCCCTGGCATAAACAGACCAAATAAAAAACAATCCACCTGAATAGCTCCAATCTTTAGGTGATTATATATATACCTTTTTTTTGTTTGGAAAATTTTATAAGTTTCTGCAGTCAAAAGTTCAGGGCAAGGCTATATCCACACTCACCTGAATTTTGGTAAGCTTTATTAGCTTTATACTAATAAGTACTTAATTTCTTTTCTGTTCTTTAAAACAGGCTCTTCTTTTATTCACTTTGAGCTTCCCATTACAATACTGGATTTTAAAACACATTCTTTACCTCAGCACCTTTACTGTCTTGGTGAAACTTGGTATTTCAAAATTACTTAGTGTTACAAAAAGGAAAAGGTATTTATTAGAGGTATTTGTTGGTACTGAGAGATATTTATTGCAGTGCCAATGAACTTACATCTTCCTTGTGACAAAGAGAAATTCTTTCATTCCTCTTCTGCCAAGTAGTCCTTAGGTAGGTTTAGAGAGTTAAAAATGGCAAAGGCTGGTGGTCACTCTCCTGTGCAGTGCAGTATGTGGCTTTGTTTATTCTGCTTTAGAGGATGGATTTGGGTCTCCAACCCCCATGTCCCCCTAGCTCCTAGACACTTCACAGCATTACTCTGTTTTTTCTCCCCTTCTAAGCAGCTGACTCTTGTGAAATGTGATTTTCCTCCCATCTTAAAAGACAACTTCTCCCTCCAGCAGCTCTCTTTTGAAAGTGTTTCACAAATGCTTTTCATTGGTTTGTATTACCTTCTAACTTTAGTCAAATGTATATATTCAGACACCCTTGTTACTGTGACAATTTTGTTCAGTTTAAATAACTCCTCCCTTCCTGATATTTCCTCTCGTAGTATAAAGAATCTCCCCCTCAGACTTTGTTATACAAGTTGTTCCTGTTTATTTTCATCAAATGTGCATCTTGTTCCCCTTCTTACATGCTGCTTTACATTTTCTTTTGGTTTAGTCATGGGTAATGGTTGGACTTGATGGTCTTAAAGGTCTTTTTCAACCTAAACAATTCTGTGACTCTATGTGCATAGACTTCTAGATAAAAGAGAGGAATCAGTCTTGCTCTCCACCAATGTACAACAATATTCACTTAAGGATCTGTGTTTGGAAACCTTTTCATGTGAAAGTAGAATTTAAGCATTTCAGTTATCTTCCTCTTAATTTCTGCAGAAAAATACACTTAAGATCACTCAAAGAGCAAACATGATAATGCTGACACAGACACACCCAAATCCACTAATGCCAAATTTTAGCAAAGAACTATCACTGAGCAGGAAAAATTCTGAAAAGTTAAACCCTGTGGACAATCTGATAAAAACACAGTAGAACAAGGCTTCCCGCTGTTTTTCACAGGAAGGTGAGAATCTTTTTACAGTCTCTTAGCCATAACCATGTAATCTGTTGTAAAGGAATTTTCCACATTTTTCTTCCAAATAATTGAGACAAATAGGCATTTCCTACCAAACCCTTATATGCCAAATTTTTCATCTGTTTTCCTGTTTCACAAGCACCAAGTTATCTGCTTCACTTAGCAGTTAAACGGGGACTTAAGTGTTCTGCTGCATGAACAGCTATGAGAAAAAATAAATTATTATAATATAGCCCTGTTTAGGGGAATCAAATAATACACCTAAAACTTTTCATTCATGGTACAGCTTTTCAGCTCAAGGCCAATGAAATTTCACGGAAGCACAAAAACGTGTCTGTGGTGAAAGATTAGGACCACAAACTGCAGGCCTCCGAATCTATTACAGAATGACATTCAGAAGTTAATTTTACCTGTGATGTTCACATAGGTTGAATGTGCAAACAAACCTTGCTCAACATGAGCCCCACTCAAGAACCACTAATATGAATATTAAGATTGAATATGATTGTTTCCCTATATTCCTTCCAGATGCTTTTCTCTCCTGATTGCAGGTTGGAGGTTATTTCTTTCCTTATTATTCACTTTATATAAATTTGAGTAATATGGCAGTATTTTAGGTGAAGGTACATCATAGCATTAGCTGTTACAATGTGCAGCTCTAAGAATTTGCTTTCTATCCTTTCTTCTAATAGTTGTCACTAATATCTGTCACTAAAACTGTATTCCATTGCCTTTAAAATACTTTTTTTAAAAATTCCATAATTACTTTATTTTTAAAACCCCTCATTATTCATTTTGGGGGGTGGGGGGGGGTGGGGGGAGGGGTGTTGTTTGGTGGGGGGTTTTTTGTGTTTTTTTGGGTTGGTTTTTTTTTCTTTTTAATACTATAGTCAAGCTTTCCTTTGAGAGTTAGAAAGATAATTTTCTTTTAAAGGAAAGCTGAATCTTGCATCACGGTGAATTTGGGGCTATAGCCTCCTAGAGAAAAATAACATATATTACAAGACTCACCCGTGAGAATTGGCAGCAGTGAGTACAATGCTAGTCTTTTGATCATCATAATGGAATGTTTATTCTGATTTTATATATTTGATCCCAAAATGTGACAAATATTTCTATCAGTCTCAGTTGTATAAGTCTGTTTATGCAGTGTACAAGCCAAATCTAAGTTGGCATAGGCCCTGTAAACCAGAATGAGGAAGAAAGCTGTAGACAAATATGAATAGTACTTGTTAAAGTGCAAAAGCTTTTCTAAATCTCAATAAAAGTAATTTTGTTGGAGACCAGATTTTTATTTTCCTCATGTTATGTATCTCTAGTGATAATTTAGTAAGCTGTAGAAATAGATATTTAAAGACAGCAGCATTAACCTGTGAAAATGAGTAAGAAATGTGAGGATTTCCTATGTTTCTTCTCATAATATGAACATAGTCACAGCATAAAATAATAATCGTAAGCCATAACTTATAAGATATAAGAAATTGAGAGTCATGCTCTATCTATTTGTCCATAAGATGATGTTGTTTTCCTTACAGTTCTTTACACCATGATGCCTTATTGTGGCGCACAGCTAAGGAGTGATTTCTGTGTGCTTTGAACTTCTTCATAATCCCAACAAAATACGTTATGGTATCTGAAATAGATGTATCTGTTGGTTATGAAATTCCAGCCACTTAGGAGAGTGATTATTTGAATGTCCAGAAGCAATAATTATTGTCTTGGGAAAATATACTGAAAAAATTGGTAGTATCCAAATCAGTCTCTTGCACATACAGAGCAGTAGTGGAATGAGGTATTTCCTGGAAGTTAGATTGTGATCAGCCTTCCTCCAGTAACACTCTTCATAAAGGCACTAGATCAGTTCTCATTCTGCAGAGTACCATGTCAAATAAACTTTCATAGTATCATGTCTCTTAAAATACCTTCTCTTTTTTATCACTGTTTCATTCCATGCACTTCTAGGAATCATTCTGTGGGCTATCTGAAGTAACTATCTGCATTTATGCTACATATGCAGTGGAAAAGTAACACTGCTGCTCATTGGTGTATATTCCTGACACAAACATACATACAAACACAGCCCAATTAGTTGACACAATCATTCAATTGGATGTATCAGACATAAAAGTCTTATAAAAGATTTTCAATACATTCTTTTCCTCACCAGCCTTATGAGATTCAGAAATTGCTTGTTATTTGGGAAAGGTTGGCTTTTGGTGGTAGATACCATTGAATTACTCCCAGTCAGAAGGATGGACCATGTATACACTGAGAAGCGTGGTCCAAGATGAAAAATGCTCTTCTTGCTTTTATACTACCATGTTAGAAAAATGACCTTTCCTCTAGTATACAGAAGGGAACTATATACTGGAGATTAAAATAATGTACAGACTCATTTCATATAATATATATAAAGCAAATGAAGTAAAGCAAATGCAAAGCAATAGTAAATATATAATGTTAACGTGTAGGTTTGCTTGCAAAATAGTAAATACATTATATACATCTAGACCCCTAGAGTGGTGTTTCCTCTGTATTTTAAAAGAGGAGTATTATAGAAAAGTTTACCTGGAAATGATAGTATATAACAACACTAACAGTACGTAAGAGACTCTGCCAACAGTGACAGACTAATTAGAGGCTCTGTCAATGAACAATTATGGATCCATAACACCCAGCATTAGTAAGACCACTGCTAGCAACACTGTACCCTCTCTTGTTGTCCACAGATGAAGGATGTGAAAATGCAAACGCTGTTCAAAGCGGGGCCAAAATGATGAACTAGGGGATAGGAAAAATAAGCAGCATGATATGAGACTTAAAGAGTTCGACTTTGTGCTTGATCATGAATACATGAAATAGCTTCTTGATAGTGGGAGGCCTTTGAACCTCGCTGACAATGACATAACAAGATCCAATGACTGGAAATAGAAATTAGACAACACGACTTCAAAGTAGCTGAAATTTCACAAAAGATGAAATTTCAGCAAAATGACAGCGATTAAACACTTCAGCAACTCAGCTTTACTAACACCTTGAGCCTGTAAATTGAGATTAGATATATTTCTCCAAAACAGAATTAATTTCTCTTTTGGAAAAAATTCCTTGGCTTGTGATCATGGCATGAAAGGAAGAGTAAGGCTGGAGAATCTTGCTGGGGTTGAACTCTTTGGACTGGATTAATATTAGTCATGTCTTTTATTTCTGAGCCTCAGGGAGACCAAGACTTGCATACACATACCCAACATGTTCTGTAATTCTGCATTAAGATAAGGATTACAGAATTCATGCTTTGGGATTAGTCAAAATGCGTGTAAAGAACTGAAAAGAACTGCTTTTCCTTGACACCTTATTTGGTGCCAAGAGGGTAAGGGTTCTTAAGTGTCTCAGAAGCAGCAGATTTTAGCTAGGGAAAAGGGTAAGAGATGGAGAAGAATGAACTTCTGAGCCTCCCAACTACTATACATTATAAATAAATAAAAATAATTTAGTTTGGTGTAGGGAAATAAACTTCCTCTCTAGTGAGAATGGTGTAAACTTTCATTTTTCACAATTTCTGACTTAAAAAAAGTAATTCTACTCCCTCCATGTCCTTGTCCCTGCAGAACACTCACTTCATTGTCACATGTGGTAAATACTTATTTTCTGAGTACTGAAATACTTTGTCTTTTCTGATGATCTGTAATATGAACAAGATCAAACAAGATATTCCTATGAACTACTGGTATTTGACTTAATTATTTTATATCAAATCAGTTAGAAGTTATTTAATTTTTTTAATGCATTTACCAGCTGGCCAGCATAAGCAAAAGATGATACTTATATATACATCATAATTACATACATATATACGTATGCAAACATGATTAATATGCCTAAATAGTGCAGTTTTACTAAGATAGCCTTCTTTTTCCATATGCTATTAAAATACGATCACTGATATTTTCTCAAGAATGAGAGGTTTCAAATGAAACATTTAGGCTAATAGGGTTTTTTCATTTAAAAAGAAAAAAAATTGAAATGTGACTACGTTTGTTAACTGAAGTCAAATAGAGCTGGGTTTTGAACAAACAGAGTGCTCTAGAAGGATAAGCACTCTGGAAAAATTAGATTCTTGTCACCTTAGAGCGGACTCCCAAAATTAATGGAAGCTTTTTACCTGAATCCCTCAGTTTCTCATCAGTCAATTTTGGATAATGTCATGCCATCACCTCCCGAGGGTGCTGTGAAGATTTATTAGTTAATGTTTATGAAGCACTCAGAAACCACAGCGATGATGCCATAGGAAAGTCTGTCAAGAAATTAATTACTCTGTCTTCAAAGCAGTTTTCCAACATGCAGTAAAAAGATGAGGCACAAACTGAACAGTGGAGAAAGAATAAACTATTTCTGAGCAAATCCCATTCACTGAATGTATTTAGCAAGGCATCCTAATGCTTATTATTTACATTAAAAAAAAAATTAAACTGGGATAAAGGGAATATGATTAAGTTTTCACACACATAAATTATGGCATTTTTTGAAAAACTGAGTGATGACTGTTCAACCTCCACAAAGCTTTTCTAATTCTGAATCTTTGTACAATCTCTCAGAGATTAAATCACGTTAGATGTGTTTGACCATATATATTTAATGTGTGATACATCCAGTAATGTGTTTTAATCTCTGTATTTACCTAAATGAGAATCTAGCTTCTAAGCTCTACAGTGAAGGTTTGTTCAACAAGTAGTTTTATTAACCAAAAGCTTAGTTCCAGGAAATATGATCAACCATGAAAAGCTTAAATTGAAAGAAAACAACCTAGAAAAACATGGGCATATACAGAAGTCTTTAGTTTTTACCTGCAGTGTGAGTTTTTATTGATTTCTCTCTTCCTAAAATTGGTCAACTCCCATTCAAATTGGTTAAATGTATCACCAGTAAAATTTTTAAGTACTGCCTTGGGTCAGATGCAAGCACAGGATATGTTAATTTGGTTAAGAAAAAAACTCAAATTAAGGTGCAGTCATACATTGCAAAAGCAGCATTCCGAATTCACTGTCTCAGACTTGTTCTTTCTGAGCAGAACATCAGCTAAGTGCTACTTCTGGTGGAAAACAGCTGAATATTGACCTGTGGAGTAACCCAACCAGAGGTACTGAATTCTCATGCTCAGAGACAGGCCAGCTCAACTCATCAAGCATTATATTTCACAAAGGAAAAGATAACCAATCACCCGGTCAACAGCATCTTATCTCGGCTCCTGACTTGTACTTCCTGTTGAGCATCGAGCTTAGCAACACCTGAACGTCTTTATCATGCCGAGGCTGGGCACTGACTTTTAGACAGGCAGCAAGGCCTGCCTAACTCCTTCTTTCAGCTGCATGTCAGGACAGAAGCCCATGCTCCTCAGGGTGGCCAAAAGTCGTTAGCCAAAAGTCATTAGCCAGCTACTGTCACAGCGGTCCTCTGAACGGCACATGCCTTATGGGAGCTGTGCATCCACGCTGGATGGACACTGTTCCATCAGTGCTGTATTGATGGAATCTTCTAGTTACATCTTCAGCACTTGATACTGAGGTACACAAGGCCTGGGTGGGCTAATCAATCAGATTTTAACTGATTGAAAACCCCTCATAGGAAACCGTTACAGAACTCGCATAGGAAGTTTAAAAACAAGAAACCATGCTTCTCATCTCTGGAACTTGGAGTCCAGGTTGACATTGCTTAGGAAAAAAATGAAAAGACAGAATATGTCATGTAACTTTAATGCCTGGGGAGTGTGATAGCGACACTGAAACATAAATGAGTGAAAGGCTACAGAAAACAACCGTCCCAATTGCTCAGTTGCTACTTCATGTCCCAATTAGACATGAGACACTGAAAAAGTTATCTTGTCATATCAGCTGAATTGGAAGAGACAGAAATAAAGTAGGCTTTTTCATGTTTTTAAAGGAGAGGAATCAGTAAGGCTTTGCGGATCCTTTTGGCAATCCCCATTAACAGTGGGTAGACATCCGATGGGGTGTATCTAGCAGGTTACTCCCTGTTCCCAAAAGTGTATTTACACTGCTGGGCAATTTCAAAATGTTTTGCAGAGGTATCTCTGGCTTTACTTGAAACTTACTATTGAGGTCCTTTTCCCCAAACTCAAACTTGATCAGAGAGATATTCATTGCAATTTACATGGACTAATCCAAACACCCTTCTTTCTGCAAAGGAATTGATTTCAGGACCTTTATCCAAGCCCGTGTTTGACAGCTGTGTCATTTAAAACAACAAACAACTACAGAAGTTCGAAAGGAGCTAAGCTGGTAATGATTTTTGCTAAGTTTTTAAATTAGTATATACTATTAGTCTTGATTCATGAATATAAATATCATGGTTATTTTAATAACATACATTCTACAAGTATCTGAACAGGAATAAAATACAAATTGAGATTATTTTCATTGTTCACCAGGCCTGATATAGGTTTTTGTTTCTCAACCAATGTTAAAACTTTCACCTGATTTAAACTAGGCTTCCTGGCAGCACAGTGTGCAGATTTCAAACACCGTATCTCTGGGAAAAAGAAAAAAGAAAAAATCCCCAAACAAAAAAAATCCCACACAAATGAGTTAATCAGATTAATATAAATGAAAACTTGATTTGTTACCAGTCAAAACCTGTATTATTTGTTTCAGTAAATTTTTTGTAGCTCACAGACAGACAATTTTGCTATATGCAAATAACACATTTCTAGGCAACTTGGAGGATAGTGGATGACTGTAATCAAAATAAGGAGACAAAAACTACTCACAAATTTGATCAAAGTGTGATGACCTGGTACAAAATGGCAAAATTTATTTTTCCAAGAAAAAAAAAATAACAAAGTAAAACTTTTCAACACTTAAGGGGTATGAGTAGGGACAGATTCAGACTGACCTACACTGGAAATTTACATTCTCTCTGTACAGAGAATGGAAACAGAGCACTTCATTATAAAAAGATACTGCTCTGAATCATTAAGAAAAACTCAGTTTCCCTCCACTGACCAGACAGTGATTGGTGTCCTCCTTCAGTTGTTAATCTTGGCACCTAAAACTTAGACTGTACAAATGAAAAAGGTTAAACAGTTTTCAGAGGAAACAAAGATAAACATGCCATTGTGCACCAAAATTTCAGCTTTTTCATTTCTCCAGGAGTAAGTTACTTTTCTTTCTTTCTGATCTGAATTGATGCAAGTTTTTTCCTGTTTGTTTTTATTTATCATTAAATCCACCAAAGCAAACCCATTGTTTTTGCAGCTGTACTGACATAATTTGCCTAACGAACCATATGAAACTACAGTAACAATAGTATACTGCATCCTCACCTCACTTTGTAATTAAGGAAAGGCTCCTTATTATGATCTTTTAATTTTGCTTAGAAGAAGAATACATTTAAACTAAAGATGTATGTTCTGACCTAATTTATGTTGGCAGAGTTGATCTATTACTGCGGACTTTGTGACCTTGATAACAGATAGACATTTTAATATGGAAGTGGTCTTCATTCAAAAAGTAGCAGAGGCACACTGTACACAGAGCTTCCCAACCAGATATGCCAGTCTTATTTATGTTAGCGTGACATACAAAAGGATTTCCTGGTCTATATTTTAGCCTTGTAAGTGACACTGAGTAATATTTAAGAAATAACCCAAAAGTCAGCAAAATGTGTTGTTAATAGAGGGAAATACTTTGCTTTTGAAAACATTATTACAAGGAACAGAATGGTGAAAAAAAAAATCTATAAGGGATTGAAAGCAGCTTATTATTGCTTCAGGGGGGCAATGCGCAATATACACGTTCCATGTATACTAGAAATTCTATTATTATGAACAGGATTTATTCATAAGTCTATCCATCATCAAAACATAAAACAAAGGAATGAAAAAATTGAAATGTTATGGGGTTTTTTTCATTGACCAAAACACAAAGTTAATGTTTATCCTACAGGAAGTCACCTGTAGGACACAAACATAAACAACATATAAATAAAAGGTTTTGCCCCACCATTTATTCATTCCAGCTTTCCTCAGCACAGTTTGGCTGTACCCAGGTAAGACAGAAGACTCCTCCTAAGCATCCATACTGTTAACCCTTAGCCCTTTCACTGATCTGGGAAACAGTTTTTATGTCATATATCTCAAAGCTGAGTTTATTCTTCATTCCATTCTCTCTAGATCCTTTTAATTGCCTAGTAAAGCCTGTCTCTTTGTGTTTTCTTTCCCATCACAGTTCATCAGCACTCACACCCAAAAACAATTATGTTGTTAGGAACCGATTTGGTGATTGTGGCATTTCATCCCATATTGATGGCTACCTGTAATATTTCGAAATGTGAGTGATGTTCCGATGTTGTCATGACTAACAAAATAATTGGAAAAAAAAATAAAAGGTGAAAAAAATGAAAGGGAGGGAAAATGGACATCTGAATTTAGGGTTTTTAGTTCTTCATCCAAGAACTAAAGGGAATAAAGAGAAAAGGCTATGTCCTTTAAAACAGAAAAGGCAGTGTACAAGATATTCTTCTCTCTACCTCATAGAGAAAAATGCCCTGTGTCTATGTAGTTCATTCAAGGGCACTTCCACTAGCCCCATTAAACCTCAACTCGTCAGTATGGTGGGTCTGCAAGAGCAGTTTTACATGGGACAGGAGAGCATCCTCCAGAGTACGCAAAAACTTACAGGTCCAAGGATGCCCAGCGTATTCATGTGCACTGAGGCTGTCCTGCAGGCAGTGTACCAAGGCAGCCATGCGGATGGAAAGCTTGCAGGAGGCAAACCATGCTGTGTTTACATCTGTCCCAGGATGCTGCTCTTTCAGAGGCATAAAGACACGGCCATTGAATCCCTCCCCTGTAAATGAGACATTTTCTTGCAGTGAACAGCTTGGATATTAAAGTAGCAATGTACCATTTACTAAAGGCAAAGTAATATTGATGTCCATTATAACGTTTAAAGAACTTTTCTACAGAAAAGTTTTGAGGGAATTTACCAGCTAACCACTTCAAGATACTGAGAAATTTTCTGAGGAAGTGAGATTTTTCAACTTCCCCTGATTGAAATAAGGGCTCAGTGCTTACAGATTTGAACTTTCGCCAATGTCTATTGCTCTGGGATGGCATGGTCATCAAATAAATTTTGATGCTTATCCCTCCACAGCAGTGGCAGGTACCTTGCTCTTCAGCCTTTAAAAATGAAATATATTTGCCACAAATACTTTCGTATGATCCACAAAGTCATTAAGGAAAGTGGAGTCAAATAGTGCTTTTATAAATGGTACCTATTAGAACTTCAAACACAGTCTGAATAAACCCTAAGTTTAATATCAGAAATACCAAACTAAGCTGTTCCAAAATGCGTAGGCTTTTTTTCCACTTTTTCTTTAGCTGAACTATTAGTGGCAATGAATAGTAATTGAGTCTGCCAATAGACATGGGTCAATGAAATTATTTTCATCAGTGTGGTGGGTTGACCCTGGCTGGTCGCCAGGTGGAGAGAAATTATCTTGAAAGGCTCGTGGGTCAAGATAGGGACAGGGAGAGATCACTCACCAGTTACCAGCACAGGCAACAGCAGACTTGACTCAGGGAAATTAATTTAATTAATTGCCAGTGAAATTACAGTCGAGTAATGAGAAATAAAACCAAATCTTAAAACACCTTTCCTGCACACCTCCTTTTTTCCTGGGCTCAGCTACACTCCTGATTTCTCTACCTCCTCACTGCCCCAAGAACCACAGAGGGACAGGTTGTCTCTGCAGCTCCTTCCTCCTCAGGGGAGGATCCTCACACTCTGCCCCTGCTACAGTGTGGGGTCCCTCCCATGAGACACAGTCCTCCATCAACTTCAACTTGAGTCCTTCCCATGGGCTGCAGTTCTTCTCCAACTGCTCCAATGTGGGTCCCTCCCACAGGGCGCCATCCTTCAGGAGCAGCCTGCTCCAGGGTGGGTCCCCCCAGGGTCGCAAGTCCTGCCAGCAAACCTGCTCCAGCCTGGGCTCCTCCCTCCATGGGGCCACAGCTCCTGCCAGGAGCCTGCTCCGGTGCGGGCTGCCCACAGGGTCACAGCCTCCTTCAAGCCTGCCTCTGCTCTGGCGTGGGGTCCTCTCCGGGCTGCAGGTGGGTCTCTGCCTCCCCATGACCCTCCATGGCTGCAGGGTACAGCTGGCCTTACCATGGTCTGCACCACGAGGTGCCAGGGAACCTCTGCTCCAGTGCCTGGAGCACCTCCTCCCCTCCTTTTCCACTCATCTGTGGGTCTGCAGAGTTGTTTCACATATTTTCGTTTTTCCCTCCAGCTGCTGTTCCATGGCAGTTTTTTCCCCTTCTCCAACATGTTATCCCAGAGGCACTCCCACTGTCACTGACGGGCTCGGCCCTGGCCAGCAGTGGATCCGTCTTGGAGCCAGCTGGCATTGGCTCTGTGGGACACAGGGGAAGCTTCCAGCAGCTTCTCACAGAAGCCACCCCTGTAGCTCCCCAAATACCAAAACCTTGCCACGCAAACCCAATACAATCAGCAACTAAAGCAAATAAAACTAGGTTAAAAAAAAAAAAAAAAAAGCAAGCATCACAGAGTCACAAGCACAGCACAAAAGACAGAATCCCACCAGAATCTGCCTTACATCTCCTTAACTTTCTGTTCTGTAAAACATGAGCAAGGACAGTCTTCTGGAACAGAAACACGAAAGTCATGTTAGCATTGCTTCAGTCAGGTGAAAGCTTGATGTGAACAGAAAGCGAGAAGAGGGAACCAACAGCCGTGGAGGCACTCCTGCAATACACAACCAGAAATGTCCATCCTGCGATGGTCAGTATCAGTGCTATCGTTGTTCCTCCCTTAAAGCTCTTCCTAAGAATTCCTGTAGTCTCTCCCCCTGAGCAGGATAGCTTGGACTGCTCACAGCACAGTAAGAAAAGAAAGAAGAAAAATAGGTTTTCAAGTTGTTTTGGGAAATCATGGGGTTCACATTCATTCTCTAACAGTTTAAGAAAAGTTAAAAAGAACAGTAGGATTCCTGTTGACTCCAGTTTATGCTAAATCAGGACTCTATAATTACATGCTGCTCTGTAGTTTTGCAGCATATAATTATAAATTTGTCCGTCTGCCATAATGCAACATGCAGCATGTTAATGATAATATTTTATGTACATACACAGTACTGTAAATGCAGTGTCTTCGAACGATTGCATTCAAAATCTGAAATAAAAATAGAACATGTTTTCCAAGTACAGCCAAAATATCTATTGGTTTGAGGGCCATATGCTGAACTAATTGAGAATTGGAATTACCTACTCCATTTTTAACTGATTTGTTGCATGAAGAGCAGATTTTCAGATAAAATACCCATTTTTGCTGAGAAATACTACAAGCCTGCAGCAAAGCTGTTGTAGGGGGAGTCAGCTTACAACAGAAGTATTTGTTTTGGAAATTCCATTACAAGGATTTATTGGGGCTAGACTGCAATTGCCCTATACATCCGAATTTCTGGGCTCCCTCAAACGCCGGCACGCTCTTATGCTGGGCACCATTCCTCATCGTATATTACAGACCGATGTTTTCGGGATGTTCAGCTTTCCCCCACAGCAACTTTTTTTTTTCCCAAAATGTTATTTTTAATTTAAAAAATTACTAAAGTATATCCCTTTAGGATTTGCATACACCTTTTTTATTTACATATGGGCCTTATGTTTTAAAATACAAGTAAAATCATTATTCATGTTCTACATAGTAGTCCAACACATAGGTACAAAAATCTTCTGAAATCCCTTGAAACCACAGTGTAAGAACAAGCACATTGTTCCTGAAATATTAATTTCTTCTGAGAAGTAGGTAATGAAAATACTTAAACCTATCTTAAAATAATTTATAAGCTCTTTGAACAGCTTGAGAAGAGAAAATTTTAAATCAGGAGGAATAATTATTTTCCCCTGTTAAACAGCAGCCTATCAAAAGAAATTTATTTTCTCCATGCTAAGACTTGAGACAGCAATTGCCACAGACACAGAATTGTTGAATATGGGTTACGGTAGACAGGAGCAAGAGAGCATGTTCTCTGTCTTATCTTGCTTTGAGGTAGGTTCATAGAGCGGAAACAATGGGTATCCACTGGTCAGACCTCAAAGTGCTGATTGGTGCCTGGGCGCGTAGTAGCCGTCCACAGGAAACTCACCAAAAACCTGCAGAATATTGTTCTACAATAATTGCTTTACAGGGGAAACCATCTTGGTGTTGTGCTAGCTCTGAACCCACGCGCCCTGAAGGAAAGCATCTGTGAGTTGCCCTTGTTTCTTCCTATGCTCTTCTCTTTTAAAAGGTTTTTGCTGGAGAAAAGAGTTTTAGCCGAGGGATTAGCTTGTGTTCCAGTTTGCTTTTGTTCCAGCAGATGCCTACTACGACCTGAAACATGTGGACTGCATGGGAAGCAGGTCCTAGAAATAGCCTGCCATCTTGGGCAGCCTCATGGCATACAGCAAAAGCTCGTGCGTGCCTTTTTAAACAGCTTTCTTCCCTTCTCCCTTAAGTAAATCAACAGACCTTCTACCGATCAACTGGGCCTTTTTTGCCTAATTTCACCATATACATTTTCTGCATTGCCAATTTGTTTCCGGCTAGAAGTAATGTATCAGAACTGCATTATAAAGTTACACTTAATAAACCAATGCAAATAGTTTCCTAAATAACTGTCTTTACAGAGAACTTTGGCAGCTCCTATTAGAGATATATTTTGTAACTATAAAGCTTCTGGTTGCATATCTGGTAAGAGAAGGAATCAAGTTAATGTACTATTAAAATAAATTGAGCAACATGCTAATTATTGCCAGAAACAGAGAAACCAGATTGTATTCATTTAAATAAGATAAATAAGTACTTCCTTCTACATGTGATTGTTTGCTGTTGTTGTGAAGACACACTTTGAAATTAACCTTAATAATGCCATTTGGCAACTGCTTTACACTTGCTGGTAAAATGACTGTTACTGTTTCTACCACTGTTCCTTGTTGTCCTAAATACAGTTGGCCTGGTACCACAAAGCCCTTCAAAAGGAGATAGAGCAGGACACTGGCAGCATAAAAATTAAGCTTCCCAACATGTGCTGCAACTTAATTGTATTCTTAAAACTGATTTTCTGAACCAGAGAGATAGTAGCATTTACGGCAACTTTCATCTGTTTCCATTAAACTTCATTGTGAGAATACAGACAGCCAAATGTAAAAGTTAGACAATGCTTCTGCTGTGTCACAGCCTCTGCATGAAGATCTGGATTCTGGTAGACATGTTCAGCTATTTATAGGAATTGATATAAGAGACACATTGAGTTAATTATTTACAGAACTGAAAACCAAATTCTTCAGTTCTTCCTCCAGTGGTGCCTGACAAGGAATCTGGCTATGCTGTCAGATGAATTTTCAAACCCAGTTTTCAAAGGTGTCTAAATGATTTAGAAGCTTATGTCCCATTTTCAGTAGCAGAGTATGTGCTAATTCACCCTTGATTGGAGGAAAAAAAGGTCAATTTTTTCTGCACAAAGATCATGTACATTTTTGTTTTGGTTATTTTCTGCTGGGCTTGAGGTTGTTGGTTTTTTTCTTTTTTTGAGAAAAAGTTAAATATCTTGCAGAACCTGTAGATTTTCTTTTTATTTAAATGACTGCATAAAACTTAAAAGTACTAACTAGCACACACTGTCTAGGAAGTTGTTCATAGACCAAAGTAGCACTAACTGTCCACAAGAACAGACAGTGACCTTACCCAGGTCTAAACCAGAACATCTCTGCTCAGCATTTTAAGATACTAAGTCACCACACAGATCCTGCAGCTTCCTGCTATTTGCTCCCTTCTGATGTTTGGACAAACTCGTGAAATCTCCTGCAGAGGCCTGGAATCTGTTTGGGTTGTACACCCTTCTTCTGAAAGTAAAAGCCCCAGGAAATCTGCTGCATTTTGTGCAACAGAGCTAAAACAAAAGCGACAGTACATGTGTTCACATTTTTTCCCTCTGACTTTCATTTTGAAATGCCATTCAAGTAGCAATATTTGAAAGTTTTTGATCAGTTTTCATTGTTCTCGGCAAATAGTCCTTGGCTGGCTTTTTAAACATGCTTCATGTGTTGACTACAGCTATTTTTTCACACAGCATGTAAAAACTAATTCTCATTCTCTCCTTACACTTGGTTTCACTTCTTACAAACTGTTGGTGGCTTGGGGTCTTCTATTTTCCTTGCTTGTTTTCAAGTTGAATGGAAGCAGCCCATGCAAGCGTAGCTTACGGAAGGGTGGATTTTGTTGGTTACTTTTGGCTAAGGTGGTGCCCTGAGGACAGGGGCATGACTGGCATATGCCCCTGCATCAGTTTGATTGGCAAGCGTCCTCTGCAGTGCAGGGATTTAGCAAGAGAAATGGATGCTTTCCTTGACTCCTGGACAATACGCTGTAAGTCTCTGTACCCCTATGTTTCACAGGCAGAGGGAGAAGGGCAGTGTAAAGCCCATCATGAGACCCCAGCATATTGGTTGCCTGCAAAATATTTTTGTGGTCCTGCTGAAAACAGACAGGCAGCTACGGTTTGTTGATTGTCACTTACTCCTCTTTTAATCCATGGAACATCTATATGTACAGTTTAAGCAAGTTTACTAATGTAAATTATTGCAAAACTTTCTCTTAATCAGTAACAGATATGTCTGGTAATTTGACTAACGGTATTTATTCCACAAATTTTATTTCCAAAGACCACTATGCTCACAGTAAAGGCAGACACCTAAATACAGTAGGTAAGACAGCCAAAAAAGTGGCTTATCACAACAGTTGTACAGGGGAACTTTATACAGTGTTATTGCTTTGCTGTGAGAGATTTCCAGCTACGTATAGTTATAAGAAATAGGGAGATATTTCTGTGAAATAGCTAAATAGGATTTGGATGATTCATCAACTAGGTTCTAGCTAAATTTCCCTGGCATTTTTCTCAGTTGAATCCACTGATGTTTTTGAAGTTTTCTCCCTACTTCACCTTACATCCCCACTACTGACAATCTCAATTTTTCAGTACTCTCAAAGGAAGTCTTAGAAAAATTAGAATCATAAAATCACAGAATGGTTTGAGTTGGAAGGGACCATCTACTTTCAATCCCCCTGCCATGGGCAGGGACACCCTCCACTAGACCAGGTTGCTCAAAGCCTCATCCAGCCTGGCCTTGAACACTTCCAGGGATGGGGCATCCACAGCTTCTCTGGGCACCCTGTGCCAGTGCCTCACCACCCTCTCCAGGAAGCATTTCTTCCTGATATCTAACCTAAATCTCCCTGCTTTCAGTTTAAACCCGTTACCCCTTGTCCTGTCACTACAGGCCCTTGTTAAAAGTCCCCCTCCCAGCTTCCTTGTAGGCCCCCTTCAAGTACTGGAAGGCTGCAATAAGGTCTCCCCGAAGCCTTCTCTTCTCCAGGCTGAACAAGCCCAACTCTCTCAGCCTTTCCCCATAGCAGAGGTGCTCCAGCCCTCTGAGCATCTTTGTGGCCTCCTCTGGACTTGTTCCAACTGGTCGGTATCATTCTTAAGCTGAGGGCCCCAGAGCTAGACACAGCACTCCAGATGCGGTCTCACGAGAGCAGAGTAGAGGGGGAGAATCCCCTCCCTCAACCTGCTGGCCACGCTTCTCTGGATACAACCCAGGGTCAGGTTGGCTTTCTGGGCTGCCAGCGCACGCTGCCGGCTCATGTCCAGCTTCTCGTCCACCAGTACCCCCAAGATCTTCTTCTCAGGGCTGCTTGCTATCCATTCTCTGTCCAGTCTGTACTTGGGCTTGGGATTGCCCTGACCCATGTACAGGACCTTGCACTTGGCCTTGTTAACTTCATGTGGTTGGCACAGACCCACCCCTCCAGCCTGTCAAGGTCCCTCTGGATGGCATCCCTTCCCTCCAGAGTGTCAACTGCACCACACAGCTTGGTGTCATCAGCAAACTTGCTGAGGGTGCACTCGATCCCACTGTAAGGTTTGGGGTTTTTTGTCTGTGTTTTCTCCTTTAGGGTTTGTACTTTTAAGCTCCATTTTACACCAAAATGCTTAGAAATATTTTTTTAAAAAAGAGAGATATTATTGCATATCTCTATGTAATTATTAAATTCTTGGTAAGCCCCTCATTTGTGATACTGTGATTTTCTGGTACTTGTTGGAATTATTATAGGTTTACAATTAGGATCATGCTATCATTGAATATTTTGAAACACGTTTAACAAGTAAAGACCTCAACAGAGAAAATGTGGGCCAAGCTTTTTAATGAATGATCTTTTGATCCTATATTTCACATTTCATAGCCAATTTTCAGGTAGCTTTCTTCAGGTATCTGAAAAAAGCTTAACTTAATGAAACATAATGTCCAATTTTTAAGGCAGGAAAACCAGCTTTTCTTCTCTCGTTACGTGGTAAGAGAAATCAACACTCTCTGGTGAGCTTTACAAACAGCAGTCATTTAGACAAAAGCACTGTTTCTTGCACATCTTCTAGAATTTTAATCTGGTCTTCATTTTAAAAAGTAATTAAGGAAGCCTTTTGCTCAGTCAGATGTCCATCTGCTTCTATTGTGACTGCTTACTGTAAATCTCAAGCCATCATTGGCTACTCCTGCTGTCACAAACACATTATTGTGATTTCAGATAAAAAGCAACCTCCCAAAGAAATCTATGAAAAATTCCAAACACTGAGTAAATATAACCAGTACAGAAAAACAGCAGGAGAAAGTTAAGTGTAGAAAAATAAAACATTTTTGTTCACTACTGATATCATTCAGCAATAGCTAAAATTGGGTTAAGTCATGGTAAATTAAACTGAATGTGCACACTCCCCTGTAAATAGAAAGCTTAATATATTTTGTCTGTGAATTTAAGGCCAATTTAAAATGAAAATGTGAGATACGGTGGGGGTAGTAGAAAGCTCAGAAACAGTTGGTATACATAACATTGCAAGGTCCTGCGATTTGACAAGTAGCTGCACGTTAGGAGAGAAGAAAAGATTATATTTTACTCTCACTGCAATTATTAAGCTGAGAGAAAGTAATGGCAGTGGACAGTAACAGAAACAAGAGTAAATAGAAAAGTTATAAATTCCATTTTATATCCAAATTATGTGAGTACTAAGGCTTGTATTAGGAAATATCAGGCAAAGACAAGCAGACAGTTGGAAAATTGATTGAGTCATCTGCACAAGACCTGGAAACACAGCTTTCAGAGTTTCAGATTTCTCCAACAAAACTGCAAACCCAAACTTTTTAAAAGTATGTGTGTATACACACATACATATTTTAATTCCCTTATTTGTGACCAAGGAGTTTCACAGACCCTTGATGTTTATATTTGGTTTTCAGACATCCTTCTCAATATCTATGTTTGTCTTGTAAAACTTCACTAATTCTCAAATAAATACAGATCTATATGTACAAATTCCGTTACTGACTGCACAGATGGTAATGGTAGAACAATTTATGCATAAATGAGAGCTTATTTATTTACAAATTGAGATTTCATTAACTCCAACACTAAAAATGTGGCCATGCTATACACTTTCTGATGCTGGTCACAGGCATCATCACATCTTCAAATAGACTAACTCCTGTCAAAGTTGCAAATTATTTAAGACTCTAAATAAACAACATATTTATTTTTTCATCACAGACTGTTTTGAAGATCTGAATTTCCTTGAGTCAAGAATCATGAACAAGGAGTAAGTACTGTACCCAAATATTTGCCAACCTCTTTGGCACTCTACCCTTGGCTGTTACGGCATTTGATTATTGATGTTAATGGAGACCAGCAATGAGTGGTGTTCCTCAGGGGTCGGTACTGGGACCAGCACTAATGTTTAACATCTTTGTCAGACACATGGACAGTGTGATCGAGTGCAACCTCAGCAAGTTTGCTGACAACACGAAGCTGTGTGGTGCGGTTGACACGCTGGAGGGAAGGGATGCCATCTACAGGGACCTTGACAGGCTGGAGAGGGGGGCCACTGCCAACCACATGAAGTTAACAAGGCCAAGTGCAAGGTCCTGTACATGGGTCAGGGCAAGCCCAAGCCCAAGTACAGACTGGACAGAGAATGGATAGCAAGCAGCCCTGAGAAGAAGAACTTGGGGGTACTGGTGGATGAGAAGCTGGACATGAGCCGGCAGTGTGTGCTGGCAGCCCAGAAAGTCAACCTGACCCTGGGTTGTATCCAGAGAAGCGTGGCCAGCAGGTTGAAGGAGGGGATTCTCCCTCTCTGCTCCACTCTACTCTTATTATACCCCACCTGGAGTATTGCATCCAGCTCTGGGGCCCCCAACATAAGCGTCTCCACATCTTCTGTAACCCGTTACTACCTCCTACTTTTGTCATTTTTGAAACTGTCCACTCCTGCATTATCTCCTAGTTCTCAAATGACTCCTCCAGGATGATTTCTGAAGGGTGTCCTTAACTCCACTACACTTACCTCTAGTATTCAGTATATAAACCTCATCCATCTCTCTGGCAGAGCATTTCAGTGACTTTAAAGAGAGCTGAAAAGCCATCAGCCTGACCCTAGTCATACAATGCTACTGCCAGTGCTGACAGGACGCAGGGAGAGAGTGAAGCCAGGCAAAAGTTACACATGTGCAACCTTGAGTAGGCCTCATGAGAAAGGGAAATGTAAAGATCTTCCAATACCTGGGATACACAGCTGCATCGCTCTAGAGTTAGCTTGTAGGAACCTCCAGTAGTAACTGTGGATGGGCAACAAAGTCTAGGCTGGATTCTGAAGCCAGCTAAAACATGCTGAATGCATGGCCAGAGTAATTTACCCAAGACCATATAGAGACCAGTAGCACATCCCAGTAGCAAGCTTTCAGAATCCAACCCCAATGTTCTTCACTGAGAAACACTGCGTCCTGTGTTTCTTGTCGGTAGGGACATTTGAAGATCAGGTTTTTCAAAGCAGTTCCAGAGTCATTCTTAGAGCTATCCACTAATATATACATTTTAAATAACCTGGAGCCAATGGATTTTTCCATTGGTAATAAATGGCCTTTAAAATTATTACTGTGTCACAAGTCACCCCTGAAAATATTTCTCATGTGTGAGCATCCAAAGCAAACAGCTCATCTGGGGGATGGAGTCAATCACTTTGTGGGGTTTCTTCTGTGCATATTTCTTCAATTTTTTTTTTGCCTCTTGCAGAAAAAGTATTAAGAGAGAACTGAGAGGCAAAGAGTGAAAGAGACTTCTGTGTTTGCTGTTGAGATATTTCCCCCAAAAGAAATCTAACCTATAAGAAGGTGACCTATCTTTCTTCTACTATGAGACATCTTGCCTCTTACCCATAGTGAGTAGCTGAACTTCCACTCAGGCTACCTCACTTACACTGGGGTTGCAACGTTGTACCACTGCAACCTACCTTCATTTTAGGCGGGCTTTGCTTCTGGGTAGCATCGCAAAATCACTGTCCATTTACTGCTCTTAGCAATCCCCACCCTCTTGTCTTGCGTAGTGAACACCTAACAGCATATTGACAGCTTGGAAGTGCTATGCGCTGCATCAGGATTCAACAGCACACACAGAAAGGGAATATTCAGCACTGAAATTTATTCCTTTTGGTGTAGACCAATTCAGTTATGAAGAACAGTGCAACTAAAATGCTACCAGGAACGTATTTTTTATTTCAAAACATGCCTTAGGTAATTGAGAGTAATTACTACAACTGACAGTGGGAAACAACTCCACAAATTAGTCTTTGGGTTTAGATCTTTGTGTGTCATACTTCTCATAGCTTTACCTTCTTTCTCCTTTCTACTTCTCCTGCTTTAACCTTTGTCTCTCTTCCCATATTGCTTCTTCTACATGGTTTTTTACATGTTTTCTGCAGCACTCCCAAATGATGGGAGCCACCATGTAGGGCCTTCCTTTAAAGACACTTCCATTCCTTTAACAGGTCCTCTGACTACTAACATGAAAATGTATTTTGAACAGTTGGAAACCTTTGATTTGCTATAATATATAATTGGAAAAATCACAGAATGGTTGGGGTTGGAAAGGATCTCTGGAGGTCATCTAATCCAGCCCCCTTTCTCAAGCAGGATGAGCTAAAACAGGTTGCTCAGGGCTGTGTCCAGTTGAGTTCCGAGTATCTCAGAGGATGGAGACTCCACATCATCTCTGGGCACACTGTGCCAGTGTTTGACCGCTCTCAGAGTAAGGAAGTTCTTTCTTACATTCAAGTGGAATTTCCTGCATTTTGGTTTGTGCCCAGTGCCTCTTGCCCTGTCACTGCCCCTTGCCCTGTCACTGCCCACCACTGAGAAGAGCCTGGCTTCCCCCCATCAGGTATTTATAAACACTGATAAGATCCCCCCAAGCCTTCTCTTTTCCAGGGTGAAAAGTTCTAGTTCTCTCAGGCTCTTCTTGTATGAAAGAGACTCCAGTCCCTTAACCACGATGGTGGCCCTTCACGGACTCACTGCAGCAAGTCTGTGTCGTTCTTGTTCTGGTTAGTCCAAAACTCCACACTGAAGTGGTCTCACCGGTGCTGAGAAATTGCTTCCCTCAACCTGCTGGCAACAATCCTGATGCAGCTCAGGATTAAGTTGGCTTTGGCTGCAATGGCTCAGTGCTGGCTCATATTCAATTGATGTACCCCAAAACGCCCAGCTCTGCCAAGTTGCTTTGCAGCCCCAGTATGGACTGGTGCATGGAGTTGTTCCTCCCCAGGTGCAGGACTCTGCATTTCCCTTCACTGAGCTTCATGAGGTTCCCCTCTGTCCACTTCTCCAACCCGTCGAGGTCCTTCTGGGTGGCAGCACATCCAACTGGTGCGTCAACCACACTGAGGAATTTTGTGTCACCAGAAAACTTGCTGAGACTGCACTCTGCCACACCACGAGGATCACTGATGAAGATACTAAACGGTATTGGTCCCAGTATAAACGCCTGGACTACACCACTAGCGACTGGTCTCCCGCTGGACTTTGTGCCACCGATCAAAACCCCCTAGGCCTGGCCCTTCAGCAAGTCTTCAGTCCTCCACAGTGCCCACTTTGCTAAACCACACTCAGCTTGTACATGAGGATGAGTGATTCACATATATGAAAATCCTATTATGCTGCAGCTCTTTTTTTTCCTATTCTTTCCCCATTCTAACCATGTTAGAAGGGATATTATCACATTCCTATACATACCTTAACGTGACTCCTGACATTCCCAGAGTGGGGGCAGGAGGGGGATGGGGTGTTTGGATGGAGGAATCCACCCTGTGGCTGGTAGAGGAGCTGTGCAGTTCAGAGGGCAGTAATAGTTGAGCCTTCAATTTTGCTTCAAGATTTGAAATCTGCTAATTGGTAGTTTTCTCCCAAGGATGCACCCACACTTCATTTATTTCATCTGTTGGCTTCAGGGCAGAACTGAAATTCACAGGGAACATAGGGGAGGCCATGTAATTTCTTAGTTACAGGCTTGCAAAACCCTCAAGTTTTGCACATCACAGAGGCTACGACTGAAGCTGTATTTCAGCAGCAGCAAGAGGTTGTGGTCTGAGGGGAAGGGGTGTTTGTTGGGGTTTTTTTTTTAAGCCATGGCACTCATTTGTTCAGGCTTGAGTCCATCAGTCAGAATTGCTTTGTGACATGTCTACAAAAAGCAGGGGACCTGCAGCTTCTGCTTACAAAAGTTGCATGTATAATAGCCCATATGAGGTCACTCTGTGACTCTGATTTTTCACTCTGTGAAAAACTATACTTATGCTGCACTTGCACAGCTTTTTCTTGTTCAGCTGGGAAAGGGAGGCTTTTTCAATTCTCAGCAAAATAGGAAGACTTCATAAATTACCCATTTTCTGAGCTATCACAGAAAATACAATGCATGTTAAGGAAATTAGACTTTCACAGGGCACTGGACTTAGGAACAAGGAGGAGTAAATCTGATTTAGAAAATGAAGAACAGTTCCTGAGGTTCTGCCAGGTTTATCAGATAAATACTTTGCTATAGCTTTTATAGATGTGAAATACGTAGCTAGTCAGCTCTCAGTTGGAAACTGACCAGTGGCAGGGCTAACCCAATGTGAGTCTATAATTTTGAAGGTATAAATCTAAAATTATTATAACGTATGAGTTTGGACAACATACAGCGTTCTGTAACTATAGAAATTCAGCAATCATTGAATGAACTACTGTAGTACCTAGATCTTCTGGCAGTCAAACACTTGCCTGTGAATCTGACCAGTGTAATTCTTGTGGAAAACCCCCATGTGTTTAGAGTCACTTAGCATTTGTCATATTGGAGTATAGTCAGTAAGATAGTACAAAACACAGAGAGAAAAGCAACTGCATCTCCTATCATAACAAAACCAAAGCCATTTATTGCCTTCAACCTGGAAATCAATGGGAAACACATACCTAGATACCCTTAAATCCATGAGCTTAAACTATGTTGAAGTTAACTTTCTCTTTCATCCTCAAGCAAAGGCATTCCCAAAACCTCTCAAAACCTTGTCACAGTCAGATGTCTAGCAAAAAAAGCAAAGGCATAACACAGTATTCCTGATATTTTAAACTAAAGCTGTGAAGGAAAATAATGTCTAAAATGGTCCTGTCTTTGTACATATCATGGTTTAACCTCAGATAGCAACTAAGTACCACACAACCATTTGCTCACCTACCCCACCAGCTCCAGTGAAAGAGGAGAATCAGAAGAAAAGACATGGAAGCTCATGGATTGAGCTAAGAACTATTTAATAATTGAATATAAATGAATAAATTAGTGATACTAATAATATCTAATTAAAATCATTTTAATGATTTTTATCATTAAAATAAATAACAGTTGCTCACCACCTACTGACCAATGCCCAGCCAGGTCCTGAGCAGTGAGAGTCAGAGACAGAGAGCCCAAGAGCAAGAGTGATCACAGCACTCAGCGAGCCACACGAGCGAGACAAAGCCAACCAAACCACCAACTCCCTAACAACAACCACGGACTCCCAGCTTATATACTGAGCATGACATTCAATGGAACGAATTACCCCCTTGGTCAGTGTGGGTTAGCTGTCTGAACTGTGTGTTGTTCCCTGCCCCCCTGCCCAGCACCCCTTGTAGTGAAGAAGTTGGGAACACAGGTGCAGTATCAGAAGCTGAAAAAGTCCTTGAATTGGTAAAAACTCTCCTTAGCAACAACTGAAACCACCAGTGTTATCAATACTCTTCTCAGGGAAAATCCACAACAGCCTCATACCAGCTACTGAGAAGAAAATTAACTGTCACAACTAAAAAACAGCGCAGTGCACCACATCAAAGAGAGCAAACAACCTTTGTGGTTCACTCTTCCACATACCATCGCTCTGTGGGTGCAGTATAGAAATGGGGTTAACACAGAGTTTCTGAAGCAGCACACTCATCCTCTTTTCTGATTTTCATATCATTTTCTTACAAAGCTGACCAGAGGGAAAAAACGTGTGGCTACTATTATCCTCTTCAAGGTCTTATAACAGCAACGCAATATATCGCTTTAAAAAAATATTCTTTAAATGAACAAGTTGCCCTCAAGGCTGAAGACTCGTGAAACCTCCCATGCTAGATAAAACCACCACTTTTGGTTTCAGCTATGGCCCCTGCTGTGACTGCTCCTTTGAAGTGCTCACAGGTAGGGGCAGCTCAGCAGAGAGAGCCCTGCTGTTTTAAACCAAGGAGCCTGAACCCCAAGAGATCACTTTCTGCTTGTTCTGGAAAACCTCCTGCTGAGCAGCAGGCAGAGACACTCATAGGAGGGTGATAGGTACATTGGAAATACTGTAATTGATTAAATGACATTTTGCATGGGAAAGAGGCTCGCATTTAAGCTCATTGCACCAAACAGTGACATAGCTATAAACTGAATTTTAACCCGTGTTTTAAGGCTGGTAGCTTACCTTTGCTATGGGAGTGAATTTTTAACTACACCTGAGACTGAAGATGTTGTGGTATCACCTACCTTTGAAGTAGATATAGAGATGTGTCTCTGCAATGAGAAGCTAGTCTTTAAGTCAAGTTCCAACTAAGCTACAGCAAATTTAAAGCCAATATTTTAAGACAGCAGGTGTCTTTGTCTGCAGAGAGAAGCTTCAACCCCAGCTGTGACTACTTCAAAGGCATAGATGCCACAGCTGGAACTAGAGCTAGAATTAAGATGCCAGCTTCCACACACGCTAGGTTTTATGATCCAAAGGTTTCCAGCATCAGTTAATGAATGAACACACTTTAATAAATTAGAAGCCATCTATAACACTAATTTACAATTTTAAATATAGGTACGCTGTAAAAAACTATTTAGATTAAATAGATGTTTTAGCATTTGTGAATTATTTACATTTGTCAGAGGCCTTCCTTTCCAAAGGACCACAAACACCCCTCCTATAGTTTGTAAGGTGCTGAAACTAAGATTTGCCCTTATTAGCATATCAGGTAGAACTGTTCCTATGATCAGTCAAGGCCTCTGAAATATTTAAACAATATACATAGGAATGACTTCACAACCCAGCAAAGTACAGTGTTCACAATGAAAAGGCTAGTGCTACTATAAAGAGAGATAGAATTAGTCCCAGATTTTGTTCAGAAATAACCAAAGCACTTCAGTCCCACAGCTGGGTACGTGAAGGGGGAGCTAAGAGTGAGACTGTGGCTTTTGTCACTCTGTAAACGTGGCGAGGCCAGTGAGAATGAGCTCCTCACCACAAAGACACTGTTCAGGCAAAGCCCAGTTCACACTGGGGGAAAGCACGGCTTTTAAACAAAAGTGAGTAAATTAAAAAATCTCTATGATACATGCTTAAATAGTGTTTCCTTTATTAATCTACAGATCGCCCCCCTATCTTATCCCTCATCCGCAGGTACGTAGTTCTGCCATTTTCCTTCTCCTTCTGATTTTGGAGTCTAAAGAGAAGATCTAGACTGGGGCAAGGGCCACAAAAGGAAAACTCCTTGAAGATCTGCTGTCTACAGGGAGTATTGAACCAACAGAAAAAGTGGAAAAGCATCTTAAGAACAGGCTTTTGGGGGGCTGTCAGTTCCATTTTTCGCCATGGATTTTATTTCCTCTAAATCAAAACTCTACTTTTAAGAGTTTGCCCTTTTATTTTTAATGAAAAAGCTGAGTCAATAATTTACAGCCTGCTGACAAAAGGTCTCTTAAAAAACTTCTTAAGATTTCCTTGGTGAAGTAGCTTTATTTTACTATGTCTTAATTATTTGATGAACAACTCATTCTAGTTTATTTGGCTTTATTTCACAGAATCATAGAACAGTTTGGGTTGGAAGGGACCTTAAAGACCATCTAGTTCCAAGCCCCCTGCTATGGGCAGAGGACACCCTCCACTAGACCAGGTTGCTCAAAGCCTCATCCAGCCTGGCCTTGAACGCTTCCAGGGATGGGGCATCTACAGCTTCTCTGGGCAACCTGTTCCAGTGCCTCACCACCCTCTCCAGGAAGAATTTCTTCCTGATGTCTAATTTAAATCTCCCTGCTTTCAGCTTAAACCCATTACCCCTTGTCCTGTCGCTACAGGCCCTTGAAAAAAGCACACCCCACCACCCACCCCCCAGCCTCCTTGTAGGCCCCCTTCAGGTACTGGACGGCTGCAATAAGGTCTCCCCGAAGCCTTCTCTTCTCGAGGCTGAACCAGCCCAACTCTCTCAGCCTGTCCCCATAGCAGAGGTGCTCCAGCCCTCGGAGCATCTTCATGGCCTCCTCTGGACTCATTCCAACTGGTCAATATCCTTCTTATGCTGAGGGCTCCAAAGCATAAGCATTTATGTTTTCTCTCCTTCAGAAATAAAATAAAAAGAGGACAAGAAAGTAGGGAATGGGATGAAATCAGGAGGAAAAACTAAATTAAACTGGAGACAGCTCGATGCTTCCTAAGAGTCCTTTCCACATACTCATTACACCTCCCATTTCCTCCCTTCCTCCTCTGGGCACGAGCCAATACTCCATTTCACTAGCCCACGATGAGAAGCAATATAGTGTTTGCTATCTGGCCAGTCTGGAATTACTGTCAATTAAGCTGCTCTGTGCAAGAGACATTAAAGAGTATCTGTTGTTCCAGTCTGGGGTTTACATTTTGTCTACAGCTATGTAGCTTTATCAGCCTTTTTAACAAGGGCAGTACAATGTCTTTGGAGGGATTATATACTTGCCCTTTTCTTTACCATGACTTAAAGTATAATAGAGACCTATGGAGTAAATATAATGTCATAATAACTGGAGTGGCTCTGCTGATGTTATTAACCATGAGCATGTAACTCAAGTGGCTTCTGAATAGCCACAAAGCCCCAGGAGTGAAATACAGCTCTGTATTCACTTCACAGCCATCTGTTATTATTAAAGTATGTTGGATTTTCCAGTTAATGCTGAAAGTTTTAAAGTAAGGCATCACTATGAGATGTTAGAAAATGATGGTACGTGATTGAGGGAGCAGGCAAAAATTGTAACACACTGGTACTAAACATTAGTTTTATTTTACTTTGTCACAGCAAAGACATGCTTGTAATGCTGATTACCCATTTTTTTCCCAATGCAATATTCTTTTTCATTCTAATTCTTCATTCCGAGCAGTTTATGTGCATCCCCCATAACCATAGGCTGCATTAAGGAGGAGTGGAAAACACACAGTTCAAAGCCATTATGGCTCTCCCTGCTCTGTGGTACAGAGCTTAGCTTGTGTGAGTTGTTGTAGCTTTATTAAGGTCAACATTCCAGCAACTGGTAGACCATCTGATGCTCCTGCAGTTTTGATCTGAACACACTCATGATTTTCTGCTCATGTTTTCCCTCACATACTAAATGCTTACATATTAAAAAAAAAAAAAAAAAAAAAAAAAATCACTTAAAATTTCACCTTTCAGTTCACATCAAAGCACTTCTTAAACAAAAGGTTTTACTTTTAAAGTACTCTGCCCCCTGGGAAAGCAAGACAGGAACCCTGGCTGGGAGAACAATGTTTTAGCAGACATCAATCCTTAAGCTTTTAGCACAGAATTGGAATTTCCTGCTTATTTTCCTGCTTCCCTTATTACACGGAACATCACTCTAGTACTATTTTTAGAAACTGAAGATATTTCAGGACAAATTATTAAAACCATGAAATTAGTCACAACAGGGAGCTTTAATCACTGAAAGAAATCAAAGTAATAATCTGGTCTAGGTGGAATTCACTGTTTTCTTTTATAATAGTAGTATGGCCAAATGTCTCAAGTACAGCCAAGGAAGACTAGTCTCTGTCAAGCCTCTGCAGTTACATGGAAAGGACTGGGGGCTGAGGTGAAAACAGGCAGTAGAAGTGTAAATCCAGTCGCTGATGGATGTGGTGTGGAGACGAGAATATGGAGCATTTTTAAAATTTGGGACACAACCAGATCTAGGACTGGAGTTTGAGAGTGAAATAGCCAGAGCTTATTTATTACAGGAGTCTGCAAGGCATTTGGGGTTACATGAAAGCTGCTGCTGCTATGGACAAACAGCTTAATGTTTGTTTGAGGCTATATTAAACTAGTGCTGGAGTTAGCATACAGTTCTCAGTAGAGTAAGAACTGAAAAGGTGCTTGCTGTCCTTTTGTGTGAGTTGGGGACTGAATCAACAGGGTCCATGGCCAGACACGGGCATGGCTGTGGCTGAGCCGGAGACTGAAACTTGTATGACATAGTTCATTAGGTAGGGTCTGATGGCCCCCAGCTGAACTGAAGTGGGGCTCCTGGGCATAGGCAGGGGTGGGGAGAGGCCCCAGCTGGGGCTAGTCAGGGCCATTAAAGCCCATTAGTGCCCTCAGAGCCTCGACAGTAGATGATGAGTAGTTACAAGGGTCCCTGAGCTGCATGTAAGGTTCAGAATTGGGACTGAGGTTGAAGACGTAGATTGAGGAGATATCTTTAAACAGATTCACAGAAGAGAAACTGTGCCAAATAATTAATTGTGCCAGAAAATTAGGATGTGGGCTGATAGCAGTGGCATGGTTAGGTGTATGGTAGGTATCACTCAGGTATAGTTGAGGCTAAGTTACACCTGGGGAGTAAGTAAGTGGATGAGGATAGTAAGTGGATAAATAGGATGAGGATAGATTGTCTTGCAGTGTCTCTCTAGAGGGCTAAGACACATTTTTTGCCAACTGGGACTGAAAATCCAAATATTGGTTGAGCTTACTAAGAAGCCAAAATGGAAGGGAAAAAAAAAAAAAAAGAAAACAGCTTTCTGTTTTTTTTTTTTTTCTGGGTGTGAACAGGAACAAGTTGCAGATCAGCTGAAAGCAATGATGAGAAGCTTGGCTAAACATTGCTTCAGAAAAATATTTATTTTGTGTGTATGTGTCAATGGTCAATTTAGAATGGACAAATGCTGAATGTGGATCCCCCTTCCAAAAAGGTTTTGGTTGTAATTGACATTATTGAGTATTATATCTTACTAATATTATGATTGAAGCTGAAATCAAAACATCTGGGCTATAGTAATTCCAGTGATCTGTTGACCTAGATGGAAAATCTGCCAGTCTTTCACAGGAGATTCAAGTAATTCTGCTGGTAGCATTTTATATGTCAGCAAGGGCAAGCGGCAAAGTCTGCACTAATACTGTGGCGGTGGGTTAATTGAGAGAATGAGGGTCCTATGTAGCCAGTGAAGAACCATTGAACCAGATGTCTATAATAGAAAAAAATGATCAAATTATGCACAGCCTTTAATCAGAAAAAAACACGTCTTTAAACAAATGCAGTAATGTTTGCTCCAGTAGGGAAGGAAAGAGTAGGTCCTCAGACTAATCTAGCATTCCTGTGGAGGCATCATGAAAATCCAGTTTGTTCATTTTTTACTGTAACAGGTGTATCTAGAAACATTAAAGACAACTGTATTATAGGACCATGTTACAGGATTAATAATGTAAAAATGTATTATTACAAACCAGTTGCTAATTCACGTTAGCAAAATAAAATAATCTCCCCTTCTTCCAGCACACGCTCACACTTGGCAACCTTTAAGCTGCCGAAGTGTTCCTTCTCCTTTTGGTAGTGCCTTGATGATGCTACTAGTGACATCCAAGACTTCTGCAGCCCTCTGTCTCCAGCATGAAATTTCTATTGCTGTCGAAAGAGAATTTCTCTGTGGTTATCACTGACACCTTGACAGCAAGAAAGAAAAAAATATTATTGATGCACATGAATACAAAGATACTGCTAAAGTATCCTTTTCCCTGCAGTGGACCCTACCAGTCTTCATTCAACTGCCTTTCCCAGCATAAGGTTTTATTTGCAGATATTTTGGACATGCTTCCTTGACATTCAAATTTGTGTTGCTTAATTTAGGCATGGAAGTCAGAGTTTGGTTTTACTAGGCACAGTATCTGAATGTTAGACCCTTGGGATCGCATTTTTTTAAGTGTCACGTTAGGGCTACATGGCGAATCTTCAGTTCATTTTGCTATATTCCTTAATTTAGCCGAAGCATCTACCTACGCAAAAGTATATGCCTATGAATCATACCAGAATCACGCACTTATTCACAAAGTCTTTAGAAACAGCATGGTCTATTCCACCCCACTCCCTGTCCTTTAGTATGCTGTTCAGGTAGACGTCCAACATTTCACCTACGTCTGTAGCTGTCAGGCAGCATGAACGGAAATCCCAGGAAGCCATAAGATCTGGCAGCACTGAGCAGATATCCAGCCAGGACTTCTGTAGAGTTTAAGCTCTCCAGAAATGGGTACAGCTATAGAAGAGTGGTCAAAAGCAAGAAGAGGGTTCATCTGGGATTAGTCAGGAACAGACACAGACGGCAATCTAGGACTGGTCAAGAACATGGTTTTTTACATCAAGTTGGATAATTGAAAGAAAGAAAAAGAGAGAAAAAATCTGGAGGGTATTTTTTAATTTTCAGGGGCACTTAGCTAGAGCTACAGAAAAGCCATTTCAAACATGAATGCCTACACTGAGTCAACAGCAGGTTAATTCAAACACATAATTTATCTTTCAGGACCCTAATCTTAGTGATATGAATGTTCAAATTAGCAAATATAACCTATTCAGCAAAGCGTCTTCTCTTTCTCCCAAACTGTAGCATTTCTTACATTTGAATCTTCGATGTGAGTTCTACAGACTGATAAATCAGGACAGCAAAATATCCTGTGAGATTTACAGGTAGCTACTGTTTTTCAGTCAGACCCCTACAGAAACCACTGGTTTACTATGTGCTGTCCTCTGTGAAGAACTTTGTGTTTAGGAAATGTTGAGGGCTGTATTTCTAACAAAACCCAAAGAGGTAATTGAAATTATTGTTCTATAATCATCAAATTATTTTCTTTTGGTCGTTATTTGCTGATGATTCAAAAACCCCAACAATATGCATATAAAAGAATCAACTATGAAGGTACTTGCTGGCTTTCCTTTTCACTTTAAAGAATGACTACTAACCTCTAATACAGCATGGAAACCACCCCTGCAAGAATACCTGAAGCAATCATTTTCATCCTCCTATAAACTGGATTTCATTTATAACCTGTAACTAGTGTAATGCTGTTGGGCTGACAGATACTAAGGATGTAGCTGTAAACTGGAGTGCTTCGGTATACACTGTTCTTATTTCTAGATACATATTTCTCTCCTGCCTTGTGTAGGGTAATTTTATTCTCCCTGGATACTAAGAGACATATTTTAGGTTAGACTCTATCTCTGTGGAGGAGAAATTAAGCACTTGCAATATTATATTCATATGCAGATTATTCTAACTTGATTTGAATAGAGTGAAATTAACTTAAAAGTTGCTTACCTATTAGCTCCTTCCTGCCAGCAGATAGCAAAGAACAGAAAGAGCATTTTCCTTGAGTTCGATATGGTTACTCGCCTGTCATGCGCAACAGGTCTGCCAAGGTTGTTTTATGATTTGCTGTTGCAGAGAAGCAGCAAACCATCAGCGTAACAGGAGTAAAGAGGGAATTTTGATTCAGGCACTTAACTCTGAGTCAGATGTCTGCTGAAACAGCAGGTTTGCCTAGGGATATGGGGAAGATTGCCAGGCTCTGGTATATGCTGGAAAGAGCTATACATGTAATGACAACACCCTGGGCAGTGCTGGGCCACACAGCATCTCCCCAGATTCCTGGCAAGTAGCTCTAGCCAGCACCACATCCCCTGAGATAAGATATCATTTGCCTGGCTTCTTGTCTGCTCCCAGGATGTTGCTCATCTGGGGAGAAGGAGGAAGGTTATTACCTTCAGCTCCTCTGACAGCTGAGACTGAAATACCTAGGTATTCTTTAGGCAAGTGGAAAGCTAGAAGGCTTGAGCATCCCTTTTCACATTAGGAGACCAAGAGTCCCCAAAAGGTGTGCTAGATGACAGTCCCAAGATATTAAGCACTAGTGAGAGATTTAAGAAGTTAAATATTTTTCCTCTGACTTCCTCGAGTGCACAGGTATTTGCAGTCTACATTACAAGATGCAAGGGTGGAGATAAGCAATGTATCCTGATGTATAGACTTAAAAAGGCTGTAAAAGCAATTATACTGCTTATAAGAGAGAGACAAAAGAGAAAATAGTTTATATATATATATCTCTATATGGACATTCTGAAACACATGTATTGCAGGCAGAATTATATTTAAATGGAATGTTTTCAAATTTTGTGTATCCTCTGGGAGTGTCTGTGCTACCAGGATCTTCATGAAAAAGTAAAACATTTGTTTCCCATTCACATATTTGCTCTTTATTCCAGAAGAAACTCTCTACCATTTAGATGTGAAAAATCCCAAGAGGTTGCACAGAACCTAAGAAATGTAAAAATGAAAATAGTCACAGTGATGCAACCCTAAGCCTCTACAAAGTGTTAATATCATCCCGGGACCAAATTCAGACGAGGCATTGTAATTGAGTGGCTCCCATTTCTATAGGCACAACACAGTGCTTCAGGAGCATCTTTTTATTATTATGCTACCATAAGCCATTTTACATGCATTAAAGACTTTCCACAGTCATGCCCACTCACTTTAGTATTTAACTGCTTGGACTGAAAAAAGTGAAACCCTATCCCTATGATCAATTTGGTACATTTATGCTTTTCCCCATCTTCTTATAGAATACATGATTTCAGGTGAGTTTTGCAAAAGGCTATTTTTATTTGCTTAATAAGCATCTCTATTTCAATCCACTGTTGGCCTCATCTCCCTGTTCTATACTGTGCCATGGCAGACCTGCTCTTGTAGATAAGAAGGTGCTTGGCATAAACATGCCCAATAATATAAACAGTAACCGTGGGTACCAAAACCTCCCAGTAGCATTTTTCCAAGTGTCACATGTCTATGGTTACCTCTTAGGTACCCACAGCCCCTGTCCCTCCTGACAGCATCTTTTCAGCCAAGCAAGTCGCTGCCTGGCAATTTATTAGTGGTTCAAACTACATGAACATGACTAAATGAATACTGGCCTCAAGTGTGTGGACTGAGGTGGAAAACGCTATGCTTAAGCATATTGTTAATGAAGATGCATGGCACTGCCGTGTGCAATGTATGCCATTAAGGAGACATACAGAAAGGGTAAGGCAAGGAGGACGTAGGCTCACGCTTCACAATGTTTTATTCAGGGGCAAAGTTTTCACGCCACGCCTCACCAGGGAAGCTTTGCAGTGTAGTTCAGATTACATTGCGGCATTTGGCTTGACGTATCCCAAAACACTGTTGCTGTGTGAGTATGTTTTGTCTGATACGATAGACGAGTTGTGGGGAAAAAAAAAAAAGAGTGCCAAACACCAAATCTTTTCCAGGCCTTTCTCTGCACAGCATGGTGTCACGCACAATAACAAAAAACAAATCTCAGTTTTGCAACAGTAATGACTTAAAAGGGCCAATCTCTGTATTTGCAATCGAGGGTGAGTAAAAAATGTTCTTCTCCTACAAGATCATGAACATTTGGCTTGAGACACGCCTTAGTATAGTGCCATGCTTTTCTTCAGCCACAATGGGCTATCATTTTTTCTCTTTGTTAATCGTTTCCATCCAGTGCAATGTCACCTGGCTGGGATTCATTACAGCAATTCCAAATGAGATGGAGCTGTAATACAAATGAAAGTGTGTTCTGTGTATTCTAACTGTCAGCCTGGATACCTGCATTAACCACTACTAGAGAAGTGGGATTCATAACATATTCTCCAGGGGACATCTTTCCCAGATAAAGCTAGTTTGAATATCTTTTAATATTTTGTAGGTGGACTTGCAAAAAGCTGACATTTTGCAGCTTGTTAATGCAGTCTGGCACTAAGGCAATGTTTTTATTTGATATTTCTAAATCTCCATTTAACCAGCACAATAATTAATTAATTTTCATTGTATTTGTGTTTCTGTGGGGTTATTTGAACTGCTATTATGCTGATTGGTTAGTGTGTTTATACATGTAATTTTAAAGGTTTCCAGGGAAACCTAAAGCACTCTTTTATGAAAAAAAATAATTCAAATTAATTGTGCCAGTCATAATTTTTAAATAGTTCAGTTAATAGATCAGTTACATAATTATAATAAGAGAATACAGCCTTTAGCATTTATTATTATGTTCCTAACATTTACTTTAGGTAAGAAAACCAGAACACATCTCCTCCTACATGACACATTTGGAGAACCACAGCTGTAGTAGTTTAAATATGTTAATCATAAGAGCATGTTTTACGGAGGTTTTTCCCAATGTCACAACACTGAGTACAATGTTTCCATAGATGATCTTATTACTGATTCATAAAATTGACCTTTTTAAATGAAAAGTAAAAAAAAAAAAAGAAAAAGGGCTCCATTTTAGGGCAGTATCTGGGACGTATTTCAGAAAAGTGGTTACGCCTTTGCCTCAGACCCGGACGGTGTGTATGATGCTGGCGTCAAAACTGTGAGCCCGAAACCGCTGTGACAGCTGAAAGGTCAAATGACTGTTCCCTACCTTCCCCTCAGCTCTGCCTGCCTATGTGCATGGGGCGGGCTGACGCTGGCCAGCAGCGCGAAGCCCCATGGAACTGCTCACTCCCTCCACCCGCCCAACAGGGGAGAGGAGGAAGAACAAAAGGGACAAAACATCTGGGTGGAGATAAAGGCAGTTTAGTGGGGAGAGGGAGAGGGAGAGGGAGAAGGGAGAGGGAGAAGGGAGAGGGAGAAGGGAGAGGGAGAAGGGAGAGGGAGAAGGGAGAGGGAGAAGGGAGAGGGAGAAGGGAGAGGGAGAAGGGAGAGGGAGAGGGAGAGGAAAGTGGTGTGAAGGCAATCCCTGAGCAGTGGCTACTTCAAAAACAAAAGCCCTCCCTTGGTGTTTATTGCTGAAATGATGCCATATGGTCTGGGATATCCCTTTGGTCCACTGGGGTCAGCTGTCCTGCTGTGTCCTCTCCCAGCTTCTTGAGCACCCCCAGCCCACTCACTGAGAGGGCAGGCAGCGAAAAAGAGAAAGCCTCGACGCTGTGCAAGCACTGCTCAGCCACAGCCCAAACATGGGTGTGTTATCAGCACTGCTCTGCACACAAAGCACAGCACCACATGGCAGGATCCCAAAGTCACCTCTGATTGCTGCTCCATAGAAGGGATGGTGAGAGTAGTGAAACTCTCCCACTACTCTTCTGCACATGGTTACGGTGTTTGGGAAAAGGAAGATTTGGGCTCAAGTCCTTGGGGAATCTAAGATGCCCTTCTGGAAAGTACCCACAGAATGAAGACCGCCAGTGTATTTTGGTGAGAAGCACTCATCGCCTGCCCAACCACCATGCAGGACAACCACGCAGCAGAGCAGGCTGTGAGTGAAGAGCCCAGAGGTGCATGTGCTCAGCTGGGGTGCGAGAGCCCACCTGTGTTTTCAGTGGAGAGAGAATATAAGCAGAACACAGTAATGATCAAGGTACTAAGCAACAAACCTCCTCTAATCCCGGGATTAGAGGATTCATACATAAAACGGTGGATAGCTATCCTTCACTTTTCCTTAGAGCTGTGTGTCTGCCTTATGCTCCCAGCTGCATACTGCAAGCACAGGGATGCACCTCCTCTGCAGCCTGAGCGACCACTGAGGCTGCGCTTTCAGGGAGCTGCTCTTTGCTAGCGCATGGCAGCTCTGTTCAGCAAGCCTGAGATTTTGGACCCTACTTGGAGATACCTAACTTCTACAGGCACCAGCCAAAGAAGATCAGTCCAAGACCTGCAAAAGACCTACCTCCCTCCCGAGCAGCACCTGGAGGCCAGAATACACCTGGGCACATAAATGGCAAGGCACACCTGTATTCAGGCAACTTCAAAATCCAAGCTTATCTTCAACAGTGAGATAGCCCAATCAAGCCAGGTTCATGATCTCTTTCTTGCCTGTATCACTTCCCAAAGTGAACTCTCTGCTCTGCACTCCCTTAGGGTTTTTTTAACAATGTTATCTACTGTTAGATTTCAATATTACTTCTGCCCTATTTACTTTGGCTTTGCTTAATCGGGGGGGGGGGGGGGGGCGGGCAGCAGAGGTGGCTAAGCTTCCCCCCAGCCCAAACTCTAAAGTAACAGCATCTATAGAGATACATGTTACCAGGAAACAAAACAGTACAGCGCACTTTCAAACCACCATGTATCAGAACGACCTCGGGATTGCAAAGTCCCCCCGCATCTGATCACACTGTCACATGCGGTGCACATACCACCTTCCGCCACCGCTTCAGAATGAATGCACCGCTCAATAATCACCCCGGTAAACATTCAGAAAATAGCTTTAGGCCATGTATTGGGATAATCAGTGTTAAAGAGTCCTTCCATTGTACTAAATAGCCCATAAGGCATAATACTGACCTCTCTCAATACTAATCTTTTCTTTTTTTAAAAAATTATATAACGATATAAAGGTGTTTTTCTCTCTTAACAGGCCTGACAGGTGTCTGGATTTTCAGACTAGCAACCCTTCAGATGTCTATAGTCAGCACAGAGTCGCATGCTCCATGTTTTTTTCTTTTCCTTCTAGCAATTTTTTTTTTCTTCAGCTTGTTGTTTTAACCCCCATTTCTTAGTTGCATCCAACTGTTTTCTCTTGTTTTATGCATCCTCTGGACTGGGACTGATTTATGTTTGCAAATCATCTGGCACAGTGAGGATCTCTTCTATGATAGGAGCTCTCAAACATTTCTGCAAAACCAAATAAATATGCAAATAACTGCAAAAATAAGTAACTACAAAAACAGATAACCACAATAATGCTTAACCAATAGGGAATTGCTTCTCAATATTTTGGGACAAATTGTGCCATTTACAGTCTCTATGAAGAAGGATTTGACACATGAGTATGGCAGGGCCTTTGGACTGTAGTAATTGATTGAACAAAGCGTCAGGTGATATTGAACTGTTTCATGTAAAGTAGTGCAGTCAGAGGAGAGCTATTTAATATGATAGCGACTTTTGTTGTTGTTTCACTGTTGAAACGAGTAAAAGAGAGAGTAAAGATAAGATGTAATGGACTTTTCTCTCTTTTAACTATCTGTACTTCAGCTATTGACTTTGCTACCTTTTATTCCTGGCAAGTAAAATTTACCCTAGTAATAATCCCTTTAAATGCTGTGAAGTAGATAAACTTTCAGATGGAGTGTCTTACATTTTAACTAGTAATTTCATGACTCATGGAAATTTTAAGATTTTTGAAACAAATAGTTATACTTCCAATTCATCATAAATTAATCGTAATTTATTGCATCAGAAGCCATCAAGATGAATTCGGTTGACATTAATGTAAATGTCATCTGTATTTCCGTAGGTGCTCACTTACAATTTGTCTGCAGTTAAGTGTTAATCAATCATCACTTAAAATTAAGCCTACCCTCGATTTTTGTCCCCAGTATATCTTCTTGCCATAATAATCTAACTTGAATCTTGAGCTGAATGGGTATTGCTGCTCTGTTTGTGCCACTAAACTGCACTGTCACAGACACACAATTTAGGGGTGTGTATTTGGTCACCCTGGCACGAGCATCATATATGGAAAAAGTTACAGAACATAGCCAGTTAAATGAAATTCCACATTCCCCTGGTGTTAAAAGAGGTGAAAGGGTCTTAAATTGCATAGATTAAATATCATTTTTTTACAGAAAGAGGGAGCAATGTTGCTGTAGCATTGACCAAAGAGTTAAGAAAATCCTGTGAAGGGAAAATTTTTTGGCCCTAAAATTAGACACGGGAATTTTAAAAATGCCATAGCTGTATTTTAAATCAAAAAGGGTGAAAAAGACTTTTTGTAATCTTTTTAGGCAAGGTGAGGATTTTATTAATATAAATCACCCAAAAGGTGCTGAATGTCCTCACAGTCAGAACCCCGATAAGTTTCTGACAAGTCCTGCACTTCCGAGCCTTTTATCCTACTAGTTACCCCTAATACGTGTGTAGTTCTGAAGGACTCATGGATGTAGCCAGCAAAAGAGGTATTCAACCTCAGTGCTGCATTTCACACGCAGACAAAAACCACACTAAACAGACTAAAATAGTTCCCTGCTGTAGGCAAGGGAGAACTTGCAGAAGGTCACTCTTCAGGTGCATGTTGGGAAAGTTGCCACAAAAAGGGTCAGGGAGGAACGCAGTGAACCCAAACACACAAATATTACGTTCACTGTATGTGTAATTTTTATACGCAATAGACTTCAGCATTTATAATACGCACTGCCTTTGGGGGAGTTGAGGGAAGAGTTTTGCAAATAATCAAATTGTTCTTTTAAAGGACAAAAAATTTATATGTGAATGATAAAGAGCATAGAGATGACAGAAATCAGTTGCCTGTTTGTATTTCTGATTTCCAGAGAGTTAACTGAGCAGCATAGATTTAACCATTTAACCAAAATTCTCTATAGTTTTAGCAATTGTTCAAGCATACCTCTCACGGTAACTCCACAGCTGAAAAGAAAAACATATTTTCTCATTCTTCTAAAATTTGCATCTTCACATTTGTGCCCTCTAGTATTACCACACTGACAGAAAAATCAATGTGCACCTTCAAATATTGATTAAGGGTTGTTGGTTTGGGATTTTTTAAATAGGATCTGGGGGAATATTTCTAAAGAAAAATTGAAACTTGATTTGGCAACATTGATTATAGGATCTGTGAATTTAAAGGAATTTGGGCAGGACTAGGTCTAAGTGACATTGTTCAAGAGAACATGACCATCTTTACGAATAATAGGAATTATTTGGTGAGAAATTCTACCTCTTTCGCTGCCAACCCTGAAGTCTCTGGTACTCAAATGGTAAAAGTTGAAATAATTTTGGTGTTTGCTCCAAGGATTTACAGATCAGTATTATTTTACATGAGCAAAATAAGGAGCTCTGTTTCTAAGTGGGCCTTCAGAGCAGCCAGAATTAGAGAGGCCAAGAGAACTGATCAATGTTGCTTTGACAGCTACATCGATGGTGTCTACCAAGTATTGTACTAGCAATGGAGATCTTGGATAAGTGCCCTTGGGGTTAATTCCTATTCAGTTGTACAAGAGTTTAGTAAGTACCTTACTCTAAAGAAACCAAAACACTGGAGGCAGGAATTCAGTTTCCAGCTTTTCATTCTCTCAGCAGGAAGCTGCTTCTTTTTTTCAAACAGCTGAAATCAACAAGAAAATCAGCAAAATATTCAGCGAATGGACACGTTTGAGGTAGAGAAGAAGGGAATCATTTATACATATGGGTTTCCCAGATCTGAAAATTTGTTTTTCAACTCTACTATCACTCTCATTTCTTCCCCACTTACGGCCGCTTGCTAACAGCAAACCTTGTTCCATTCTGTCAGGGCTAACAGGAAACCAGTGGTACATTGCCCAGCAGATTCAAAAAGCAGGAAGACAACTCTGCCAAAAAATAAGTAAGTAAATAAATTATTTTTTAAAGCACTGATAAGTAACATCAGTAGAATTTTTATTATTGATGCGTCCATGCTCTAAGCAGCAGACAGCGAAAGACCAGATGACTCCAGTGTGGTTTGCAGCCTGCGCACTGAACAGGAAACCACTCAGCTTCACTCTCTGTTCAAAAGCTGCTGCTAACCTAAATTATCTTCTAGTTCTAAGAGTGGGGCAGTTGAACCTCAGATTTGTGTTGGTATTCCACAAACTTTGGGCAGCTCTAAGAGTGGATGCTTAGATACTAGATAAAATAAGTGTGCATTAATGCAGTCCTAATGTGATCCCTGGCCACATCTTCACTGGAAAATATTCCTTGTTGTTGTTTCTGAATACTAAGTACTGCCACTGCAATGATCCATAAATGTTAGTGGCCAGGCTAATACAGAGCTCAGGTCCAGTGGGTAAAGAGGCTGACGGCGAGAGAACCATCCTGCAGGACACCAGATTAAGGTCAAGACCCATTTATGTATTTCTTCGACACTCAAAGTATCTCATATATTCCCTATGGCAGAGCAATAGCAGGATGGAAGACTACCACATCAGGACTAGGGGAAATTGTTATACCTATTCTGCCGGCTGGCAGAATGGGAAGGGAGCCATGTGGGGTGGCACAGCTGCATGCTAAAAGACAGGTTTGGCTCCTATCTCCCTAAGCAAATTCAGCTCTCAAGCAACACACTGAATATGTTAAAGCACCAGTAAGGCTGTTACAATAGCTATATCTAAAGCGAATGTTTCCAGAATTAGTAGAGCTCTCAGTAACTGCACCAGACTTGAATCTGTAAGTGAGCAAAAATGTAAGGTTTGACTCAAGACTGTTCAACTCAAAATCTGCCAAATCATTTTTCAAATTTAATTATTATCCTTGCAGCTTTCACTCATTCCGTTAAGCTAGACTTTCTGAGAAGTTTCATAGAACAATGAAAATTTGTAATATTGAGTGGATTTTTTTTTCTTTTTTTTTTTTTTTTATGTCCTTAGATCTTGCCCTAACATATGTGCAGCAATGAATCTGGATATACATCCAAAAGGTAAAATTCTTTCAGTACTGAAAAAGGAAGTACTATAGCATATCTTTTAACTGTACTTATTACTCAGAGTCAGTGATAGTTTGTAACATGCAAGGTGTAAAGGATTATAAAAATTAAAATTAATTGTAAGAAAAAAGGAAAATAAATGGATACCAAATAAATAGAACTTGGGAACCTACTAATGACAAAAGAAAAAGATGTTTACTTCCAGAGTGCCCGCACTCTGTTGGCTTCGTGATGAATGTTATATACTTAAAAAGTCATTAATAAATCATCCTCTTCTTGAAGGCTGAAAACTTTACATTGGCTGATAACTTCTAGAAAGCAACTAAGGGGACTTTCCTTTTTCCTCTGCTGCTACTCAGGAAGAACTCCCCTCTTTTTACTGTCTGCTGTTCCAAAACAATGGGACTATGAGACAGGATCTCTAAATCTGATTCTATAACAGATTATGGTCAGTAGTAAGCACGTGTTTAAATCACACCGATTTCATAGGTAAAGCACTACTTCTTCTACTTAAGTCAGTGGAAAATGATACCATACTTCACAACTGTAACTGAAGACATTTAATGCAAAGCATATAAGATTATCTAACTAAATAGGGCACAACTAGCCAGATAAAATTACTTGGTATACCATATGTTTATTGTGTTATGCAAGGTTTGCTTAAATGCATTCAGTATCAGTATAATATAGAAGATTGAGATTTAGGGCTAGAAAAAGCAGTTCTGGAAAAGTAAAACACGTGTCTCATCTTTTTGCAAGTCTTTTACTCTCTATGGATAGCTGGCCATATCACAAAAGCTTGCCATAACTGGCATTCATTCACGTGCCTTTTTCACAGTCTGAAGCAAATCCTGTCTGGTTATTTGCTTGGTCTGGGAATTAAACCTGTGCAGTTCAGGAAGCTTCTACTTCTCTTGCCTACCCCTCTAGAGGTTAGAGGAAGATGCCAATATACTTCACAAGACAAGTTTTTACACTGTACTTTTGGACCAGAAAGAAAAAAGGTGACTCTGAAAACTTCTACACAGGTTCTTCCTTGCAGCATTTCCAGTCTCAATTTTTTATTGAAGTGGTTAGGAGATGCCCTGTCAGGATCACGAGGTTTATTAAAATATAACCCACAATACTTTATCACTTTCTGTCAGTGGCTGAAACACCACAAACAGTGACTGAAAAACCACTGTGCCTCCACAGACTCACAAAAGTCATGGGGAACAGATTTACCTTCTGCTTTCTCATTTAAAAAAGGTTTAAGTTTCTGACGCTGGGTTTTCATGTAGAAATTGCTAACCTGTCACCCTTTTAAACAGACTGGATTTTAGGTCACTATGAAAAGCAGGCAAGTTTGCCACAAAATGCATACAATTTTATTCCCTTGCAAATTAAAGAGAAATCAATTTATTCCCTTTTGTCCTTTGACATCAGGCATTCTCTGTCAAGTGGCAGAAACACACCCACGCATATGTCATAGAAATGTAACACCTTAGTATTGTTATAACTCATACACTGCATTTCTTAATTTCACAGAGGATGTAGCAAAGCAACAAGAAGATTTAAGCCTCAATAGATATAATCGGTCATAGAATCATAGAATCCTTTATCTTGGAAAAGGCTTTTAAGATCATCGTGTCCAACCCTTAATGCAGCACTGCTAATACAACCACTAAACCATGTCCTTTAGCACCTCGTCCATACACCTCTTAAATCCCTGCAGGGATGGTGACTCAACCACTTCCCTGGGCAGCCTGTTCCAATGCTTGACAGCCCTTTGAGTGAAGAAATTTTTCCTAGTATCCAATCTAAACCTTCCCTGGGGCAAATTGAGGCCATTTCCTCTTGACCTAGCACTTGTTACTTGGGAGAAGAGACCAACCCCCACCTCTCTGCACCCTCCTTTCAGGTAGCTGTAGAGAGTGATAAGGTCTCCCCTGAGCCTCCTCTTCTCCAGGCTAAACACCCCCAGCTCCCTCAGCCACTCCTCACAGGACTTGTGCTCCAGACCCTTCTCCAGCCCTGTTCCCTTCTCTGGACACGCTCCAGCACCTCAGTGTCTTTGTTGCAGTGAGGGGCCCAGAACTGAACACAGGATTTGAGGTGCGGCCTCACCAGTGCCCAGTACAAGGGCACAATCCCTGCCCTAGTCCTGCTGGCCACGCTGTTCCTGACACAGGCCAGGATGCCGCTGGCTGCCCTGGCCACCTGGGCACACTGCTGGCTCATATTCAGCTGTCAACCAACACCCCCAGGTCCTTTTCCACTGGGCAGCTTTCCAGCCACTCGTCCCCAAGCCTGTAGCATTGCAGGGGGTTGTTGTGGCCCAAGTGCAGGACCTGGCACTTGGCCTTGTTGACCCTCATAAAATTGGCCTTAGCCCATCAATCCAGCCTGTCCAGATCCCTCTGTAGACCCCTCCTACCCTCAGGCAGATCAACACTCCTGCCCAACTTGGTGTCATCTGCAAACTTACTGAGAGTGCACTCAATCCCCTCACCCAGATCATTGATAAAGATATTAAAGAGAATAGGCCCAATCCAGATCCTATAGCTCAAGGAAAATCTGACTCCTGCCAGCTGTAAGGTCTTTAGTTTTCAGTGAAAAAATATTGATGCCAGAAGGTCCAGCTGATTTCAACTATCTGGCACAAAGATTCTGTCCTCTTTCATCCCTGCACAACAGCCAGTGCACCAGAAGCCCAGAAACTGGATATTCAGGGTGATATAACAGTAAACAGCAGAAATACCCTCTCCCCAAGTGGTGGCCTCTTTGATGGTCTTCTACCGCCCACATGGCACGCAGCATTTCATATTCTAATGGCCCAAAATATACTGTGTAGCTGACAGAGTGAAATACTCATCTTCACTACCAAAATGTCATCCTTAAATAACAAGAAGAGCATTTTCTAGCTGCTTTGCAGTCCTCAGCTAGAACAGAGCAAATATTTGGGCATTCACCTTACATAAACGGAATGCCCACAGGACAGCAGTGACGCTACCTCTCCCTTCACTCTGCTGTGTAAAGGATGTGTTAGAAGATAAGGAGAGGGAGGGCTGGAATTTCTCCAAACCCTGGTGATTCATGCGTAACAACAGATTATAAACTAACCTGGACATCAAACTGTAAACTGATGTTGGATAGCAATAAATCACCCCAAAGGCTTGTGTCAAACAGACCCCTTTTAGCATTAAGCCATGAAGTCCATGGCTAATAGCTTCAAAGTTTACCATGTTTATTCATTTCTTATTGTTGAGGACAGAATAACTATTTTTTATTAACAGAAGTAAAAGGACTGCAATTTAAAATACTGATTGCTTTTTTTCATTATTATATTGCTACCACCTAATTATCCTCTTTCCTTGGCAATGTCATTGATTTAACTGGCCTTACTTCTGATTTGCACTAGCGTAACTAAACAGAAAATCAGACAACTAGTTTACATGAATAACTCTTCCTGTCCTGCCCTCCCAGTCAATGACCCTCTAAGCAGAGATAAAAGTACTATCTGTACTGAATAAATGAACATTCAATGCCATCTGCTGGGGTATACAAAGCTGTGCAATATCAGGCTCTTGCAGTTTTCAGACCTTAATAGAACAATAGTGACAAATGTAAAGAGGCTGTTTTGGTACAGACTGGCTTCTTTTAAAAACACAGCTGGAAGGGAGGATTGTGGGATGCTGCCCATCCTTCACACACCTGCACGGGGTGCAACACCTGGGTAAGAAGTCCGTCTGGTTTTCTCTCTCTCCTTGGCATCAACAGGTTTCAGTCCATAATTCTCCCTTCCTCTTAAGCATTTTAGGCTTAATAGAAGGACTTTCGTGCTCTGCTTTTGAAATCAGGCTGTTACGTAGCCGCAGATGCAAGATTTTGAGGCTACAGGCAGCCTAACCAAGATTTGCTTCAACAGTCCGTACCAAGAGCACGAACTGGACAAGCATACACTTGGGTGTTTTGCATTAAACAGTCACTGGATTAGAAGTGTAAATCAGGTCAGGGGCAGAACTCAGGAGTCTCTTATCAAGTGATCTCCTGTACACCAGCTCTTTGGCCCTGTAACCAATGCCCTCCTGTCTCTACCATGAGACAACGTCCATGGGCAGACAGGCACTACCTAGAACAGTTTATAGCCTGGTACCTGGATTGTTCTCAGTTTGGGAAAACATGAATTTGGAGTTTCTCAAGCTCAAACCAGGACTCCAATTTCCCAGGCAAGTGCTGTGCTACTACAGAAAAGACATCCACACAACTCATTTTCCAGTTCAGTCTTGAAAGCAGGAGGTCAGATTTTCTTCTGCCACTAAAGGAACAAGATATGTTTCTATTCAGAAGAGGGATTTCCCAACCAGAGCTCCAATCTCACCAGGGTGAGCCCTTACAGTTCTGCATTAAGCAGCAAAACTCAGAAGCGAGAGAGGAGTTCAAGCAGATCCTTCTCAGGGTATTTTCTATGGGCGGGCTTAGACATGCCAGTGGCCGTGAATCCCATTTCCACACAGCTACTTCCTCATGCATTGTGTAGGTCCACACACTCATGGGTGGATTTGATTCATCTCCTTTTGTTTATTACCTGTAAAATACTGTGCAGCTGGCAGATTTTTACTCCTTTATGTTATTAGTTATTGTATCATTTTCTACAGAATCACAACTGCTGACATTTTTTCTCCATCTTATACAGAAAACAGAAGAACTATTACTGCCAATACCCATCGTTCTGTAAGTATCACACCGTTCTTCCTAAAATTTTACTTTTCTTTTACTTCCTGACATGTGTTAATATCATCTTGGCTATAACGCTGGTAACAGAAAATGTAATTCTCACTGGTGTTAATGCAAAATAAAACATGAGAATTTTGAAGCATATATGAGAACTTTTACTTTTAGTGGGAGCTAGATTAGAGAAGTGTCTCACTAGTCAGTTCTCCATTTATGGCCTGAATTTAAAATACACCTTTATCATAAAATCATGTGAAAATAACAGCCGTTAAGCCGAACAAGTATGCAAGTCATAAACCTCAAGGTTTAATATGTAACCAATGCAGATAAAAGCTGAAAAGCTAACAGTATACATTTCAGTGTCTTCCCATTTGTATCTGAAAGTTGGTTTTGAGTTTCATGTAAGACTGCAAATACCTTACAAGTCAGAGAAAGATGAAAAGAAAATAGAGATCTGCTGCTTAATAAGCAAGTTGAACAAGTAAAAGTTGACTAAGGAAGGTTGATGCAATCAATACTTTGGCTCCTTCAAATTTCATAGAAAGATTAATTACAATCAGACATTGTATAGGATTAATACCAACTAGAAGGCAGTAACAGAGCAGAGCAGACCAGGGAAAGAACAGCCAGGAGAATATTTAGTTATGCTAAAGCCCTTACAGATGTATTTGAAATAATTTCTGAGACATTAATTGATTATCTTTGGGAACTCTCCAGGGAGTCCTGAGTTCCTAAAGCAATGGAAAAGAACAGTGGTAACCTCAATTTCTTACAAGAAAGCAAGCAAAACATGAGGGTTCATTGGATACCTGGAGAGACTATTAAATAAAGTCAGTCTGAAACCACCTTTTGGAAATAGTAAGTCTGATTATTGCTAACATGAACATGAGGAACATCGCAACTCCTCGAACCAAAGTCATTACCTTCCCCACAGAAATACAACCATAATGGGGAGGAAAAAAAACAGCAGATGTGATATAACTTGATTTTTGCTAGGTCTTTGACATTTCCCAGAAGACAGTCTCACAAGTAGAAACCTGAAGCCTGGTCTAGATGCAAATAAGTGGAGTGTTTGCACAACTGATTGATTGAAAAAATATCCACCCTCATCCTAGTTGACAGCAATCTGCTACTGAACTGGAAAGAGTTTTGCAGCAGAAGAGCCTGCGTACCCAGGTATCCTGCAGGGTTCTGTCTAGGGTGTGGTGATATTTTTTATGTACTGTTACAAAAAGGCGAATCTCGCCCCGAAACGTACTGTCAAGATCACTTCTTGGAGGTCTGACTGATGTTGTAATGAAGATGTGTACAAACCCATGGCAGGGGGGTTGGAACTAGATGATCTTTAAGGACCCTTCCAAGCCAAACCATTCTGTGGTTCTGTGAAACCGGAGCGCGTTCACAGGAAAGTAACAGTGGGGATATGAGGTTCCAAATCTTTTAAGTTGGTTGACAACTGGGGAAAGCTTTAAAGAACTGTATTTGTTTAGTGAGAAGGCTAAATACAATTATGGTCATTAAGTATAATACAAATTAAAACAAAGTGGATAGTAAATTTTTTCAGTGTTCTTGGAGGGTACAACACTGGTTTAATTTGCAGCACCTAAGTAAAAGCATGAACTGAAAGGACAGTTAATTACTGGAAGAAGACAGCTCAGAAAGTATTGATTACCTATTACTAGTGAGTTCAAGAAGAGATTAAAACGAACATCTGGAAAGATCCAAGTGTGCGGATGCACCTATACTGTCTCTGGTAGCAAAATATTACTTACAGAGACACTGTCTGCCCTCAGATGAGTTCACTCAGCAGTAATCTCAGCTCGGTGCTGTTTGTGTGTGTTTGTTCCTCCTGAAGGAAGGAGCTCCAGCACATAAACAGTGAGTATGAAGGGTGAAGCAGGACTCCAGAAAATAATCTTGAACAAACCCAGCACAAGTGTATAGACACATCCAGAGACATCCCAAGTCAGCACAACATTTCTGTGGACTCCACTGTTGAACGCATACTTGCTATCGCGCTCCCATGGGCTGCACATCTGCTAGCACAAATTCTCAAAAACAGTGCATGTTTTTAAGGCATGACATCTGTGATGAGCTAGTTAATATATTCTTGCAAGTAACATATGTAAATGATCTGCACAACACAAATACCCCATGGGTAATATTATTATGAAAAGCCAGTTTGTAATGTCTGCCATGATCATACAATTAAACAATCATATTTTCAAGAGTGGTGACGGGCCAAATTCAGAGAGACCTAAATTGTCTCCCAAACGGCTATTTTATGAATCTAAATAAAAAATTTAGATCCTCAAAACCCTTGCTCAACTACTTTCCAACCCTCCAATTCCCATCAGAATATTTCCTGTGCACCAAAATATCTGGTTCTGATAACCACATATTTCCAAATCTGAAATTAATCTTGAACTTAACTGTGTATATCTTTTTCTATCCAGAATAAAGATTTGACAATGAAGGGCAAGAGTGACTTACAATCTTCCTCCAAGGTATCTGAGGAGGTAGAAGGAGAGTATGAGACTGTAAGTTCTTCCACTTTGGAGGCCATCCATGCTTTGAGAATCCTTCCTGCCAAACCTCTACAAGAATCTGAATATGCAGGTAACTTTTGCTGTCTGCAGAAAGTGAGCCAAACCCAGAGGTAAAGAGGAACAGGAAAGGCTTGGGGTTTTCAGTCTGGATATTTTTTAAAATGAAATGGTCCAACTGAAAAATAAAATACTGGTGGGCAGGAACAAGGGAAGAGCTTTGTCTGCATTTTCATATTCAACAGCCACCCTTATTTCCACTATATTATGTTAAATTAATAATTACATTCTGCTTTTGTAGTTTTAATATTAATTTCATGGAAGAAATTCTATGACCCCATTCCACCTGGAATGTGCAAAAAACAGACTGGTCAAACCCACAACCATTTCAGAAAAGCCCACTGCTTTTTAAGACTAGAAACCTTTAAGATGGAAAACATATTAAAAAACACATGAAACTTTCCTCCAGGTGATAATCTGCAGTTGAAGAAATGTAGTATTCTTTTTTAAGGCATTCTCTGCTGCTTTCAATAGCAGTAATAAGCAATTACTTTCAGTGTATTTCTCAGGGATTCCTAACCTTGCAAGATAGCTGCATTAATCAAGTTTTGGTTTACTAAAGCCATCCTAAGTCACATTTAATGCCCAAACATACATACACAATTAATATCCGATTTACAGAAGTGAAATATCATCCTAGCCATCCCTTGCTTGAAGCCATTATAAACACTCTGCGGAGGTTTTAAATCATTAAAAAAAAAACGGGAGGGGAATCCTAGATGAGGAAGAATGGAAACCAGAAACCAAAAATATCTGAAAATACAAGACCAATATATGTATAAAATCTTGCTCCAGTTCATGTCAGCTCAGATTTTTCTACTGATTTTTGTGGGAGTTAGTTTGATGTCTAAACAAGTAGATAGCTTTTAATGTGAGTGAATTTATCATATTAGCAGATCACAGTCAGTCTGAACATCCAGATAGTCGACATTATGTTCCAAAGACTCATTTACACATTTTATTTGGAAATATGAAGTAAATTCCAAACATCGTTTTTGTCTTGGTTAGTAGTAAAGACTTTCAGTCAGCATCCTTTGTTGTTTATGTAAAACTGTCCTGAAATACCAAAAAGACACCATTTCTGTTTTCTTTTGTGATTTCAGAGAAAGCACATTAAACAAAAAGCTACTTTCTGCCTGTGTGTTATGCCCAGTAACTATGATGTGACAGGATACAAGAGTGAGGAAAGCTCTGAAAATGTATTTCGTAAAGGGAAAAGATGCTAACAACCCATTTTGCCATCTTTCCTAGACAAATAACAATGCCTTTGAGATATAAAATTAATGACTTGAAAACACATGTTAATGTACAACCTGTTCATTTCTTTTAGATAGCCAAGGGTGCAGTATTTATTGAAAGTTAAGGTAAAAATTAAAAAGCTCTCTAGAGAGTAAACCCACACACACTCTCCTCGTAAAACCAGACCACCACAGTGGCACTGCCAAGAACAAAGGTTCAAATCAAGAACAAGTTCACTAATCTATTCGCAGTTTAGGTCAAATGTCTGCCTTAACTGTGTACCAGCTTGTGAAGGCTTTTTATTTTAACCACAGGGAGGAGGTTAACCACAAAGCTATTACCAGGGTCATGCTTACGCCCTCAATGCAGCTACTAAAATAACGTTTAAATTCTGAAAAGGAAAAAATTTAAATGCTATTAAAATGGCAAGAACTGATCTGAAAAATGTATTTTGAACACTAAAACCTCCTCTTCTTACAACACAGTATTACTGAATTAGTCAGGCTTGCTTTTCTTCCTCTTTTACAGATAAACGTTTTTTAAGGCCTTCAGGTACCACTTCCCCAATGAATAGACAGCACACGTCTCAGCCCCCTCAACACCCGGCTGTAAGTAAAGATCTTAAACCTCATTTGCAAACAGATTTCCCTCTTTCTGTAATATCATTAAAGTTAAATGCAGTCTATTTAAAATCCTGGCCACATAACATTCGATTGTACAAGGTCGCACAAGTTCCTGTGAGCCGTTCCTGTTTCACACCGCACCAATGTCCTCGCCACTTGCTTTCACCCGGTGGCTGCTGAGGATCTACCAAGAATTAGAGGCATCCCCAGCAGGAGTAGCACTGTTTCTACTGGCCATAATTTCAAGGATGATGACTAACATCCCATCTTTATTTTGTTCCATTAACAGACACACACGCCTGTTCTGGAGGGGAGGAGCAAGCCAAGTGTTAGAGGTATAATTAAAAAAACTACCCGTTTCTGCAATCAGAAATAGAAATCGTTACTTTCATATTTAGCTTTTGTACATAAGCAGAGATTGCAGGTGATAGAATACACATGGTTTTCAGAAGAGCAGCTACTTTCCAAACTAATCATGCTGCAAATTTTGCAATACTGTTTCAACTAACATCAAATTAATCATTTACAAAAGGAGATATATTTTATCTCATGAGCTCCCTATTCCTCAAGGGGCAGGAAAAGAAACAATTTAAAAATTGTGCCTTCCTTTTCCCAACACTAATAAGGGCATAAGTGGGGGTGGGGTGGGGAAAACCTGTGTCTGCCGAACTGTTCTACTAAGAGTCTGCAAAACCCCTGCTATGCTTTACTTCTTAGTCTCATGATCTCATGCTTTTTGGCTCCCTGTTCTTCTCAGGCATTTGTTATGAATCTATTATAAAGCACAGACTAATAACTATTTTTAAATAGTAATTTCAACTTTAGAAATTCCTATTAAGGATTTACATCCCAGGGTAACTCTCTGCAAAAGCTGTCTGGCAATATTCTCCCATGAAGAATATGCTAATTATGTGGTATATCACCTAGCTTTTTTTTTTCCCCCACTTCTTTACATTTGACTGTAAATTTGCTTCAAAATATTATAATTTTGAGTTACATTTTTGTTTGTTCTGCTTTGTTTCTTGTGGCGAAGTTGCGGATACAGACTGCATTCTTATTCTTCAATAAACTAATGAGGCGTCCAACTAAAATTCTTTAATTAATGCTTTTACTCAATCATGAGATTAATTTAAAAGTAGGTTTCTATAGACTTTTCTATATTTTTGTATATTTGATATACTATAGATGTAGCAATATCTCATGAAGTCAACTACCAAAGGATTAAATATTGGATTAACCTTGAAAAGGAACGACATTTTTTCTCTTACCGTTTTCAAATCTCTGAACCATATGCCAAATACGGTCCAAAAGAATGCAGTTGCCAAGCCAGGAAAATATGACTCTTTCTATGTTGATGTAATGTCTGATTTTCAGACAGTAAATAATACATTTGTTCAGCCAGAAAAAAACAATGCAAAGAATTGCACTCAGATTTTTTTTTCTTTTAGTTCATACTACAATACAAAACATATAGCCAAATAATTCCTACAGATTCTGAGAAAGTAAGCACTATAAATTTGCAAAATGAAAGGTTAGCTTGACTCTCGTGAGCAAGTCCTGATGCAGCTTGTAAAAAAGCTGAATGGAGGGAAATTGAGTAAGCTATCTACAAGGTCTGCAGAAATCGGTAGGCAAGGTCCCACCAACAGTTTTGCGGTTTAGATAATGGTTCAAATTCCACCAGAATTTAGTAGGTTGGATTTACATGTTTGTCTGCCTCCATGAGACGTGTGCTGACATTAAGAAAGATGAACCAAAGACAGTGCATGTAAGTAAATTAAACTCCGCAGTTTGAGAATGCATCTTATACATACATTTCTAGTACATCCTGAGATAGTAGTGCTTATAGAGGACTCTATTAACTACACTGCTATTAAATGGATCTCAACATTTATTCTCATGCCCTGTGCTATTAGGTGGCTTTGCCACAAGATGGCATGAACTGCACAGATTTTTTGTCAATAGTTATTTTCTAGAATTGTTACACATATAAGATACCATTATTTTATTCAGAGTAATTTGCTATGGTGTACTTGAAGGAGTACTTAAGATGTATTGTATCTCTTTTTGCATTAGTTAGCATTTCAGTATGCAGAACTTACCAAAATATTTTCAAAATCCAAATCTAATGCAAACAGAGTAAGACAGGGTTTTTTATTAGTAAGACATCCTACATTCATTTAAATAATCAGTCATATTTTGGTAAATTTGAAAAAAAATTGATTTACTTTCATTACTTTTAAAGATTTTAATAGATTTTTATACCAAAATCAAAACAGAAAAACATGCATCCAAAATAACTTGATAAGCATAAAGTCTCTGAACAGTACTTAAATTTACAATACCTGAATAAATATTACACTCAAATATTTCATTCTGATATCCAGAGGTAAAACCAAAGAACACTCTGTTATATCAAGTATCATGACCATTTCTTTATTTCTTTTATTTTATAATTCAAGCTGAAAAAAAACCAAAACTTTTTTCCCCTGCTTTAAATGTACCTGATTCTTACTTATGTCTCTTATGAAATGAGAATGTCTGTGAGTGATATTAAAAAGATTTATTTGCTACAGCACAGGAAGAGTCTCAACATTTCTGTGATTGCCAACATTTTCTAAGTACACTTAGTCATGTGTTTTATAGGGAAAGCAGTACAAATGGCTGAAAATAAGATGCACCTGAATCCACCTTTAAGAAAGGCTAAATAAAGTACAGATCAGACAAAATCCACTTCCAATACACCTCACTCAGAACCCACTGGCCCCATCCAGAACAGCTAACAGAGAACAGGCACTTCAGTGAGTTCTGTCTCAGGTCGCGGCTCTGACTTGCATCCATTCCCACACACAACAATCTCCCACGGAACCTCCAAAGCTTCCAGCTTCTTCTAGGTTCACAGAAATTAATGCTCCCCATTCAGTAGCAGGAAAAGTTATGGAGATACAGATGTGATAGGTAGGATGAATGCTGTGGGGGCCTTGGAGCAAACAGTTGTGGAGGTAGAATCAGGGCAGAAGGAATGGGCCTGAACTGCCAGTAATAACAACAATACCGAAATAAAGCTATACCTTTTAACTGAATTGTATGGGTAGTGCTCTATTAACAATTATTAATAATTAATTTTAGGAGAAAGAATGAAAATACATGGACCCCAGGTAAGCAGAATCTCTCATCAATTAAAAATTTTATAGGCCATTTTGCCACTTAATATATTTGTACAAGCAGGCTGCAATTTTGCTAGCGCTAACTAAAGGCTAAGAAAACTCATACCTGCAGTCCTACATTATCTCACATACTTGCATTCATGGTTTACATAGACGTCTTTTATCCCTCAGTGATTTTAAAACAGCATATTCTGTATATATACCACATTAAGTATGATGCTATGTGCTCTAGAGTACATAAACCCTTTGACTGTTGACACAGGCATGTCTGCTTAATCTAAACTCTTTACATTTCTCTTAGTAAAACAAGGAAAAAAGCTCACACAGACTTTTGTTTCCTCCCTTTTCCAGGACCCTGTGCCTCCCCCACGGTAAGATCACTTAAGAGCTCACTTACCTGCAGTCCTTAGGGAATTCAGTTCTAATGACCGCTCACATCCATCTGTACTGCCCATGGTAACAAGATGACTGGAAGTGAACCGGCATCCTTTTACCACCTGGCTCTGTTTGGACTTTTTTACATTATGATATGAAATTACAGATAAGAAGATAGGAGCCGTAAGTGTTCCTAGGAGGAGCTCAGGCCTGCATCTTCAAAATCAACTGGACTGAGCCTACGACCACATCAAAAACCTAGAAATCTTGAATCTGGTTCAATCCATATATAAACTGTTGGGGAAAAAGTCTTCCACCAATTTCTATTGGTGCCTTAGGCTCTGTTCACCGTGATAATATTGATTTCATTGCCTCTTAAATCTTTCTGCCATTTTTTTTTGCTACAAATCAAAATCATGTCCATAGCAATCAACTGGAATGTTACCTCTTACTCCCACAGATGGATCGGACCAAGTTCTATTCCACGAACATACTTTCCTATGACATGCCCACAAACAAAAAATTAATCACTTCTTGATCTTTTAAACCCCAAATGATAACTACTACAATTAAGATATCCTCTCAAAAGGTCATCCAGGACTGACAAGCTCATTCCTCTGTGCCGACAATGACTGCCCTAAAAGCTATAAAGAAGTTCAAAATATGATTAGGATTACAGATATATTCAGATTATTCCTTAAGTTAAAACATGCCATAAGAGCATAAAAGGACAGAGTAGCTTCACAAGTTCAAAATTCTAAAAGTACAGAAATGAGAACGTTCTCATTCCGTTATTCTATAAAATTTCACTATTTGTTTCTGTTTGTATTATGGTGGCCAGAATGGTTCTTAATCCTCCCACCTGGCTTAATTTTGGTCTGTACCATGCACATGCCCATGGCTCCCTCCCCATGAGCTCTCCACTGAGGGGCAGGTCTGCAGTGCAGCATGAATGCCCCTCCAGTTTTACTCACCCAAGCTCTCCATGCTACAGCTTCCAGTTGGAGCTGGGCTGTGACTGACTGGTCTCAGAGCATGGGCAGAGCGGGCCCACATCTGCCAGAAAACACTGGGCACATGTTAGCTGTGAGTTTTCTGGGATGAAGAACATATTTTCCTGTATGTCTGAACTGCAGTGTGTTCCCTGGCTGGGCCTTACACACAGCCATATCCACCCAGAAATATCAACACTGGAGAGCTGTACTTGGCATAGGCTGGTGAAACGCATGTAAGTGGTGTTTAGTGGTACATAACACGGTACAGTAATGTCTTGCAAATGTAGAATATTATCCAAAATTACTCTTACAATTGAAGGACACCAAGAAGCTCCTGGACCTGAGCTAAGCTCAGCATAATCACATTGAAATGCTGTTGGAAAATTCCAGTGTTTTACTTCTTGAGCTTGCACTTACAACACAGTCCCTGCATCTCCTTTATTCCCTAACAGTTCTTCAAATTCTCCTTCCACTTCTCTAGGCCTCCGAAGACACTGCCAAAGCAGTATCAGCCACTTCCTCCAGAGCCAGAGAGAAGCAGACGGTTCTTTCACATGAGGAAAACACTCAGCCAAGCTCACACCTTTCCAGTATCAGGAAAAGTCACAAGGTACGAGTACATTCCTCATCCTCATTCCCTGGGAACCAAAACACCCTTTCCAGTCAAACCACAAGACTTACCTCCACCACACCTCTGCTTTTACTTAAGAAGAAAACAGTTATTCTTTAGACAGCTGTGAATAATTGAGAGCAGTGGTATTTTGCGTGATGTGACATCAGCATTTTTTAAAGAAAAAATTGCCAAAATAATGGTAAAGAGGTAAAGGAGTAGAAAAGCAGGCAGAACTTACACGAACGTTTTGTTTAAGGCTTGTCCTGCTTTTTCTTACTAATATTTAAAGGTTTTAAAACCATTTCTAAGCAGAAATAATTGCACTTGCCTAGCACAGTTGGTGAACCAAGTGACGGGGAAATACACTGACCACACTAGAGAGACAGAAATACACTCCACATGCCAAGGACGTTACACGCAGCAAAAGAAATGACTTATCTGCAGGCAGAAGTCTTGCTCCACCCCGTGAGACCAATGAATCCAGACTGTGAGTCACTTCTTGTGCTTCCATCTTGCCCTCCTCCATCATACAACACCCATGTTCATTCAGCATCCCCCCATGGCAGTGTGGATGAGCACTGAGCCCCGAAGCACAAACTGCTTGTGTCCAGCTGTATGACCAAGCATATGTATATGTCAGGCTATGAGCCTGGTTGCTTTTTTCACGTAACACAAGTATCTAGTCAGAGGAGCATGTGTGTATGCTGCTCACTGCCATGTAACCAGATGCACATGTGCTCTTGCCACATGACCAAAACACATGTGCATAAATGGGGCTGGTGGTGGACACACCCTGGGAACAGGAATGACACACATTCAGGGGTCACAGCATATAATGCTCAAACGTCCCTCGATGAAAACCTATTGCAGCCAGAAGTTTGGGTATAACTGAGCTGCGTCAGTCCTGTCCATCCTTCCAAAAATAGTTTCAATTTCATTTCATTAGGATGGAATTTAGCTTCATTTTACAAAGGTCACTACAATCCCGTGAGGGAAGAAAAAAAAAAAAAGCTATCAATGAAGTAATCTTCTGCTTAAAGTTAAGTATATACTTAAGGAGCGAGCTCTAAGTATGGGGTTTTTTTCTTGAATGGTGCTTAAATTCTTTCATGGATTAGGTTCCAAAAGCTGTTGGCTGTTAAGACATTTTATTAATATGAAGTAGCTTCATATTCAGATGTGTGATCTGATCTATAGCTGCCAAGTTCCAAATCCCATGACTCATCCCCTCCCTCGGTAGGGCAGCACATACATTGAAACCTCGGTGAGAATTGTCATAAGCTGTGTTTGCCAGCAGACATCAGCATGCAAAGTACTTGGATTTGAAAGGTCCTATTATAAAGCCAAAACATGTAATATAAATACATGTTGTTTCTTATGCTAGAATTAAAAGGCAGCAGCAAAAATCATAACCACCAAACTCTACACTGCAGTTACAGACACCAAAATATTTCTAATAGGTTTGGGGTTTAAGTTGTACTAGGGGTTTTTTAATCAGAAGGAGACTAAGACCACACATGATCTGAGGAAAGCACTTCACAGATCTCCCACACAAACACTTCACTCAAAATATTTCTCACTCATCTTCAGTCCAGTCTCAGCTTTGCAAGGATAAAACATACGTATGAGCTGCAGTGTGTAGGAGTACAGCGCTACAGCCATTATCTGCTAGACTGTAAGCAAAGCTGTCAAACCACAGATGTGACTTAGCAGCACAAGTCCTGTTCTCCAACAAGATTTGGATGACTTATAAAATTAAACACAACGTTATTTATACACTCTATAAATAGCCTCATAAAAAATATAGGCATGTACAGGACCCTGGAACGTATCGCAGAAGTTTTGGTGAGATGTAAACTTTCACATGCAGTGGTAAGCAGGCCATACAAGTGGCATGTCCCCTCGTGGCAGAGGCCTCCTCCATGTGGTTGCAGCACAGGCATGAGGAAAGACACCCCTTCTTGCTGAAAAAGTGTTCAAAAGCAGCTTTCAGGGTTTTCTATACTAGGTCTTCCTTTTGCATTCTGACTGATTTAGCAAAATAACTCAAGTCGTATTTTCTCAGACCGGGAGGTAAGCTAAGCAGGGACTGAATCCTGGAGCCTTCAAAAAACTAGTAGAGGCCTACCCACACCTCATGTTGCTGAATAACTTCTAAAATCAGTTCTTCTAAGTCTTTTATTATGAGATATGAGCTGCTAAAAAGCATGAGTGTGCATCAAATCCAGGACATCTAACAAAAGATGTGAGACACAGTACGCTGTCCCTTTTGGGGGCAGAATATTTGCTGATGAGCCCTTTCAGGAAAGGAAGATATTCCTGTTGACCAGGTGTATCAGGAGAAGGCAGAAAAATACTTAAACATCTACTTGAATCAGGACCATTCTCCATTTCTCTTTTCCTGGTTTGCACCTCCTTTCCTCTACACTTTCCATTCCGCCTCTATGAATGTTTCGCTTTTGAAACTCTTCAGGGGATTTACCTCCATTTATAGCTGAATTTAAAGTTCGTAATGAGACATTTTGGCATGAGATGAAAAGTGGTGAAGAAAGCTGATAATCATTCATATCTTTTCTCTCCTCCACCCAGAATAAATCCCTAACAAAGTCTTTTCTCATTTACCATAACGAATTCAGTAGATGTTATTCTTCTTTATGGAAGTCCATAACCTTTTCCTGCAAATAATTTATGCAAAAAAATAACCAGCCTCTGAATTTCTATAGCAGTAATAAAATCCTTCCCTTGCCAAGGGCTGTTAATTTTCAGTGATGATGTAATCAAAGTATTTAAGTACTCAAAGTGATTTTTACTTTATGACAATGAAATGTTTTGTATATAATTCTTTCTTTTCCAGACAACTATCTGTTAAGGAATTAAATGACGTAAGTAATCATCTTTGTATATATTATGACCATAAAAAGCATACACATTCCATGGCTGCACAGCCTCCCTTGTGAGAGTGTTTTAGCCCATTAGGTAAAAATACTGTAAGAATCATATTAACTTTGGGTCATAAATCCAATATATCTTTGATGCGTGTAGCATTTTCAATACCACTACTCTGTGAATGGTACGGTCCTGAGGTTGCTTGCAGAAATAAATACACACAGTGCAGCCACCTTCCCAAGTATCCCCATAAAAGTGTATCTCGTTACTGCCAGAAGCTGTGGATGCCTGTGAACGATGAGCAGCAGGAAAGACACCCTCTTTCAGAGAAACAGAGATTCCACATAGATTTTTAAAAGCAGAAAGCTGAAATGACGAGGTTAATAGAGCAGTGCAATAGTACTACTCTGATGCAAATACAAGGCTACCTCAAAAATAATGTGACCCTTTTCAAGTAGAGAAATTTTTTAAATGACAGATTTTATACCCAGAATGAATCTCACCTATTATCCCCCAGCTTCCTTCTCCTGCGCCTGCCTCCTTCCCTAGGGCCTCTCACAAGTACTGCAGAATCATTCACCTCAGACAAATGGCAGCTTTGCCTGCAAAACAGCACTGGCAGTAACCGAGGGGGCCACCACACTGCTGCTCAGCTTCCCCCACCTGAAGCCCTTGCCACCCCCCCCCCAGTGAGGTGGGCACCACAGCATGGTCCTCGCCACCCTCTGAGCCCACCTGCCCAAGCTCACACCCTGCTATGTTCTCGCATCCCCTGAACCATGGGCAGCCCAGTAAGCCCCAGTACATCCCCCAGCACATCTCCCACTGGTCTCAACCTTCAGCTCACAGCCCATCTTCCGCACGGCTGCTCTGCAAAGCTCCACCAAGGGCAGCTCAAGGCTCCCGGCACCGCTGAGACATGTGTGCTCTCAAGGCCAGTGATGCTGAAGCCGCAGCTTCCTGTTTGAGAGAGCCTAAAGGTCTCTTCCCTCCCTCCCCGCACCTTCAAGTCCATCACTTCTCCTCCCAGCACAGCCGCAGCAGCCCTGCCACCGATGACCCTTGCACCCTCTGGCCAGGAGGCAGCAGCTGAGAGGCAATGCTGTGAATTCACCTACAGACATAAATAAAGCAGAAAGCAGTAACTTTTACACAGAGACTGGTAAAGGGGTTGTTTGGGGTTTTTTTCAGATCCCAGTTTCTGTAAAATTTTTTAATGTGTTCTTCACTTTCTACTCAGGACAATGAAGTAGACCAGAGGAAATGGGTTAAGCGATAAAGGGGTTTAGTTATGACAAGCGGTTTCCTAGAAGATTTATGAAGAGTCACAGTCCCTACAATACTGCAGTGTTAAAGGATGTTTGTACAATTCACAGATTATAATTTATGGCATTTTGTATTTCTCATGCATATTCTATTTACAGCACTAACATATTTCTATCGTATGGTTTATCTCATTGTAAGGGAGCAGAGGAGAGAAAGAATCACAGAATGGTTTGGGTTGGAAGGGACCTTAAAGATCATCTAGTTCCAAACCCCCTGTCATTGGCAGGAAACCCTCCACTAGACCAGGTTGCTCAAAGCCTCATCCAGCCCAGCCTTGAAGAATTCAAGAATTCCTCACTCTACCATTCCCCTGGCAAACACGTAACAGTTATAAACTCTTGGGCAAATGAGGAAAGATTTCCTCCACCGCTTTTGCTTGTTTAGTCTCACTTTGGCCCATCTCTTGAAAGAAACTGTGGGCAAAGCCCAGGTGGGGGTTGCCAGGCCCTCAGCATCCCTGCAAAGCAGGGCTGACACAGGTTTCCAAGTGGGTGGATCTTGGGGGTCCAGCAGAGATGTGACATCTTTGATCACTGCCAGCCTTGGGCATTGACCAGTCCTCTGCTCAGCTTTCCCTGAACTGGGAGAACATATGGAAAACCAAAGATTAAAACACAAGCCCCTCCTTTGCCTTGCACCAGCTGACTGGGACACACACAGATGTGCAGGATTTCTTCCTACAGCAGGAGGATGAAATGGCTATTAGGTATCTCTACACCAGTTAAATCCAGCCATATCCTATCACAGTGGGCTGTAGCACGAATCTGTGGACTGGTGTAGCTCTAACTTTCAAATCCCTTTTTTCCTCCACAGTTCTGACTGAGAGGCTGTCACAGAACCTCAGTCCTCCCATTGTTATAAACATTTTTAGTTTGAAAGTTCATTACAAAACATGTTTTGATTGCAATACCATAATTAACAACTAATGCTAAAAAATGAGATATTAGTAAAAATGATATTTTAACACAAAAAGCTTCGTCTTACGATAGATACCAACTCATTACAAACCAAATACGAAAACACCCCGAAGAACAATAAATATCTTACATCTGTAATTAATATTTCTGGCTGGGCACTGTACAGCTGCACAAATAACTGCAGCTCCTAGCAGGCTCTTAGTTGGTTACATCTTGGAGAGAAATGCTGTATATCGCATAACATGGAAAAGATAAAATTTAATTTGGATCAATTCCCATTCACACAGCTCCAAAGATACAGTTTCAGTGTGACCTGGAGGAGGAGACAGAGTATGCCCTTGTTAGGGTTTCAGACAATAGGTTTGAGCAAGACTGACTGCCCTTTGCCAGGACCCAGACAGGCTGTAGGAAAGGGTCAAGAGGAGCCCCCTGAACTTGGAAAGTACAAAGTCTGCTCCGGGACAGACTAATCCCCTTGGCAGCAGCTCTGCTCAAAAGGACCTGGGCACTGTAGTCTGAACATGAGCCACTGGTGTGCCCTTGGCAGCCGTAAAGGCTAATGGCGTATCGAGCTGTATGAACAGCAGTACTGCCAAGAGATCAAGGGAAGGGACTATTCCCTTCTCCTCATTGCTCGTTAGACAACACCTAAAGCTCCACACAAGACTGGTGCTGACAGAGCGGGTCAGCAGTGCAGTCAGGGTGTGCAGCGCCTGCCCTGGGGAACGAGGCTGATGGGGCTCCCTTAGCCTGCAGAGCGGCGGCTCAGGGAACCCAATAGCAGCCTGCCCGCGCACAAGAGATGATTATCAGAAAGGCAGAGCATGGCACTTTACAGAGCGCACAGTGGAAATACAAGAGGCAACAATCTTGAAATGAGGGCATTTTCAACCGTAAGGAAGAAAAAATAATTATGAGGATGTTGGAACAGGTTGCCCAGAGAAGCGGTGAAATCTATGTTCTGGAGGCTTGCGAGATGCAGCTGGACAAAGCTCTGAGTCTCATCTCGCAGTTCACTGTGTTTTAAACAGGAGCTGGAACTAGAGACCTGCCAAGGTCTCTTCTGACCTGAATGAGACTATGCATTTCTAAGGAACGCGAAAACATTACAGGGAAGTAACTTTTAAGGAGGACTCAAGGTGCAACGTCTACAAGGAATAAAACAGTCATATCTTTATGTATTATAATCTTGTATCAAATTAGTCAAAACAATTACTATTCCTGTGTGAATCAAATTATACAGAAATACAGTGAAAGTTCATGAGTCAAAATCTGGTCTCTAGACACCTGTCTATCATTCACTTCTTTGTAACATAATATGCTGAATTGAGACTCTCCACACAGTGATTTTGAATGAAGTATCTGCCATGACAGTAAAGTAATTTTACTGTCACTTGAGGAGCCTGAAATGACTGATTTTAATCTTTGGATAGTGTATCTCCAGTCAATCAAAATGAAACTTTTGACTTGGTACAAGAGCAGTGATAGAAAACCATACTCTAAGTTAAACAACAGTCGTTATGAAATTGAGATCATGGACTGAGATAACATTCAGCCTGAGTTTTTGACAAAATGATTGGGTATTAATGATTGAATGTCTATAAATTGTTTTAAAATTAAAGGATAGTTGGGTCTGTTGGGTAAGTTCAAGTTGATACTAAAAAAAATATTTACTGTCTATGTTATCATTTTATATAGGCACCTGGAAGAGAACAAGGTTAGTACTTAATACTGCGGTATTATTTGTTGTCTTTCCTTCGTATTCCAAGAACAAAAGATTCCATCATTAAAACTCTAGCTGAAGTAATCAGTATAGGAACATGACATCTATCCTGCCATGTAGCATCAGGCCACCTGGCTCTATATTTAAAAGTGACATCCCCCAGCTATACGTCTGCTGAAAACAGAGAGATTTAGAGTAACCTCAACAGTTGTGGAGGATGTAGCGGAAAAAAAGAATTTAACTTGGCATTAACTACAGCTATTTGGGGAACCAGGGGTATCATATTTGTTTTAAGCAAATCAAAGTCTTAAGGCCCTGGGGCAAATAAGAGTGTTGGAACCTAAAAAAAATTACAGAAGGATATCCTGACTGAATCTGCATTGCGAATATCTCCCTTCTCTCCATCTTGCTCCTCTCCTGTAACCTGAGGGTGAGAATTTTGAAAGAAAGATTTTTAAAAGCTTTAGGTTTTTAAAGCGAAAAAAAACCTCTTTTTTTTTTTAAAAAAAAACCATGTTTTATAAACATGTCAATTCTTCAGATGTACAGCTTGGAAAAAACAGCTTAAACCACTCACTGTGTTTGTGTGCATGAAGGTCCATTAGGTTATTTCACAGAGTTGTTAGACACTGTCAAAATTACAGGTAAGAGGAAATAAGTTCTTAATCTTTTTATTAATAGTTACAGATCTTGGGAAGAAACCTGAAATATCTTTTCAAGCACAACAGTACAAACCAAAGCATCATCCTGAAGTCAGGTAGGAATATAAGAATTTCATGAGTTTCTATAGGATGCTTCAAGGACTAAACATTCTTCCGTAGAAAATTATACTTCACTATGCAATAAAAGCAAGATGGTATCGCTTTCGGATGCCATGTAGTGATATATTATGTTTTGCCCTGACGCATGACAGCAACTGTCTTCGGGAATTGCTTTCAAGCTATTCTAATTGCACATTCAATTTTTATCTTTGATAGCATCCTCCTGTATTACTTTGCCTCACTTTCTGTGGTAGGGTGTTAAATAAACTGCACAAAGAAGCTCTGCCATCGCCAGTCTCAGCATTTCCTCCCCTGCTCCCTATTTTCTATTTTTATATGCAAAGAATACATCCTTGGCCTTCCAAAGGCCAATTATCCTTCCATAGAAGTCTGCCACACTTGCTCCTGTTCTTCTTTTGTAAGCTACACAAATCTTTCCTTTCTAAATGTATTTTAAATTCTATATCCTCCTAGAGTACCTAACAAAAACCACAAGTGTAGGATAAAGTATAGGAAGTATATGAACTATTTCACATCTTTCCTGGACTCAGGAAAGTCTCCCTCATCTAGCCTTGTTTATGATGATGGCATTTCTGCATAAAATTATTGTCTGGAGCAAATGGGACAACATTTGTGACCCTTAGTATTTTGTTTCTTCTTGTGTGGTACCAGTGGCTCTATTACGTTAAGTTATTTGGTTGGTGCTCTTCCCAGTGTAACCGTCCTAATTAACAGGACAACAAAACACCAGCTGGGTACTCAGCAGCAGTCTACAAAATCAGAAAGGGCAGGGAACAACTACTCCCCAGGCCTTCCTACAGGACTGGGAACCTCAGGTGAAATTCGCAGGGAACAGGCTCAAAACGAACAAAAGCAAATAGTGCTTCGCTACGCATGCAGTTAAATTGTGAAACTGTTGCAAAGACTCTGGTGGAGAGTAAAAACGTATGTAACTTCCAAAAGTGGCTGGTGAAATTAATGGAAATCTGTCAAATGATGCTAAATACAAAATTACCACCTGAAACTCGGAAGGCCCAAAGCTGCTACCCGCAGAGGGTGGAAGGCCCATTCTGGGGAAGCACAGCTATGCACTGCTCTCCAATTCGACTCTCACTTAAGCAACTGCCACTAACAAAAATATTTTTCTGATGTTATTTTCATTCTTTGCTTTCTCCTAGCCTTCGATGTATGCGGAGCTCTAAAAGCATGTGCAGCTCAGGTAAGAGCTAGAAATCTCTTTGAAAATGTAAACAAGGTGGGGATAAGTAAGAAATAGATTTGTGCTTCTACACGCATATGTCTGCGCTGGGGGGTTTCAATGCACCGTTAATGCAAAGGGATTGTTAAAGAAAGCAAGCAGAAAACAAGTGGCACAGTCAATAGATGTGACGAAACAAGCAGAGTTACTCGGCTATACCCCATGCCTGGTTCATGCTAAGAAATGCCCCACCGAGAATGCAAGAGCTGTCTGTGCACTGCAGACACCCCACACCAGATAAGGGAGTTGTATAAACCACTGAAGGACAATGGGGAAGAGAACAAGAAAATAAACTGGGCATACAGATGCCCACAGAGAAAAAGCATGCTGCGAGCACAAGTCTCTGCTTTTCCAGGCAGAGCTGCGATCAGCTGGGCTAAGAGGAAGCTACAGATGTCCAGGACATTATGTAGCAGCTACTATGGGTTTAATGCCTTTCTGTAAACAAATACACTGATCTTCAAAGAAACTGCCATAGTTTTGTCCCTGATTCCTAGAGGAAAGGACTTATATGTCCCATTATCATGCAGGTCTGCCAAAGTAGTATCACTGGAAATAGGACATCCACTGAACTGTGTGGTTTTACCTAAGGGAATGTGCTGGAAGGCAACATTAACATTGGTGGGAGGCCCTGCCAACAAATGACCTGTGGTATGGCTTGCCCAGGAACCATGGCAATGTCCCCCTGCTCATTTTCCCCTGCATTTCTGTAAGATTCACACAGAAGAAGTAGCACTTCATTCATATGCATGCTGTTCCCCTAATCTTGAAGATGACACTTCCACAAGCAATATTAAAAGTTGTGTTAGCTTTCTGCTGTCAAAAAATACTATGCCTGCTGTCCCCAACCCCCTCTACCGAATTCCTTTTATGACAGTATGGCCTCATTAGCATTTAAGACAAAATTTGATCCCTGCCTTTCAATATAGATATACCTGCTTTAAAAATTATTTCTATAAACCCAAGAGACGGAAAAACACCCCAGCATCTACTTACAGACTTTTGAAAAGCAAAATCCCTTTATCAGCCAAACTTCACAATAAGAATTGTGTAAGTAAAACACTTCTGTGCTCTAAGCATGATTTCTTCTTGCAAAAATGCCTATTAGAGATAACAGATGCCACAAAGGAAGCTGATAAATTTGCCTTTCATAAACATATTCATTGATAACGAGGTATATCTATACCTTAGACAGAGTACATGAAACACGACCTTGGCCTTTTCTGATTTTCTGAATCCCACTGCAACACACCAGACAACTCAGCCCATGCGGTTATTTCCAATCCTTAAAAAGAGAGCTCATACCTTGGGAGACCCAGGGGCTTCAGGGACCGAGGTGCTATAGGAATCATTCATGCTGGAAAACAAGTGATTTTCTGTCAAAAATGTACAACATTCTTCTTCAATTTTTTGGCGAGCTATTGTTAACTCCATCCCCGGCTGAACCCAGACCATGTGCCCTGCAAGAGGATTTTCCACTTCTTCTCTCACAGTTTAAGACATACCAGAAAATAAGTTTCTACAGAACATACATAGCACCGGTCTCAAAGCAAACACGGTCCTACCTGTGGGGTCTTTTTAAAAATAAAATATCTGGGGACAGCCACCAAAAATGCAGTATGAACCCAAATGACAAAGTCAGGATGCAATAAGCTGAACAGTGACATATTCACATTCTGACAACCCAAACTGACTGCAGAAACACAGTGTAGATGTCCGGTCCCAGACCCTTTGAACAGTGATTTTATTTCTGAACAGACTGATTGCCTGCCAAAGATCATGGCTGATGTCTGTGGAGGTCAGTGGATGTTGTTTTCTGCCTTAAAAATAAATGTAATGCCATCATAAACCAGAAAATGGTACATACATGCAAGAAACAGTGAAACAAGCTAGCATTCTCCTGTAAAAGGCTGCCTTCCAAGTTGAATTTCTTTAATATTCTGTCATGCTATGGGCAGAAAAATAATAAACTGATAAAGTATGAACAATAGATAAAACATAATGCAATACCGCTTTGGCAAGCAGTATTGTCTCTTGTGACAGTAACCAGAAGATGGAAACCACTGATAATGACATTTTTCTCATTTACTCTTACAATAGACACTAGGTCATTTCTTTCACCAGCATTGTATGAAACAAACAAAAACGCTTTCTGTTGTAGGGCAGGATATGATGGGGTTTGTTCTTCTATTAACCATTTTCCTCTCATGCTGCGTACCTGCAAACTGCATTCAACCTCTACATTGAAAGCACATTGCTTTTCTCAGGCTGTTTCTGCTGCATCCTCATCTGACTCAGCCTGCCCAAGCCCCCATTAACCCACACTTGACCTTCTTGCCCCATTCCCTGCCCTTGCACAGCTCCCCAGTGACGCGGGCAGCTGGCTCTGCGTGGTAACTGGCAGCCCCTAAATCTGCAGGCTGCAAACCACATGCGCTTTGGGAGGATGGTTTTCAGCTATCTGAGCTCCCCTCTGGTGGCTGCCTTCTCAGCAGTGCCAGACAGAGCAGGGACACGCAGCTGCGCACCACCACCTTCATTTTTTTCTTAATGCAAGAGCAACCTCACTTCTCAGTCCTAAATTTGTTAATTGAAACAAGTCACAGAGCAGACTGAAATTCATCAGCATGGCAGGACCTGTGAATCCTTTAAGGTTTCGACAGCTTGGCAGAAACAGTGCAGACTGGTGATGGGATAATAACAGGCTTCAATATGATCCAACATAACAGCAGCACTGATCCAACTCAAGGGGCTCAAAAGGTGAAAGTACAACAGAATGAACTGTTACGCTTATGCCACATGCATTACTGTATTTGGCATTTGCTATTTCATTGATAGTTTATCTTTAGTATTTGCTATGTTTATGCACACAAGAACCTGGCAGAGCGATGTCACATAAATAACATCAGGAAATTGACAAGTTAAACCTCTCGGGGCATGACTCTGACATCACTGGTGCTGCATAAGCACAAGACATGACTAACAGCTCTACACTTTAAAGGTTAGTATCACAATACTGTATTTCTAAACTGCAAATGCTATTCTCAGACTTACTAGGTAAAACTAAGAGTGTAAAATTAAACTGTAACTGAAGTTGAAAACACAGAACTTGTTTCTTTCTGAATTTACTTTTACAGGCCCCACATTAAATGTAGAGAATTTGTCAGTGAAGAGGTCACCATCTCCGACACCGTACACAGCATGCAAAATTAAATCAGAACATTCACTTGTCAAACGGAAAATACAATCTCTTACCCAACCCATCGAAAAGGTAAAGAACACTTCGCTTCATAAGGAGACAGGTTTTCTAAAAACAGGATTATGAGTACAGGGCATACACACCCCAAAAGAACAGCTGGTTACTGAAACCATTTCCCCAGGAAGTTAAATGGTCTGAAAGACCTAGGTATTGAGCACCACGAGAAACAGTCCAACGTGAGCTCTTGAAATCATGGATAGCAACTTACATGTCTAATTTGATTCAGATTTCCTAACAGGACTTCTCGACACAGATGCATTACAATGATTTTTACAAACCACTTTAACTAAAGCAAGCTGAACTCGCTTTAAATGCAGATTAGATATAAACTGTTTCCTCTGGCTTTCGCTTCTGCCAGCTGTGGTTAACTTCTACACCCTGATTATACCATCTTAAAATATAGGATTTAAACAAGTATGAATGGTACATTGGAGGAGAGTACGATCGCCATGAAGCAGAGAAAGCACTGTTTGAGGAAAACACTGTAAGTACAATTTACCTCAAAACCTGGGGTGTGAACTCTTTGAGAACACAACTGTAAACTGTCCATGGTGGCTTACAAGTATTTTTGTGAACTAACCACACAATCCATAATTTAAATCCCTGTCACACAGGATGAGACATTCTTGGTTAGAGACTGTTCAAGGAAATCAAACACTGAACCATACGTTTTGGTTGTCTACTACGGGAGAAGAGTATACAACATTAAAGTGCGCTTTCTGGAAGAGAGCCAACAATATGCACTGGGAACAGGGCTCAGGGGAGATGACGTAAGTAAAATCCCATCTAACGTTAGAGTCTATTGCTTTTAGATCACACTGCACACATTCTTAATACTAAAGTTATGAACTTTCCCAGATAACAGACTTGCTGTTTCATTAGCTTCTTTTACAATACTCTTACTTCAAGTATGTGTCGGCTTCAAGCAAGTTCAAGATAACTTAAAACTGAATGTTACACACCACGCTCAAATCCAGATAAATCAGTGTGACAGTTTTAAGTACTTATAATACTTTTACCTAATCTAACCACCTGCAAAATAAAGAGGAAACAAAAGTCCCCCTTCTCCAGGTATACATATTCTTTTAGCATATTTTTAAACTAATAAGCAGATATTTCAAAACATATAGAACCCCATATATCTGACAGCATGGCCTTTTGCTGTTATTGCTGCATATTGCCTCCTGTCTGTCTCTCCTACAGCAAAAGGCGAATATTATTTTTTTTAATGAAGTAGTAGAAGAAAAGCTGACATGGATATTCAGAAGCAATTACATCACCTGAGTGCCCATCCATCAGTCTTTCAGATATGGGAAATTTCAATCAGAAAAATCACTTTAGATTAGCAACGCTTTTTTACATAATTAAATTCAATTATGTCCGTAAGAGCCTAATTCTTCCTCTACATACATGGTTAAGTAAAAAATACTGTATCTTTCACACAAGAAAAAAGTTAAAACTGACTCATCTCCACAAAGATGTGATACTCACAGAAAGAATTAAAAGAAGCTTAAAGAATGCTCAGCTGAACACGTAATTCAGCACAAGGAAGCACCAGCTGCACAGCAAAAACGCAAAGCAACAAGCTACTATGAGGGTTCTTAGCTACGTAAATGACAAATCCAACCAAGGTGAAGCAGCAAAGCCTCTGTAGCTGAATCTTCAATTATGTCCTTTTCACGCACGTCACTACTTTCAAAACTTATCTTTGCTATGGGTAAGCTTAAAAAAAAAAAGCAAAACTGACTCAAGCTAACTTGGTAAATTTGGCAGGCCCAAGATTTACATATTAGAAAACATGCAATACGATTTGTGAGCTTTCAGAGATGAGAGGCAGGGTTTATTGTCAAGTTGTTCTTCAGGAGCAATGGTTTAATGAGGAAAAAAAATTATTTCATTGTTCAAGCACACCAAAACAGCCTGGGAAGCAGAAAGGTGTAAACAAATCAAGACCTGTACTGCAGGTACCATCACCCTGGCACTGCCTTAGTGAACCATCAGTCTCCTGTAAAACGCAACCTGTGTTTCTGAACCGAACCTCCCAGGTAACTTCATGGCATTTTTGTATGATTTAGGAGAAATCAAGTGTAGTTTTCCATGGTTCTTCCATTGTTTCGTCTTCCTTTAATGGCCCTGATAAAAAGAAAAAGGCTCAGAGTAGAAATATTCACTAAAAAAATGGGACTGAAATATGGTACACTACAGGAATAACGTTGTATGTTTATGGTACACTACAGAATGAAGACATAAAACTAAATTTTCATCATTTTAATGGATTTAACAATTAAGGCTACTAGAAAATTACCTGAACAGTACATGAACAGTTTGTACTGAAATAAAAGGAAGGAGAACACACTCACTCCTATCTCAGGAAATACTAAAACACGACTTTGTTGTATGCTCCAACTTGTCCACAGAAAGCATTTATCTTAAACAGTCGATCTGGATTGACAATAGTGACGCTGAAAAGTTACAATTCCAGAATAAGGATTTCAAGCATCCAGTTAATAGCCAACAGTGTATCTAAGACGGCTCTACCAAGCCAAATCTGTAATTATGACAGGTTACCTCAAGCCTTCTTTCTTAAGTATTGTTTAGCTTGAATGCAGAAATCCTCCCATAGATCAACTACAACAGAAAACTTTCAGAGTTGTTTTGTTATTCAGCTACCTGTAGTATCAGGGAGCGACAGAAATGACAGACTCCCACTTCCGGGCATTACCAGCCACAGACGTGGAAATAAAATTAACACTGGACTGGGCAAGAGGCACACATGCAATAATGAACCACCAATGGCACCAGCCTTGCTCAGGAGAGCTTACTTCCCTCTCAGGCAGTCTGAAAGGATTCCCCAAAAATGCTCTTGAAAACTGTCATCTCAACTACTGCAGCTTGATTAAGGTTCTTACCTCAGGAGGGTGAAAACAAATTGTAAGGCTGTGAATTACAGCAAAATTGCTGCCAGTAATTTCCCAGTGACCGTTTAAATGCTTTCCAGAGTGGTCTGCGCCGGCCCTCCACCAGGAAACCCATCATTACATCACATTTTGCAATATACAGTGCAGACAGGCCAGCTGCTTTATCTAGATTAGCTGAATATTCCCTCTTTACCTGCTAAAGCTACCTAAGCAACAACAAACAGGTGCAGACCTATTATCTTTCTCCCAAGTTGTTAATTTCATTCAAAGGTTCATTTTACTGATTTCCTACAGCATGTTTTCACTTAAGGATTAGTCTATCTCCGTCCATTAAAAACTTACACATAGTTTTCTTACACAGTTATTCTATGTGTAGTGTTTTCTTACACAGTTATTCAAAGTTTTCCCTATCAAATTGCAACTCCTGATTTTTCATACACAGTTTATGAGGTATTAACACTTTTGTATGAACAAAAAAGATTTCTGATGAACAATTTTTTTTAAGATGTATTTCATTCAGCTTGCAAGAGTGCACCATTTACTCTCATATAGCCTTCTAAGGCCATAAGGAGGGGTGAAAAAGCATTCATCATCTCATCTCTGTTTATTTTTAAAATTTCTTTATTCTGTGTTAATGAGAGGGTGATCAACCGTAACTGAAGTCCCATGTAGCTAAATTAGTATCAAGCTGGAATATAATGAATACCAACAGAGACAAAACCCCAAACAGTTACTGTCAGTGGAGCCCTATCTTTTGCCAGCAGTTTAGCCACAGATGTTCACATCTATATGCTTATTTCGTATATTATACCGAGCTCACTAAAGGCCAAACCACATAAAGCTATAAAGCCTAGATCCTCAAGTGGGACATATGTGGAATTTAGGCATTTACACTCAAAACTATTGTTCTCAGCACCCTTTATGTGGCTGAAGCCTTCCAACACTCCACTCCGTTTTCAACACAGCTACAGAGATACCTGTAATGCTTCTTGTTTTCATGTACACAGTTCTGAAGAAAAAAACCTCAAAACCTTGCTCACATTTAAAGCCGATCATGATAGAAAATTTAAATATTTTTCTTATTGCCTTTGCAAAACTAGATCTGCCACACATACAAAAATACATGGGTTTGGCAGGTCTGCAGCATCAGGCTCAACTCACAATACAGTAACTAAAAATGAAAGGCAGAAGTAGGCTCCTCAATTCAGTGCTTGTTTTACACAGAGGCTTAGACCACAGCTTGACGTGCATCTCTAGCTCTCACTGTTCTGGCCACAGATGTTTTCTCCATCCTCGCCATTCCCTATCACTATCTGCAGCTACCTTCCATTTTCAAACCACTGGTCATACAAGGCATATTAATTCAATTCCATTCACTTTAAAGTGAGTCAAATGGATTAGCTCCACCTGCCTGCACCAGCCATTAGACTGGCCTGACCCTTTAGCAGATGAAGGAACACTTCCACAATGTCTTCCACTGACAGCGTTATGCAAGAAGTTACTGCCAGGAAAACGGGCACAGTGAACACCGGTCAGGGGATACCAGTACCTTCAACTGCAAAAGATGTTTACGAGATAAACGTCTTGTCCACACCTTAAATGGCAGTTCAAGGATGAACTGATCTCATTCAGGATGTGCAACATGTAGCCCATAGTCCTACCAGCACCCCAATGCAGTTCAAAACCACATCTTTTTAGGAGCAATACTTGAGACCCTATTCCTATCTCCCAGCACACTCTGGAGACCAGCAGACAGGACACTCCTATGACAGCAGAGATCAGTTTGAGTCTCTTCAGACAGTGATGGGAAATGATCAACTCCAAAATGTTGGATTTTCTTCATCTATGTGTCTTTAGGTCTTCATGCCTAACAAAGTGTGGGTTTCCATGAAAAGGGCTAAGATGTAGAGTCCTGGACCACCAGTACTCATCAGTACAACATCTAAGTCAACTTCATATTCCAGCAGCCACGGAGACTCAGAGGTTAATATTTTCAATGTCACTAACTGAAATAAGAGTACAGGATGAAATAAAATAGGAAAAAAGATCTAAGCAACAGTTGAGACTTTTTTCCCTCATTACCACAGAGCTACAGCTTAAAGGTACAGCGATGAGTAATGTACACTAGCAAAGTGAAGCCGCTGGTTTTCCAAAGCAGATAAGCAATTACAATAAGACTTTTAACTATCCAAGCAACAAAAAAACATTAAAAAATAGAAGAACTCCTGCGAAGTTAAGAATAAACAAAAGTTAGGATTACTTTTGTATGGCATGAAATGCAAACCACAATTTTGCCTGGATTTCTAGCAGCAATAGTGGTCTTGAACAAAAGGCAACGACAAAACAACAAAGTGGAATAAATGTATACAAGTAAAAGTTATTTTACTAAAAGTACGAAGAGCACATGGGGTTTGAAATCAAGTAATTATCATCTTCAAAAAAATACAGGAACAGTTACACCAAATCACAGATATTTTAATCAGATTCTCGTTATAAACTAGGTAGAGATGACAGAGACTACCATGAGATCCCAACCCATTTATAATGAATGCCCATACTTACAGTACATGTGATATAATCTAGATACAGGATAAGCATTCATGTCACAATAAGCTTGCACTACTGTGTACAGTTCTAGGGATTTAATAAGTCCAAATCTCCAGAGGAGAAACACTGGTCTGATGACAGCTTAATGGTATGATGAGAGCTTGAAAGTTACAGACAGGGCAGAAAGCTATTTAAACGGAAGGACTGCTAACCATCGGAATGGTAGGAATGGACTCCCAGCAGGACAGATGATAAAAAGCTTGGATAGCTTTCCCTTGCTGCTTGATCAGTTCAGGAATCTTGGAGGATGGTTTTCACAGTAAACTGAATGGGAAAATAAAAGGGACATTATAAAAGGCACAAGGAAACTGGCAGTGTAAAGTATCGTGTACTGCTAATTAAGAGTAACTTTTGACAGGGTAAAGTTAGTAATGATTTACAGTTGCTTCATCTTTTCAAAATCTACCATCACATCTACCACCACAAACTTTTACAGGTGACACTGCCTTCTCAGGGCTTAGACATGCTCCTCTTTTGCCCTAAGCAGCCAGCTGCTTTCTCCTACACAAGACAAAGACACACAAAGGAATTAAGAGGATTAAAATCTGGTGCTTTTCTTTAGGATATCTTGCATCTAATCTAATCATAACCCTATGCGAAATATTACCTGTTTCTAATCCTATAATTTGCAAAGTCTTTTAATGTTACAGACAAAAAACATGTGGCAATTCCATTTTCAAACACTGATCACAATTTTTCTTTTTCCCCCCAGAAATTTAACTCTGTGAAAGAAATCATTGACTTCTACAAATCTGTTCCCATCACACTCATTGACGGAAAGGATAAATCAGGAATCCGGAGAGAACAATGCTACCTGACATATCCGTTCAAGTCACACAAAAGATATTTTCTGCCTTAACGACAACAATTTGTTTGTGTAGTTGTAAATAGAACAATTATTTAAATGTCTCAATAATCAGATTAGCCTTTGAGTGTTGAGCTCCCCATAATATTATGAAGCATTGTAAATGCTCCATTATAAAACTCCTGTCCACCTGACAATACAGGCCTACTCCATTTTTTGATTCTCATAATCTGTTTTTAACTTTGGAGATGCAGGTAAAGCATATGTCACTGTGTTAATTCACAGAAAAGTGTTGAGACACTCCTGATACCTCGACAGTGATCGAGCAATTTGCTTGTCTTGTACTGTACGTTCTAACACAAGACAACAACCAAATTCAATCTTGCTTACCAGAACGTCACTGAAGCTCAGTTAGTAGCAAAACCTAGTAAAGCATACTAATCATATAAAAAATATTCTTGCTTTTAAAGAAATAAATTAAATTGTATTTATGTAAGTATTCACCTCGTAACAACTTCATTCTATCTGTGTATCTGTTTGCACAGTAACAAGCTGTGCTCAGTAGCCACTGAAATGGGTGGCATCAGCTGGTGCTGATGGGTACTGCAGCAAATTCTAAAGGTAGCTTCAGTTATAGGAATTCTGTTACTTAACTAACTTATTCTTTAGCTTAAGTAGCAGATACTTATATTCCAAAGCTGAGCCTTCAACGACTTACACAGTAGGACCATTATGCAAACAGTCCTTTTGAGTTCGTACCATGTGCAAATATAGAGATAAAAATCACCAGCAGGAACAGCAGATGTGCTTCAAACTCAGCAAGAAAACATGTTCCAGTATCAAAGACAAAAAGAAGGTGATATTTTTCCAGAAAAAAAATATGGTAATATTTATTAATTTAATTTCAGGTTTGGAAGACTTAACTGATTATAAATATGAAAGGCAAACTTCAGTATTTTTCTGCAAAGCATCCATAATCTTCCTTTCTAAGCACACTCAGAAGTATGACTACATAATTGGCATACACCAAGAAAGCAACTTCAGTCACTTTATCCTTACAGAACAGGAACAAGGATAAAAACATTCAAGCCCAAAACATGACATTCCAACACAATTTGTGATGTAGTATTCAGTGGCACAAGCTAGCTCTAGAAGAATTTAGCAGTTAGTTGTTATTTCCTTGAAAACTTTTTATTTCTCAGTGCTGCCTTAAAATCCAAGAGAACATTCATTATAATTATTTATCTCAAACCACTCAGACTGTTAAACTTGAAGGAAATTATTCTGGCATGGCATTATCTAATAATAATAATGAAAATTAACAAAACAGAAGCTGCTAAGTAGAGTTTGGCACTGCTCATAAAAAGGAAAAGAGGCCTGATGTAATTTGCTTTAAGAGTTCCATAGCCACCATATAATTTAACTTACAAAAGGTTTGCACGCTAAACAAACAAACAAACATTTCTGATTTAAACCCAGGAAAAACACACAGCTTAACAATTCAGACAGCAGATTATGTCAGTGACCTACAGAGCTTTGTAAATGTTTACTACAACTAACTTGCTTACAAAAAGACAAGTGTTAGTAGTATACTTCAACCACCTGGCGTTTGTAATGCTGAGCAGCAACACTTCCAGCCCAGTACAGCTTTAATGAGCAATGTTCTAATTTTGCCAGTGAGAACTCTTAGGAAGCAAATTCAGAACTATTTATTTAGTAGCTTCTGTGGGAACAAAATTAATTCAAACAGTAACCTGGACTGAAGGAGTTAAAAAGAAGGAGGAATTTTAACCACATTTTTTCTTATGTTAACAATTTCAATATTTATTATATGTGATATGCCAGAATGTTAAAATGGAAGCTATTTTCCAAATCAAAAATGCAAATAGTACTGTTAGGTTTGGCATCAAAGTACATGAAGTGAAAAAACCCTCTACTGTACCCATCTAAAAAAATATAATTCCATTTGAATACAAAACGAGAATTGTCCTTTCATTACTGACAAAACAGACAAAAGGAAGTTTGTTCTATGGAACAGGTTAGTCTGATACAAATGATATAAAAATGAAAGAGATCTGACTTAAAGCACCACCCATCTGAAGGATTTTAACACTGTATTGCAAAATGCCTGGAAAGCAATGTTTTAACTGGTTTTGAAAATAAGTCTGTCCGATGTAGTTTTAAAATATTTACATTTCAATACAGATACGATACATACTTTATCAAAACAATGTATAATCCGCTGGAGTATCTAAAAAAATATTCCTGGCTTTAACTGTTTACAAAAATGCACCAACAGTGAAAAGAGTAAGGAACTACCAGATTTTCCAAAAGCAGTCCCAGTTCAAACATAGAACACACATCCAGCATTAGAGTCTTATTTGTAAAAATGTAAGAAGTTATTTTAATTGTAAATATGTGCTTCAATATAGTTCATTCTGTATGACCTTTAAATTATTTAAAACTCACAAGGTGATGAAAAACATCTATCGTTCACATACACAAAAATTAGACTTCAGTATCATCCATCCCTTTTCTTCACTATAAACCTGAAATTTGGCTGATTTAAAGTGTTTAAGCAACTAAGCAATGTTTACACTGCACTGAAGTCAGCAGATACACGTTAGACATACGTATGTAACTAGGCACATGCTTGTATAAATTGAGACCTACAAAGACATCTAAATTCTTAAGAAGGATGAAAGATTGCACTGAAAACCTGGTTCAACATTGTCAATGTAAAAGCTGTGCAACATGATTTTTCATTTTGAAAAGTCTTCATCTTCAGCAAGTTCCCCCTGTAAACAAGCATTAACGCACCAACTAGAGTTCTAACTCTAGTTAGCACGCCCAGTTCTGCAGATGTGTTTCTACCAAGCTACACACACATGGTGGTAGAGCGTTTACTACTTCCTTAGATTTCAGAACAGCCTTAAAACCACACAGAGAAAAGCTTCGCCCTCCTATCGGTCCAAGACTGATGATGTATCTCTGCCTGTACCTGTTCAGAACAAAGGTGGTACAGAAAGCTGACAGTGCTCTGCTCTCTCTCTTCTATGTGATACAGGCTAGGTAAAGACTAAGTACTAAACTAAAATAAACTTTTTAGTGCTATCTGACCTAGTTGGAGTAACTGATCCCATGGATTCTTCATGTACACCCTTGTATCTCCTGTGAAGTCAGCAGAAATATTTTGTTTCACTGAAACAGAGTACTTGCATTTAAGTTTTACTTTTTATGTGTGGTGCTTAATTTGCAACTAAATATACACTTGCTGCCCACAGAGGATCAAAGGTGCTTTTCAGTACACATATGCTCAATATTTGAAACATCACGCTGTAATAAAACAAACTAAACCCTGTTAAAATTTACAAAGGTCTAAGATTTTAACCCCTACAGACCTAGCACAAACAGGCTAAAGTACTGTACCCTAGCACAACGAATGCTAACTAGAAAGATGTTTGCATAGGAAACCTTTTTGAAATTTCTCCTATGGAACAGATTAAGTTGACCTCCAATACAAATTTCAAACATGAGACTGCATAGTGCTTAATCTTCACTACTGGCTCCTCTCTCTCTGTAACTCTGCTCTCCTCTCCCATTTTGCTAACAATAAAGACCTTTTGGCAAAATTAAACAGTTATTTCAATCTCCCTTCCAAGCAAGTCAGTGGCACTCATTCATTAGGAGGGGAAATTCCCGCTAGTCTCACTTAATACTTTTTTGCTGGGAGAGAAAGAACATCCCAACCCTTTGTTGCCTCAGTCAAGTGCCTCTGTCCATGACTTATCCATTCTTCTTGGTCCATATATACTCTTCCACAAAACCAACACTTAAACATACACTGAAGTGTTTCAGCTGATGAAGCTTCCACCACCTGGTAGTTGTTTTTATGGGTCTTCTTCAGTTTCATTTTTAGCATACTCCGCTTTTTCGCCTCGTTTCCTGTCTCAACATTCTGAAGGGTAAGACGCTTTCGATAACGTTTGACACCAAGACAACTACTTGTCCTTTCTGACAGAACTACTTTCAGGACTTGACCTTTATACTTGTTGATAGTCTTCATGACATTAATTATCTCTGGCGAGTCAACATCAGGATGGTTTAGTACCACAACCGGCTGGTTACGACGAGGGCATTTTATCAACTGATTCATTCTCAGAGGGACAAGCCGAAGACGTCTTGCTGTCAACAGATACAACGCGTCAGAACTTGAACTAGTTTCTATCTGAGATCTTGCTTTCCTCTTAGGAAGTTCTCTGAAGCTTGCTTGTTTCATCTTATTTTTTGAATAGGGTTTGCTTTGCTTGCTCACATCACTGCTTTTCTGAAACAGTACACCAGTTTGTTTGCTATTAACACTTGCCTCTCGCTTTGGTCTTTGCCTGAATGATGTACTTCGGGACTGAGCATTCAGTTCATTCTGATTAGGCAAACATGGCAAATGACTGCTAGCTCCCTCAGAAACACTGACAGGAACCGGGCGAGGCAGGAACATTTCATTGCAATATGCAGAAGGAGCTGTTTCACTCCTGTTTTCTATGCCGTTTGAGTTTTGACTGCTGGTAGCATTCAGCACTCTCAGCATTGTCCCTTGGGGGATAAACACTGGAGTACCAACATGGGAATTTTTAGTTACCCTGCTTTTAGATGTTCTTGCAAACGCAAGCAACTTATCTTTACTGTGTTCTTCATTACTAATCACACTGCTTCCACCATGCACTTGAGCAGAAGACACAGGCTGTTCCACCTCAGTGGCAGGAACAACTCTCTCACAGCTTACTGAACCTTCTTGAGGGAAAATCACCTTTTTACTAGAAGGTTGGCATCTCAAAGGCATGGATTTCATGTTAGATTCAGCAGCAGACATGAGCTGAGCAATCTTTCTACACAGCAATGTTGTTGACTTCTTATTGCATGTTGTGTCATCCCATCTGACACCCTCTGGAACGTTTTCAGCCCCAGAGCTAAGAGAAAATACAGACGAAATAACAGGCCCTTCAAAAGGGTTGCCATTATTGTCCATCTTCTGTAGTTCTAACGATTCCAGAAGAAGATTGTTCTTTTGACTTACAGTTTCAGCTCTCTTTGCTTTGCTAAAGCCAGCAGTCACATCCTCACGAAGTGGAGCTGTAGTGACATGAAAGGTTTTTCCTGCTTCCGAAGATGTAACAGATCTTTTATCAAAATCCTTACCAGCTAAACGTGTTTCTGTAGAGCTGACTGGCAGACTCCTACATTCTTTGCCATGCCTCTTTAGAGGCAATGTATCCTTTTGTTTAAGGACTGCAGAAGAAGAGCAATTTTTGCCCTCCTGAGCAGCCTCTACTGAAGTGTTCTTGGAACTTTTATCATCAGAAATAGCAGCAGATTTCGGAGGGGTTATATCCACACCTTCTTCATAGCAATACAAGTCATAATGTAAGGGGTTTTTCCTGTCTGCTTCCCACCTTGAGGATTTAAGATCACTTTTTTTTTCAGGACTGTTCATCACCAGAGACGGAGAACAAAGTTCTATAACACCTGAATGGACATCAATACCTTTCAGCAAATGAAAGGACAATTTTGATGCATCTTCCCTCTGCACAGGCACAGAGTTACAGTCTGAGAGCTGAGAATCAGAAAAACAAAGACATTCAGAATTCTTGTCATATGTACTATGCAAATTAAGCTGGTTACTAATACTAGATAGTTCATCTACATTCACTTCCATGGTCAGTAACTCATTTTGAGACACAGAAGATGGTTTTTTCCCTTCTGCAGATCGTTCTCTACCTTGATTTTCAAGTTCCTCTTCAGCACCATTCACAGGTTTGCAAGTTGCTTCTTTCATAGGAATTAGTTTAAGAACCAGCTGTTGTGCTCCATTCACTATTTTAATCTCTACGATCTGAGCTAAACAGTTAGAAGGAACTACAAGTTCGGACGGTGCAATTACTGTTAAAGGCATCCCAGGTTGTAAAGGCTCTGTTTTTGGAGAATAAACCTCAACTTCAACACTCTGATTCTCACATATGCTTATTTCAGATGGCTCCAATATTGTGTTATCCTGGATTGATGCTGTGTTTATGCTACATTCTGCATCATGAGATGAACAGACTGTTTTAGTTACTTTATCTGGAATCTCACAAACCATATTTGAAGACGAATTTGAAAGTTCATTCTGAAAAGGAATTTTATCATATTTCTGCTTTTCAAACAAAGTGCTTTGACTCGGCTTCTTTTGCTTGTGGTTTATGACGGTATTTGACAGCCGTTTCGTGGGTGTTTCATGTACTCTTCTCATATGTTTTACTATATAGTCATGTCTAACAGCACCATATTCACAGTATTCACACTGATACGGAAAAGTTCCGGTGTGTTTCACCAAATGTCTCTGGAATTCTCCTTTGGTGTAGGATACATGACTACAGTGGGAACAAATAAATTTAATTTCTTCATGTTGACCTACATGCTTTTTATACTGTAAAGGATCCTTTGTTGAAAATCTACATTTATCACAGTAGTATTTACCTGGCAGAAAGTTTTTAACTTTAAATGTTTTCTGTGTTTTACTTGGAGATTTTTTTTGACGTTTATCAAAGCGTACCGCGTTAGCGCCTTCGGGAACAAAATGGAAAGCTGGTGGTGTTACATGACTGCACTTCTTGCAGACAAAATTTGTGTCTTCAATCCATCCAAGCTTCTTATGCTTTTCTGTATCTTGCACTGAAATTTTCTGAACGTTTCTGCATTTTATACAGCTTATCAGTGACAACTTACTGTTCTCAGCCTCAGTCCCTTGGTAACAGCAGGTTTGGTCATCATCCCCTTTCGATGGATTTGTTTTATCTTCAAAAGATTGCTTTGGGGATGTAGTTAAGGAATTATTTTTATCATTAACTTGGCCAGGATACAATCTTGGTATAATTTCCCTCATTTTTTACAACTGCATTTCAGAAGACGCGACTGCACCGATTTTGACAAACACAGGAGCAACTGACAGAATGTTTTCTTGATATTAGTCTTGTGTATGCTGCTTATCAATCAATCAATCATTCAGGCCACCAATCTGCAGAATATACACTTTGGAAGACACGGTGCTCAAAGAACTGCATCCATATTATATTCCATGTTCTTAATTTTATTCAATCCACTTGCAGCACTAAAGAATAAAAAGCAGAAGATTAAGTCAGTTACGATTCACTGATCACTGAAATACAATGAACTAATAACTGAACTATTAGTGAACTACAGCTGAATTAGAGTGCAAGTCTACTGTTAATACACCACTGATTGTATTCTGCACGAAAGACCATTAACTCTAAGCAAAACCTACGCAATCAAATAATCCTTTGTTTGCTCTTACTGAAAATGTTCATAAATTCATAAAATTATTTGCTGTGCATCAAATCTAAACACTTCATGTTATTTCTTCCATGTCATGAAAAACTGTACATTTAAGCAGTGTACTTGAGCCTAACAAGAAAGGCCCCTGGTAACAGAACTGAGCAGTTGAATATTATTTCAGTTCATATACAGCCCTTAACTCAGGAAAAGGTTATGAAACACCGGAAGTACCACTCATTTGTGATACAAAACTATGAGTTGATTTTCAAGTTAGCATGGAAATTCCTGACATACAGAAGGAAGCTCTTTTCTAATCAGTGTCAATGTTTCAGATCCAAACAGTCTTAAACACTAATTCATAACAAAGTGCCATTTATATTTCTATGTTATCAAAGTAATGAAGTCAAAACAATCCGTCGTTGCAGAATTAATTACTTTCACGTCTATTAATATCACAGTGTAATCACTTCTATATGTGGACAAGCATATAAATAATTCACTCCATCCTGATAATACAGAACGTGTCAATCAAGCAAAATAAACAATGCAACGGAAGACAGAGAGAGAACAGTAACATCATTAATGCTACCACATTAACCTGTGCAGTGTATTGGACCCACCAGTTCCAGCACTCTTACTGTCTCCTTTCTGTATTTAATATGAACAAGATTTCAGCCTTTAAGCTTTTGCCAAGACTATGAGACCACTGTTCTTTGGAAAATAAACAACTAAATTAGCCTTTTGCAACCTACATAAAACAAAGTCCAAAACTAACAGCAACAAGTAAAATCTGCTCAATATCTTTCTTATTCAAACATTCTTACAGACATACTGTTGCACCGGTCTGCATTCATGCACAGATCCTATTGCATGAGGTTATTTCTAGATGCCTTTAGATTTCAATACATCCTACAGAAGGATTCTGCTTCTTAAATCCTGTTCCTCTTCAAGTCGATCTAGACAGCAAGGCCCGATTTGGGCTCCAAAATCAGAGCACTGACATCACTTAAGTAGCATCCTAATACAGTAATTGTACATGAATAAGGAAGACTTTACACTATGGTACATCTCTACAATGGCTTGAAAGGAGTAAGCACCTGACCCAGAATGTTTTCTTTCATTTCCCCTCCCTGTGCTCCATATGCCAATAACCCTAACTGCTACAGGAATGCTGCCCTAAAGACAGGGCTCTGCAAAGAGCAGCAAGTTTACTGATGTAATGCCAAACAACTGTAAAAATAAGTTAGAAAACCAGTAAGTGACATATTGGGCTTTTAACTCTTCAGCAGACGGATGGCTGCACTCTTGTAAAACTGCTCAGTAGGTACTTAGGGCTGTAGTAATCTCATCTAATTGCAAAGCAGACAGCTGTACGTCCCTATGTGAAAAACAAATCAATGGCAGTCTCCCAGGAAGGAGAAAAGCATACATTAATATTGATTGTATCATGACCTGAAGATACTGCTTTTAAGCAATTCTAATGTCGGTAATATTATGCCCTTTATTACCCAAATTTTAAAGAGGAAAGAAAACCAAGTATTTCTAGTTGTCTCAGGTGGACCATTCTTCCGCTGCTAATATCACTTCTTTGACTTAAGATGAATATTGTCGGCACACAAGCGTGATGGTAGGCCTATGTTCAGGAAGATCCGGAGTTTTATTTCAGCAGAAAGATAATAAGAGATCTTGATAAGATCAAGATACATTCCAAAGGTATGCTGAAGATACTATACAGCTTTAAGAAAAAATTAAAATTACATTTGAAAAGAAAGGGTAAATATTTGCCTTTTTTGCTGTTAACAGCTATCCATTGATACTGAAACTGCACTCCATATGAACTGATCAAAAGACAAGCATAGGGCACTTATAACATCAACATCCTTGACCACAAAAACCAGTATTAGAGACATGGACAGTTTTCTTGTATTTTTAGCACAGTAAACTTCCCTTTATGGGACAACATGAAAAAGTATCCGTCACCTTTAAAAAGCAAGAAAGTACAAGAAACACCATCAACATGTTTTAAGAACGCTTCAATTTACCAGACAGAGCTGGTTTCCACAGTCCAAGAGGACACTATAAAATTTAACAGAGGTAATTCAAAGAACAGGCTAGTATTCCTTGTAAGCTCTCCTAACTCAAATTGCTTTATATACAAAAGTGAAAACAAATAGGTATATATCCTCCAAACCAAGCTTTCATTTAGACCTGGGATAAATACCATGTTGCCTGAATTCAGGTTTCAAATGTTATTGGGAGTTACTGAGACTGCATTTTAGAAGTGCAGTGGATTGATCCTAGCCAGCAGCCGAGCAGCCACACAGCCTCTCGCTGGCTCCCCACCCTGCACAGGAAGGGGAGTGGAACTGGACAAAACAGCAAGGAAGCTTATGGGTCAGGACAAAAGCAGTTTAACAAGTGAAAGGAAGAAGCAGGGAGGCACAAAATCGAAGTCACTCACCACCTTCCACAAGCAGACTGATGGCTGGCCTGCCTCAGAGCAACAGCCACCTTGGAAGCCAACCCCCCCTCTCCCCTTCTTGTTCCTCAGCTTCCAGTTTTCACTGCTGAGCACGACTTTATATGGTACAGACTATCCCCCTTGACCAGTTCTGGTCAGCTGTCCCAGAGGTACGTCCTCCCAATCTCTTGCACAACCGATGTCGACTCACTGCAGCAGAGACAGGAGGGGGAAGAAAACCTTGACAGTGTGCAAACACTGCTCGGCAACAGGCAAAACACTGGTGCGTTATCCACAGTTTTCGCCACAGGTCCAAAACACAGAACTGTACAGGCTGCTATGAAGAAATTCAACTCCATCCCAGCCAGACCCAGTACAAGGTGAAAAAAGAACTGAATAACCAGATCATGCTGAAGTGACACCACTGTTGTCTCCTTAGCTTTTTTTCCCCCCCTACAATCTTTCCTGAATGCTGAATAGTTAACAAGACAAGTTTTGATACAAACAGGTCCACTATCATTATTTTGGATAAAACAAGCCCAAAAGTACTTTGTGGTTTCATTTTTATATTAAAATATTTGCTTTTTCTGGTTACTTCAGATAAATGACACCACCAATGTACACAGAGAAGTAGTGTAATCCAGCATCTATTCACTCCATAACACTGGGGGGTGGGGAGGAGGGAAGAGGAATTCGCCTGAAGATTTGTTTTGACATTTAAAGGGTTAGCAGAGATATGCTTCAGAAGATTTAATTAAGATACATACTCAATTTTTCAAGTTACAATCAAATGCAGAGCAGAGAGACCAATCCAAAGACAGCATTAAAGGAAGACCTGAAAGTCTGCGTGGAGTCTGAACGGCAAACACAAGATAGATGAGGAAGAGACACTAGCAGTGGTAAAATCAAATCCAGTCACTGTCTTTACAGGAATGTATTCAGAAAAAGTTTGCAGAAATACAGTAAGGTACCTGAAATAGGAGAAATTAAAAAAAAAAAAAAAAAAGATAGCCTTGTTTTGAAAAAAGTTAGAAACTTACGAGATGCATGGAAAAAGGTCAACACAAGGAAAATAAACCGAACTTTCTCACTCACTCTTTCTACCCAACACCTGCAATGTAGTGACATTAGAAAGTGGGGCGTATTTCATAAAAGGAAATATTCTTGCCTTTCACACAACACTAGTATATCTTGAACCTTACTGCTCAAGACAGAGATCAATAGATCGGCAGGACTGAAAAGGCATTGCAAACAGCAGATATCACATTTGCATAAAGGTCAGAAAACAAAGACCAATTAAAAACAAGAATAGGAGAAACAGCGTCTGCAGCCTGACTATGCTGAATTCATCCAGTACAAGGTTTACACTGCTGTAGATTGCAAACCACTGACCTGGCCACAGTCAGACAGGAATTTCCAGTGTCTTCCCACTATTCTATACTCTTGAAATTTATTTTGAAAATTATTTCTTCTTTAAAAAGACATTTTGTTTCACAGTAGCTAATCACACAGTCAAACAAAAAATGTATCTGAAACTCACATTGTTTTCCCATCAAAATGAATGAGGATTGTGTCAATGCAGAAAATTAAGAGCAAAGACCATGCACTGGGTTTTTAGAGGTTATTTTTATTTTAAAATATACAGTTATTTCACTCGACAAAAAAAAAAATTACATTCAAAATCTTTACTACTTATAAAGTTATGCAAAATACTGATTGAAAGTATATCACTATTTTACAAATACATGGTTGAAAAAATGTCCAATTTACTGACATTTATTGGCATTGTAAGAAGGCAGGTACATATACATACTATACAGCATTCTACCAAAATGGAGGTCTGCTTCTCTGTGGCTCTAGGACTGAGGCCTAGCTTCATTTGTATCTGAAAGATACCCATTTCTGACATATCATTCAATCGCTTGGTGGTCTTCTTGCAATAAGCTAAGCAACACATCCTCAAACAACTACTACATCAAAAGCAGCATTTTAAAGAGTGCTCAGAGATGTTTATCCAGTTGTTTATCATTACATATATGACCAACTTCTAAATTTATCCTGTACACTTCAGCATTTCACACCATTTGCAACCATTTTAAAAATCTCTGCACAGTCAAAGCACACTGACTAGTATCTATAGCATTACCTTACTCTTAAGCCCTAAGGCCAGTAAGCAATAAAGCAAGGAAGTATGGTACTGAAGAAAATGGGAGAGGAGGGAGGATAATCCCATTAAAAGTACATATTCCTCCATGTCCAGTTCTCAAAATATTCATGTTCATGCTAAAATTCATTTCTACCGAATTAACTCCTGCTAAAACTAGCCACATCTGCAAGTATCTGCAAGAAAAGGGCCTTGACTGTAACCTTTTGCTGTAGTAACAATATAGAAGAAAGTGATAGCAAAATCCTGTGGAATACAATTAGTCCTCTTAATACTAACAGACTTTTTTTATTAAATGTGTATTTTAGGACACTTAGGCCACATCTGTGATAACTCTGGATTATTTATTTAGAAGGAATCCAAGCCATTTTGTACGTCCAAATTATCTTAAGTGTCCAATGTAATACTTCCCTATGATAGGTTTTCTTACAACAAAATGTAATGTAAGATTTGATTAAAAGAATCTTACACCCAAATACTCTAAAGAACAAAATTTAAGTACAAAATACAGGATGTTCTCTTTTGCTCAGTAAATCTAGTTAGCAACCCGAAAGGTTCTTTCATTCGGGGAGAAGACCAAGATGACAAACCTGGAAAACAGCTCCACAGTCCAGACGAGTCCAAAGCCGTCTGATGGCGTCCACGAGACAGCAGCACCCGCCAGCCAACACCAAAAAATCCCATCTTCCCGGGCACCCAGCCCATCCACTCCGCGGTGCTGCCGCCTCTCCGGGGAGCAGAGGTCTCCCTTCCCCAGGGCCCGTCTCCGGGGTCGAGCCCCGCCACCGCCCAGGCGAAGGCGGCCGGCCGGGCAGCGGACCCTCCGCAGGCCGCACAGACCTCCGCCCTCCGCCCGCTGCCGCCAGGGAGGCGGCTCCGCCCGCGCCGCCGCGCAGTGCCCCGACCGGCCCGCAGGGGGCAGCACCGCGCGGCTCGCCCGGCTGCAGCCCGCGCTCGCCGCTGGGACCCCCGGCCCTCCTCCCCGCGGGCAGAGCGGCGGCGGGCAGCCGACAGCCGCAGCGCTGAGCCGGCTGGCACAGGCCGAGGATGGGGGAGCCCTACCTGGCTCCGAGGAGAACGAAGAAGAAAAACGGCTGCCTCCGTCAGGGAGAGACCCCCCGCCAGCCCCCACCGCTCCCCTTGCCTCAAGGCGCGCAAGACACGCAGCCCCGGCCCTCACTCCCTCCGACACGCAGCCCCACGCCCTGCCGCGCGGTACTTACCCCAGCGACGGCGAGGCCGCCACCTCTTCCACACGGCCCCCCGCCCGCCCCAAGCGACGGAAATGACCTCAGCGGCTGCTGCGGCGCCGCGCCGCCCCATTGGCCGGCGCTGCACCGCCGCTCCCGCCGGCGGCGCCGTGTAGAGCTCTACTGAGGCGCCCCGGGCGCGGCGGCGGTGGCGCAGGCGCGCTGCGCGCTCCGGCCTGGCGGGGGCCCCCGCGGGGAAGGCCTGGGTGCTGAGGTAGCACCGCGAGGAGCCTCGGGGAGCGAGCTGTGGCGCACGGTACCCCGCAGGGAATGTAGAACGAGGCGTGGGGGAAGAGGCTGGGCCGGTGTGCAAACACCTGCAAGATGGCAGGTGAGAGTATATAAGGAGGTGCACCGTCGGGTGGCTGCCGTCCCTCGGCGGTTCTGACAGGGCAGTGGGCTGAAGGATGAGCTGTTGTTCCCACATACCCCTCCACATTCACCCTGGCACCACCATGTTTTAGTGGTATGTGGCGTGGGCGTACATTTCACAAGGATTGCTCAGTTAAGTAGCACGATGACATAGAAGTTGAATATTTTCGGATGCTTCCTAAAAAAATCCAAATTTCTCTTTAAGGAAACTGTTCTTAGGTTTGCTGGGAGAAAAGAAAGATTTTAACTGCCAGCATCTTGCTCTCTAAAAGTATCTTTTAACGTCACTGCGAGATCTAACCATTCAGCTTAAAAAGCAAACCTGGTTTAACACAGGGCCCAAAGTTTTTCCAGATGGCATCTCCAAAATGGAGCTTTTTGGTACGTGACTTCAAAGTTACACTCTTTTGCTGATCGTTCTGTTAGCATGGATCCTGTGTGATAAGAGGGACCACAAGTAAGATCAATTCCGTACCAGAGTGATGAGGAACAGGGCTTGATGTATCCTTACCATTGGCTAGACACAAACACAGACCTTCAGGGATTTCAGATTTTGGGACAGGCTTTTTGGGTCACAAAAAAAGGGAAATCTATTGGACAGGGAAATTTGGGGGAAAAGAATCATCACAACTATCAATGTTTTAGTTCCAAAATGAGCTTTTGCCCCCAGAGTCAGTTGCATCTTTTGATCAGCAGTGTACAAAACCACTGTTAACACTGGAGTTTGGGACACTGTAGTTTATTGAACATCTTTAAAACTTGTGGCAAAGTCTTCTGGCTGATAGTGTCTGTTTGGATTTCTAGAAAGCTTTTGACAAAGCCTGTCAAAGAAACTCAGCAGTAATGGTGTAAGACCAAATGTCTTGGCATGAGTAACTGGTTAAAGATGGAACACGAAGTGGCAGTGAGTGTGCAGTACGTGTAGTACAGAGGGCACAGGTGCGTCGTTGTACCAATCAGTGCTTGGCCTCGCTCAGCATACTCGTGCAAAAGAGACTTGCAAAAAGAGCTGGGCACTCAAGTGACTGCCTTCTGATGATACCAAGCTCTTCAGGGACATAAGGGCAAAAAAGTCTTAATGAAGATCTGCAGAAGGTCCTTATAAGCCTGAATAACTAGGCAGTAAAATGACATGACATTCTGCACAGGTAAAAGTGATGCACAGTGGGGAAGAACACAGTAACTTCAAATATTAATGGGTGAGCTTCAAGCTGACTAATACTTTGCAGGACCAAAATCCTGGAATTACAACGCATTTCTGTGAAAACCTCACTTTAGTGCTTAATAGAGGTCAGAAAAACAAGCTGTATGCTAAGATCTGAAAAGAAACAGAGAACAAAGCATCCTTATGCTGCTGTATAAATTCATTATTAGACCACCTCTTTAAAACTGTGTGTGGTTCCAAGTTCCCTCAGCTCAGAGAAGACAGGGAAGTAGTAGGAAAGGTTCAGAGGAAGATAAAAAGGAAGATTAAGGGTACTTAACTCTCAACATTCATGTAAGGAACAACTAAGTAAGCTTCTATCTGAAAAAAAAAAATTAAAAAATTATTAGTGGTATAATAAATGGCTAAAAGGCATAAGTATATGTTGTAATGTAAATAGTTGTAAGTGGGAACTGTGTACGTGGATCCCATGAGAGCCACCAGCGACAATTTGCCCTTAATGACTTGTGTCAGCTACTTTGCAAAGTTGATTACGTGGTGGTATGAATATTCACCTCCCTATAATATGAAAGTGTATTAACTTTGTTAATATATATTAGTTCACATTATCCACTGCAATGTGATGAGGTAGTGGAATTTTACTGGAGGCTTTGGTATTGTTCATGGTCAAGTAAAACAAACTAAAGGACAGCCTGGCCCTGGAAATAAGGACTTTGCTTCTTGGAAGCTTAGAGCTGTCCATGAGGGATAACCACAGACAACCAAGATAAAGCCAGCTTCCTAGCCCCTCTAAACAGTCTTCAAAATGCTCCTTGTGTCATCTGGCATCATAGATAAGTAGCTTTAGCAAGACAGGGATGTCTGGATCAACAGACGAGCAGCAGGAATGCTGCAGAAACACTGTTGCTTTGCAAAGTTTTACTGTGACTAGTAATTGGTAGTACGGGTCTTCGTAAATCGTGTTGTACCTGAATGGCTGAAAGGTGTAAGAACCCTGTGAAAAAACACATCGAGGGTGACCCAATTTGCCTGGCACATCTCATGCACATGAATAAATATTTACTCCTGTAATTCTATACTTTGTTTCCTAGCCCCTCTTAGTAGGCACAGGCCAGTTTTTGTAACTGAGCTCCACTTCGCAGATTGCTTTCTTCAAAACCAGAAAAATTATAAATGTTCCTAAAATAAGAGATGATATTCTTAACACAAGTAATAATTCAAGAAGTAGTTTTCTAGTCAAAATGGGGCTTTTTTCAGCTCATCTATCTGTATCTGATACAGTCCAGAGTGTGATGAATAGACTTCATATTAGTAAAATGCAATCAGTTAGCAGATACACAACACGTGAAGCACTTTTATCACTCTTTCACAGGTACGTGTAGCTCACCTGCTCGGACGTTGGAAAGGCAATTGCCTGTAACAAATGCAAATGGATTATTTGGTATTTAAATAAGGCCAGACTAAACAATGTCATCCAGAAGAGGCTTTGTTATGGAAAGCTTGAGACTCGGTTTGCTTCTTCCTCAGTGTTTTACAGCTACATAAATTCAGTACCTTCCTTGCATCTTCTAACCGTGTGTTCGAAGCTGCTCCGTTTGCTTTCCCTGACATGTGAATGCTGTCTTTGCAGGGATGAGTCAGACGTGATCAGATCATAGCTCCTCTTTCTCACTTAGACTCCAGCCCTGAACCTAGTTAGACTACCAGAGAGCAATTCTGCTGCAATTCCCACCTTATCACTCCCCTTTCATTTCCTGTTTGTCAGTTTTAGGTAACCTATGAATTCCCAGCTCTTGCAAGGGAATTGTGTTCCTTCTCTACTTGCCCTGTGATCCACCCATCCTGCAGGGCTGGTTAGGCGCTTGTGAGTGTCCATGCTGAGGACCCTAAAGGGAGGGTCATCACTTAGTAATGACAAGTGTCGTTAACTAGATTGGAGATGCTTGTGGTAACGTTACTAACTGGCAAATAGAAGCAGCATCCAAGCAAGTAGCCTATTTTACTTCACAGTGGGCCCTAGTTTCCACAGCAAAGAGATGATACCCTTCCTGCATCCTTTGCGCCGTTGTTATCCCCTGGGAGAATGATCCTGTCATGCACTGTGGGACACCCACACACCATGAATTCATCACGACTCCTCTGCTGCCTGTCCTGCTGTCAGCCTGCATTTCTAGGATTATCCAAAATGAAATGTTGATCCTGGCTTGTAAGGCCAGGAGAGCCACAGGTAGACACACACACAACCCCCCTCCCCACAAGTAAGGAAGTAATGTACTAGAAAACCTGAGAAAACAGTGATAAACCAAGTTGAGAGTGAAAATAGGCACTTTTTGAAGACATACAGGACTTCTGTCTGAGCCATTTGCAGTACCCTCATGTAACAGCTTCTCCTATCTCCTTCAGGACATGACCATAGTCAGGTGTGTATGTTTTTTTCACTCTATAAGCTGCAGTAATGCATTAGCACAGTCTGTTGAAATCTGGTAACAGGTGAAAGAGCTTCTTTTGGGTATGTATTCTGTGAAAGCACTTTGTAGATCTCAATTATGTTGAATGGAACATTTTGGCTTCAGGGTGAAAATATACTACTTTGTGAGCATTCAGAGCTCTTGGAAAAGAAAAAAATGCAATCTTTGTTTTCCAAAATGTGCAAGTGCAAACTGCGTACAATGACAATACTCAGGATTTAAAATAGCAGCAAAAGAAGTGTCAATTCTGAAAGTTTCCCAGCCCACCATAATGCAGGCTTGGACTTTGAGACTGGAGGAGACAGCTCAGTTGTTGCTTTCCATTTCCGCAGCTGATCTTGGCGCTGTACAATGCATCCCCCTGCTAGTGGCTAAGCAAACTGCATACATTATATGGTGCATTCTAGGGATGTCTTTAGATAGAGGTTTCTGCTAATTAGCAGAGTGCTCCCTCCTGCTATTTTGTTTGATTGAAGGGCATTAGGACTATTAGGGTGTGTCAAGAGGGTAATTTTACATTATCATGTTAATTTCTCCATCTATTTTTATAAGCTTTACGTGGCTGTTGGATGCTCAGGCTTTGCTGTACCAAGCATGCAACTGCTGGTTATCTATTGCTCTCTAGTGGCCGACGTGTAACCCTGCAGCTATACTCCGTAAAGATTGCCTTCGTGTGTTTTCAGAGTGTATTACTGTGTCATTATAAGCCTGTCTGCGGACGCTCACCTTCAGGTTAAGGAAGTTCACACTTCGAGCCTTGGGGAAGAAAAAATACAAGTCTCTTGAGGGAGGTTTCAACATTAAGTCTAGTTTGATGGCAGTCTGGACGGTTCAGACAGCAACTCAAATTGGGAGAGAATCAGATGATATACCTCATTTCTCTTACAGCTTTTACAATCTACATTGGAAGGAAATAGATTTGAGCAGCGTTTGATGGGGAGAGACCTAGATATAAATGTATTCTAAAGTATGATGACTTTTTACATGTTCAGTCTTGTAATCATCACTGAAAAAAATGTACACAGTTGTAGAAAGGATTTCTGGTTTTAAATAAAAGTCAGTTAATTGGCTTTGAACAGATAATGGATGCAGCTCATGTTTTGAATACACCTAATGATCTTATATGGCTTTTTCAAGTCAATCTGATGTCTCAACAGGCATCCTTAGTGATATTTTTAGTTGCAGTAAATACTTTCATAAAATAGTGAGGTTTGCAACAGGGAAATCGTTAGTCAAATTAGAATTGCAAGACTAGAATACATTTCCTAGCAGCTGGAACTGGGTGGGTTTTTTTCAAGAAAAATACAGTCTTCTATTTTCATTCCTGGGAACTGTTTAACATATAGGGAACCAACCACGAGATTGTAATGGAGACACTCTTTATGCTGCTTATTTACCATAGTGCATTTTATTCTGCACTGGTATTTCTAAAACATAGCCCTAAGTTAGAATTTATTAATTTCATTAAGTTCTTAAGGTGAAATATTATTCTGCATAAGATCGTGAGTTTAGACATGTAGCTTTAAGCAGCAGTTTTACTCTAGAAGCAAAGGACTAGTTTGGTTTCATGTTATTACTGAGAGTTTCTGAGAGTCCTGCCTAAAAATAACCCCAAAAACTGAAACAAACAAACAAAAAAGCCCTTAAAACTGTAGGACAGTATTCAACAACCACTGATTTATTTAAGTTATTACTATTTTTGGATATTAAGAGGTCAAAAAAATTGTTTATTTAAGGTTCTTCAGTGCTTATATATCTGAATGGCCCCAAGACCCCATTTACCTCTAACTACCACAGAACTTTAAAGCTATTACCCAGCATACATCACTGACTTATTTAATAACACAAAATGCCAATACCTCTAACTATATTTCTTCAGAACTAAAATTAAGTGCAAATGGCTCCTCTTTTACATTGTGTCACCCAATTTTACCAATATTAAATTTATTTTATTTATATTCCTATTTTCTTTGTAACAGATGTCTATCAAGACACTTCAAAACACAATTAGAAAAATCATGAGGTCTGTATTCAATTCTGTATTTAAAAGTCAGTCGTTAACTGATTAGAACAAAATATGGAAGCATAATCTGTTCTTTTTATGCTCAGAAGTGGATTCCTTTCTCTCTGTTGTCTTTGTTCCGAGCTCCAAAGGCAGGGTTGAAAATCCACTGAATCTGATGGACGTCTTTCTGTTGATTTTCACTGGGCTTTGGTCAGGCTCCAGATTGACCTAGATAATTATGTCAATGAACAAGCTGAAACTCATTGAATCAGCTTGTTCACAGAAGCGATGAAGCAGGTCAAAATTCTCATTTAATCTCACTATGCTGGGTAGACCACTAATGAAACAGCACACTAATAAAGGCAGATTTTAAAGGGACAGACCTGAAACAACCTGCTGTAGAACTGGTATTTAATTACCTTAGTTATCTGATCCTAATTTCTCTTGATACAACCTGCAACAAATGGAACATTTCCGAATTAACTTAATAATGCTATTTCTGTTCCTTGTCTTTGTTTTCAAGTATTTTTGGTGTTGGCAAAATAGATGCAGGCACACGATTTTGTAGAGTGCTGTGCAAAGGCCTGTAAGCTTGAAGGGAGTTGTACCCCATCGGTAGGGCTGTGGTCCTCCCAGACCGCCTAGGGAAATCTGTGCCTCCAGCTTCTTCTCCAATAGCCGGGACAGCTTTGAAGCAGAATCTAAATTGAGTAGTAGCCTGGAAACTTTAATTTACATCAAATAATTGGATACTTCCAACATGCAAAGCAGGCAGCAGCTGAAAATGATCTGAAGCAAAACAACATTTTCAAAACCATCACTGAATTAGTGATAACAAAGGCTAGGAGGTTTGGGAACAAAACCCAGGGTGAGAAAAATATTAAAGATCAGCTGATTTGCAGAGGAAAACTTGATATATAAAATAGTGGCCTCTGGCTGCTACTACCATTCAGGGAAGAGATCTTTCATTGGAACCGAGATTTTTATGAAAGTGTCAACTAGGTACTCAAAGTGCTTGGGTCAGACCAACAAATGAAATGCTAGAAATGACAAAGACAGGAGTAGAGAACAGAACAGGCAACATCATTAATTTTTTTCTCTATATGAAACCTGTGTGCCTGCATCTTGGGTATTCTGGGATGTTAATATTCCCACATCCTAGGGACTAGGATGGGTTCAGAGAATGGCAATGGGGATGACCAGGGTCTGGACCAGCTCTGTGAGGAATGAGTTCTGGGATGAGAAATAAACCGCTGAGGAGGGAATACAATAGAGGTTTATGCAGCCATTAGCAATACGGACAATAAATAGAGGACAGTTGTTTTTTACAATCCAAGAGACAGTGGTGTTATTGTCAAATAAAATTAGCAGGCAGCAGATGCAGAACAAACAACAGGAGGTGATCTTCGACATGAGTGAATAAACTACAAGAATTCCAGTGACAGTGCTGTTCATTGTAAAAGTCTATATGGATTCAGTAAGTGATTGGGCAAATGCAGGAAGAAATATCCACAGGGTTTGTGAATAGAGGGACATCACTCAGAAAATACACTACATGATTACTGGTTTTTGTACTCTTGTCACAAAAGGAGGACTATGCTGAGTGGTTTAGACCGCTTAAAAGATCAGCGTCACAAATATTAGGGGAAAAGCTAATATTTTTAATATGAATGTGAGAAGCGTGACTTAACAAAATTCGATGGCAAGGTCCCCTCTACTACTTATTTGACATGGAAAAACATACAAAGGCAAAATCAAATTAGCAACAGATTAAAGTAGTTGGTACATGAATTAAAAATTATTTACAGAGTCAGGGAAATCAAGGCAGGATTGGATTGTTGTGACATGGATTAGGAAAAAGGGGCAAGGAATTTCCTCCCATTCAGTCACGAGGTTCAGAGTGGACCCCCTTGCTTTCTAAACTCCTCGAGAGAGAAGTCTAGGTGTGGCTGAATCCACCCCTAGTCCGAGACCTTGTCAACAGTTTATGTCTAAGGAATTAGGGAAAGGATCACCATGTGTGGAGTCTGTGCTTTGTGCGAAACTCTGGGACAACAGCAATCCAGAATAGCATCAATTCCAAGTTCCTGGTCCCAGACCTGGGCAATGGTTTATGTCTAAGGAGATGGGGAAAAGGGGAATGATTTAAGGAGAGAGAGTAAGGGAATTTCCTCGCGTTCGGTCACGAGGTTCAGAGTGGACCCCCTTGCTTTCTAAACTCCTCGAGAGAGAAGTCTAGGTGCGGCTGAATCCACCCCTAGTCCCAGACCTTGTCAACAGTTTATGCCTAAGGAATCGGGGAAGGAATCAGAGTGTGTGAACTTTCGTGCTTGGTGTGAAACTTGGGGATAGCAACAATGTGGGGCAGCAATGATTCAAAGTTCCTTAACACTATTCAGCTATGTCACACAATTAGATCACACAATTACTCAGCAGGACTTAACTTTCAACAAATCAGCACAGTAACTTAATCAAAGACTTAACAAGGTTATCAACATAAAGTTGCATGCACACACACAGACAGATACAGAAATAGAGCTAGATATACGTATATTTTATGAAGGTACTTGTGAAAATTTCCCCTTGAGTTCGGTGAAAATATTCACATCGGATGTCTGTGCATCTCTCAATGGGCGAAGAGTTGAGCCTCAAGGAGGGTTTATTCAGCCCAGTTTGTGTCAACTATTCTCTGATTTCACAAACTTGAGAGTTTGCGAACTCTGAGAGGCGTCCCACTCAGAGGGAGATGCTGGGCGCAGTCTGCTGTGGTCCAGGAGAGCTCAAAGGGTCATCATTGGAACCGCTCTTTATAGGGTCACAAGATAATTGACTTTAGGCATAAATAATTTTACATCCTGGCCTTAACTGGGGCAGGTTGTCATTGGAATTTCCAGCTGGTACCGATCTATCCAGACTGCGATAAGGTTCAAGGCTGGCAGGGGATGATTTCACTCTCATCCCACACCGCAACCAGGCAACTGACCCCCAGCGTGGCCACTCCCCACTTCGGTAGTGCAAGAGTGTTTTGATATGATAAGGGGTGCTTAACCACCAAACTCCCTGCACAATGGCCAAGGGTTGACAGGAATCTCCAAGGTCATAAAACTTTCCAGGAGTTAAGAGGGGAAGAAATGCACCACCACAACTCTGCAATAGGCATCTGCTGTTGGTTGCTACAGATTGCTGGGTTAGGAGGACCTTTGGCCTAATGGGTCATTTTTATACTCTCAGACTGTTGCATTTGTATCTTAAACAAATTTAATTTGTGTTGTGCATCAGGCTGTTGCACATTACAAATGATCTTCCACCACATCAAAAAGAAAGGACAGGATCAACAGAGACCTGTTGCTAGGGATCAGTAAACTATAATTCAATAATAAGCTATTGACGGTGATTCGGCAATCAAAACCAGCAATAGGCATTTCCGTAAGAACGGGTTTGTTATCACATGAACAGTAGGAATAAGTTAAAAAGTGATAAAACAAGATCATAACTTAAAAGTCCAAAGTTATTTGGAGTTCTTTAGCATGTGGGAATTTAATTTACACATTGATATTTGGCTCAGGTATTCACCAAAGAGCATCATTACTTTACAAGTTGTATATAATATGAATACCTGCCATATATTTTTTTATATTATTCCTCCACAAAACCATTTTATAATCCGCAAAAACTGATGCAAAGCTTGAGACATTTGGCTGTGGACTTTGGATATTACAAAAAAAAGAAAAAGGAATCTTAGAGTCAGAGACAAGAAGTTAATTAATTATGCATATGAATGAACAGCAGTGGTGCAAGCACTCTTTAGGAAAGTAAGATATTAATGGAGTGAGAAGAGCTCAATGAGAGCTCCAAAAAATCTTTCCATATGTAGCAGTAGAATGACTGATGAGGGCGAAAATTTAAGACAAACCTCTCTGTTCTTTAAAGGTTCTCCAAGAAGACAGTCGGGGGCTGGAGCACCTCTGCTATGGGGACAGACTGAGAGAGTTGGGCTTGTCCAGCCTGGAGAAGAGAAGGCTCTGGGGAGACCTTATAGCACCTTCCAGTACCTGAAGGGGCCTACATGGAAGCTGGGGGGGGGGACTTTTTCCAAGGTCAGGGAGTGACAGGACAAGGGGTAATGGGTTTAAATTGAAAGGGAGATTGAGATTGGCCGTGAGGAAGAAATTCTTCCCAGAAAGGGTGGTGAGGCACTGGAACAGGTTGCCCAGAGAAGCTGTGGATGCCCCATCCCTGGCAGTGTTCAAGGCCAGGTTGGATGAGGCTTTGAGCAACCTGGTCTAGTGGAGGGTGTCCCTGCCCATGGCAGGGGGTTGGAACTAGATGGTCTTTCAGGTCCCTTCCAACTCAAACCATTCTGTGATTCTATGATTTTATGATTCTATAAGACTTATACTATAGTGATACTATAACATTGCCAGATGGAAAAACTCACACCTATGATTTTACTGGGATTAAAGTGTATCCTTCTAATGTTATTGTTCCTCCCTGTGTTCTAAATGGCTGAGTTCAGTTCCTTGGCTGAACTAGTTTATGGGAGGATTTACTGTTGGTATCGCCTGTCCGTGCGGCACAGCAGTCCCCCACTGATTGTTCCTCGGGACAATTACGCTTCCTTAGCAAGGCTGTGGAGGCAATAGCGGGGGGGTGATGGATGGTGGGCAGTATATTCAAAGGCTGATATAACCTACTGAGACTGAACATCTTGGGCTCCTTCTAGTGTCCCCAGCTAGAGCTGGGGTCCTCCAGAAAGAGCTTCAGGAGGGAGTGAAACTCCAATTTCACCACTTGGAATTGCTCTCTGGAGAGCTTCTCTCTCTACACTGACTGTGCAAGGAGCTTGGGAAATCGGGCTTATTATGCTAATATTGAGCTTTGGGGTGCTACTACCCTTTGAAGATCTGGCACTTTGTGCCATAAACCTGTTGGATTTCACAGTAGCATCGCGAAGGCCGCCCCCCACCCCCCTACCGAGAGTGCGGGCGGAGGATGCGGCAGAGGCCAGGCTTCACGCTGGGGTGTAAGCACAAACCACAGAAGGTCAATGACTCAACGCTGCAGGAATGCAGCCTCGGGAGGCAGACACAGCTGGTTTTAGGGCATCCTGAGGAGAACAGAGATGTTTCAAAGGTGTGTAAAACATCCCATATGCAGTGACAACACTAAGAAGGTAACAGGGAGGTGTAAATAACAGTCGGAGTCCCTACCGCGGAACAAAGAAAGAGCAGAAATAAAGGAATTGCCCCAGCATCCTCTCTTCCAGTTACAGAGAAGTAATGTCACTACTCCACCACAGCTGCCACCTCCCTCACCCTTAGTAGACGAGGAGCACTTTCTGATTCGACAACCACCTGCATTTTGCTCCTGTGATCCAGCAGTTATATGTAGTTTTCTTTTATCAAATAATCACGTTAAGTAAGTAAGTATTTTGAAGACCACTTGGTGTCTGTTTTCTGGTCCAACTTTCCCATGGGACAGTGTGATTTATTACTGCAGTGATTTATTAGCAAACCAGTGTAAAATAGGGTGCAACAGCCATGATGGTGTGCATGCATTGGAAACGTTGAGCAGTTCCATAGAAAACTCCCATACTGTCTGTTCTCAGCTAAGGAGAGCCAGTGATGCACTGCATAGACAAATCTCATTTGCATGTTTGTATTAAGGATGCTTGTCAAATATGCAAATTGCTCATCAGGTACACACGCTTTGCACTGGAGTCCCAGTTGGGGAATGTTTACTTCTTCATTAAGATCCAACATAACAGGTCAATCAAGTGCAGGATGTATCTGCTAAAATGATCTCTGTTGAAAGAGATGAGACAGTCCTTAGTTTAGAAGAAGAGTGTCAGAGCAATCTCCAAGTATGTCAGAGATAAATAAGGAGAACTTCAAGAAAGGGATTGATAAAGGAGATGTGTTCTGATAAATGTAACCCTTGACATAAATCCTGGATGAAGAGGAAAGTTCCTGACTGTGTGAGCCAGCAAAGAGCATACAATAGGTTGGCTGATTGCAGGCAGACTTCAGATTTAATTTTTTGTATAAAAAGATTAAAGCACAGTCTTCTCTCCTTCACTGATGCCTTTTACAAACACTTGTAACTGTGTAGCTGTCCCAGCCGTCTGAGATCTAAATAAATACTTTCCACTCCACTTACCTTAACCTAAATCAAATGAAATGGGATGTCAGCCTTTGGATAATATTACACAACTGTAGCCGTGCAGTGGTTGTATTCCCTAAAATTAAGAAACTGGCATTTTCAATGAGGACATTATTTCCAGCAGACTGTTTCGGGATATTCAAATGGTAATAGGATGGTTTTTGACGGAAAGCTGCTCCGGCCAGTTTCAGAGCTAGGATCACATGGGTCAAGAAAGACATTTCTTCTGATTAGCTTTCTTTCTGATTAGCTGAAATAATCTGGGCTAGAGTAATACACTGAGGACTGTGCTTGACACCCAGCAGTCCCTAGGGTATATTTAGCAATTGTTGGTTCTTCATACAGTTCAGCACACTTTATTCATTAATTGTGAGGGAGCATTAAGAATTCTTCTCCTGCCTTCTATATAGTAATCATTATTATACTCATTACTGAGTTAATTGCAGTAAGCAGTCATGATTTTAATACTCGTCACATCACCTTTTACAAGAAGTACATATAAGCATTAAATAACATAGCTACTGAGTAACCGCATTTGAAATGGAATTCAGATATCTAATGAAATTTTACTGCTCTCTAAGTTCACAATACTAAAATGCAACACAAAGCAGAATAGGTAATTGATATGTAGGCAAAAAACTTGTTACATCTAAACTAAGGGACAGGTCTTGTAGCTCAAGTTAGACGAAAACCATACAAATATATAAACCAAGCTAAAACTTCCCTTTGCTTCTTATTTTCCGTGGAACTACAACTGAATTTAGCATATAAACAAAAGAATAGAGCATGTGCCTCAACCAGGGGTATGTAAAAGAGAGTGGACCAAAGAAAAGACAAGAGTTGGCATGTTAAATTTGAATGACAGTTGTCACATATTTTTAATGGTGAACTAACTCAGGACAGAAACATAGTCTAAGAAACATCACTATTCAGGTACTTTCATCATGTTTAACCTTTTTTCTTCGGGTAAAAGAAGAGACTTCTTGGAAAAGAGGCAGATAAATAGGACAAAATCCTTTCATATGCTTCATATTGAAGAAAAGATGAAGTTCCAGTAGTTCATAACAAGCATATAGTAATCCATTATAAACTGCGTCCTAATCAATAGGAAGGAAATATTTGAAAGGCTAAAGGTCATGTTCGGTCAATACACAGCCAAATCCTTCTGGGTTTCACCTCATATTTTGAACAAAGAAAATACAACTTTACAAGTGTGTCCCAGCTCATGCTGTGTTGAAAGAACAGCAGGAGGACTAATGCAGAGTGGTAATGGGCCACGAGGATGCTTTGTGCCTGCACCTCTGCCGCTGTGAGAGACAGTGAGAGCCTGAACCCACCTTTTTTGTTCCCTGTCTTCGCATCTTTTGAGTAGTTGTATTGTTGTGCTGCTGCTCTGGCAGATGCTGCTCAGCCCTGCTACCTCAGCAGCAGAGGACCTAACAAACAGACCCGTGATGTGAGATACAGTGCACTGAGTATTAACAGAGTCACTAAACTATTTTGTTATGGCTGCAACTAAGTCATTTGCTAAAAGCTTCCTGGCAGTGAGATAGACTGCAGTAGTGAAGGCTTCAGATGTGTTACAACTGTCAGCCAGATGTAAATCACAACCAGTTGTATTCAATGAGTCAGACTGAGTGCAAGAATAGAGCTTGAGGAATCTATTTTGTTTGGAATAGAACCAAACCTTAACCATAATTCTGTCCAAATTATTAAACTGAAGCTGCAGTGCATTTGAAAAAGAAATTAGGATTGCTATTAAATGAAGGACAAAATGTCAAATAAATGCACATTTGCAATCAGGACATAGCTGTGGAAAGTTGCCGCAATTTAAGTCACTGGTTGAGGTGTAGGACGTAAAACAGAGAGTTCAATTACCTCCCCAAAGAGGAGACTGCAATGTGAAGTTAGTGAATCAGGTCTTTTGTCTGCTCCCCAACAACCCCAAACAACAAATCATGGCTCAAGCACAATGTAAAATTCTCAGTTAATGACCGATGATTGAAAAACTGAAAAACAAATCTAAAAATAGTGCAAAATGAAGCAGAAACAGAGAATGCACTATTTGGGGAAGATGGTCAAGAAGACACAGATTAACACCACGATGATTAAGTCAAATGGCAGCTGTAGCAGCAGCCAGTTGATCTGCGGAGGCCAGGGATGTAATACTGAAGGGAGATTGTTCCTTCGCCCAGCGAGTTGCAGACACAGACTTCTTATTGATAGTTCCTGACAAAGCAATACATCTTTTAAGAGACACCAGATTACATTTATAGTAATTAGAAAATTTAAATTATAGAGCCTGATGTTAGGTTATTCTACTAGATGTCAGATGATTTGTAACATGCCTGAGCTACTTCTGAAACTCTGGGACTGCAGGCAGGAAATGGGCTTCCACTGGCAGCAGGAGGATGAGACGTGTTGCCAGCTTTACTGGAGCCTGCTAAGATAACAGCAAAGAGTTTCAGATGTAATAGCTGACCTTTGGTCACTCTTATAATGGTCTATTAAAATGCCAGCTGGAAACATCAACCATCTCCTCTATTGCCAAATCCTTACTAGTTTCAATGAACACAGCAAGAAAAAAAAAATCCTTGAATGGGCAGTTTTGGCTCATGTATACGCAAAAATACCAATTTCTGCTACCAAAAGATGTCAAGGTCAAGGTAGAACTTACAGCAGCATGGACTTTATGTTTCGCAGTTGAACGCCACCATGAATGCGTCTATACTACAATTCATTTTTTCATTTGATAAATGCTGAAATCCTTCTATTGTTAGCAGGTTTGAACTTTGGTGAAATCGGGATGTTGTGTTGCAAGAAGTAGATACCTTAACAGGGGTATTATTTTAACCTTAGTGGAAAATGGTCCATTTTTTAATGGGAGGCCATTAAACGGGGCCATTTTTTTCTGAGCTTTGACAAGACAGTTTTCTTTCTTAAAAGACTTGTTTGCCATCAGAACAAATGGCACTTTCTACATCATTCTTTACCAATAAATAAAGGTTTATAGCATTTAATGCAGTTAACAATCAAGACTAATTCCTCCAAACTGGAATTCAAGATGCCTTCTATTTTCCGAGACATCCCACCCCCAGCCGATCTGGCTCTGTTCTGGAATGTATAATACAGCTATTGATTAGCCATTTCTTAAACCAGCATCATTTACAAGACAGTAACAAGTGTCGCTTTCACATGAGGTTAGACAGTTGCATGAACTGATTTTTCAGAATTACACAGGACAGATTTGTCCTTATTACTTTCTTAGGTTTGGTTGTTGGCTTAATTTTTTTTCTATAATTTCCCAATTCTTCTGGTATCAACAACACTCAGAGGGTTTGCTACGCTGCAACAATCAGTTGAAATGCCATAAAACTGTCCAGGAGTTCAATTTATTCAAGGACAGTATTTTAGTTCACAAGTGTATCTTTGAATCTGACATTAACAATACATCATATGGTGAGATTTACTTGCTTCTTAATACAGAAAGATAATCTCTGCCTGTCCTAAATAATTTCAGAACAGTAGACGTTATTACTACAATTTGAGTCGTTCCTTTTACATGACTTACAACCTTTTTTCAGGCCCAGACTAGGCAGAGTTACTCCATAACCTTTGAAATCTACTTCCTGTCTTGTCATAAGACTGTGGGTGGATTTGGCTAGTAAAAACTTCTGGATGATAGATATTGCTATTTTCATTCTGAAAACACACCAAAATCTTATATCTAGTATTCCTCCTGTTGTATATCCCCGTCTGATAGCCAGGATTTTTGAACTGCATTAGCCTTGCCAGCAATGTGTTTTATTCCAATATTTCATTAGTTAAAGGGAATTTCATTCAGACAATGTGAGCGATGGGAAATCTAGATCCCTCGATAGACTCCTTTTAAAATAATTTCCTTGCATGTCTCAAGGCAATGAACCAACATCTCCTGAATGTTACTTCCCTCTCTATTTCCAGCACAGCAACAAAAAACAGTATTGCATGTATCAGTACCAGGAAGAATCATAAATGCTGAAGTTGTGGAAAACTAAAACACCAATTTTGAGATCCAGCAGATTTTTTTTCACAGAATGACAATACGGTCTAGTTCAGAACTATTTTCTAAAAGCTCATCCTGCCGTTGCTGTAAGTGACAATAACTTGCACACTGCATTTGTAGCAGATTTCTTGTAAATGGCCTGAATAATAATCACTCTTGGGAGAGTATCTCTGCTTAAATTATTCTTGTGCACCATGGGTTGATTTCTCAGCATTGCAGTTCTCGTATTTGTGTGGTTGTTTGCTTACTTTCCCTTTAGCAGAAAGGGAATGAGCATATGTTGTTGCCTCAATATGACACAGTCAGAGCATGTTTCAAAAACCACACGTGTAATCTTTGTGGAGAACTCACACATGCTGCTACGAGGCACAGAAAGCTGGTTTCTTGCTAAATGTCATTATCTTGTCCCGCAGGGCAAAACCAGAGAGGCAGGAGAAGGGAAGAGAATCATGAGTAGCTGAAGCCTTCTCCTACATTCTCCTTCATTATTTTTTCATGTCAGAGGCAGGTAGCTGGCCCATCTTGGGTAGGTGACTCAAGCTCAGGAAGAGTAATTGGCAAGATGACTTTCACAGACCTTGACTATGCAGATGATGTGGTATACTGGAGGAACATCTGCAATACTTGAATACTTGAATGCAGACTGCTCGGGTGAGGCGGTCTCATCTCCTCATCTCATTCTATCTCCTGAGATGAAACCAATTACAGTGCTGCTTCTCCAGGGCCTGCAAACCTGCCCTCCCATTCAGCATTCAAACTTCTCAGCTACAACCGCCTCTACATCAAAACCAAGCTGCAATATGTGTCCCACGGCTTTATCACCTATAGCTGTGGCTTGGATGGTAAACTGATCAGGGGATGTTGCTGTCTTCTGAGGGCAATTAGCAACTGCTGAAAAGCCATCTCACTGCATCTTGTGCCTAAGTTCAAAATGGCAATTGTATTAGTATCAGCACTGCATGAAGGATGTGGTTCAGAGCAGAATTCAAAGCTTCCCAAAAACATGCAGTGAAAAAGCACAAGAAGGAACAATGCACTGTCAAGTTACTCAAGCTTTTAGAGAGAATAATTTTTTGTTGCTCCTCTGTCCTTGTGAGACCCCTGAACACTGACTGCAATTTCTTAAAATTCTGTGTCTGTCTTTTTACAGACATTTGAAACTTCACAAGCCTCTCAGTCCCTCCGTGAGCCTCAGAGCACCAGGACTCACCATTTAAGAAGCACCGCTGGGAAAATTCCCCATTTGGCATGTGCCTGCAGAACACAGAGGACCCAGATATACAGCAAGACTGGCAGCTCAGAGCAGTGCAGGTAGCTTACACACATTGGTAGCAACACCGTGAAAGCAGTGAGAAATGGCTCTGAAATCAGAGCCAATTATTCTTAAAAAAATAATTTGGCTTGATTCAGTGTTTAAAATTCACTGTGTGATACTAACATGTAGAAGTTTAAAGCAGGCTGTGCAATGTAGTCATTGGGACTCCATGCACAGGAATCCTGGGCACTGTTTTCCTCTCTCTTATGGACTTGTTGGCTAACGAGCAAATCACCTGGTCCTACGTCACCCATAAGAAGGCCTGAAATATGAAGTCAGATACTGACAGAAAAATGAGCAGTGTGTAAGAAGGTTACAAGTATCTCAATGCGGAAGACATTTCAATGAGGAGCCATACATACATCTAGAAATGACAAATGTACCTGGTTACAGTTTCTCAGCTCCTTAAATAGCCAGCTAATCCTGTCCATCGATACTAATCCCTGAATCTCATGCAGGTAATAATTATTCTGCATCTAGTGGAGAATTGACAAACAAAAACGATAGTGGACAAAATCCCATTAAAACAAAGAAAATGCTCTGTAACAAAACTTCCCTTATACTATTTCTATTCTCTGCATGACAGGAACATATTGTACCAGCAAATGTCAAATGGGGACTGAATCCCTCCAAATTTCTTTAGGGTATCTATCTTTCAAAATTTAAACATGCATGGGTTTTTGTAATTACTGATCACACCACATAGGGAGGTACAGACATGAATGAAGGTCTTCCCTATCTATCCATGAAATTCAGTAACAAATTTTTACATGATCAACGATGTGACTCACGGAAAGAAACAGTAAATATATGCTTAGAAACTAATTATATCTACTTGTTTTTATTGGCAATGCAACCAGTCTTGCAGTCATCTACTGTTCCTGTTCGAGCAGGCAAGAGTAAAATTTTATCTCAGGCTATACATAAACTAAACATAAATAAACAAGTAAATGGTGTAGAATACTGAATCAATTGCATAGAGTTCAAAACCTTCCACGGATATCATATAGAGACATACAGATACATATATGCAGATATATTGATATACAGAGAGATATATGCATGTATGCCTATGTATGTATTTAAATAAGCCACCATGCCAAATGGGTCACTGTTTAAAATACACAAAATTATAAAGAAATCAGTGTTCTTCAAAAACTGTGATACAAAACTAAGAATATGAGATAGGACAAATTAAGATAAGTGAGAAAATATTTGTTAGGCTAAATAACTTTGTCAAGAAAGCTTATAGCATGAGTTAAAAAGTTAAAAATAATGAATGGGGTTGGCATGTGTTTTTTATATCTCTTTGAGAAATGACACTACCCTAATGCTTGCACCAAATTCAGGGCAAGACTGACGGCTATAATGCTAACCAATAAAAATAATCAAGAAAAAAAAAGCTTCTGATTTGCACATTTGAAGAATGTTACATATTATGACCAATAAAGGTCATCAGGTTTTCTATTTAGAAACAGAGATTCAGAAAAATAAAGTGACAGTCTGAAAAAGAATCAAATCAAACCTCTTTAACAGATGCAGAAATCATATATGCCACATCTATAATCTGAAATACATCCCGATGACTATAGAAAATGGATTTGATTGTGATGAGTAGCACACTGCTGTTTAAACAGGGAATGCATAAAATGGAGCATTACATGGTGCCAGAAACTGACACAATAATGGCAAACCTACAGTTAGACCATCAAGCCTGCTTGAGCCAGGCTTCAAGCCACACATGTATGAGCCAACTCTAGTCTTGTAGTTCTGTGGTCGCTCTAGTGTAACAGTTAACCACAAAAGTACAGGATTAAAACCTCTTCTGAGAAACGTGTCTAATCCTGGACATGGCATAACCCTGCTACCGTGACACTTCACTAATGAAACTTGCTCCTCAGGTTAGATTTTTAATGAAAAACAATGCTTTTTGGTACTTCTGCTCCCTAAAATACCATTCTTTCTTTGCTGAACTAATGAAATGCAGCCTACCTAAGCAATCAGACCAGTGATACTCTATAAAACAGCAGTTTTGTTCCTGAATTATCTAATAGGCATCTGCAAAAGATAGTAAAAATAAATACATTTTCAGGCTTAAATCCACTTCGAAGAACTCTCCAGTGCTGAAAGGATGTAGTTGCGCAAGCTGAAAATGGAGATTTCACCATGAGACCTGTCTTTGAAAGACTGAGTGTAACCAGGAAGGAGGGACTGCAGTGTTTTATACACCCATGGAGACACTACAATAGCTTAATGTCTTGGACTGCGCTACAGGGTACCTCATCTCCAAAACAGGCAATACATTCTTCATACATGCCACCTGTAATTGTCCCAAATACAAGTGACTACAGTAACCGGTTAGCAATTATAACTATGGGAATAATGACCATGGCAACTATCACCACATTCCTCTCCCAGTTAATGGTATACTGTGACAGGAAAGATGCATTCTTTACATGCTGTAATGGTTAATGTGAGGGATGTTAGGCAAGTCCAAATACACACACTATGAATTCAGGCATCTTTGCACCAGAGGCTACTAGCTAAAATGCATCATGCTCCACACTGCTCCTGGATAGTAATATGTGCTAGGATTCCTGATGGCTCATTAGGACAAAGATAGGCTACATTCAAAGTAATTAGGACATTACTCTGTAGTTTCCTTAGAATTTTTTTGATTTTTCTGTGTACACAGTTAGGGCTGCTTAGTAAGACATGCTCCCTAGTGCTTACAGAGTGCTGTTGTTTCAATATAAACCCATCTGCAAATACCATGACTAATGAACTAGGGCAATTGCAATTATGTTTGAGGAAAGCTATTACCTGACAATTTTGTGGACAGTCTTTTTTCCACCCCCCCACTATTTGTCCCCACCCATAAGCAAGATATGAATGATAGTTTCAAAGCCACAAAGATAGACCATTTTTAATTTCACAAATTGTACCAATTCATACAGGATGGCAAATCTTCAATCTCAACAAAAAAAATTTGCAGAAAGGGTAAGGAAGGGAAGACTATGTCTTTCTTCCTTAGCACTGGGAGACTATTTTTCTATCCTTTTTGCAAAACATACGATTTTTCTTCTTCCAAGTAGTCAGTGACAGTTTACACAGTTCAGAGAACTCGTAATTTAACTGGCAGAAAAAGGCAATATATCTGCTGCAAGAAGGAGGGTATGTCTGAGGGTTTGTTAACATCAGATTCAGGCATTTAATTTTGTTCATTCTTGTATAACTAGTCAAAAAAATGTTCCTCTAATGCTATTATATTACTTTAGGAGAGAAATAATCACAACTATAAGTCCAGTGATCAAAATTAGCAGTCATATCTCTAAAAGAAATTATATTATTGTGATTGGAAATCTATGTGCAATACAAAAAGTTTATTTGCTTTTCTATCCAGCCCTCTCTGTTATTTATAGTATTTTCAAAAATCATAATTATTTTAAGATGCTTCAGAACCCTAATGGTTAAATCTTCTTTTCCACCCTGACTGACTAATACCAGCTAAAGGGGCTAGAGTGATACAAGCACTCCTTCAGAAGTCATCAGAGAAGAAGGGTAGTTCTAGGACTGATGCTCAAGGAGCTATCTTGGTCGCTGCTCTCTGACCTGATACACTCCTTTGCAGCACAGATGACTGTTGCCTCCTTTTTCACCAGTTTCCTAGCCATTCTTCTACCAATTCCCATCTTCTATATTCTAGTTAGCACTTTCCAATATAGTGCCTTTGGGCTACAGGAAGGCTGCTAGGGGGCTCTTGATTAATAAACCCTGACAGCATCCATCCATCTAAATTTAACAACTTGAACAGAAATATCAAGCACATTTCACATGAGAAATGAGTCAATAACAGTGTTTAGAGAAAGCCATATGAGATCCATATCCCTTCCTTTCTCTAGAAGACTAGAAAAAGCTATCAAGGCAGCCTGGTGCCATCTATGCCTGTATATCTATATTGCATTTTACCCTTCTTTCCAGATAGCTTCATGTCTTTAATTATTCTTTCATTTAAATTCTGTACAAAAGATTTGCATTTTCCACATGCTTCAAGATTTATGCACTTGCTCTCATTGCTGTAATTGTTCTAATTAATGTGTTTTGTCAGGCTTCAAAGTGAGAATGGTTTTCTGAATTTGGAGGCTTTTAAGTGTTTCAAGAAAAGTACTGTCAACACAAGCAGAGCAGGCAAATAAAAATTTTCAGCTATATTTTGTTTTATTTGCGGTTTAGCATACTTCATAGGCTTGCACAAATTTCTTTTGATCCACATTCATCATGGCTTGTGCACACCACCCTCCAGTTCTGAGAGGAAGCAACATCCAATGTGACATGCAAAAAAAAGAAAAGAAAGTTACATGATACGTACGAGTGTTAGCAGGCAGTAAGGTGAGCAATTGAGTATCTTTGCCCCTTTGACCCTGCTCAGACCTGCCTCTTTGCTTCCCAACAGGGGATACAGATCCAACGATGATTCCAGGCTGTGGGGCTGTGATCTGACCCTCTGTTCCTGTCGCAGTTTAGCCCCAGTCAGCAATCAAGCACCACACAGCTGCTCGCTCACCTCCCCTTCCCCCAATGGGATGAGAATCAGAAGAAAAAGGTGATAGAACTCATGACTTGAGAGAAGAACAGTTTAATATTTTTTTTAAAAAAGAAATAAAATAATGATGCTAATAATATGTAAATAAAATTATAATAGTTAGAATAATATTACCAATAATTATAATGATACTAATATGGAATGAAAAAGAAAACAGCAATGGCAAAAAAAAACCCAAATGATACAACCACACACCACTCACCAACTGATGTCTAGCCAGTCCCCAAGCTGTGAAAGCTAGAGCCAGAGAGCAAGAGCCCACAAGAGCCCGAGAGCACCTCCAGAAAGTGCCCTCCGGCCAACTCCCCCCAACTTACATACTGAGCATGATGTTTTATAGAATGAAATACCCCTTTGGTCAGTTTGGGTCAGCAGTTCTGTGTCCTCTCCCAGCTTCTTGTAGAGAAGAAGCTGGGAACAGAGGTGCAGTGTGAGAAACTGGAAAAGTCCTTGGCCTGGCACAAACATTCTTTAGCAACAACTGAAAACATTAGTGGGTTGTCAATATTCTTCTCAGCACAAATCCAAAACATAGCCTCATACTAGCTACCCATGAGGAAAATTAGCTCTATCCCAACCAAAACCAGCACAGTTCCTCGTCATGGGATCCAGTCAGGGCTGTATTTCAGGAAGGGCTTTAATATTTTCTGCTGACGACATCAAGACCTTCCTCATTCTACAGCCAAGGGAAAATCCAAATTTAAATCTTAAAGACACCACGAGCCTAGAGTTATGGTATTGTAAGGGGTCTGGCTGGGATGGATTTAATTTTCTTCAGAGCAGTCTGTATGGGGCTGTGTTGTGGATTGTGACCAGAACAGCACTGGTAACACACCAATGTTTTAGCTGTTGCTGAGCAGTCAGGGCCTCTGTTTCTCACTCTGTGCCCCACAGTGAGCAGGCAGGGGAAGGACAGGAGCTTGGGAGGGGACACAGCCCAGGCAGCTGACCCCAGCTAACCAAAATGGTATTACATATCATATAATGTCACATGCAGCAATGAAAAAAATGGCAGGGAGAGTTTTCTGAGGGGGCTGTTGCTCGGGGCCTGACTGGGCATCAGTTGGTTGGTGGGAAGTAAGTGCTTTTCTCCTTGAGTTTTTTGTTTTGGTTTGGTTTTCCTTTTTTTTAATATCCTTTAATACTAAACTGTATTTTATCTCAACCCTTGACTTTTCTCATATCTGCTCTTCTAATTCTCTCCCCCAACCCACTGAGGGCAGTAAGCAAGCAGCTGAGTGGGGCTGAGCTGCCATCCAGGGTGAGCCTACCACAGTCTTTTTTGGCACCCAACATGGGGCACGAAGTGCTTGAGATAACAGATTTGGTTGGAGCATGCTAGAGGGAACTAGTTATACCTGTTTAGCAGTTGCTGATTGCAATGTTGACTTAGTAGTTCTCAACACTGGCTTGTTTGTTCCCTGACTTGCTCTGTGCCATGATCCGTCTCTTGATGGAGAAAGTTTCTTAAAGTCTGGCTTTGGCTTTTGCAGTTTGCTGTGCTGCGTAGCACTTGGTTTTGTTTTGCCTGGGAGAACCATGCTAAAAGTTCACTGGCCATGAGCCTAATCTGGTATTGGAGCCCTGCATTGCAGCCATCCCAATACCTCAGGAACCATCTCATTGCTGCCAAAAATTATAACTAAGAAAACTCTAAACCAAATGATAGTTTAGAAATCCGACATTGGCTTATTGCAGCGCTGGGTACAGGGGGATATGTCCTCCTAGCATGCATACCAGAGTTCTTTGGGCTGTATTTATACACAAAACTTTTAGGATCATTAATTTTCCAGACCACACCCTTTACAATGATTGGATATGCAATTTTAATACTGCTGACACATTGGTTCCACTATTACGCATGCTCGGGGAAGGGTCTTCACTTGGGCAGGGGTCTTCTTGACCTATGGGCGTGACTTTTAGTATTATAATAAGCCTTTAATGAGCAAAGTTCGCAGAAAGGACAACATTCTTTAAACATCCACTAATCTACAAAAACACTTCTCATCTTACAAGAACACTGCTGAGGTAGTAATGAGCATGTACCCTCCTGCTCTTGATAAGCAAGGGGTCCATCTCTTGTTATCAAACTTTTCTAAGCAATGCTCACAGAGAAACACACTGAAAACCAGGGTATCATCAGAACAGGTTAACATAGTGAGAGACAGTGTATCATCAAAGCAGCTTAACATCTAAACCATGATTAAAATTAGAGCCTTGTCCAAAATAGCTTAACATAGTGAAAAACAAAATAAAGTCAAAACAGCTAATCCTAACAAAATATCATTAAAACAGAACCCAATACAAAACAGAATATTATCAAAAACAGCACACAGTGAAAAAAACCAGAATATCATCTAAACAACTTAATGCAGAAAAACATCTCTACTGCTATGTTGTTCTAAGAATTAACCTTTAGCGCTGTCAGCCTAACATAGAGCAAGAATGTCTCAGTTACTGTAGTATTGTAAGAGTTAACCTTTGACATTTTGTCTTGTCAGCCTCACACAAAGAATAAGGATATTGGACCTGTAACATTGTGGAGACAATTAACAACTACACCTTTTCCCTCTTTGTCTCCGAGAGCCAATATATGGACAAAATGAAGAATGGCACCTTCCACTTCTCCTGTGGGGTACCTGCCTTCTGTCTTGTTAAATGGCTTTTCAGTCTCTTCAGCATCCGTAGGTAATGAGAATGCCCATAGTGGCATGTCTCAAGAATCTGTTTCTGGCTTTTCCTAAGGTTATCCAACTATTTTGGAATTTCACACAGGGCTATGCCCTGACAAAGTGCAGTCAGGGCTAGCAAGGTGCATGGGAGAATATGGGCAGGTACCTGGAACGGTTTTCACCTCTGTGGGTGTGGAACTTCACCTCGAACAAGTGCAGAAGGATGGGGAAATCTGATGTGTACCTCAGGGAAGAATTAATCTGGGGTGAAAATAACCCATGATTTGACTTACATGATGCTACTGCTGTATGATGCCATTGCTGTATGGTGCTGTACATTGCCATTAACAGCAAAATATTTCAGGTTAAAAAGGCCACTTTGATCTAAAAGGAGCAGCAAGCATGAAGTGTATGAAACAGTGGAGACTACATACAGGACCTGGCTTTTGAAGACTTGTTCTTTAAGCCAAAGTGACTCCACATTTGACCCATCACACAATTCCTGTGTTTAAGGTGTCTCACCTATGCATGTAATGAGAGCTCTTGTGTAGCAGCAGGAACTGCCTGGCACCAGTGTGGAGTGAGGCAGGGCTGCTGGGACTCACCATTCCCCTGCCTGCACACTTCTGTAAGAACAGAGAACCAAACACAGTCAAAAAAAGAAGGAAGGACCCGGTTCTCATCTTTTCTAAAAACAGATCAGCCTGATCACCCCATCTGCCCAAAAGGAAGGCCATGCCACCACCTATCCATAAGGAAAATCCATCTGGACTGAAGAGAGATGCTTGTTTGTATAATAAATGAGTTTGCATTGATTATATGACTGTCCTTCTGTCCCACTTTTACTCACAAGCCAGCACTATAATCCCACACTTAACACTGTGTCTGCCGGATCAGGACAACATAATGACACATAGGGCTGGTGTGATAAGCGTAATACATACATATTCTGTCATACACACAGAGTTTAACCCTGTCTCTTCAGGCGGTTTGATTTTTCCCAGCAGTAACAGCACACACCAAGTACCTTATGCTTACTGCATTTTTATATTGAGAAACACAGAGTTTAAAAAACAACTCCAGAACTAGAGAAAAATGCAGATAAGAAATACATCCAGACCCACAGAATTGTTTTGAATTGAAACTCTTTGAATTGAAACACACTCTTAACTGAGAGTGAGCCCCGTACTTTACACGCTGTAAAGGATTGACCTTATTGTTCACAATTACTGACTGGCAAACAGCACATACTGCTCTGGGAATGCAACTCACCAGGCTGGGAAAGCCAGGATATTCAATTGCAGCAGCTAGTCAAGAAAATATTTCATTGATTATTTACTGCTTTAATAGACATAACACTAATGTAATAGTAGAAATATATCTATTTATGTAAACAATGTTATGCAAATATATGTGTATATATTATACATATATATATATACTGGATTCAGATTCTTCTCCATCCATAGCTGTGCACAATGTTGCCTTTAATGGCTGTTGCTAGAATTCCTGTTTGTTTCTAAACAAAACTTAAAATAGTTTTCATCCAGTTTAGTGTTCATTATGTGCTGGCTTACTAGATACATTACAGGTACAAGCGTAGTAACAGGGGAATGTTGCAGCTGAATCAGCATGTATTATTTCAATTTGTGATGGTGAAATAAGAACCACATGCAAGTCTGTTTGAACGTGATAAGAACAGGAACAAACATTCAGTCCATGTTTTGCCTGAGATGATTGTCAGAATTTTAATATTATGTGGCAGGCAAAATGCTACAATGGAAGTGAGAACAGACGGAGAAAACATTAATGCTTTCCTAGACTGTAGAACACAACTGGATATTGTACTTTTATTGTCACCAGGCTTTACCATGGGCATATCATCTCACATTCAGCTGAAAGACAAAGAGATGAAAGGTAATATCTTAATTTAAACCACGACAGTTTAAATTATGGCATCCATGATATTAACTCCAAACAAGACCAGTACATCTTCCGTAATGAGCAGATGTCATCAGATGCATGTACAATGGGGAAGAAATATCTGCGAACTTCACGCAAATTTAAAAGTATTTCAAATACAGAAGAGAGAGATATCTCTCAGTTCCTTTTCTGGAACATTTACAGGAGAAAAATCCCTGGGATTAAAAGATATTGGCAAAGCAACAACTGGGTAATAAGACGTTTCTTCTGAAATTTGCTCCCAGTGACTGCACTTGCATTCCCAACTGCCATCTCAGCAAGATATGTCACCCAATATTACGAAAAAGGTTGTTCGTGTATGCAATATAATAAAAAATACACCTTGTATCTTTAAATCTATAGCAATGTGCTACCAAATTTCTCAGGAAGTTACTGGTGAGGCATGGCAGTTCGGCTCATGAAAGAGACAACCGTCAGAGCCAGCCCTTGTCTGAAAAGCTTGCAGTCCTGTAGTTGGACAAAGGCTAAGACAGGGGGATGCCAATCAAGGATTCAAGCCTTTACGCTAGCACCTTGTTAAAGAACTGGTAGTGTGTGAAGTTTTATACAGAGTCTGTCAGCTTCCCAGAAACACTTCATGAAAGTATAATACTCTTCATGAAAGCTTTGAACCTCTGATGGCAGGTCTAGCTCTGTAAACATGATGTGGAAGAAGTCTTGCAGAGAGGAAGAAAACAACCCAGAGCAAAGACTGGAGCCATTACTGGAGCAAGGGGAGCGAGGGGAGCGAGAAGATCAGACTGCTGAATGAGATGGAGATATGGGCATTTGAGACGAAGATGAGACATTTAAACCAGCCAGTGGAAATGATCAAGAAGGAGAAACAGTGGCAGGTGTAGCAGGGTGTTGTGTTTTGAGTGATGGGAAGTGGAGAGAGACAGTTCCCAGGGAGGCTGCAAGGAAAGGAGTTATAGCAAGGGTGGAAAGATACCTGAAGGACAGCAGGTATGGTTAACCTTTCAATAAAGGATCTGTATTTAATTGAATGGAGGGAAGAAGCAGAAAGACATTCACAGCCAAGTCAGGATGTAGAGGAGGGAGGAGTCCTTGTTAAGTTTGAGCTGCCAGGGAGTCATGCACTGCCATGCTAGGGTCGATCTGCAGCACAGCACTGGACACACAATGCAAGGACAGGTGCGGGTTCATGATTCACCAATGAAAAATTAATAGCTGAAATAGTTCAAGAAGTTTTTCAGGCTTAACACATAAATCAGTGAGCTGAGCACCGTACCACGAACTCCTCTCTTTCCTCCAGAATATTTGCTGTCTTTGGCCCCAGCCATATACAGCTCTGAGGGCTGCCTGGATGCCTTCCCAGGTACCTTCAGTTTCCCATTGCCTCTTGCAAGCATCCTTTTCTACAGCGTAAAACAGTTTCTGCAGTTTATATTTAAAGCATGGACACATCTCTCAGGTCTTCACTAATGACCAGGAAGGTAATGCTTGCTTCATGTTAGACTCCTGTATCTCAGCTTTTTGAGTCCTTAAAGCCTTGTCACTTCTTACAGCTTCAGTACTTTTGATCTAGTATTTTCTTCTCTTGCATTTGTTTATTTTGCCAAATTACAGGAATCTTTTTCACCTTAGGCTTTTACTTTTCTGGCATGAGCTTTTGTATTCCTAGCATTTCAGGCTAAACATTGTAAGAGCTTTTCTTCAAAAATAAAGGTACTGAGAATAATGTTAATAATTCTGCTGCGATCCAACTCCAACTATTTCTGGTTTATTTTCACTTAGGCTAACAGAAGCAAGACTGATTTTGTTTCCTAAGGAGTCTTTATTTTGCCTTACAAATGAAAATGGATCAGGCACTGAACAGGTATATAGAAAAAGGAGTTACCTGCATCACAACTTATATGTGAAATAATAAGAAAGAATTAGCTATAAGAAAATTCATAAACATTAAAAAAAAAATAGAAAGCATGTATGTGTAGTAGGAAACCATATTATAGGCTATTCCCATAAGGCAGCATTTATTAGCATATAATTATTGCTGCCTTATTTTTTAAGATAAAAATAATTTGTAAAAATTAGTAAAATAACAAGCAAATATTCAAAAAGAGAATAAAGCAAATTTGTTCCTCATTCAGGGAGATAAGATTAGTAATGTTTCCCTGTCTTAATCTGCCTGCTGGAGGGTTGCTCTTAAGACACACAGCTTAAAACTAGGCATTAGTGAATGTAAGCCTGACATTTGTCCCTGCAATACCACTTAAAAGACAACACTGTCCCATTCTCTTCAGGATAACTTGGAAACCCGAATTAATTTAGAATTAACAAGTAATATTACATAGGGGAATACATTTGACAAAGCTGTCTTTAATCTCTTCACTATGGATGAAGTCCTCCCATTCAACTATCCAGTTATCAACTACACAGAAGTTTGTGGCTGGCAAGAATAGCTGTAGCACAGTCTAGGTGAGAAATCTCATACCTACCTGCAAACAGCAGCCAACACAAGAGTTCTCATCACCTTCTGGTTGCAGCAGGAATGAAAATGTTTATGTTGGCAATTTATATAAAAGTACAGCAGTTTTTAATTCCTGTAGCAGGAAGTGAGATGGATTGAAAGTCGTGGTAGTGCCAGACAAGGAGAAGAAGGTCAGAAAAATACCCATGTCTTTTTTGCCCTGCTAGAGAGAGTGGAATACCAACTACTGAGCAGCATCCCCTACGAACACAGAGCAGGCAGCCTCACACTTTGCATTTAGATTAGCAGCTGCAATGCAAAGCCCTCCAGGACAACCTGAGGCTGCCATTTCCACAAAGGGTATGGGATGCTGCAGAAATTCAGCCAACCAATAACAGAATAGAATGTCATTCTAATATAATAATAGAATTTAAAAGATACAGTCAACTTAGAGAAGCCTAACTATTTACAGACACATCAAAAATTGCCTGTATTGTTGGTATGATCTGTGAGGAAGAACAGTTAACGAGTTATAGAGCAATTGTTTCAGGGAGGAAATATCTGCTACTTCTTGCCTCCAGGAAGCCAGGGGCACACTCCTGGGGGTACCAGGAAGACTCCTGGGAACCAAGTCACAGAACATACAAACTCACCAGTTTTTTCAGGTAAGAAGGGTAGAAATTCCTTAAAACTGCCTAAGATTCCAGGAGATGATATAAGCAGGGATGAGACTGGCAAATGAATGAGCACCAGTTCAAAACCACCAAACCTACTGGAATATCTCCATGTTTCAGTAAAAAGGGATGCAGACAGAGACTATAAATATTTTATATGTAATTGGCTCTACATTTAACAGTGATTGCATCAGGGAAGAGTAAATTCTGAATCTTGTAATTCTGAACAAGGACTCTCCCTGCAGACAGGCACTGATTAATGACACTATTCTCTGAAATCTGAGCCACAGAGTCCTTCAGACTTCAAGAACATTTTAAACTGAATTTATGCGTCCTTCCCAGTTCACTGAACTCGCTGTTTTCTTGTGTCACATTTACTTTCAGGAGAAAACCCGTAACTGGCTGATATATTTCATGTTATTGCATATTGACATAGTATTTGGAAAAAAAGTTGTATTTTTGAGGGAATTTTATTAGAAGGCAGTGATCACTCTGATCATATATGAAGAAAAGTCTTTGCACCCTGGAGAACTGTATGTCTTTGTCATTGCTATTTACACTTCTAAGCTATGTGCAGTTCACATTTTTGACCTGACCTCATGATCAGTGGTACTCTACTAATGATCCTAAAATGTGTTCTCATCAAGAGGATAATCCGGCCTTTGGCTTCTTTAGAGAGAGATCTCACAGCTGGAGCATCTTCTTGTCTAGGAACATTTATAAGTGGCTGAAGAACTCCTTCCAGGTCCTTACTTACTTAACCAGATCCAAAGCACAGATGGTAGTGGATCCTGGAATCCCGATCTGCAAAAAGCCTTCAAGGTCACTGTTAGGGATGAGCATCAGAAATTAGGATCTCGTGCAAAAAGCCCTAGATAATGCTCAAGCTGATGTCCAAGCTTACACTTCCTTTAAAATCAGGACAAATAGATATAATCAGGAGTATAATAACCCCAGTTGTCTAAAGGCTGTTTTCACCTTTAAAACTAAGGTTTTCTGTTTTACTCTTTCTAGGCATAATCCTTAAAAAGCAACACTCCCGTGAAAGCTACATACCTGTGTGTCACTGGATCAAGTCAGTCTGTCTGGACTGGCTGCCAGCTCTAGGACAGGAGGAGTAAGAGGTGTGATATTACAAGCAGAAAATTTAATGCCAGACATTTCTTCACCTGGCCTGCAAGGGAAATAGTTGGAGAGATCCCCCAGAAAATACTAAGTTTCTGCTGAGCACATAGGTAAAAGACTCAATTGTTTAGACGTTAGAAGGTAGATAGATCAGGTTACAGAGGTTACAGCTTCCCACAACACTCTTGTCGTGTGGTACTTCTGCCACTGGAAAATCCCTTTCTCCACTTCTAAAAGCTCTCCCTCCTCATCCTGGATGAAGTCAACCCTGACGCTGTCTATGTTTGGGAACATGAGGAACAATTCTGATAGATGAAATATTTTTAGGTTTGTGTCCCTAGCTTTTGATAGATTAAATGGATAAAAACACTTAAGACCACCAACAAGGAAATAACTGGCAGAGACCAGCAAGACGGGCAACTGGTCATAATTTCTATGACCGAGTGAAAGAGAAGATGTGCGGTACTGAACCTGGCTAACCCTATGCACTGTAGCTTCAGTTGGGGTGCTCTGTGTGTCCCATCTATCTACCAAGCGCAGCCGTGCAGGCTGTTAACGCGATGTAACCGCACCACAGGCTAGGACCCTTGCCGTGGACTGTAATAGCGGTTACAACCTCAAATCCAACATCCGTTAGAAGAATGAGTTTTGAAAAGATTGCGGTGGGAGGGCAAGTGTGATACTGGGAAGAAAACAGGACTAAATAAAATAGGTTTTCTGCAGAAAGACCCAGCGGAGCAGATCCTGGTTTGAACCCGCCTGTTAGAGCTCTTGACACTAGATGTCGTTGCCGCCGCATCTCCTGGAGGGGAGAGGGGGGATGACACACGACACAGCTGGCTCCTGCCGCAGGGCCACTTCAGTGCCTTGCTGGCAGAGGCCTGTCATTTGCAATATTTAGCAATATAAGCCTTTTGTTCTTGTCGCTGTAAATACACTCGCCCTTTCCTTCAGCCTGTTTTTAGCACTGTCGTTTGAGATGCAGACAGCTGCCTGAACAGAGAGTCAGGACGGGAGGCTGCTGCAGCAGCGGGGAAGACCTGATTCCGCGGGGAAGTGGAAGTCCCCATCACCCAGCAGGGATGTCACACACCCCTGTGGAATGTCTGTGTATATAAAGATACACATCAGTAGGTATCTCCGTCAGTGCACATTGCTGGCAGGAAGGCTGGAAGGGCCTCCCTGCGCTGTTGCTGGGGAGCTATAGGGCAGCATCCTCTTCATATCCTCTTCCGTGAGAGCGATGAAGGACGTTCCTCAGGCATATGAGCATTTCATTGGTCCCTGCTTCGTTCACATGCAGGATTAAAGATTTATCGTCCTTCAGCATGTTGCAACGAAAATTCCCCTGTTCTCTCTCATACTGACCCAGATGTAGCCAGGGCAGGGGAGTGCATAGTGTATTAAGGTTGTGCTGTGAAAAACGCTAGTGAATTAAAAATAGGAAACAATCCTACACCGCTGGGAGGTGGAGCATCATGTATAGGAGATGAAAAATTGTCACATCAGATGAGTGAAGAATCCAACTAGCCCAGTACATGTTCACTAATGAAGTTTTCCTAAGAAGGTAGCAAAAAGTGATGATCTTGATGGTTAAAGAATTACTGATCTCCAGGAAATATTTCCATCAGATTCATAGGAATTAGAGCTTGGAGTTTGCTCTAATACAGAGAATTTATATCTTTAGAAACTCTGGTCTTACAAACCATAAAACTCTCTTCATATATTTACTGATTCTTAAAAAGAAGTAACTCCAAGATTTGATTAACTAGATCTTTATACCCTGAAAAGCATTGAAACTCACGGTTTCATACTGCAGTTCTCACCCACCTTTTGAATAATGCTTCAGTAGAAGGAGTTTCTTTAAGTGGAAGTCATGCATTTCCAAATGCAAGCATCTGAAAGAGATTTTATTGTGTCCAATTTTGGGTCACCTACTACCAGAAAGATAAATGAGACATGCTAAAGGAGGGTCACCAAGGAGGTGTGGAGCTGGAGCACCTGCCCTAACAGGAAGGGATGAGGGAGCTGGGCTTGTTCAGACTGAAAAAGAGACAGCTTCAATGGGGGGCCTAATAGCAGATTTCAAATTCACCAGCTGTGCTGAGATTGAGCTCCATGGTTGTGCAACTGCCTTAGCTTCTGGACAGCCTGGCACACGAGGGGGAGCAAGCTCGCTTCTGCTAGCACAGAGTGCCACAACTCTTTACTTCCCACATGCTTTTATCCCTCTCTCTGTGAAACAGGGATAACACAACTCCTTCTTTCACCTTTGTCTATCTGAGCTGCAAATTCTTCACCTCTCACTATTAGTGTGTATGGTCTCTAAAGCAGTTGATCTCCATTAGGGTTTCTCAGCACAACAGTGACACAGACAGGTAGCCAAAATCATCGGAGTGGTCAGTTAAATCTCCAGGAGAGTTTTTAGAGGTTGAGGGCTGCCATGTGCAGTTCTTAGTGATGTTTTCAAGGATTAGGATTTTCATAAATCAGATGTCACCAGAAGCTATTGTTCTCAGAGACTGCTGCACCACTTGTAAGAAAAATTCCAAGTTATTTATCATCTGCATAACAGGCATAATCTGTTAGATATCTCCATTTTCCAAGAAACTGTATTGACACATAATGGAGGCATACTTTACCTCTAACAGTGGATTTCTTATTTCACCTTTGGATAGTTTTTCCTAAAACTGTGACAATCCCATTATGCTCTTCTTAATTTTTCAGAAGGACTCTTTCTTTCATTAATTCATTAATGTTCCTTAATCTACAGGCAGCACTAGCAGAACAATATTTTGGCAGCATCTTAAACTATATCTTTGGTTTCATGATGTTTATTTTTATTCTCAAAATAATCCTTATGCCATAATGTATATTTTTGTGTAATATTAAATGGTTCCTAAAAAGGATTTTTTTCCTTTTGGTTCTATGATGCTACTGGGTTTGACATCGATCCATATAAGGATGTACTACATTAATTTTGCCAGATCTGAAGCACTAGTAATCTTCTTCACTCATTTCTGCAGCTAAGGGAAGGGTTTTAATAAACATCTCCTTTCCAGCCATGCACCCCACAACTTAACCATTTCCAGGAAGACACAAGAGAAGTCATCATGGGGATTTCTTTGTTTGCCAGAATGAATCAGCTTAACCAACAGGATGTGTTTCAGTAAACTCTTAATCTAATTTGCTGTAGAGATTTTGGTTTGCCAGAACAAAATGTCGTGATAAAACAGTTAAACCAATACTTGTACTTCCCTCATCCCTACAAAAGAACCAGTGGCTGTCATTGCAAAGCTTCCTTCTGCTTCATTCAGAGAAGCCAAAGAGTGCATCCAGATTCAATGCCATCCAAAAGACTGCATTTTCCTGTGTGGTTCTTGAGAGAGTAACACGTCAGCCCATGCCATGCTGCAGGATGACTGCAGAGAACATGACTGACCTGACTTTAACACAGGGAAGAAATCCCATGTTTTCCGTCTACTGTGCTTTGCTGCCAGAAATACACCAGCAAGGTAGTTACATGCTTACTCAGGAGTGTCTACAGAAGCCACAGTTCCTGCAGAAAAGTCCTAGCCCAGTACACAGAGGGGAAACCAGTTCCCTCAGATTTACACTGAGCTGCTGCTTCCCAAGCACCCTCACTCAGTTCTGCATTCTTGGTACCTGCCTGGATCAGTCTCACTTCATGTTCTTGCACCACCTGCATTTCTCAATCCCCTCACTCACATACAGACACTCCTGCTGGGCTGAAGTTAATACTGCAGGACTGCTTTCTGGAGAAAAAAAAAACATTAAAAAAAAGAAACTCCTTTTATTTTTAGACTATGACACAGTTTCAGATGATCCTGGACTCATTTTTATGTTGATTGACACTTGCCATTAATCTCACAAATCTGTAAGGAACACAGTTCTAAAAAATTTTTGAAATCCTGTATCTCCGATAGAAAGGCCCTGGGAGTAAGCTGAAGCCCAAGTCAGAAGCAAGAGCTGTTTCTCCCTGGCTTGCTTGCCTGCCAGCATCGCCTCTGCCCACTCCCCCAGAGAAGCCAGGTTTTATGGAATGTGGGAGGCATATCAGATGGTGTCTGTCTACATCAAAGACCAAATAATGCTGCTACACAGAATGTAGAGGTGCTGTGGTTTGGTCATTTTCAATAATTAATAATTGAAAATATGCCTTCACAATCATAATATACCTTTTATACATGCTTCTTTAATCATGGTTAGTCTTTCTTTGAGAAACCATAACCACCCTTCTGTTTTCCTTCACTTACTTAGGAAATTAAATATTTAAATAGAGGTTGTTGATGCTTAGAAGCCTTTCAGAGTGATAAGGCAGTGCTGTAACATACCCAGTCTTCGATATATTTCACTGGCTACAGACCAGCTCTATCATTTGAAAGTATTAGTGTATATAAGCTAAGTATCACTGTTAGAAGACAACATATCATGCTGGATATGATGGGCAAGGCTGCAGCAGCTCCACGTCCCCAGGTCGAACCAGTAGCGAGGCTGAAGATGTGTTCCTAGTAGGCACATGCACATAGCGCACGTATGTATGACTTATATACATGCCCAGACACACAGATCACAGATACACAGAGCACTCACACATACACTGAGAACTCACAGGAAATCTGCCTTTCTTCCTGCTTTCTCTTCAAGACTCTCCCCTCTTCTCTCCCTTTTCCACTGGCAAACCACAGCACTGGTAAATTGTACACCCCAAGTGTCTGTGCACAACTTGATCAACTCTAATTTCCCCAAACCAGAGAAACTGTAATGCCTGTTCCCACAAAATGTCAAAAGGAGTTAAGTTTGACTATCTCTATTTTTGCTAAAATTATTAAAACTGCTGTACAATTTATTTTTGTTAATGGTATATTGGGGCAGACTTGTTTTCTATTCCTTAAATTCGAACAAGTCATGCTGCTTTTTTAGACTTTGAACATATGCGTGAAGCAAGCCATCATTGCATTATAGTTTCCTCAAAAATGGGGCCTTTGTGACAGTAGTGTGCATCCATCCTTCCATCCATCAGTCCCTCTCATAATTTGTCAGTCATTGTCTAATATCAGTCAGGTTTGACAGAGACTTGTAGTCTCAAAGATTATTAGGTTCCTACAAGTTTCACCAGTTTTCATAAAACCTATAGGGACATAATTGTCTTTAAGTAGAGGAAAGCAACTTCATTAGTGTCTCTCAAGGAAAGGCCCCAGTATAAACTCAACGGTCGTCTTCTGTTTGCCCTGCCAAAAGCCAAACAGCATCAACAGAGCTCCCTACTGGACACAGCTGTACTTAGGTAATGTACAAGAGAGACTGTGTGTTGAAGTGATGGTTAGCTGTTAAGTGAGGGTTACTGGAGCCATTACAAGTGCAAAGAATGTCACAGGGGACACAGCAGGAGAATCCCAATATAGTATAGTGAGAGGAGTGTAGAAAGAATACACAGAGCCTTAGAAATCAGGCATTATTAGTTCCATCATTAACATAATACGTTTTTCTTCTGAGACTTTAGTGTAGAAATTATCTCTTCTTTTTCCCAATGAGACTAGAACCTCAGTCTTGCCATTTGAGGGAACCTCTAATGTCTGAATTTTCACTTCCGTACGCAAAAAGGGCTCTGTACTTGGGCTGTCTGAGCTGGGATGCTTCATGTAAAAGCAGCAAAAAAGAGCACTTTGGATGAACAAGCTTGCTTAACGTGTGCCTAGCTTCATTGCTTGTAGTCCTTAAATACTGAACTCACATTACTGAAGTTACATGCACGTGTGTTGCCATAGAACTTCTGGCAAACAAACGTTAACCCAAATTTTAAAGGTCCTTTGGTACACATAAAAAAGTGAATAATTTAATATGATTCTGTCATCTGGAGTGTTTCTTAGGTGTGCACAAAAAGCATTCTGTACTAAAATCAAAATTGTGTGCTGTTTCACGCTAACTTACAAGTTACTGATTCTGCACTGCTGTGAGTGAGCAGCAGCAGTCGTGCACACAGAGCTTGGCTAAGAAGCATTAGGATGCTCTTTGAAATGATTAAGATGTCAGTTATGAAACGACATTCATGCAAAAACCAGAAAACAAGGCGACGTGCAAAACTCAGGAAGATGAGCTGATTAGTCTGTGCTTATTCATGCTCTGACTAATATGGGATGTCACTTGTACAGAACTGAATGTCTCTCCACAGCCTGCAGCACTGGAGGCCCACAGGTGGTCTCCAGACAGTTACAGTTTTCCCTTTAGATCAGAAAATACTCTCTTTAAACGATGTCGGTATTTTTTACAACGCACTACTCAAAGTCACAGCTTAGCTTTCCCTAGGGTGTTGTGTGTTTTTCCTGAACTCAGCACTCTGGGAGTGTGCTGTCTGTACTCTTCGCTTTCTTCATTCTCCCATCTTTTGTCAGTATCAGAGAATAAAGAGGAGACCACAGGTATACAATGGACGGTTGTGTCCTGGGGCACTTGTACAACACAAATTGCTGTTACAAGCTGGAATCTCGTGTTCTGGAGGCAAGAGGATCTAGATGCACTGAATAACGAGACTGCCAATGAAGGGTAATTCTGAAAAAGGCAAAAGCAACCCTTGGATGTACTAATTACAATATATCAAGCAGAGATAGGAAAATATCAATGTTTATGTGTGAAGCATTTCTGCTGTCTTCTCTGGGGTAATGATGTCATTCCAATCATTCATACCTGAGTGGGACACAAGCTGAAAGATGGCCAGGAATTTGGAGACTCTATCACATAAGGGTGCCTTGGCTTATTTAATCCAGCAAAGCAGCACTGAGAATTGATTTGATCATCAATTACAAATACATCGTTGCAATGTCAGGAAAGGAAAATTCTGTCTAAGTGAGAGAACAAATTGTGACTAGTAATTACAGGCTCATAACAAATAGCTTTAGGGTAGAAAATTTTTAGAAAGCTCTGAATGAGAAGTAAACTGAGCTTCTGAAACAGCCTTCCAGCTGCAATAGAAAATGAAATAAAGATATCAGGGCAAGCAAGGAGAAGTGGGAGATCCCCACAGGAGACATCTGGGCAGGGTCTTGCCAGCCTGGGAACAGGGCAGCCCTAGCCCCAGGCATCCCCTCGGGATGGGAATGGCCCAAGACCAGGCCAGGACATCAGTCCATGGATGGGCCTGGCTCAGGGGGCCCATGGCTGGGCAAGGGAACTGGACACCAGCATCCTACAGCATCCCTGGGATGGGAATTAATAGCCCCAGGTGGGGGCTGAAATGGGGTTCTGGGCCATGGGCAGGGTGGGAGGAGGCCCTGGGGGGAGCAGGGACAGGGGCTGGGAAGGGACTATCAAGCCTTTTGTTGTCTTCAGAACATGCACAAAAAAAAGCCACAGCCTAGCTTTTATTAAATTGAGGTTTGAAAGTCATTATTTATCCTGTGTCTGTAACAGTAAAGGACGATAATTGATGCACACAGGGTCATTTCCAGTCCTATATTCCTGAGCAGTATGAAGAAATGGGGTGGAAAAAAAGAATCCTAGGGTCAATTCTTCCCAAAATCAATGGAAAAGACTCACAAGCAGATGGATCAGTCACCTTAGAAGAAAAGCAAACAAAAAATGGTACCCAAAGTCTTATTTTCTGCTTTTAAAATGAGTCACTCAAATAACAAAGATGACTGGCAGGCATTTGTTAGTGCTGAGCACAGTCACTATACTGTGCCTCAAGGACACAGTCCACCATCAGAGATGAACACCTGCTGCCTCCTTAGAGCTTCCAAAGTCTACTAGTCTCCTTGATGCAGAGGAGCAGACATCTTCTGTTGACTCAGCCCTACATCTGCCTCTGGACATTAAATTATCAGTACTTAGTGATCTGTCAGTAAATTTCTCAGCAGCTCAAATGATGCTACACTGCCAAGTCCACTACTAAACCATGTCCCTAAGCGCCACCTCTACATGTCTTTTAAATACCCCCAGGGATGGTAGCTCAACTACCTCCCTGGGAAGCCTGTTCCAATGCCTGACAACAATTTTGGTGAAGAAATTTTTCCTAATATCCAATCTAAACCTCTCCTGGTGTAACCTGAGGCCATTTCTTCTTGTCCTATCACTCGTTACTTGGGAGACCAACACCCACCTCACTACCACCTCCTTTCAGGTAGCTGTAGAGAGTGACAAGGTCTTTTCTGAGCCTCCTCTTCCTCAGGCTAAACACCCCCAGCTCCCTCAACCGCTCCTCACAGGACTTGTGCTCCAGATCTTTCCCCAGCTCTGTTGCCCTTCTCTGGACACGCTCCAGCACCTCAATTTCTTTCTTGCAGTGAGGGGCCCAAAACTGAAGACAGGATTCGAGGTGTGGCCTCACCAGTGCCCAGTACAAGGGGACAATCCCTGCCCTAGTCCTGCTGGCCACGCTGTTCCTGCTGCAGGCCACGATGCCATTGGCCTTCTTGGCCACCTGGGCACATTGCTGGCTCATATTCAGCCGGCTGTCGACCAACACCCCCTTTTCTGCCAAGCGGCTTTCCAACCACTCTTTTCCAAGCCTGTAACGTTGCATGTGAACCACGCTAAAGAAACAGCCAGGATGAATGCATTATCTCTGATAAATATCACTTGAAAAACACACACTCCAAAATGTGCACACCAAAACTGTGCACATCATAATCGCTGCAGTATAGCCATCTTCTGGTGTGACTGGCAAGGGAAGCCACGTCAATCCAAGAGAATTCATTCTCCAGGAGAAACAACCATGAAAATGTTTCCTCTTCCTGACATTAGCATGGTGGACAGGGATAATAATAACAACCAGCTTCAACAGCAATTAAACATGTTTTCCTCCAGTAATAAAACCTTTTTCGTATCAAGTACTTTTTCTTTATAGGTTGGAGAAACATTCAGGTCAGGTCCTCACGCAGTAACACAGAAACTCTGGATGTAGTTGCGTGTCAGGGTCAATCACAACATGCCACTCGCTCTCTGCCAGCCCAGGTAAGCTCTGCCATTCTAGCGAGAGCCACACCAGGTTTATAAAGGCTTCTGAATGACACATCACACCTCCTTCTTTTGTAGGATGCCTGTGATCTCTAAGGCATGACAATATTTCTTGACAGCTTACTTCATATTATAATTCTCTGCATTTATGAAATGTCTTTCATCAGGGGATCTCACACAGCCTTAAAAGAGCTGGATTATTTTTTTATAGTGAGTTTATATAAAAACAGATTTCATGTCCTGGCTCCCCTGCTTTACTCAGTAGTTGAAGCTATTTTTTTTATAATAGGTATGCCTCATTTAACTGTCTCTCATCACCAGGATTACCTGAATTTCTGTCTGCTCCCTCCCTGTTCTCTAGAGGAAGTTGTCAGGAGTGAAGTGAACATGCCATCATTAACAATCATGCCAAAATCCTCAGCAACATCAGAGGGTTCACTTTCCAAAAATTCAAAATTCTTCCTTATATGATAATATCTGGCTAACATGAGGTGATCCAAAAGCGGTGTATGCCTACAGTAATTCATGGACATGTTATCTCACATGTAAACTGTTGCAAAAGCTGTTTTCCTCCATTTTCAATTATTATGTAGCCCAAGGATGCCCACAGATTGCACTACAGTCTATAGATGACTTGATAGAACAGTTTAATATCTCCTTGTGGTGTTTCCATTATATACACAGGTATCGCAGGTGATGATTTGGTGCAACACCACAGAGAGATCTAGGTTTTAATTTCTATTTAAAGACCTAATTCTCAGTGTTCTCAGTGGAAAGAAGGTAATTTAAACAGGATTTAGATATTTAATTCCCTTAAGGACGTAATCCTTTGTCTTTCTATAGTAGATAGCTCACCATCGCTTTCCGGACAGTTCAGTCTTGTTGATTTTAGCTTTTGGCTCCGTAGGCTTTGTGAGAGTCATTATATATGATCCAGAAAATCTAGGAGAAATTTGGATCATTATTAACTATATTTACCAACCCACTTCTAAAGCATGAATAACTCCACCATTAAAAACCCAAGTCTATCATAAAGTGTGAATACAGGTGAATAGAGCTAAGAAGCCCATGTGAAACTTCATGGCTGTATTTGATTTTTGTTCTGCCACTCAGCATTGCTTTTTTGCACGTACATTAAAGACCTCTGAAATAGAAAAAAGTTTTCTTTTTGTCCTGTAACTATTAAATTTGTAAATCTTATTAGACCTAAAGTTGTTAGAAAAACTCATACTGAATATATTGGGCTTTGGATTAGTATCACATGAGAACTACTTTCCAAGAGTTTCCTGACATGTAACACATTGAACCCCTTGGGTATGGTCATTTAAGAAATTGGTCACAAATGGAGTTAATCTAATCTCCCTTAAGGAGCTTCTCAGTTAAGAAGCTCTGATTCCCCTTTCAGTGGGGTCATCTTGGCAAACTCCATGTAAAAATCAAGCTCAGAAAAATACAGAAAACAAAGGTCTCTGAAGGCTACTTAAATAGTTTGGAATCGGATTTTCACTATGTGGAAAATGATACCAACCTGGCTGTACTTCAAGTCTGTCCTAATAAATGTTGCACAATGAAGAGCTCCCTTTGCTAGACTAAGTAATCCCCCTTGTAGTTGAACGTTTTGATGATCTACATATTGGAGTTGAGACAGTCCCTGTTCCACAGCTCTAAGTAAAGCTTTTGGGATTACATCTTTTTCTGGATACGTTGCCACATCATCTGATGCAAATCCTTCTTCACCACACTCAGTCCTCTGTAGTTAGATGAATTATTTTGTGACACTACCACTTTTCTGATGCCTTTTGCCTCTTTTTGTTCCTCTACTGGGCTTCTTTCAAATTTGCATATATCAGTCTTTGCTGCCTCATTTGCTTAATTAAGAGTACGATTCTGCTCTACTAATGAAAACAAAACCTAACTCCTAAGGAGCTTGTTAATGTAGAAAGGAGGAACTGTGTTGATTCTAATGCTTGGAAAGCAATCTAATCTGCAGCACAAGATTAATATTAATGTTAGGAGGAAGAACCTTCTCATGCCTCAAGATATATGAAATATTCCTTACGTAATTAACTATGCTATAGGAACCTTAACTATACTCAAAGTAACTACTTTAAGCTGTTTCTATTATAGGTCTGTATGGTGATATTCACGTGCATGCACACACACCCACACACCCTTAGTGGAAGCAAAGGGGCGTGCACATGCTCACTACCACCTGACAATGAGGCAACCCTATTTAGAGGCCTAAATGGCATTCCTTAACGCACTCAGCTTTGACAATTTGAGTTTGGATTCAGGCTGTTCAAAATCAGAGTACACCACATCCAAGCATGTGGATCCAGTGGCACAGGAGAGCTACTGCGTCCCAGAGAGCTATATCTTACAGTGTGCAATGTCACACGACAGTCAAAATTATTTTGGCTCTCACCAGTGACATTAGTGATATGCTGCAGGGAGTGGAGACCAGGTCACCAGCGAAACGTGACAACTATAAATGGAGTGGCTGATTATAAACTGCAAAGCCAACGTGTAGGAAAGAGCACGACTCAAAATAAAATGCTGATGTCAAATTTGAATGGCACGTACAGCATCAAAAGCATCAGCAAATGAAGGACGCTGTCTAACCCTCAGCGGTATCCAAGTATGTGAGTGACAGCTAGAAGCCAGTGCATTGTTAAAAAGTCTATGTTTGGCCATAATACTCCTAATTCTTTTTTGAAATGGTTAGAACTCTAGGTGTGATGAGAAATCTCAAGGGGTTTTGTCTCCAATATATTTTCACATTTCTCCTCATGTTGATAACAGCACAGTAACCAAATATTACAGCCTTTCCTGTCAGACCCAATCAAGAACGAGCATTTAGAAACAAGATTGTTTTGTTTGTAGCTGTGTCTCCCTAAAGACAGTGTATACAACATCTCCGGGAAGAACAAAAGCCTGCCTGCTTTAGAAGCTATGTATTCCTTTTGTTGTTAGGAGTGACACAGGTATGGTGTCTCCTGTGCTTGGCAGTAGATGTGGAAGCACTGGTAACACCGGAGTATCTATAGCATAGCAGTCATCATAACAAATGTATGATGTCTTCCAGTACATGACAACTCTGTCGTGTAATCCCAGACGTAATAAAGATCCTTTTCTACACCACGTAAGCTTGTTAGGAAGAGGGAGGCTTTAACTGCTCAACAATTTTGGCAGTTGTAAGTTGCCAAATATAATTGCTTTTAGGCTGTGGTGAAATATGGAGGTATAAATATCTATGTTTTCCCAAAGCTTCCATTACAAAAGATCATGACCTCATCTGTTTCAGTCAGAATAATTTTAAATAGAGTAAAATAGAGTAGTCCATACCTATGTCATGTAGCAGACACCCATCAAAGCTATATGCTCTGAGACATAAAACCTCCACAATACATTCAAGTAATGTTTTACAAGGGGGAATTTATGCCTACTTCCAGGTGCTGTATACTTTATGCCTTTAATCGAGGAAAACAATTGGCTTCTTATTTAAGGCAATTACAGATAGTATTTATCCTCTTAAGTTATCTTTGTAAGTGACTGAATTCCATGAAGGAATTCAACTGGAAGTTAGCCTGTGGCAAAGAATTCCATGGGTTAATTATACAACAAGACTTCTATCACTTCTAAATCAATTGCCTCTTAATTTCAATGACTGTCTCCTGAAGAGGGTGAAAAGGATCTAATTGCCTCCCTGTGGACTTCTTGTAGCTGCCTGTTCCCCTGAAATTCACTTTCATAGTCCTGTGCCGTATTTCTTTGCCATTTGACTGTGTATCTAAATGCCTTCCTCCCCCCTACTTGTTAATTATTTTGTCATCTCCTCAGAGAGATGACAAAATTTAATTCTGATCTTATTCGGATACGTTTCTTGACAAGATGTCCAAAATAGAATACAGGTGAAAACACAGATTGGGCTGATACAACAGGGGTTTGGTTTCTTTTGGGTTTTTTGGTTGGTTTTTTTTTTTTTTTTTCCAAAATTTGCCGTGTTCTTTTCCTTTATACAGCTGAGAGTACTAGAGATGCACCTTTACATTTTTGTCAATGTTACTGGCAAAAACTACCTTTGTTGAGGTAGAATTTAGTATAACAAGGTCATATGATGTGTTACTAATTGCTCCAGGTAAGGCTGTATTGATTCAAACATAAAGTGGGATGTAGCTGCTGCAGAACAGGGACCAACAACAGTATTTTAACAGATAACCCTGTATTACAGAGCATCTGAGATTGACATTATATATCCTGGAGAAGAGCACTGAAATTTATCCTTTTCAGAAAGGTCCACATATGATCGTCATCAGCCTTTTTAGGGCTCCCACAGTTCATTTCTACACACAGAAGCCAGAGAGAGACTGGGGGTCTGCAGCCATTTCTTATTGCTGTGAAGTGCACAAGCGGTCACTATTCCAATTGCTTTCCCTCAAATTATCCCTTGGCTCTCTGACAAAGCTAAGGAGCTGTAAAAGAGGGAATTAACCAAGGTCTGTCTCTGACAGCTGAACCTAATCTAAACCTGCATTGCTGATTTTGCATCCCTCCTCTCACACATTCCCAATCCTTTGCACCAAGCCCTGAGCTTATTTAACGGGCCCGCAAAGCAGGCCAACGTTCACTTAATTGAAAACCAACCTGGCAAAAATTTCATTTGGTTTGGCCCAGTTTAGGTCTCTGATCTAGGAACAGGAACACACAAGTGCCAGTATCTGAGCAAAGGATCAGGGAATAAGGTGTGGCCTGGGGAAAGTACAAGTGCGGCATTACAGCAACAGAATGAGATTCTCTTAAACTGCAGGGAAATAGATCTTCACCCATCTATAATGAATTCTGACCCTACAAAGGTCAGTGGAACCAGTATTTGACCCAAATTCTTAGCACGCTCATATTTTTATATATTGACGGATCATGTTGCTACAGTATTTCTATAAAGATAGTAACTCAGACTATTGGGGTTTTTTTGAGCTTTCAGTGCATTTCAAGGTATCAGGGTCAGAAAATACTCATCAGGGTCTGTCTTTTTTCACTGATTCAACAATCAGCATTCTGACACTGAACCCACGTGTGTCTGGCTAAAATCAAAATTCAGTATTTCTTAGGGCACAAACCAGAGTGTTTATCTTGTTGGCATTTGTAATAAATAATTTATTAATAATATATCTATAGCACCTACATATTGACATCTGGCATCCTAAAGTCTTGTCATAATAGCAGCAGATATGATGTGTAACATTAATTCTCATTTCAAACTTCTTGTTCCATTCCTGTTTGAGTATTTTGGAGCAGTTTTTATAATTTAGACCTCAAGACATGGAAATAAACCAGCTGCAACCTGGAAAAAAAACCCAAAAAACCAAACAACAACCCAGCCCCCCCCCCCCCCCCCCCCCCCCCCACCACAGCAGAAAGAAGTATTTAACATTTAGTAAAGCTGGTGGCTACTCAGCATCAGACAAAACTTTTGTATAAACGCAATGCTACCTTAAGTGATGTGGAAATACCAAAAGACTGTGAAATACTTTCTAAGGAGTTGTTAACATGTGCCTGAGGGTATACTGCTGAGTTGCAAATTTAAGGGGCGTGTTTTCATCAGTATTCAAGTCGTATTTTGTAGTGAGCAAAGGAGAACGGTAAATAAAGCCAAAAAACGTGAAGAGCTGCAATGAATTTCAGAAATTCCATGCGTTGAGCAATGCAACAGCATAATCTTTGATTTTTCATTACTTCCTTAGCTAATGGTCTGAAGTTCATCCTTAAGTCCTCACACCTTCCATACACAATGTTGTCATTTAGGCATATTGTTCTCCTAATGCTGGCCCAGAGCCTTGAGCGTAGCATTAGTATTCAGCTCTAAATACGTGAGCAGCATCTTTGATAACACACACCTAATGGTCAACATCTACGTGCCTGGAGAACTGCGGCAGCAGGTTATGAGTCTTCTGGAACAGAAATAGATCATTACATATTTTACAAGCCACACCATGTAGCTGTGATCAACTAAGTAAATAATAAGATTTAAGCATTCTCTAAGGCAACCTAAGGTGATGTCCATGTCATCACTACGTAATTAATGCTAGGAAGACGAAGCAGATATTCTAGCAGGTGGCGTATTCACACTCTTGAAAAAGACGTAGTGAAACTTGGCTTTCCAAAACACTCAGAAATGTCTTAATGTTTGCCAAGCGTGAGCCCAGGGGTGGCAGGCTCTTCTGGCAGATTTAGTATGGTGAAATGAAGCAGTTAGCACTTGCTGCCCACCCTCTGCCAAAGACTGCCATCTCCACAGGTATGCCGATGTACACTGCCTTCGGCAGATCCCCACGTAGTCATTCAAGAGAAGAGCCGCACAACAGCTGGGAGCAGTAACTTCAACTATTACAAATAAATCTGCCACCAAATACAAGTCAGCTGCGATTTCCCGAGAGGCTGAGCACTTGCAGCTTGAGCTGGCTGCAAATCTCCATTCAAAAAAAAACCCCCAGGACTCTGCCAAAGTGTGAGGACAGCTATGGAAATGTGAAAAAAATTGCTAAGACTTGCTGACCAAGTTAATAAAAACTAATCAAGTAGGGAAAAGTAACTATTCATCAGTTCCATCCCCCATTATGAGCTGAAGAATGGAAGCTACAGGAGCACCAAGCTTAGTAATACCAGCCTACTTCAAGATTTTGATTTCTAGCCTCTAAATACTTGAGGCATCTACAAGAAAAAAAGGAAAAAAAATTGCTTCTGAAGCTCTGACTCCACATTTTTCACAGGAGTCTCCACAGGCATAATTCCTACTTTCAAGCCTAGGCCATTATTTGGATATTTATGAGAAGTTCATGAATATGGTACCTATAATGTATTAGCTACATCATTTCAAGCCATTATCATCAAGTGTATACTATAGATCTTAGGATGTGAGCAGAGGTCAGTGCTTTAAGAAACTACAAAGGCAACCCTTGAAGGGAGAAAAAATATCTTCTGTGAATAAATGTAGCTGAAAAAATGTAAACATGATTCTGGGTATGTACGGTTTTATTCATGTACATAAATGATAATACAGCTTTGATGCACAAAAACAACTTACAGCAAATGTAGACTCTTCAACACGAATATTGACATAGTAAATAAATACAGATTCGTCTATTTCTGAAAATCCAAACAGGTGAAGAAAAAAAATACCCTGTTTTCATTTGGATAATTTGCTTTTTACTGGGCACATAGCAATCATTCAAGGAAAATGTAATTCTATCAATCAAGCCCACATACATTTAGTACAGAAGTGAGAAGTACAGAAACCTCCCACAGTAATCCCAGCATAGTTGTGTGCTGCCCTCAGGCACGCTTCCTTAAGCAGAGTGGCTACACAAGCCAGCTCACGACAGGTTCATGGGAAATTTTGGCACCCTTTCATCCTGAAATGCCTGCTCCTGTCTGCATGAAAGCCTCCATGCCTCTGTACTGCAATGCTGATTCTTTCTGCACTTGAGAATCTAAAGCTTCACTTCTCTTCCTCCTCCCCTCACTATTCTCCCAACCACCAAAGGAGAATCCCACAGGGCTTCCCATGCCTGTTTTACATGTTAATTAGCCAAGAACACACTAAAAGCATTGCTATTACTATATTCACGTGCTCTGCAAGGCAATCCTGTCATACCCATCTATCCTGATACTTTTTTCCCATTTGATATGAAAAAAACCCTCACTTTATGAAGGAGGCAAGTTAAACGGACAAAAGAACAAACCAGCACCCATTTCAGGAGTTTCTGCCACTCAGATATAAATGCTTTGCTGTGTCATGCAGAACTGCTGATTCTCATGATTTATACTAACAGCATCAGAAGAAAAGTACAATTTATCCAAAGTTATATAGGAGACATAGAATCATCACAGAATCACAGAATGGTTTGGGTTGGAAGGGACCTTAAAGATCATCCAGTTCCAACTCTGCTGCTGTGGGCAGGGACACCTTGGGCAGGGGGCCTACAAGGAAGCTGGGAGGGGGGTCTTTTTACAAGGGCCTGTAGTGACAGGGCAAGGGGTAACGGGTTTAAACTGAAAGCAGGGAGATTTAGATTAGACATCAGGAAGAAGTTCTTCCCAGAGAGCGTGGTGAGGCACTGGAGCAGGTTGCCCAGAGCAGCTGTGGGTGCCCCATCCCTGGGAGTGTTCAAGGCCAGGCTGGATGAGGCTTTGAGCAACCTGGTCTAGTGGAAGGTCATAGAATCACAGAATGGTTTGGGTTGGAAGGGACCTTAAAGATCACCCAGTTCCCACACCCCTGCTGTGGGCAGGGACACCCTCCACTAGACCAGGTTGCTCAAAGCCTCATCCAGCCTGGCCTTGAACACTCCCAGGGATGGGGCACCCACAGCTGCTCTGGGCAACCTGCTCCAGTGCCTCACCACGCTCTCTGGGAAGAACTTCTTCCTGATGTCTAATCTAAATCTCCCTGCTTTCAGTTTAAACCCGTTACCCCTTGCCCTGTCACTACAGGCCCTTGTAAAAAGACCCCCCTCCCAGCTTCCTTGTAGCCCCCTTCAGGTACGGGAAGGCTGCAGTAAGGTCTTCCCAGAGCCTTCTCTTCTCCAGGCTGAACAAGCCCAACTCTCCCAGCCTGTCCCCATAGCAGAGGTGCTCCAGCCCTCGGAGCATCTTCGTGGCCTCCTCTGGACTAGCCCCAACCAGTCAATACCCTTCTGCTGCTGACAATATCCTTCCACAGCTGGACACAGCACTACAGGTACATGAAGGATAGTATGTGGTTCTTACAGCTTGCTGCCCACATTAACTTAAGCGGACATCCAACTTGGGGGACGACTCTGAGACAAACTTGGAGTGCACCTCAGCGATATCTGGAGTTGAATGGCATAAACTTACGGAATTACGCCCCAGCCACCAATCACTATAGCAGCCCTAAATGTTTAAGGGATGAGGTCAAGAGTGATCTTCCAGGAAACACCGACTGCAGACAGGAAGCGCCTTCCCAACACCTCTATATGAAGGGAGATCAGGGAGCTGCAAGCCTGCACAGCCCCGGCTGCAGGAGGTTACCACAGCTGACTCAATCCCTGCTTACAGATACGGCAACAGCGCGGTGGGGGGGGCTTCCCCCGGCCTATTTCTCCGCACACCCGCAGCTCCCGCTCCCTCAGCGTCGCTAGGCCTCCCCTCCCCGCACCCTCCCATCCCTTGCGATCAGCACAGATTTCCTCCCCGAGCCGCCTGTCCCCATAACAACACCCTTAACCGTCGCCATAACAACGCCCTTATCCGTCCCCACAGCCCCGCCCCCAACGCAGCCAGCGCGGCTTCACCCCCACTCCCGCGCGTGCGCTAATCGCTGTTTTAGGTAGCGGGGGGGAGCGCATGCGCAGCTTGCCCGGCGGCGCACACCCCAGAGCCGCCGTGTGGCGCCCGCGGCGGCGTGCGCGCAGCTCCCTGCCGGGGCGGGGCCGGCTCCTGCGGCCGCCCCAGCGCAGCCCCCGCCGGGCCCGTCCGAGCCGACGGCATTTCCGGGGGAGGGAGCGGAGCGGGGCGCGGGCTGGCGGGGAGCGGCGCGAGCAGAGTTGACTATATATGGTCAAAGGGAGAGCGGCGGGCCGCGCGGGCGCTTCCTGGTTGGTGCCGCTGGGCGCCGCGGGGCTGAGGCGGCGGCGGCGGCGGGGAGAGCGAGAGGCCGGTCCGGCTGCGCCGCGCGGGGCTGCCATCGCCGCCCTTCCTTCCCAGCGCCACCGCCTGCCGCAGGAACGAGTGGGCGAAGATGCCGTACGAGATCAGTAAGCTCCCGGCGAGACGGAGCAGGGGGGGTGGGGGGTGCCGGCGCGGCAAGGCGAGGCGCCGCGCTGGGGAGGGGGAGGCGGTGGCCGGTAGCTCGCCGGGAGGCTCTCCGCCGGCCCGGAGCCGGGCGCGGGGCTCACAGCCCGCTGACAGCAACAAGTGACCGCGCCTGGCGGCAGGGCGTTCGGCTGCTAACGGCGAGGAATAAAACGTCTTCCCCCCCCCCTTCTCCTTTTCCTATAGAAAAAGTGTTCGCCAGTCTCCCGCAGGTTGAACGAGGCGTTTCCAAAATTGTCGGAGGTGATCCAAAGGGCAACAATTTTCTTTATACCAATGGAAAATGCGTCGTCATCAGAAACATTGATGTAACGTATCCCGGTTTATTTTGTTTCGTAGTGCGGTGCTTTAGCTAAGTTTCCTCTCGCTTCCCAACCCCTGTTAATAGCCAGAGCTTCATTCGCACTCGGTGATTTCAATTGAGGTCACAGATCCGTGATCGGCAGCAGGGGAATGAGCAGGGGGGTGACTCAGGCAGAAAACCATGGGCAGCGACTGTGAAAATCCGGCAGAAAACCTCAGCGAAATGTGCACTTCTGACCCTCTCTTCGCATAGGAGTCACAGATGAGAGACTGGTAAATTCTGGTTGGCCCTGTTTATCGCAAGTATCACTGCTGTGAAGTTGAGTGGTGTTTGTCTAATAAATGAACTCTTTCCTATTGGGCCTTTAGCTTGTAAGAGAAGCATGCAAATGCTTGCAAACACCTATCTTTAAATGCATTAGCCTGTAGCTTCTCCCCCCCACCCAACGCTCCAGGAATCAAAACAGTTGGCAGTTGCTTGACTCGTGAGGCGAGCTGTTTGCATGTTGAGTTCTCAGCCCTGGGCACAGGGAACTTTTCTCATCGGTTTAGTATTAGAATGCCCCAGTTAATGTTGTCAGTAGTGTGGAGGTTTGGACTTGCCTTCCCTCCCCCCCCCCTCCCCCTCTGGTGGTAACTAGAGAAATATTGAGTTTTTTAAATGAATTCCAAGGTGGCATCCCTTTGAGAAGTATGGAGGAAGTTTTACATGTCTAAGCTGTTGTCTTGCTACTACTTTTCTTCAAAGTAAGTGCTTGTCCTTTTGAACATCAAGTTCTTCCCTAGATTTAGTTTGCTCTCTTACTGCAGCCTTGGCCTGCAGTAGGAAGGGCTGCAAGGGGACAGGTCATACCTGCCTGGAATTCTTGTCTCTCCAACAACGGATTTATTTATGACTGCTTCTGTAAATGACCTTTGTAAACTGAATTTTTATGAGCTATTTAGCCGATTTATCGCTCCCACTATATTCAAACGTTTCTTCATTGTCATTTCGTAATACAAAAATGCCACTAATAAATTAATTCATTATAAATTTCTTGTTTGATATCAGTTTAAATTCATCCACTTAAAAACAAAAAATGAGCTTGCGCTCTGGTTTCAGTGTCTCAGTATGTGGTGTTGTAATAGTGTTTCACTCCTGCTATCAAGAAAAGTTCAATTTTCTGAAACCAGAAGCCCCAGTTAAACACTGTAATGGCATGCAGTATGATGAAAGAAGAGAGAAAAGCCACTTCGCTTACGTTCCAGTTTTTGCCCAAGTTATGGATTGTGACCTCCTCCCTTGCACTGTCATTAGAGCTCATCCAGCCCTATTTTGGGGGTTAAATTGGAAGAAAACAATTTGCTTTTATCTTCCCGAATCAGGTCCCTGAAGATTTGCCCAGTGCAAATGTTAGTCCCAGCATGAGCCAGAACATAGGTGCACGGCATGGTCAGAGTACAGGCGAGGTGGGATTGTGGGAATCCAAATTTAGACTGTTTAAACTCTCAATGGAAGTTGAGAATGGAAGTCATAAATCCCTCAGTTTTATGGTGTAATTCATGCCGGTACACAAACTTACCTAACTGGCAAGGAGTCTGCTACTGTTAATAATTGACAGGTGATGCTCTGCAAACAACTACAGGATGTATTGTAGCAGCGACACAAAAACTGACCAAAGCCTGTGCTGTGGCTTTGGTGTTGGAGAAGGTTGCAGTTTGTTCATAACCCAACATGGAAGTGTGTCTGCTGTCAGTTGAGAGCTGTGCCTTCCCTGAATAATGTAGAATAGTTTGCAACAAGGAAATTAAATACTCAGAGGTCCATGTGTAATCCTTCCACAAACCGTTCTCCAGTGGAATGGTTGTGCTCTAAAAGAAACCGAACAAACCAGGTCATCAAAATGCAGTGATCTCCTATCTCGAGTCAGAAGCTATCTAGTGTTAGTGGTGATGCATACAGCATTCAGGGTTAATGCTTTGAGCGTGAGCTAGAGACTTCCTTTAGCAAGAAAAGGTCCTGGAACAGTGCTGGGAAAGCACTGTGAGTCAGAAGGACTGGTGATATTTGTAAGGTTTCATACCTCGTTAATATTTTATTGTCTTCGTGGGTCTAAACCTACTTTGAAGCTTGGAACTTCAACTGCTCACTTTCATACGTGGCTCTGGTTTCAGTGTTCGAAATAAGCCTTGTAAGCTCAGTCTTCTTGTTGAATCTAGTGTTAGGTACCGCGTTTGTCCCAGCAAATAATTTATTCTAAAATCTATTTAAAGTGGGGTGTTTTGGGACTTTGATATGAAAGACACACATGTTGAAAAAACTGACTTTACAAGCAGAAATAACATTTATCAAGTAGCATTTAAATTGACCGTTCTAACTTACTACCTGGTTTCCTGAATCTGTTTACTATATCTGAAATTTGGGAGTGTGTGTTTTATTTAAGCCCTTAAGTCAGTCTGTTAAGTCCAGTCTCTTAGCTTCTACTCTTGGAGAGTCTTGCTGTAAAACAGCAGCAGCTAATGTGTGCTGTGTGCTGTTACTAACCAAGTGTGTGGGTTTTTGAGCTCCCTGAGCTTGTGGGTGATGCAGCTATAACATGAAGAAAACGTTATCTCGTCTTGCTTAGATAAAATCCAGTTGCACATAAAATGGAATGACTTGTATGCTGTAAATGCAGATGATTGTGACTTAAGTAGGGCTATAATGTACTCAAGCAACATATAAAAGGAAGAACGAGAGGGCCGCTTCTTGCATGAGTAAGCTGTATTCTGTCTCCTGAGACTGTAACAGTACTGCCACAGCAAGAACTCTTGCAAGCAGGAGACTGTTTTCTAATGCAGAGCAGGTGTGTTAGTTTTTCTGATTGGATGGCTGAGTCATGCCATAAAATCAGGTGGTTTTCTGGTTTGGTTGAATAAATCTGTATTAAAAATGGAGTTTTGTTTGGACCATATGAGTCAAGTTTCTGGAGCTGGAAGATACCTGTTACCTAGTAAACACATTTTTCTAAGGAGTAGTGTATCACTGTTGTAGCCTATATCCGTTATATCTGGAAGACGTGCAGAATTGGGGGTTTTATACGGTTAATTTGAGAGCAGACTTTGCCTTGATACCCTATTTTTTGAATTGTGTGGCACCTCTGTAGTGTAACACTACTGATCTGCTGAGACACTGAGTTGGTTTTGTTGTTTAACTTGAAACATCTGAAAACATGTTTAAGATTGAAGAGAGAGAATTATGATGGAATGGCAGTAAATTGCTTTCAGAATTCCAGTACAGAATTTCAGAATTCTAGTATCCCTTGATACTAGGGAAAATGTCTTTTCCTGTGGTAGCCTCTCTTTTTAAGCAGATTGCAATTGGCAAGAAAAAGCAAGCTTTGCGCACCTCATTGGTTACGGAGGGATCTTGAGTACATGATGATTAACGGCCATGCAGTACGGTTAACCCTACAGCGGAGTACGAGAACTTTTGGATGTGTGTTGCAATGCACAGCTCATGTTTAGTATTCTGCTTGGGTAACTTCCTAACCTGGGCCAGCCCCGTAAAAGGGAAGTCTGATGCTTGGCCTGTTATTTTGGGAAGTGTTTTTCTGCCTTTCAGGAGGTATTGGAGAGGAAAGGGTCACAGCAGTCCTGGCAGTTAGAGGAAATACTTTGGTCATGTCAGTTGTTAGAAATTAGTGTGTTTCAGTTGTACTGGACATCACTTCTCAGTTTTAGACAATAGCTTAATTTAAGCTGGAAGAAAGAGTGTGAGAGGAGGAGGGGGAGGAGAACTTCTGAATTTTATCTTTGAATGTCTGATTTTATTTCTTTGAAAAAGAGGAAATACAAGTTAGTAACTTTTTTTTCCTTCAAACCAGAATCCTGCAATTGCTGACATCTACACGGAGCATGCCCATCAGGTTGTGGTTGCCAAGTATGCTCCCAGTGGATTCTACATAGCATCTGGAGGTAAAGTATCAGAGCGCACTCTGCGTGAGAGATGTGGGCAGAGATGTTAGTGCTTGGTGCAAAACTTACTGGCAAAACAGTAGTAATGCTCCACATCTACGTACAGAATACACATAAGAAGCAATGTGACACGCTTCGATGGAATTCTGTGTATGTGTCTGAGCGAAGAATGATTTCTGTAGTTGTTCCTCTAACCTCTCTCTAAAGCAGTGAGTTTAGTGACATACTTGGTCTTTCTAAAATGCATTATTTAAATTAAAAAGAACCTGGAAATGAACTTTAAATACTTGGTGTGAAGATTTTAAAGAGAACAAATCAGTGTAATGAAAACTTGTGTACATGGAGCAGAATGAAAATTTATCTCTGAAATACAGGACTGTTGTTTGTGTTTGTTAACAAACTTTGATACTCTGGGAGCGGGATTCTGGAAGAGTGTGTACTCCTTTCTATTTCCTCCTCCTTTCTTCCTGACTCAGCTTGGCAAGACTTGACATGATTTGTCTTACATTTGTAACCTGAACTAAATGAAGATTTCTGTAGTAAGTTAGCAGGGAAAGAGGCTGATTCTCAGTTTCCATGTAACCTATGTGAATCCACAGTCTGAGAATGGATAACAAATTTTTACAGCATGAGTTTCCTGGATTCTTAGCAGAGAGGGCTGCAGGTTGTGATGACTAGCAAAGAACTACACAAAGTGTTTTTAATAGAAGCTTGCTTCAAATAATTCATCTTTTTTTCAGGTGAACTGTTATACAGTTGAAGAATGTCGATGAATACAACACTATAACTTTAATTTCTTAAATATTTGCAGTTAGTATATGGATTTTTTTTTTAATCTGCTTGCCATTGTCAATTAGAAATGCTCAGAAGCAAGTAGTATGCCTAAATACAGAAATACTTTTTAAGATATCTGAAAATAAACCATTCTGAATGTGAGCTCCTTATAAAGGGAGTTCAGACTCATGCACAACTCTTAGTAGAATGGGAGCATCTCTCAGCAATTTAGAGAACAGTATTTTTTAAAATGTAACATGTTCTCTCCTTGTTGGCTTGCTGCATATCAGAAAGCTGTATTAGAATGTGAATCTTTTGAGTACTGGGGAACCTTTAAGAACACTGATAGCACAGCTTTATTTTTTTCCTTTTTTTTTTTCTCCCCCCCTCCCCAGTCTCCCTGCCTGAAAGGAACCAGAGCCAGGATTTTCTTGGCTCAGTCCTGTGTGTGGACCATATGTCATTTTGAATACCTTCTTAAAATCAAGTTTACATTCTTTGTTCTACAGACTCTGTGCTCTAGGTTTGTGCTGTACCTACGTTAACCCTCAGAATAACCAACTGTTCTATTGTTGTAGCCTTGTAGATTTTCACTCCTCTGTAAAAGAACAGTAATATATACGTGGCCTGATCTGTGAAGTTCTTCGTTGATGATCAGCTTAAGGAAGCTCTTTGCTTCTAAGGGAGTATTCAGTTGACTTTTTTTTTTTTCCCCAGAAGTTGTTTGTCAAACTTGAGTAAATGAGTTTAGGCTGCAATATTTCCCTTAAAAAGTGTCTTCTGTATGGCATTTATAAATAGCTTCGTGATACTGCTGAGCATGGGGTCTGAAGATAGTATCAGGCTGTTTAAGCTCTTTCTAAGTATAACATGCAAGATTCATTTCTCTATCTATAAATCTGCATTGGCCATGCAACCTGCATTAATACTTCATGTGCTTGATGAGACAGACCTTTGGCAATATGCTTCATGGCTTTTATGGAAGTTTTTCTTAGTGCAGCCCTAACAGATGTAGTAATGGGAGATACCACAAAGTTCAAGCACTATGTGTCCTGTCTATTAATAGATGGAGCAAACAATTAGATTTTGAAGTCCACATGAAAATTCTGCTTCAATAACAAATTCTCTGTATAAAATGGAGGGTTCTGCATCTGTTCTTTTAGCAGAAGTGGAGAAGATGAATGCGTGATCAGGTCCCAAAGCTACAGGGACCTGTACCTCTACGTTTAAATCTGTACCTGCTTAAATTGAACTCTACAGATGTACCAGTAAAAGATGAACAGAACTGAATGTTCTGCAGAGGTGAAAGATACATATTTTAGCACATGGTTTATTGTAAAACAGTAGCTTTCATGAAGGGTCCAATACACACAAAATTTGCTGCGTGTTTTTCAGTAGAGACGTGTAAACTTGTCTGTGTATAGAGCAATTCCTCTGGTTACAATGCGGCACCACAGTAATGGCTCTGAATAGCAGCAAGGTCTAGGGCTGTGTAATACTGTGAGGAAGCAGCCACCAAGGCAGCTTTCATTATATTAAGTCTTAAATTGTTATGACCTGTGCTATGTCTGCTGTTTCTGACATTAGCATTTTTGAATAGTCTGTTGGATTCCTTTGTAGTAATCCAGATAACGTTGTGTGTGGTGGATACCTGCAGGAAGTGTGTGCATGCTTCTGTACAGAAAAAGTATGCTGATAATGTGAGTCGAGTTCTGTGGGCAGAAGTCTCTTGGTGTGTTCACACGGACCTGGTATTTGTATGCAAACTGGTTTTGCTTTGAAGGTACAAAAAAGCTGAGGTATGAATTTTAGTGCATCAGCCACAGTCCGCTGGATTGCTCTCTTATTGTAGATGCAGGGTGGCTTACTTCCCAGTGAAGTGTGGGTAAGCTATGTTGTAGCTGCTGGGGAGGGGAGGCTGGTTTGGGGTGGTTTTTGTGTGTGTGTCTAACATACTTGACACATACTGTCTGATAACATCAGAGTTCCTACCCTCTTACTGTGCAATTTTTTTCACGTGTCTGTTTGCAGAAGTTTTCTTTGTGTATTGTATTTATTGCTGCATGTCTTGAACCTTTAACTGGTTAAAAACATAATTCGGTGAAACAGATGCAGCCTTCAGGGTTCCGAAATTAAGGGATTTGTAGAATTGTACTAGAGACCTATTGTCTTACCCTATTACAAGTATTCTGTGTAGCTGAAAATCTGTATCCCAGCAGATTGCTGAGTCACATGACCAAGTCATGCTGGAACAACAATAGTTATATTCTATTTTATTATGACAGATGTCTCTGGAAAACTGAGAATCTGGGATACTACACAGAAGGAACACCTATTGAAGTATGAGTATCAGCCGTTTGCAGGAAGGATAAAGGATCTTGCCTGGACTGAAGATAGCAAGAGGATTGCTGTGGTTGGAGAAGGAAGGGAAAAGTGAGTAATCTTTTTGTGTGTGTATATATATACACATACACTGTGAACCTCTGTATTTTCTGCGAAGAACCCGTGTTGTTAAAGCTTTTAATACTTCAGGGGGAGGGCTTGTTGCCTGTTTAGACTTCCAAGTTGTGCTGTTCTGCAGCAGAATTCTTTATGCAGTGTTTGACAGCTGTAAAACTACTTGGAAAACACAATTCTGTTAGAATTACTGATTTTAAAAATTGTGTGGGTCTTACTTGTTTCTTAGAGGTGGGCATTACATTCAGTGATAGCTGTTCAGTATGCCTTTTGGTGGATTTTTTTGACTAATTCTGATAGAGTAGGAGAGGAAAACTACAAGACAATTCTCCTTCTTTCACTCCCCACCCCCCCCATCCCCAGTTGAAAGGATGTGACTGAATACAAGTAAAAAAAAATCCAGAAAAGAAGCGTATCTGAATTTTCTCCCTCAGCAACATGCCCATATTTTTAGGCCTTATTATGGTAATTAAAAGAAAATCACAACCAGTTCTCCTTATCTAACTAACTGAGCTGGCCATTACAGTCAGGTGTGTGTCCTTTCTCTAAGGTTTAAAGCCTGAGTCCAGACCAGGTAGTCTTACGCCTAAAGGTCTGAAAAACGTAGTGTGGTTCTGTTCCCTGACTCTCTGCACCGTTTTTTAACCATTCATCATGTACTGTGTGCTGATATTTGAGAGAGATTCTTTGTCCTCTGTTGCTCCCTCCACCCTCACCTGCTCCTGGGTTTTATGGAACCGCTTTTTAATAGCGATGTTCTGGCACTTTAATGCCACGCTATTGATTATATTGATATTTTATTTTAAGACTGTTTAAAGTAAGAACTTAAAAAAATGCGGTTATAAGTCTTATTCCTTAAGCCTTTAACTAGCTGTAAAACTGATGGTACCCAATCTAGGCTAAATAATCAGACAAATGATCCGATGTGGTTGTTATCTTAGCTTTCTGCGTTCTGTGTAGTGACTAGGCAGACAGAATAATTTACTGCCTTTTTTATAAACCGATAGACTTACTGAAGGATATCTCTTGGATCTCTGAATTTTAGAAGGTTTATACATAAAATTTGCTTGTCTGTCCCCTTCAGCAAATGTCTCCTATTGAAGATTAGATTCTCTCTCCAGCCAGATCTCAAATAGCCTTCAGGGAACTGTGATGTGCTTGCATGAGATTAACGAGATGACCTAATTTCTTTTCTTTGAGTGCACTCTCAAATCTGCTGTTTTGCAGATGCTCAAGGAGTTAATCTATATGTAACTTTTATGAATTGCAGTTACTGTGTGCTTTTTCTAACTAGATTCGGAGCAGTGTTCCTGTGGGATAGCGGTTCTTCTGTTGGTGAGATTACCGGGCACAACAAAGTGATCAATAGCGTGGACATTAAGCAAACAAGACCATATCGTCTGGCAACTGGCAGTGATGACAACTGTGCTGCTTTCTTTGAGGGACCGCCATTCAAGTTCAAGTTTACACTAAGTGTGAGTTTAAGTTTAGATGTGACTTTGTGAAACCTTGCAGCAAGTTGACTGAAAGCTTTCCACCAAGCTTGCAGTTCTTCACAACTAGCTCTTACAACAAAAGTTCTTAGCTCCCCTTTTTGAGGCATAGTTGGTCTCAAGTGGCTTTCTTTAACCTGAATGGGTATAACTGAAGGCTTGTCTCAGGGCAAGAAAAATGAAATAAATGATTGGTTAAGAAGAAAACCTGAAACGCTTTTCTGATTGTATTTATATTTTCTTGTTTCATCATCCTTTTCCATAACTTAAGAAGTAGGATGTTACATTGTCCCTATCAGTGCTTTCTGAACTCTGCTTCCCAGTGCAGACGTGTAGAATTTCTTAATACTTCCCGAGGTGCTTGATTTAAAAAATGTGGTGGTGTGAATGGAATTTTCCAATCTGCTTAAGAGTGCTCAAATCTGAAATCCCAGGGCAGCTTAGGGAGGGTGGGTGTAGGTGGTTGAAAATGTAGCTGATTTCTACAATGAGGAATGGGTATGTAGCCTCTGTGGCCTGTTTTCTGTTTCTAAATAGCTTTTCACTTTGTTTCTTATTCTGCTAGTTAAAATCTCTTATGTAAATGAAACAAAGCCTGAAACTACTGCATTTAAGACAGTTGCTTGAGGCCAAAGAAAATAAAAATCCAAAAGGTTCTGCAGCTGTTTCTGATGGCAGGAGACATGTCTCTTGCCTCAAAAAAACTGTTGCAGGTACTGGATGTTATTGCAGTAGTAAATTAAAAATGTTTAGTTCTTATTTTTAAAAGCACAGTAGTAGAACTTTTAGTTTCTGAAGTCCTTTGAGTAGTCTTCATACACTGACTTTAGTAAGGATTCCATTCCAGTTCTAGAAAAGGAATTGTTTTGAGCTCTGCAATCCAATGAAATGATGAAGTTGCCTAATATATTTCTGAACTTAAGTTGATACTTGCATTTTGCTAAGCTGGTTCTTTTGGAATTCTGAAGTCTGAGTTGCTTACCAGTGCTGCTTAGACGGGTATGTGATTCAGTCTCCCTTTTAAAGTGATATTTGAGATGAGATATGGGATTCTGGTACAGGCTATTATATTATTTAGATTAGAGCATTTGAGGTATCATTAGGAAAAAAGAACAAGCCACCTCTAGTTTAAAGAAAGTAGGTTAGAACCTGCCTTTCATAGGACTAAAAATAGTTTCCCACATCTCTTTGTATGGGAGCTTTGGCCTCATTGTGGTGCTTCCCTATTTAACGCCTGTTTTCTAGTTAGCATGGTTTGAATAGTCTCCTACTTGTAAATAGTCTATTTGGGGAGCATACATCAGTCTTGCCTGGTTCACTTCACAGAGCAGTCTCCCAGAAATGGAATTCCAGTAAAACAAATCTTTATGCCTGTGCTTTTTTACACTAAGAAGGATGAAGTACTCTTCTGTGTATATAACTTGCACAATGGAGCAAGAGTCAAAATCTGGAGAATGTTGCAGAATTTGGTGACTAGAGAGGAAGAATGCCATGCTTGCATCTAAGTAGCAGCTGAGGTTGTTTTCCTACCTGTCCCTGAAACTGGGTACTCATTTTCCTGGTACTGTGCTCGGTTGTTGGAACTGCATCAATATTGATGTCACAGGTTCTTCCCTGGACTGTTCTTGGTCCCATGGTCCTCTTCAGATAGAGGTTAGAGACTGGCTGCATAACAGTTCTCTACGGCAGGCGTTTCCTGCACAGCTCACTTATGGCTCCTATGTAGAATTTCATTGTTACAGGATTATCTTCTATGTAGAAAGGTCTGTTCTTCTCTTGTGTGCTGATCCTTACTTTTTTCTTACAGGACCATATGCGGTTTGTGAACTGTGTGAGGTTTTCTCCTGATGGGAACAGATTTGCTACAGCTAGTGCAGATGGCCAGGTAAAAAACAAGAAACTCTTTTTGTAGTGATTTTAGCCTGAGAAGATTTTTCTTGTGCATTTTGGGAATAGGATTAGTATTGTAAAATCCATGTTGCTTCTTTTTTTTCATACCAAGAAAAGACTGGCTTAAACTTTTAAGTATCTTTCTCTAAAGCCTTAGCAACTGATGCCAACCAGCCTATTCTCACCCAGCTTTTTTCCCCATTCCACCTTCCTAGCGTAATACTTCTCTTACAGGTTATTTTGGCAGGAACATATTAAACTTTTGGAATATATATATCCTTGTTACGACCCTGAGAAGTCTGGCTGAAATACTGAATTCGTAGATAGTAACCAAGCTCCATGCGGAGTCCCTACTTATAAAGGCAGGTTTAACAGTGGCACTTACCGTGAGTAGCTCCTCCTTCTAAGAATGCAGATTCCCAAGAACGCAGTTCAACTGCCATCACAGCAGGAGTAAAAAATGTAGCACCTTCCAGAATTACTAAGGTCAGGATCCAGTGTGCAGAGTGGCTCACTGTGATTATTTACAACTGTCATCTCATTTGTTTAGTCTTAAATGCAGGAATACCTGTGCCTTTTCTTCAATATTCTAGTGTTTGATAGATCTGCAAGCATGCCACGTAACAGAAGAATGATCTGAGTAGTGCAAGTAACAGTGGTTTAGTTCTTGGTTCATTTTTTTATGTTTTTCCCTTTAAGTTGTGTGTCTGTGTGTTCTCTTCAGATCTTTGTCTATGATGGGAAGACTGGAGAGAAAGTGTGTGCTCTTGGTGGAGGCAAAGCTCATGATGGAGGTATTTATGCTGTAAGTATCACTTCATGTCTACAAATGGTCCAGAAGATTTCATTACCAAGTTTATGGACTGTGAAGTCTTGCAATAATAAGTGCATTTACTATCTTGTGGTGACATTTGTTTTTACAGATTAGTTGGAGCCCTGACAGTAGTCAGTTGCTTTCTGCTTCTGGAGATAAAACCGCTAAAATCTGGGATGTCGGTGCTAATTCTGTTGTCAGTACTTTTAACATGGGATCAAATGTGTTGGATCAGCAGCTGGGTTGTTTGTGGCAGAAAGACCACTTACTGACTATCTCCCTGTCTGGCTACATCAATTATTTGGACAAGAACAATCCAAATAAGCCTTTACGTGTCATAAAGGTAGGTTAAACTTGTGTTGTTGCACCAGTTTCTGCAGTAAATGACTCGGTGGTTGAAGTTGTCTAGATGGAATAATAGCTTGAAAAATGGTTTTGTTAAATTAGCATTGCCAGGCGACCTATGTGTGTGACTGACTCTTGCAAGTCACACGAATCAAGAAGTTAAAATGTTACGTGCACGGTACTGTGCTTTGTGCAAATATACAGGCTGATTTTGGTTTCGATTGAGGTTATCAACTTACCTTTTATAGCAGCTTTTAAGCATTCTTAAGATGAGAAAAGAAATGCAGCGTAGATAGTAAACTACCAGTGATGTCTCATTCTACCAGAGCTATTGTATAGTGAACAAGGTGACTAAGGTTACTGTGCAGTCGAGCTTTAATTTTTGGAATTAGAGTTCGCTGACACAGCACTCTCACGGGAACTTACGTTTTTACATGAACTAGAAACAGACGTCCCAGATTCTTGCTATTGCTGCTGTAATTCTGGCAGTTGATGTGGGTGCGTGACCATATTTAGTCCTCTTCCCTGAATCATAAATTGCCTGAAAAAGCAAACTTTGTTGATGAAAAGGCAATGAAACTCTCTTGGCCCAGCAGGCTAATAAAGATATTCACAGGGCCTGTTCCTTCTCTTCAAGTAGTACTTGGAAATAGCAGTGCTGCAACAGTTAAATTGACTGCACCGTTAATTAGTGGTATGTATTCTGAGTGACTTTTAATGCTTGTGAATAAAAAAGATTTGGTATTTTCTAAATAACCTATAATTCTTCTCAAAGATTTATGCATGTGTTAAGGTGAAAAATTGCCTATCGGTAATTATTGTGTCCTGTTCACAGGGTCATAGCAAATCAATTCAATGTCTTACGGTGCATAAAAACGGTGGAAAGTCCTATATTTACTCTGGAAGTAATGATGGTCATATTAATATCCTTTGAATGATAGAGATATGTTTGTTCTAGCCTTATAGTTTGAGAAAGCTCATTAGGAGGGGGAAAAAAAAAGCTTTGCCAATGACAAAAACTTGCGTTTGTTGGACACAAGTGAATGTTTTATGTCTGAAGTTTCTTTTTCTTTCCCCTAACTTGCCTATTTTACTGGTTGCCTTTAAATTTAACTAGTATATATGTCAGGACTTAATTTCCAATTGTCACTTTGTGGTAGATTGTTAGTATGGAGAAGCAAGTCAATATCTAAATTAGCCTCATCTAACTTTCCATGTGTTCTGTCATACAGGCAAAACACGTATTGCTGTGTGGCATGTGCTGAAAGTCATGTATCTTGTTTTTCAGAGGTTGGGACAAGAAGGGTAAACTCTTGTTGATCTTTGACCAATTAGCATGCATTTCTGTTTACAGTTGTGTTTGTCCCACTTGTATTAAGGTGTGGGTTTTTTGTAGTTCTGTGACACGTTGTGTTCTTCATTTGGTATCCCAAATGTCATCAGGCTTACCCACTGCTGAAGAGAACTTGTACTTCTTTTGAGACGCTATCTCAGTCCTATTGGTTTCTGGAGCAAAACACTGGGAATGCCGCCTAGTTCCCGAAGGGCATGTTAAAGGGTGAGGTTGGGATGTGTTCAGCTAGAGGGCTGTTGGCTTTTCTTCAGTGTTCTGAAGCTTATAAACAAAACTGCAGTCCTTCATCCTGGCCGTAATGCATTAAAATGGTGTCACATTGGCAAAACCAGTTCTAAATATAGGACTTGTTTCTTTGCAAAGCTGTAGTTTAGTGTAAATAGTTCAAGCTGATTTTAACATACATCAGGGAAAGCCAATGTTGCAGGACTTCTAACTATGATCCTTTAAAAAGTATTTTCTATGCTCAGGTCTAACGCTAATTGTTCCAGTATTTGCAGCTGTTTTTTGGTATGTCATTTAGCACATTGTAGAACATCAGAGGTTCATTTAAGAAGTATTTTGGGGGTGGGTGTGAGGTTGGTTGAGCTGCCTCAGGTACAGGCTGCCTCGGGGAGCTTGTGGAGTCTTCATCCCTAGAGATAAATGGAATCAAAATGGAATGAGCAACATGTTGGACTAAACAATTGCAGGAAAGCCCTCCTAACCTTAGATACTGTCAGCTATTTAATGTTTCATGATGCTGTATCTGACTACACCAGTATCTTCAAATCTTCCTTAATTCTGTCATGCACATTATTGGGATTCTGAAACTGGAGAGAATGATGGCTTTTCTGGGAAAGGCCATACAAACCAGGTTTCTAGAATGGCAGTGGATGAAATGGATCAGCTGGTCACCTGCAGTATGGATGACACTGTGCGCTATACCAACCTTAGCAAGAGGGACTACAGGTTAGTTAAAATGTTGCCTTCTATTTAGTATTGCAGCCCAAATTATTTTACAGCAAGAGTCTTGTTGATTTATATGTTAGAGAATTTTATACTGCAGTTTATTCAGGTTTTAAGTTACCATGGAAACTGTAGAAATGATTACCGGCCTTGGGTTTTTTCTGTGACAAGAAATGCATCCCAGAGTTTTCAATTTGTCTCATGCCTTCCACAGGTTGGTTAGAGACCTGCTTGTATTGGGTGGCTTAGTTAGGGGACTGTGGGACAGGTGTTTGTTTTATGATACATAAATACCCAGGAATATTAGTAATAAATGTGGTTAGGAGGGGTGAAACACAGCTGTTTCTTTGTGGAAACCACAACTGAAGCAAAAAAGGAAATCCTGTTAAGATCACCTAGTTAGTTTTAAAAATTAGGCTAGTGTAGTAACCTTGACTTTCACTCAAAGGTGTGCTGCCTGATCAAGATACTAATGCTTTCAACAGTGAACCAAAAGAAACTTTGCAGATTATTAAAGAAATGATGTATATTTTTGATCATTAGTGAGTAATAATTTGAATAGGCAATTTTAAATAAAGATAGGCATGGAATAACTTTTTCTGCTTTGTGCTTCCTGCTTCTCCACTTTGGCACGCCTTCCTCTAGTGGCCAGGATGCTGTGAAAATGGATGTTCAACCAAAATGCTTAGCTGTGGGTCCTGGTGGTTATACTGTAGTTCTGTGCATTGGACAGGTAAGTAATAACGTGTGGATTATCAACACAATTGCTCTGTTAATAATGCCATGTACAGTAACATGATGGTTTCTGTCAAACCCATTTAGTGTGGGGTCATCTTGCACATCTCCAGAATTTCCTAATAAGACCTGTGGGGAACATAATTAAGCAGGATACTTGATAGGTTTGTCTTTTACATCCTGTACGAATTTGACAGTCTTATGTGTAGATTTAAATTTCACATGGCCCATCCTGGGGATGCATCTGAATGTTACTAATACAGCTTTGTGCTGGAAGGCTACACTAGTCTGAATTATGCTCTTGCCTGATCTGTTTTTTCCAGCTAACTCGCCAATTACCTGTGCTGTGCAACAGCATTAGTTAGCTCTAACTTGCTTGCCAGTAGTATTCAGATCACACAAAACCAGAGAGATTGCACCAGGGTCATCTTGTATCAAAGCCTACTGCTAGTGATTTATGCCTTCCAGTGTGGATGCTGGGTTTATGCTTGGAACTTTCAGTAGTGTTGACCAAACCTGTTTTCCATGTGAGTTACAATTCCAGTTGTCAATAGTATAGAACTGTATAGGAAATAGCCCTTAAAACATGCATAGTAGTGTTAACTTGCTGCTAATTTGGTCCTGCCTCCCTTCCTTTAACTGAACCAGGAGGGAAGTACGCATTGCTAAAAATACTCCTTTGTCCATGTTTCTTTCATGTTCAAACCAAACGAGGCGAAGCTGAAGGCAGTGGAGCATGCCCTGCACTGCCTGATCTAGTGCACACAGTACTCCAGTACAGCAGATCAGTTAGACACCGCGTGTAGGCATTTCTTTTCCCTTTTTAAAGAATGAAGCTGTTCCCTTCACATCAGAACATAGTAAACTTCTGAGTAATCAGAGTGGATTTATATCTGACTAAGCAATGCGGTTTAGTCATAGTTTTGTATTAAGCACTTTGAAGAAGGGTCTTAGTTTCTGGTTTTCTATTTACAGATTGTCTTGATGAAAGATAAGAAAAAATGTTTTGCAATTGATGACCTCGGCTATGAGCCGGAAGCTGTAGCCATTCACCCAGGAGGAGCTACAGCAGCAGTGGGAGGAGCGGTAAGGTTGCGCTTCCTAAAACTGTACTGCCTTACACACTGGGACTAGTAACAGAAGCACTTAATAAATAGTTGGTGTGTTGTGTTGAGAATTAGTAGGTGGCAGTTTGTAACAAAAGCAGAATTATAACAAGTAATCTCGGTGTAACTGGTATTCCCCAGCTTTTGTTCACCAGGTTCTCCCACCGTTGTCACCCAATGTCTATTTAATTTTTTTCTTGTATTTACTGTTTTTAAATTGTCAAATTATTTTTATCTAGTGTGTGCTTAAAATAGGCAAATTCTGGAAGTCAGGTCTATATTCTAGACTTGGTGGATTGTAGCCAGCATAAATGACAGGTTCTTTAAACTATTTCTTAATGTAAGCACTACCAGATAGAATTGATGAAAAAAGTTCCAGTAACTCAGTAAGTCTTCTTCCTATTGTAAAGTGATTTTTGTACCTTCTCCTCTTCTTCACTATTAATGTGCAGGATGGGAATGTCCGTTTGTATTCAATCCAAGGAACCTCTTTGAAAAATGATGATAAATCTTTGGAAGCTAAAGGTCCTGTTACTGACCTGGCGTATTCTCACGATGGTGCCTTTCTAGCAGTCTGTGATGCAAACAAAGTTGTCACTGTCTTCAGTGTCACTGATGGCTATGCGGTAAGAGTTGTATCTGTTTTATTTGTTTAAAAACAAGTGGACTGGCATCTCATGTCAAAATATGTTGTGGTGAAATACAGCATAGCGGGCGAGACTGGATTCTTAGATCATTGATGTGCTTTTGATGTTTCTTTGTCTGTTTACTGGTGTTTTGAGTTACTGTTGCTTTTCACAGCAGTCTGTGTGAAGCCTCCAGATTCTAAGAATAGGTGAAGAAATGTATGGTGTATGTTGGGAAAGCGCTCAAACCCATCTAATAACAAACACACAGTTAAATGGGGGAAGGGTTGGATTTCCACAGGCTAGCAGTAGTTAAATACAAAAGATTACAAAGTATTGCAGGTTCCTTATTTGGGTCAGCTGAATCACTAGTGTGGGTTTTCGGAAAGGAAAAGAAGTCAACAAAATGCATGCATGCCTGTTAGAATTTGTGTGGATTTTTGTGACGTGGAAAAGAATGCAGGCTCAATTTTATAAGAATCATGCAATAAAATAAAATCTAATGAAGTAAAGCAGATTTGCCAAAAAAATTCTGCTGGCTGTTACACACAGTTCCATGAACTAAGCAAAGAAAGGGATACATTAGGGCAGGGAGTCTTTCTTTTTTCCTTCAGTCTACTGTCTTTTAACAAAGAACCAAAAAACATGAGCACTTTCCACTTTTCAGCTGAGCAGTCAATATGTGTATCAGCCTGTACAGTCATTAAGCTTTGACGGAAACCACACTGAAGTAAAAAAGGCAGGGTGGCATTCCACTAAAGTGTTTCACTTTCTAATTAAAATTGAAAGAGTTTTGCTTTTAGAAACATCGGTGGGGTTGTATTAAAAGCCTTTAAGCAAGAAGTGACTTGTTGCACATGCACGTTACAGATCCAGCATCACAGAAAAAGTCTTACTTTTTTTTGCAAAAGGTTTGGATTTTGTTAAGTTGTTTAAAGTGTTTGAATATATAAACATCATAAAAAGAAGCCATCACTTGGTTTGGGACCTCCATCTGCACCCGAGATACACATTGTCTGGAGTCTTGCAACAGCATCTTGTGATGCTACACATGAAAAGCCACTGACTTCCTGGAGTAGCTTAAACTAATGAAATAACACTGTGTCTTTTAACTTTCAAATAGGAACATAATGTCTTCTACGGACACCATGCAAAAATAGTTTGTATTGCCTGGTCACCAGACAACGAACACTTCGCTTCTGGAGGCATGGACATGATGGTGTATGTTTGGACCGTAAGTGATCCAGAGACCAGAGTCAAGATCCCAGGTATGTTTCCTTCACAATCTTACTTTTGAAAGTTGCTAGTAGTTCTTAAAATCCAACACAGTACCTGCTTTTTTTTTTTTTGAACTAATGGTAAGCGGGAAGGAGTGTTCCCAAACTAATTTAGCCTTAATCGCTAGCTAGCTACAACAGCCAGAACTCTTAGGTTAGTTTGTAGTCGCCTTTAAAATGCACTGTTAGTACTGAATGCAGCTGAAAATCACATTTGGAATATATGCCAAAGTTAATTTGTCAGCCTAGCCTTCCTAATTCTTTTCTGTTATTTCACACTGCCATACAGATGCTCACAGACTACATCATGTAAGCGGCTTGGCATGGTTGGATGAACATACTCTGGTAACAACATCCCATGATGCTTCTGTCAAAGAGTGGTCTATCACCTACAATTGAAATAAGCCCTCTCTTTGGAAGGACCTAATCAGGGACTAGAACTACTGCAGTGGAACATAGCATTTCTCTTAAAGAATCTGTATTGGCCTCTGGGTCTGCTATTATATCCTCATATCTTTACAGGGTGTTCATATCTGTAATTAAATGTACTTTGAAAGCTTTAGCCAGTAACAGTTTGCACATGAAAAGCACTTAAATTATGTCTGGAGCTTAACCTTTGTGCTGAACATTCCAGAGGCAACAGCCGAGCAAGTTGGTGTGAAAGGTTCAGGCGTGAAAGATTCAAACTCAGTCAGTTGTTCTTTTCTAACCAAGAAACATGAGACTGTACAGCATGAGAGTAATACTTCTCATTTTTTCTAATTACAGAACATTTCTGTACTAACGGTCATAGTAAGAGTATTTAGTTGTGATCTGAAACCAATCAAGCTGTGTGCAGCTACTGTATATTGCTTTGCTTCTCTGTACTGCACCGATCTGTTGCCTCAGATTTTTCTCCTCCAGGTAACAAAATGGGGTACATACATAATAAACTTTTTATGTATTTCATGTCAAAACTTTGTGGTTTATTTTAAGGTGGCAGTGTGGGATTTTGATGTACTTACTGTTGTGGGGTATAATGTTTACAAATAATTGTTGTGACAACTTCTTGCTTCAGAAACACACTTGTTACATTCATGAATTAAAAATGTCTGGTCGTTTCAGTGTCAGAGAAGAAAGCATTCTGTTTCAAAGATTAAAGATATTTTCTGTTGGAAGGAGGAGAAGCATGTTATTGTTTAAAAATTGCAGTACTTCTACCACCTTTTTGAAAATACAGCAGTTAAACCAAGTGAAGCGTTGTTATGACTTGAAGTGATTTTTGAGAAGACGGTGTTTGCTGAGTAAGTTTTATGCCTTTGCATGTGCAGAACAGTTGCATGGAAGCCGTTACCTAATGCGAACGGATCATGAGCTTGTGTTTAGTTCCCTTCTCACTCTGCAACACGTGATTTGAAGCTAGCAGTCCAGCGAGGGTGGAGGAGGACACTGATGCAAAGTAGTAGGAAGATTTGTTACCATCTCTAGTGGTCGAAAGAAGTTACTGCTCTCCAGAACTTCAGAAGACTTTAAAAAAAACCCTTTTCTCTAAGTCTTCACCACCCCTCCAGTGCTCTTTGGGTTTTATCAAGCTTTCCTTTCTGTGTGGACTTGTGTGTTGTTTTTTTTACCAATCATATTTCTAATGACACTAATTATACAGCAAATAAAACGCTTTTGCTGCTTCTCATACTGTGGACCATTGCTCAATTGCTGAAAAAAAAAAAATTACCTGTCAGAATGACTTGGCGAAACATCCTTTTCAAAGGAAAAATGTTGATTGATTTGTAGGAGTGGCGATCAGATGTCTTCTAGGATGCAAACCGGCATGTACGTTAGAACGGTTGACACAGGTTTTACCCAAGGAGCAGAATATTTTGCATCGTGGTTTCTTTGTGCTTGCTGCATCCCTCCATTAGCAATTTTGTGTGTCTGATTAACAAATGCAAGGGCGAGAGAAGTTTTGGAAAAGGGCATGTTTGAAATTACACATTAAGTTCCAAATGACCAAGATTTCTCGGTGTCTATCCCCTATAACTTGTTCTGCTGTTGTTGTGCCAGTCCCTGTGCAATTCAACCGTTGTTCCTGGGTCTGATCTGGAAGAGCTATTGAATCTGCTCCGTGGGTTTCTGTTGTAGTTGAATCCCTGTCATTGAAGTCATAAGGGGAGGGGAAGTTACGCAGATGTCTGTGGGTGAAGAGCAGAGTGCGAATCCTGGTTTTTGTAAGAGATGGGCCTGCACCTATGCTACTTGTATTTTCTCCAGACTCAGAGAGTCTTGTGCTGAACTCGCAGGTCAAGAAGTAGCGAATGGGGCAGGAGCACCCAGCTGCAGCATGACTCTGGCTTTCTAATCTCAGTTGCACAAACAACGCCAAAGTTGGTATCACATTTAACTTTTTCTTCCTAAAGGGGAAACAAATACTGAATTCTTACTTGGCTGTATAAAGCAAAAGACCTTTTCCAAAGAGAATGCAGAGCTTCCTGGAGTTAGCTGTGTGGAAGCAGATCTTTGCTGAGTTTAAGCATTCTCCTCAACAACCCTGCTTGGTCTGAAAACTGTAGGCTGTCAGCCTTGGCAAAACAGGAATAACTGTTCACTGTCAGGGTGACTATAAAATGTAGGTGTAGGAGGGGAAGCCTTGCTCTTGGTGGGGCAAATTGTGATGGTTTCAGCCATCATTTTTCTCTCCCATTCTCTGTGAGGCACCTTCTGCCTGTGATGAGGGAGTGTGGAGATGGCAGCTGGTGGCAGCCTGCTTTTGCAGCAAGCTGTCGACCCCTTTGCCTGCTCTGGAACAGAGAAACAGCAGAAATAGACTGGATGGACTGTCGTGAGGTCCTGACTTCCATCATCCCCAAATACTGTTCTTCGGCAGTACTGTACAGGTGGTAGTGACCTGAAAAGGAAACGTGAGGTACTTGGCATGAATATGAAATTAGGCTGTAAGTGGGAATGCAAATTAATAAAACCCACAGCACCAACAAACCAACCCTTCAGTGTTGCTATATTAAGAATTGTGAGCATTTTAATGCTAGTTCAATCCCTACCCAAACATGGCTCCTCAAACCCCGTTTCTCTTCAAGGTTTCTGTTTGAAGCACAAATGTGCTTTTGAGCTCTAGCTGGCAGTTACTGGAAAGCAGGTTTCACTTCACCATAACTGGCAACTCGCCTGCTTTACAGTGAAAATACAGCTTAATTAGGCCAAGGATAGATTTGGAGAACTAATGTGACCGGTAATTCCTCACAAGGCTGTGCTGTAGGACTGCTTTTTCCCCTCCCCCTTTAACAGTGTGATTTAATCCCGGTTCCATGTTCCATTTCTGCCGTGCTTGTACAGAACATTGGCCTTCCAAGAAGCTGCGCTGTACTGTCAGCCAGGAACTAGCAGCAGCTGTTCTGTGGAATGCCATCAGCAAATCCTAAATGAGATCTTGATTGGCAATGGATAAATGGAAAGGTAAAGGACCATTTGGAGGTGGAAGTTGTTTTTTAGAAAGTTGAGCACACGGTAGAATCATGGATAGACCCACAACAGATGTTCTGGCACCTCTGTTCCTCTGCTAAATGCTTTTCCTGTTAACCATTAGAGTTTCTCAGAGTGAGGGTAACTGCCTGACAATCTTATTTACATGAATATTTTTCCAAAGCAAAATGCCAAAGCTGTGGGATCCTTCAAGCCAGAACTGAATTTTTTGAAGCTACGTTTCTAAGCAAGGAATCCAAGAATTTCTCCTGCTGCGTGTTATGTCACTGCAGATACTGTTTGTGCTTGTGGCACAAGCAAGGACTTGCTGATCAAACCTTTTCCCCACGATGAATTTAGCCATGGCTCTCTCTGCAGTGAAAGTATACCGGGGAGAAAAAGGTTCATGCCTTGTGCCCCGGAATGGGATGATGCAGTTAACTGGCTGGGCTGGGAACAGGTCACAAGTTCTCACATACAGCTTGAGGAAGTTGCAGACTGTGATGAATAAATGCATGTAATTTGAAATAGCAATATTTCTACTGACAGGAATGAAATCAGTTACACCAATTCATAGGCACGTTGGTGGAAGGGACCCTGAAGATCCCCTGCATCCCTCCGTCTAGTCTGATCTCGTACATGAAGTAGGGCTATGAGTAGTACTAGACCAGGTCAGCTGTGTTTTGTTTCCTAGGCAAGTTTTAGAGAATGTAAAAGGATGGAGATGACGCAGCCTCTGAGTAATCTGTTCCAGTCGAGCTTTTCATAATGTCTGACCAGAGATTCCCAAGCTGTATTGCATGGCCACTGTCCCTTGTTTCCATTTTCTGTTATTAGCAGACGGAAATGAACACTACAGCCTTGGTATTGTCCCTCAGGAGTACTTTCTGTTACCTGCTGGATGCAAAGTGGTTGATCACCGCTCTCTCAGCCCGGCGGTCCATTCCTCCAGCCCGCATAGCTCAGCTTCTACGGGAGACTGCTGCTGTGGGAAGTGGTGTCTGAAGTCTGGATGTGCTGCATTACGTTAAATATCACAGATTCACAGACTGTTAGGGGTTGGAAGGGACCTCTAGAGATCATCTAGTCCAACCCCCCTGCCAGAGCAGGATCGCCTAGAGCAGATCACCCAGGAACAAGTCCAGGCGGCTTTTGAAAGTCTCCAGGGTAGGAGACTCCACCAGCTCTCTGGGCAGCCGGTTCCAGTCTGTGCTCTGTCACCCTCACAGTGGTGTGATTTGCCTGTGGCAAGTCTGTGTTGGCTATTCCTTTGTCCTGCAAGCATTTAGGATTGAATCCCAATGGGAAGTGCTCCTTCATCCCTCTGGGGACTGCAGTGCGGTGAACTAGCCCCTGTTTCCTGGGTCTTCCTTTTATTCAAATTTGCAGGAGTGTGTTGGGTGAATCAGCCTTTTTCCAGTCATCAGCACCCTCCCATGGTAAAGGTGATTTTTTCATGGATGGTAGATAACTATCTCATAACCACATTGGCCAACTATTTGAGCAGCTCTGGGTGGGTCCTATCACAGCCCTATGGACTTGAGTGGTGAATCTCAACATTGCTTCCTCCTGATGGCCAGCCCTCTCCTCTTCGGAGCACACTGGTACACGCTGAGGTCTGGGTGCAGGCCTGTCCGCGAAAACCAGGGCCAAAAAGTGTTGAGTAGTTGAGCTTTTTCTGCCACCTGCTGCCAGATTATTTATTTCCCCCATTGAACAACTATGAAAAACACAAGAGGACTGTTATAAATCTGAAGCCATACAGTGTTTCTTTATTGAAGCAGAGACAGTAGAAGGGACTATTTTTTGTGGCCTTGTTGCCTGGAACTTGCAGAAGTGTATCACGTTTGAGGAACGTGCCTCACTTTCAAAGCCGTTCTGAATGAACTTGCTGCACCTCCGAAGGTCCATCACACGTAGGGTGACCTGCAGGGGAGCAGCACTGGCTTGCAGCTGCTCCACTGGGTTCTCAGCACCACTGCCAGTGCAGAGGCTTCATTTCTGTAATACGCAATCTTGCAGCTGTAACAGCAATTGCATCCTGAGGAGAGGAGATGCGTAGATGTCTGTAGGGTCATGGAGGCATACAGTTCATGGCTCACGCTAGCTCTCTATAAGCCAAGCTGAGAGACACACACAAAATACGGGCCAGGCTTAGCTGCTCTCTTTCCTCATTCTATCGGTTAGCTGGCAGCTGGGTACAACAGCCTACGTGCCCATGAGCATCTGCAGCAGGGTTATTTGGTTGGTTCAGACCAGCCAGCTTGCACTGTGGGCAGTCAGCCCTTACATATCTGCGAGTTGCACCAGCGGGTTCTGATTGCCCTTAGAGAAAGATAAAAGTTTGAAGTGCGGTTCATCCCTGACACCGAAAGGCATTTCTCCTCGGATACCCAGAAATGCTTGTCATTCCCGATCGCCTGCATGGCCAGCAAGTCTGTTCCAGATGAACAAATGAGTCATCCGTATTTAGCGATCCCTGAAAACATGGTTTATCGACATCATTCAGGCTGGGTTGTCAGAGGATCTGACTACCTGAGAGTTGCTTAAGATGCCCAGCTACATCTCAGTGCTTGCCTGTTGAGTAGCTTTGCTCCATAAAGCTTGCAAGCATTGATACAGGAAGGGGGGAGTCCCCTCAGGGTAGCCAGGGGTGAATATTTAGGCCAAATAAGTATTAAGAGGCATCTGTGCTGTGATTTACATGCTCTGAAGATAGGCCATGGATGACACAGATTTCTGGGTTGCCAAAGCTGCCCTTGGTTTCTTGTACCCCGTTGTCTCTATGCAGCCAGCAACCTGTGCACGGCCTACACAGAACTCGGGGCTTGCTGCCCCGTGTTGGCTCAAAGGTCCATCACACGTAGGGTGATCTACAGGGGAGCAGCCCTGGCTTGCGGCTGCTCCGCTGGCTTCTCAGCACCACTGGCCAGTGCAGAGGCTCTAGAGGTGGCGACTGCACGCAGGCACGACCCCACGAGGCAGGGGTAGTGGTTTCAGGATGGGGGGAGTTGTGAGGGGAAGTAGAAGCAGCCAAATAAGTTGAAGCGTGAGGTACTTACGCACAATTTTTCTCAACAGCATCTATTTGAGGCGAAAAAGGTCCCTTCTGCTCAGTATTTTTTATAATCTTCATCAATAATCAACCTCCAAGCAGCTAAAAACCAGATCTTTAATGCACGCAGCAGGCTGAGCTGATCCTTAGTTTACAACTACAGAAACACCTCATCACATACGAATGTCAAACAGAAACATCAAGGTGAGGAAGGGGTTAAGGACACACCTAATCAGAACATATAAGTACCTATGTGATACCTTTAACACATTAAGAATGAAAAGAATGCCTACAAATGTCAAAAAATGGCTGCTAGTAGTTACACCTTTACAGCCAGTTCTTGGATACGGTTTAGTCACCAGCCCTGTGCACAGGAGAGGCGGATTTATTAGTTCTGGAAGTCACAGAGGGTTAAAGAACCTCTTGGTAGTCACATGCCGTAGTCTGGGCCATGCGTTCCTGTAACGGCCAGCGGCCGTGCCGGCCCCGGCCCCGGGTACCGGCCCCGGTTACCGGGCGTGTCCCGGGGCGCTGCAGCACAGGGCTCCGGCACCAGGCGGCAGAGCGTCCCCGCCGTGTAAGTCTGTAACCATCTCTCCTGTGATGCAGGAGGAGAAAGGAGCTGCTGGGAGGCGCCGCACGCACCGGAGCTTTGGCACCTGTGGTCACTGTAGGGGTGGGCAGTGCTAAGGGAATCAGTGAGGTGCTTCATCAGTTAAAAACTCAAAGCTGAAAGAAGCAGAGATTTGTGCAGTGGCTTTGAAAAAAATAGGAACAAATGAGCCTTTATCAGAGGACTAGATTGTGTATGATTTAACAACAAACCAAGTTAAATCAACTCCTCTTTATTGTGGTCAGCATAACTTGATTTATTAACATCTTGGTTAACAGAGTCACTGAGAGCAGACGTGAAATGTGCAGCGTGTAACAAGGCAGCAAAATCAATTGTACAAAGAGCTGGAAGTGGAGAGAGTTACTGGCCCTGTGCTGATAAACGTGAATGTACAGAGAACGTCACAGCTGAGCTGTGCAAGAGTCAATGACCAGCTGAGCCAACAAAGGACTGATAGGAAGGAAAGGTCTTTCAAGGTGGTTCGATTACCCTCCCTGTCAGACAAGCGCTGTTCGGTTTTGGGGGCAGCTGACTGGTTTGGTCATGCTGCAGAGCCAGTCCTGGGGTGGCAGTGTGGGCAGGGCCCCAAGGGCAATGAGGGATGTGCCTTCAGCAGAGTGTTGGAGCAGGGGTAGCACCTAACCCAGAAGAAACCACCTGACCTGACTTAGATATTCCATCAGCAAAGCTGTCTCCAGGCCTCTCCGTGACTCGGGTATGCCTGAAAAAATCTGAAGCACAATAGTCTTTCTACACAGGAGATGACTGAGGAAATTGGGGCTTGCCCAGTGCATGTACTGTTCAACCATTCTTGTTCTCTTTCTCACAGGTAGATGGTCAGAGCCACCAAAGAAGAGGAAGGGCTTCCCCACACAGTAGTCTCACTTGAAAATGCTGTCAGTTCAACCTCTGCAGCATTTCTGGCAGGGCAGCAGAGAGAGGCTGACCACCATCTCAGTGTCCTCCCAGAACAATCCATTCTACTCCAAGAACACACTGACCAACATATCACGTCGGGCTGGACGTCATCTCCCTTATTGGTAGTATCCAGGTCTGCTCTCCAACTTCAGTCTCTTTTCAAGGACCTTTCTCATAAAAGTTAATGATTCTGGGAAATCATAAAATCACAGAATGGTTTGGGTTGGAAGGACCTTAAAGACCATCTAGTTCCAACCCCCTGCCACGGGTAGGGACACCCCCCACTAGACCAGGTTGCTCAAAGCCTCACCCAGCCTGGCCTTGAACACTTCCAGGGATGGGGCATCTACAGCTTCTCTGGGCACCCTGTCTCAGTGCCTCAGCACCCTCTTCATGAAGAACTTCCTCCTGATATCCCCTGTTCACTGATCTCTGCAGGTGTTCACCAGGAGTCCCCTGTACCTCGTTACAGGACACCAAGAAGGAAATGAGACCAAGGCCCAAATGATACAAGGCAACTCAGCTGAGTTGGGTTGTCATGGTCAAGCCCAAGAAGGCACAGCCAGGTGCCGCGCTGGACTGTACAGCTGCTTGATTTGCGTGTCTAGTGTGGACAAGCCTCGGTGTCACAGAGGGGCTGTGTTTGCCCTCCCCATAACTGGGTGTACTTGGTGAAGACACTGGGAGAGCTGGAGGTGGGCATGTGGGCTGGGAGGTCCCATGGTGAGAGCACCAGGGTCTGCAGGAGGTTCACCTGAGGACAGAAGGAGACAGTCTTAACCGTGTACCCAGAGGAGACTGTGCAGAGTTGGCTGGATTTGTTTGCAAAACTTTTTCATCCCACATTTTCCAGAGGTGAAAGTTTCTTTATCTGAAAGTCCATAGTTCGAATCTGTGTTATAATCTAGAGCTAAAGCTCTTGCTCTGTGCCAGCAGTGTGTGTTTTAAGGAAGAAGCACAGGCAGTTGCAATTTTGAGTCATTTTCCTGTCACAGCAACTGGGATTGGGGTGCAGGTCTTGCATGACCTTAGTTTTGCGTATCTTACCTGGCACTTCTGTTTTTCCAGAAAAAATCACTGGGAGAATGGCGGAGGGGTGGTGTGCCTACATCGTCAACTGTTCCCACTATATCAGTTTTCACTATTTCGGCTGTTAACAGGTTCAAGGTTTTTTTACCATTTCTTCTAAACAGCGGCCCACCTGCAGAGAGCAGATATCATGGCACACCCACATGGACACGTGGCTGAAAGAAAGCATGTTTTAATAGCAAGTGGCAGAAAACCTCCAGTTAAGACAGACAGGCAGCTGTCTTCTCTAAGAAGTTCTTGAATTTTGTTTATGAGGTTTCCAATGCTAACAATGATAAGAATCTGCTACTTTTGCCAGGCCCTAGCCAGATCATGGATTTTGATTAGTGTATCTTTGATACACTGATACAGCTGGGTTTTTTCCCCATTATTGGCTTATTCATGATGTATCAAATATTTAGGTGTTGTCCAGCATCATTTAATGACCAGCAGGATGCTAGTGCAGTATGTATTATTGAAAGTGTGTAGAACTGGTTTGCACTATTTATCTAACTCCTTTTTTTGCTCTATTGTCTGCATCGTTCATTATTAATACTTGACCTTCCAATACAGAAAGAGAACCCAAATGTTCACCAGCAACCACATTATGAGTATTTGGGGAAAACTGCCCTTTAGAGAGGTGCTGACAGTGTGCCTGCCTTCCATTCACAGCACAAGAGGTCTGACTGCAAACAGTGTTGGTGGAAGTGGAGCCTGGAGTCACGCAACACCCATGTATTTCTCTGCTGAGCTACACGTGCCTGCCTCACGGGCACGGCCGGATGTGTACTCTGCCAGTATGATGCTTTGCCAAAATTGTGTTCTGCACGGTATAAGTGGCCATTTGTCAAGCGCAATTCATGATGCCCTGACAATTTAGTTGGGTTTGTTTGATTACAGAAGAGTTTTTTCTTTCCGTGCCATAAGTGGAACGATTTCCTGTTTGCTATACAACATGATCACAGTTTCCACGTCTCTTTTGCAATCTGTTCCCTCTCGTTACACCTAAGATAACACCTACATTATAATCATTGCAACATGCCAGTAGATTTTATGGGAAAAGTTTACTTGATGTTATGTTGCTGTTACCTTATTTAACACAGTGCTTAGTACTTTTTTTTTCCCCTCATAAATTGTATCATTTCTTTTCTTAGGCAAGACAAGGCTTCCCCTGTCATTTATTACCTGAGAAGATTGTAATGTGTCATGCTAAAAGCATTGCTAAAGGAAACAATTCAGACCGCTCTTCTGGGGGCTGTAGTTTTCTTCCCAGTGACCCCTGGTGAGACACCTCCCTGTGTGGCATATCTCACTGAAAATAAGGTCAGAAGGAACTATTAGATCATCAAATTTGGCCTGATGCATATCAAAGGCATTCAAATTTCACCCAGGAATGTCTTACTTGTTACATATTAAGTTTTCAGGGGATAAAACTACACTATTGTGCTTAACAGTCTGGTGCTTAACAAGACTAACCCCTCCCTCTACCCCCAGCAGAAATACTATTTCTTGCTCTCACCACGCACAACAAGCCTAGAGGTCGAAGACCCTATGGCTGCATACATATTGCAAAATAAAGCAGGGCTAACTCCATACTGAAAGATAAAGTTGGGTCAAAGTGGACCCATTTTGTTCATGTCCACACCACATCGTGCTTGGATTTGTACCTCTCCTGAGCATTACAGTTTCTGGCCTCCTAAGACACAATTATGAGTTCAACATGTCTGAAATCATGTTAAGTGTTGTGTGGCAACCCATCAGGGGCATAGTTTGATAACATGACATGACCTGGGTGTGTTGCATGCCTTCAGGAGTCACCTGAGGGTACAAAGTCTGCTGGGATAATTTTGGAGGACTGCGTAGGGTGGAGAAGCACAGTTTTGTCCATAATGCCTACTGGGAATGGTCTTTATCTTCCAGACTGGGCCCGGTTATCATAGTGGGCTAACTCAGAGCAAAACTGTGCCAACTCAGAGCAAAACCGTGCCAACTCAGAGCAAAACCATGCCATACTGACAGTCCATACAGCACGTTAGGTTGCTGCCTCTCCCTGTTATTTAGCAGCATACCCTCAGCTTGTAGCTGTGTCGAGCAGCAGCTCTGATTCAGAGAGAAGGAGATTCTAGCTCAGATTAAGAATCAGTACATAAATGGGACCTGGCATCCCAAACCCACATTTTTTTCACTCTGGACTCACAAAGCCATGAAGAAATTGCATGCCTCCCTGCGAGACATACATGCAAGTGTTTTGTTGACGAAAGATGGATTTTATTTGAACAGTAAGTTTTTTGAATACTTGAAAAATGGATGGTGATGAAATAATTTTGTCTTTCCCTCTTAGAAACATCAACAGTGAGGGCACTGAATGAAGGACGAACCTACTTAAATATCACAGAAGATTCCTTGAGTGTGTACCAAACTGCTAGACTAGAACTGTCTGGATATAGAGTCTCCTGGGATACCAGAAAAAGCTGATTTCAGTCAAGTTACACTGACATAAAAACTGAAGGAACACAATCATTGATCAAGCAAAATCATAGAGGCAACATTTCATTTGTTTCTGTTTCCTCATGCTCTTTTCACTGTGGCTTTTAACACTACCTGACTTTTAAAAATAGTAATTCTTTTAATACATGTAATATCTATACAGAGTCATAGAGCAGTTGAGGTTGGAAGGGACCTCGTCTTATCCAAACCTCCTGCTCAAGCAGGGCCACTTACAGCAGGTTGCCCAGGACTATGTCTAGGTCAAGACTAGACATCATAACAGTGGCATAAATATTTCCTCCTGACACTCATGCATGACATTCAGTTATAATTCCATCATTGGCTCTTTGTGAGAGCAAACTTGTCCTTTTCTTCATCCCCAGCCAAGCTCTTCGAGTGTCTTTGAGTAAGACTAATAACTCCAGCAGCGCTGATCTTTCTTAGGAATCTGTGTACTCCTTGATTCCATTCCCAAATAGAATATTTACCTATTTGCAGAGTACTCTTTGGTTATTCTATGTTAGTAAAAATATTTTCAATTTTTTTATCTGGGAAAACAACTTTGAAAATACGGACTAAGACTGTCATGGTCCAGATTGATCTTCCTGAATATGCCAGTTCCTTGAAAAACCTGTTCACAAACTGTGAACTGCCTTTTGGTATTCTTGGGAATACAACCTACCATAATGTTGGATCTTTCCTGATAATTTTTAAAGACAGACTTTGCCAATGTGTCCTAAATTCCCCAATCCTTATCCAGCTGCAGATTGATTCATGACAGTCCTCAGCACAAAACATCAGTGACCAAATCAAAAGCGTGAACTAGCAGCAAGTCAATAGAATTTAATATTTGAGTAACTAATCAGAGTGCTGTCTGTGACCATGGTTATTCATTAAAAAAGGAGAGATTCTTCCTTATGAAAGCCATGCTACTGCATACGGCGGCCTTCCTGGCCTTCTCACGTACTCAAGGCTTCTGCTGCAAATTTCAATCCAGTTTGCTGTCTCTTAGGTTGTGAAATGTTTCTCACCAAAAGCCTTGCATTTGAACGTGAGAAAGGAGTTAAATATAAGAATCCTTTCCCAATTGAATCAGAACATGATCTGCCCTCTGCCGCCTGGTGACCAAGCAAGACAGGGCAGTTCACTGTTCTCTGATGCTCAGCTCACTCCAGAAGGAATCAGCCTGCCCTCTTTATGAGCCCAAGTATCTTGTAGGTTAGCACGTTTTTAAATAGACATTTGGAGTCCTGCTGTCCGTATGATGAACCCACCCTGTGCAGCCCTTAATAAAAATAATTATCTGGGTATCGTGAGAAATAACACCAAAAAGTGCTTCTCTTGAGCAAACCAGGCTCCTTGTCCATGTGTGCAGTTTGTTTTTCATCTGTCTTGAAGACATAACAGCAGAGTATAATTCTGAGACTGCATCTGTGAATAAGTAGTAACAGAAATCTGAAGGGAGGAAAAGCTATGGCACCTCTGAGCAACCATGGCACAGCAAGGCTAGGACAAATATTGAGGTGAAATGTGGTGGTGCTGCCAAGCCAGGTTATAGGTTAAAAAGGGTCATTGGTTTTGCAACAGAGGTGCCCTTTGCAAGTAGGTCAGAAGAGTATGTATTAACCCATCCTAATTCCAGTACCATGACCTTCATCTGCCTGGGACTCGTAACAGTAACAGACTGTTAAATAAAAAACATATGACAAAGAGCTACAGTTTTAAAAACTCAGGCATGTTATTGGTAAACAAGAATTATGACTATTGTACGTTTTCTAATGTCTCTATATGTTACAACATTTTTCGTTATTGCTATGGTCAGCCCAAAACGGTCCCTAGTAAGTACATGACAAGATGCAAAGGTTTGGAACAGGCCAGTTTATTGCTTGCGCATTTGAATCCCACACACGGTAGTGGTTTTGGTTCAATGATTAAGGTTTTGCTAAATACTGCTTATGCCTTCCCTAGATATGACTAAGGGACACCTACTCCACTTGTAGTTTTCCTTTTTAAAGAAAAATCAACACAAATCAGCACAATTTTTGAGCCTTTTGAGACAGAAATGAAAACATCCAGATTTGGAGTTATGTTCCAAATCCTAATCAGGGAATCTCACTGGCATCTTTGGAGATTACATGCAGCTGCAGCTAGCATTTGTCTATGTATTTATAATGTTATTTGTAAAATCTGTTTTAAAGGAGACAACTATCACAGATAATGTCATTCCTTGTTATCGTATGAACTTCACCCTCTGTAATTGACTGCACCCACCTCTGTTCTCTCACTTGGTGCTAACATATGAGATAGTATTGGAAAACTGGTGAGCTGCAGAGATTCTATGCAATGTCCTAGCATTGGTTCTCCAACAAAACACCTGAAGTCAGACGGGCCTATTCCTCTGACTGACACTGAAAGGGATGACTCCTCTACGAAGGGACTCTGAATGCAAAGAAATATCCTCTCTGGAAAAAAGAGGCATCTTTTATGTTTGGAGGGATCTTTTAGTGCAGACATCTGAAATGATGCTTTCTTTCCCCCAGGCAAGCAACTTTTCCTATAAGGGTAAGCAAGGAATCTTCGGAAACCTAACTTCTTCCTTTCCATCTGAGGAAGTATCCTCTTTAGGGAGAGAGAGGAGGTGTTTCTGGAAGCCATGGAGAAAGCCAGGTGTCTGCAGAGATAAGCCTGTACCTTGGAGCATTTAAAAATGCACAAATGTATATGTTTTTATGATACTTAGACAATTAATAATTTATATCAAATTAATTGTTTAGCCCAAATGGGCTCATAATTTTATTTTCATATGTTAATATCATCCTGAATTTTAAAGGTTCCACTTAACTGAGTTTAACAAAAACAAAGAAACAGATAAAGAAAACTCCAAGCTTGTAGTTTATTGAGTTCCTTTCCCACTACTTTTCAAAATGAGCTGAGAGACTGCATTTTATCTGAAATGTAAGAAAAGATGCAGAAATCATTATGTAATCGGTGCCAGTAACAAAATGTTCATTGGTTTCAATAGACCCAGGATTTATATGAAGTAATCTGATTTTCATCATTTGTATTTCATTATTGATCACAAAGTATGGAATCACAAACCCAAGGATCTCTTCACTTTCTGCCTGTCTTTCTCCAAAGTGCATTTCGTCATTATATGTAAGATACAAATCTACTTAAAAGAGGGCTTGTTGTTCCATGACTCAGAGCTGTAAGTGACAGCCGGGCCCATGTTCACACCCAGGTAAATTCTTTGCTGTTAGGAAACTCGGATTATATTTAACAAGTTCCACAAGTGCATTCAGGGTAAAAACTGGGGTCCATTTCCCGTTGTTTTGGAGCCTGTGTGTAACAAAAAAACCATGCTGTACTCCTGGTGTCATACTGCAGATCTGCACAGGGCGCTGCAGTGCCAAATACGATGACAGAGCTGCCTCAGGTGCAAAAAGGCCATGTTGGCCCTGTGCTCCCCTAAGGTGGAGAACCTGGTGAACAGCTCACCTGGTGTGATTCGTGCCACACAGAAGTACCCAGAGAGACATCTGTGCAACACACAGCATGCAGCCATTTTGTCCGGCCATGTCCCCTCTCGTAACAGGAAATTTGTGTCAGGGCACTCCATGGAAGGCCTGTTCTAAAAGGTAAATTTGAAATTTAAAATAGGCCAAACCCCTCAATTTTCTAGAAAACAATTGTTCAAATGAATTAACAATAGATGTAAGGCCAAACTTAGCCTTTGAACAGCCAAAAGCTGTGACGAGGGCATTTCCTTGCAGAGCTGAGTCTTAGGGCACTTCAGTTAGTTAGAGAACACTAAGGAAGCCCAGTCTTACAGTGTTTGATGTGAGGGTAGATTTAGTCTTTACTAATGAGTCAATAGAGGTTTCACTAGAAGACTGTGCTTTGAATAAGTATATTCACAGCTTCACTAGCCATGCTTCCTGGCCAGCAGCACTCAGTTTTGAGGCCTTGTGATTAGATCCAACCTGCCAATACTGCGGAAATGGCCTACTTGTGTTTTCCAGTTTTGAGGCCTTGTGATTAGATCCAACCTACCAATACTGCAGAAATGGCCTACTTGTGTTTTCGTTCAGCCTCTTCGATGCGTTTTCTGTCACAGCAGCCATATGGTGCATTTAGAGAGAAAACATTCTGCATCTCCATGACAGAGGATATGGGCAGCCCTATACTACCATGTTAATATGTTAATGTTCTCTTTTAACATACTGCTTTTAATACCTAAAGTGCAACTTTCATTTAGTGGTAGAATTAGAACCTAGTGAAGCATGCGAACTTCAACTAAATGTGAACTTACGGAAGCTACTCCTTGTGAGCAGCAACATTTGAACAATGCAGAAGATTTGTATTTCGTGTTCACACCTGAAAAAAAATCTGATTTTATGCTTTCTCCTAGTCTCTTTATTTTAATATTACGTTCTCCTCTTTCATTCAAAATGTTTATCTTATATTCAAGGATCACCTCCTAGAAGCTCAGGAGCGATGTGTCCCAACACAGAGGAAGTCATGGAAAAATGTCAGGAGCCTGTGTGGGTGAACAGGCAGTTCCTGGACAAACTCAAACACAAAAAGGAAGCCAACAGAGGATGGAAGCAAGGACAGGCAGCCTGGAAGTTGTCTGAGCCAGGGATCAGGTTCTGAAAGCTAAAGCCCTGATAGAATTAAACCTGGCCAGGGACATCAAGGGCAACAAAAAAGGCTTCCATAGGCACAATGGGGACAAAAGGAAGACTGGGGAAAATGTGGGCCCTCTGTGGAAGGAGATGGGGGAACCTGGTCACCTGGGGTATGGAGAAGGCTGAGGTACTCAATGACTTTTTTCCCTCAGTCTTCACCAGCAAGTGCTCAACCTGCACCACCCAAGTCACAGAAAGCAAAGGCAGGGACTGGGAAAATGAACTATCCACTGCAGAAGACCAGGTTCGAGACCATCTAAGGAACCTGAAGGTATACAAGACAAGGAGTGATGGCTTTAAACTGAAAGAGGGTAAATTTAGATTAGACACAAGGAAGAAATACTTCATTGTGAGGGTGGCAAGGGGCTGAAAAAACACTAAGCAATCAGATCAGCAGTCACCCCTATATTGATTTGTGTCTGCAGTGACTGATCCCTCTGATATAAAAAAACGATTTCAGCTCTGGGAAGGAGAAATTTCCTGATGTCAAAATGGCTATGACAGCCAAGTGTACACTTCATGGGTTTTTCAGAGACAGAGGCAGCAAGTGTCTTCCTGCCTAAATTATTTTTCTGTCTGTTTGCTGGCCCAGATGTATATGATATCATAGAATCATAGAATCACAGACTGGTTTGGGTTGGAAGGGACCATAAAGACCATCCAGTTCCAACCCCCGTGCCATGGGCAGGGACACCCTCCACTAGACCAGGTTGCTCAAAGCCTCATCCAGCCTGGCCTTGAACACTTGCAGGGATGGGGCACCCACAGTTTCTCTGGGCAACCTGTTCCTGTGCTTCACCACCCTCTCTGGGAAGAATTTCTTCCTGATGTCCAGTCTAAACCTACCCACTTTCAGTTTCAAGCCTCTGGTTTTTGCAGAAAATATTTGAACATATTTGTTTTCTCTACTTTTGGGAAGAAAGGTTCCCTATAGTCTCTACTGATTCTTCTGGACCTTTTATGAAGGGGTTCTTCAAATATGGTTGTTCCTTCACAGTTAGGTCTGTCCCATAAGGAAAAAAGTGATGAGACCTTCAGGTTAAAAATTTAGTAATTAACAGAAAGGTTCACATCTAACAAAATACCTTTAATTGTTCCTAGTTTCAGCAGGTAATTTTCACATCTGCTAGCACATTCAGGAGCTATTGATGAAGAAAGCATTTTAGAGCATCTTTTACAGAATGATGCTCTTCGTTAAGACATGAGCTTTCTTACACTGTTGGATCAGTTCAAATGCAGTTGATATCCAACTCATTTACAACATAGGTCAATGTATGGAATGTTGTTATTATTATCTGACACTCACAGAGCAAGATAGAATTGTGCAAGGAAGACGGATGCATTACATGTTGTTTGACCTCCAGCAATCCCCAATCCTTTGCTTCCTTCAGGTCTCATTCCAAAAGTTTTAAAACATTTTTCTTTTAATGAACATCCTACCTTACTGAGACACACTTGTAAATAGGAAAAATTAACCCAGCTGAGAGCAGCTCTTAGGATGTTAAAAAAAAGATCCTAACACAGAAGTTATGAAACCCCTACCAGAAGTGTTAGCAATGTTTATTTTTTATTGACATGTGCTTTTCTGGGAGAGTTCTTAATTTTACATAAATTTGAGAAGACACTTTAAACGAGTAATCTAGAAACTGACAAAAATTCATTGTTTTGGGGAAATGGGGAACACAGCCCCACCTTTTTGCATTAACTTTCACTGAAGCAGTAACTATTTTGGTGTGTAAAAAAACGACATTTAAAATGAACCATAAGAGAAGCAATTCTAAACCCACGCTACTTATTAACGTGCATTGTATACTTCCCTGTTTCTTGTTCTCATCCTTGCTTATTCTTCTCCTCACCTCCTTTCCCACAGGGAGTTTGCATATCCTGACTCACAGTTTATCTTTTGAAGCAAATGTGTAGAAACAGGGATAATAATATATTGCTAGCAATTCAGGAAGTATTAACTAATTAACGATAGTCTGGAAGAAAAGGAAGAGAAATGAAACAAGATCTGCTTGCTGGTAGGATTAGGATTTATAGATCAAAGCCAAGCAGAGAGTGTTGACGTCATGATACATATCTGCAGGAGGTTCAGGGTTGTATAAGGTAGAAAAAAGGTTTTCCCCAGGCAGTAGTTTCCTGAAATTAGTATGTAGTCTTTACATGAATCCTGTGGAAAAAGGTGTGGTTACTTTTTATTTCTTTGACGTTTATATTTGCTCTTTATGTCAACCACTGTGTGTAAGAGGAAGGAAATTCAAGACATGGTTGACTGTATTGTGGTGCAAATGCTCGTAGGAAAATAGTAGAGATGGGTATAGACCTGAGTCATGTTCTACCTGTTCACCACATCTGTTACTCATCTATTAGCTCCAAAAAACAGTCATATTAACTTAAAATGCAGCATAATTTAAATTTCTGGATTACTTTATCTGCTTAATAGGATCCATCAGGAACACTGACCTTTAGTCTTTAAATTGAAAACTACTGAAAAAAGTTAATTTTCAAGTCCCAGTTAAAAGTGTTCATGGAGAACTAGTAGAAAATGATGATGGTAACTCTCTCTGCCTTGCCTCCAGATGACAGACTGCAGCACAGTGACTGGAGTGCTCTCCTGGATACAGGGAACCACCGAAGTGGTTTCTTCTTAGTATAAGAAAGGCAGGAGATAAGGAGGTATATTACTGGAGAGAATTTCATTTCAGGGAGAAATCCTGTGGCAAAGGCTTGTACAATGCTCTAATCTCTTAACCTGGGCTTTATTCCAGCAGTGGTGCGGTAAAGCATTCTTGACATTGTCATTCTGAGTAATAGACAGCAGCGGAAATAGAAGGTGAAGAATTTTGTTATTTCTGCAGACAGACCTTCACACCTTGATCCTAGTCTGTTCTGTGTCAGGCATGCACCTACAGGCCCTTTGCTGACTGCAGTGTTTCTGAAAACACATTTCAAATGCAGGCAGAGAGCAAAAGGTGGAGTTCCTTTTTTTCTAAAATGTTTATTTGGTAGTTTATTGCTACATATCTTCAGGAACACACTTCTCATTTGAACATTGAAACCTGTGAAGAGCTCAACAAGTAGCAATGTGAGTAGTTTCCTCACTATTTACAGTGTAGCTTCTGTTCTACAAACTGTGGTGAAATCCTTCCATTTACAAGGAGTTATTCTACAACTAAACAGCACTGAATACACATTTATTTTTTTTAAGGTGGACTGTGAGAGTCTACACCAAATTATATTCTTTGCACAGTGTTGAAGTATCACATTTCTGAATCTGCTTTTAAAAGACTGATCTGAGTTGATGCCAGGTCTTACCCAAGAATCCATGGGTCTGAATCCAGTAAGAAGTGGTAGAAATGAGTGCTCCACTTTATGCTAGCTCTTGATAACTCCCATGGCCTGTTCCACTAGCTGAGAACTGACAGCACTCACAAGGCATTTTTCCATTCCCTTGACTAGGAGCTGGAACTGGAGGAAAAGAACAGGAGCCCTCAGAACGAAATTCATATCCTGAAGCTAGAATATAGACCCATGCAAAGAATACCACAGATTACTACTGTGTTGGTCCTTAAAGTCTATTGTTGCCAATTAATTTACAGTAGTATCTGTTTACATTAGAGTTTTCCTCCTGCTCCCCAAATTGTCCTTTAGTTACAAACCCCATAAGAGCCCCATTCAGAGATGCTTCCTCAGTCATAGTGAGGCAGTACTCCTGATGCAGGGAAAAACAGATTTATTAACAATTGCACTGTGACCAAGTACCTGAATTGTCAGGAGTTGGCATAAATCAGGAAATAAATTATTTTTCTCCTGAGAAGAGGCCTTGGAGCAATAGAACATTATCTCAATAAGGAAACTAGGTGTTGGGAGAGAAAGGTGTACACCTTGCACAGGAAGACTTTGGCAGGAGAGGTATAAAAATAACAAAGGGCTTGGTCCTCAGACAGACAAAAGTTCAGTGGAAGAACCAAACTGTACTTACAGCAGTCTGATGAAGGAGGGGGGACCCGGCTTTTCTAGGCTTCAAGAAAGGAATCAGATGTGAAGGGTGAAGAGAAAGAAGGGCATTATATTTCGGAAATGGGATCATATCTAAATGAGCTTTCCCTTATCGTTCCTATCGAAAGAACAAAACCCAATACAATGTTAAAAACTCCACGCAAAGACTATCTCTGTGCCTCTGCCTGTTCATGTCAGTCGTCTATAAACCAGAGGTCATCAGTAAACTAGAAGAGTCAAAATTTGAGGAGCACTGTGTCCACCTGTGGGGTCACCCCTAGACCCAGGGATAGGCAGTTGGATCAAGGACTTGTCTCTCAGGTGGCACCTGGAAGTGAGAGAGCTATTTGATAAGACAGGCACTCCAGCTTGAGGGGCCTGAAACTTCCTGAGGAGTTGGTGGTAGTAACCTCCTCAGAAGTATTCAGCAGGGAGCTCATCCAGACTATTGATGTGTTAACCTGGAGATCCCACGTAACCGTAATCCCTTTGTATTATATTCAGTGACTTGTAGAAATGTTTCACTTGCACCGTAATGCCGAGAAGTACAGTCAAATTTGTTACTAAATCCTTCTCATTTCTGTCTTGATCTTCTTGGTATAGAATGAACTTGAGGTAACAGGAAATTTTAATCTGCAATGAATAGTGTGAATTCTGCAGATAAAAACTGAAATTATAATTCCTGGAATAAATGGTATGATTTATGTAATGCAAAATGCATTATGTAATGTAATATAGTACTGAACTATATACTTAAATATTGATTGGATTTGCAATACATGATTGCAATTCTATATTAAAATATATAATGCATATAATTCACTGTCATATACAAAATGCAATGGTGTAGTGAGCCATAGAAAATTATCCAGTTAAGGATTCTGACATGCTAAATGCTGTACCCAACTTCCATATATTGCAGGCTATTCCACAGGGTGATCTTTTCAGACCGTAATTGATAAAAACTCAATGAGAATTAATTAGTTTATTAATCAGTATTTTGCAGAACTTAGATGGAAAATTTAGCATCTACTATTTAACATGACCTCGATGATAACTGTGACCTAAACCCAGACAGAGTCAGGTTGGAACTGCTCAGATAGCATCATCGTAGTCTGAAAACTGTGACACTGAAGATGCTTTCCATACGTGAGAAGCTAAAGACTTGAGTCCTTGGAATTTCTGTCCCTACAGGCGGATTGTCTTTGCATCCTTCATGAGCTTCCAGTCCCAAAAATCTCTCAGCAAAAGTCCTCATATCTTCCACCAAAGCTGAAGGGAAATGCTTGCTTTTAACCTAGAAATGGGAGATGGAGGTAGGCTGGAATCTACAGCTGTTGTTCTTGTGGATAAGTATAGATGAGGAATCATTTTTTATTAAGTAAAAGCTCAACTGTAATTTGAGGGTGTGGTTGATATCAAAGGGAAGAACTTCATGTCAAAGGAAGTCATGGCACTGAGAACAATGTTTATGGTTTTATTGTCTATAAACTGTGGCCTAACTATTAAAAAAAAAGAACTTTTTTGTTTGTGTTTCAATCTGTAAATGTTTTCCTTTTTCTTTTTTTCTCACTGTGAGCTCTGTTGCATGAGTGTTTTATGGGGCAATAGCTAATAGAAAGATTTTTTTCCTCATTTATTCTTTGCAAAATCTATTGATCCCCCAATTAACCATCAAACAACAATTAACCATACACCTAGTATCTTAAATTGTAATCTAGAATTTTTCACCTATTAATAGCTGTGTTTGGAAAGCTGTTACCTGTGTTAGAAAACCAATAGACAGTATAAAAGTCCGGTTTTATACAAAATGGATGTGTCTTTTTCTTACTATGCAAAGACAGCAAGCAGGACTTGACTCGAAATGGGTTGTGTTTCACTTGCATGGTCACCATAATTCTGAAGTGATATGTTTGATGATTGAGAGGCTGGAGAACCTGCGCTGTGAGGAAAGACTGAAGGAGTTATGTCTTTTCTCCCTGGAGAAGAGAAGGCTCAGAGGGCACCTCACTACAGTATCCCAGTATTTAAAGGGTGGCTACACAGAGGGCAAAGGCTCTCTCTTCACAAGGAGCCATGTGGAGAAGACAAGGGGCAGTGGATACCAGCTGCACCAAGGAAGGTTTCATTTCAATATAAAAAAGACATTTTTTACAGTGAGAACAATCATTCACTGGAACAACCTCCTCAAGGACGTGGCAGAGTCCCCATCACTGGATGTTTTCACTATGCCACTGGACAGGGTGCTGGATAATATCATCTGGCCTCCCTTTCTCATGCAAGTTTGGACCAGATCATCTTCTGAGGTCCCTTCCAACCTGGGATGTTCTATGATTACAAAAAATGACCTTTTAAAAGCCCTAATCTGCGGGTGTTCACAAATCTAATTTTAAAATATGTTTGAAAGTTTCTGAGCAGTATGACTGAATGATATATAGCTACAGACATTTTTATTTTCATATTTGTCACTCACAAAATTTAGCATGCTAAAAAGAATAGGGATTCATAAGGCACTATGAATTAAGACATACTAAGTTCACTAATACAACGTCAAGGCTGGTGGGAGACTGGGTCTCTGTATTGTAGAATACAGTAGAGTATGTCGCTTTATAGGTGAAGGCTGTACCATCGTACATGTACCAAAAGACTCCCCCAGCAATGTAAGTGGTACATTCAACATTAACTCCTGAGTTTGAGTGGTTGAGTGTTCCACTGTGCAAAGATAAGGTACCGGTGAGGTGAGGGAAAGGGTGGTCATTCCTCACTCTTGCACATCAACGGCTCTTCAGTATGGGCAATTTCTTCCAAGTCCTCATGCTTATCTTCCCATGAAGGGAAAAGGCACAGAGTGGGCTGCCTTGCATCCTTGTCCCACCATGCATTTTGGACATTAAAGCGAGCGAGTACAGTGCTAATTCTGCTAGCTCTGAGTTCAGCCAAGCAAGTAGCCCCGCCAGAACACAGCAATAGCGTATGGGTTTTAGGGAACCGCAGCCTGCTAACCGCATTAACCTGTGCTTATATTTTCTCAGTCAGATCTGAGAATTATGTCTAATTATCCACAATACAATTAGCAACAATTAAGAACAGTTACATTTCTAGCAAATGTGTTTCCTTATGCCTTTACAAATGCCGAGTCTAACCCGTCCACGTTCCAGTAGGAAGTGAACACCATGGCCAATGTACTTACTAAGTGCCCTAATTTCCAATGAGTCATATTTACAGATAAAGCAAAGGAAATCATCACCTCTCAGTTGTGGCTGTTAAGTACAAAAAATAGGCCACCTGGACTGCATGGATGAGAAGTGCGTTTAACGAACGAACAAACTCCATGTATAAACAGGAAGCTGAAAAAAATGGAAGGATGACCATGATTTACTCAGAGCTGGAAGCAGCCTGAATAACCTGAAAACAGAAATGAAAGTGTTGGGGTCTAGCAGATGTGTTCCCCACTATCTTCTTCAGTTTTCCTACTCATCCTCTATCTTTAAGGGAAAAGTGAGACATGCTGTGTTACTCTGCATGTGCTGGGCGAAGGGACAGTACCCCGGGAGATGTCTCCCTGGAGCAGAGAACAGCCCTTCATGAATTAAAGCAGAGACACTCCTTTCTGAGAGGAAAACAAAGGAAGAAATTAGCATATGGGCACTGACAGCTAAAGGAAAATAAAGTAAGTTCACAACAACCTGGGGAAGAATGACGCAGATTTCTCTAGAAGCCCTCATCTGCAGACACCAAGGCTTCAAGGGAACCTCCCAGCCCATAACTTTCAGATGAACCCGGAGAAATCCAATATACACAAACCAGAGAAGGAGGATTTGTAAAGATCCCAGATGTGGACTCAGAATCTTTGTTGTTAATACAGTGACATTTTAAGAGCTCATGCTGAGCTGTTACAGTGCCAGGTGACTTTCTTCCCAAGAGAGAGATATCAGGGTGGTCTTCAAGAAATAGTGGGGGTTTATTCTGGCCTATACTTCCAATCTGAGCAATAAGTTCTTTGTTCATCTGAAGATCGTATTTCTGCCTTTAGTTTTCACTTTGTTTTTTTTCCTCCTATTGCATTTTACTTTTATTTCTTTGAGACACTGATTTTGAGTTTGGACCTAATTACATTTTCTTTCTGTGTCCAAAAAAGACACTTTAAGCTAGTCAGTCAGGGGAGGTCAGGGTTGAACAAGTTCTCACAGCCTTAAAATGTCTGTCCAGTTAGGTCTTTATGTAGTGTGGCATAATAGTGAGTATCAGAATTGTGGACTTTACGATTTCTGTGCCTCAGTTTCCTCATCTCTAAACAAAGTTTGATGATAAAGGTAAGATTATTCATGTACTTAAATGATGTGTAAATCAAAGGTCTAATATATGTATAATCCCTCCGAAAGATTTCTTGGATTTAAAAGGTACTGAAGGCAACAGAAGGGACTGAACCTCTGAAGGCAGACAAGCTGCCTGTGAGCACAACACAACTCCCGGAGGGCTGAAGAGAGAAGGAAAGGGGAGGCAGGTAATTAGGAGCCAAGTAAGAAAGATTAGAGAGCCACAAGTCTCAACGGGAGCAAAGGGCATTGGGTGGCCAAGAGGGACATCACCTCAGCTTCTGGCCTGTCCCCCGGGTCAGGGACAGCTGAGGTGACACTCTGTGAGAAAGGTCAGGACTTCAGTGGACGAGGGCTCTTCCTGAGCATGTGCGATTTGTTGGTACCCAACTCCAGGGAAGGAAGGAGGATATGAAATTAGTGTTAAATGCAGCTGGACTAGAAAGAGAGAAGACTAAAACCACAAATAGCAGAAGAGAAGAGATAATGAAGAATAACCACCTAATTGAGTAAGCTGTATAATCCCAAGAGCGTAAACCAGAAATAGGTTAATATTAGGGTGGGAACGGATATTGACTTTCTTTCTATGAATTGCTCCAGCTCATCAGCAATGTACTCAAAATAATATCTAATATGAAAACAATTAATAATTATTATCCAACACCAATATTCAGACCATTTCTAAACCCTTATCACAGGCCATGTTTACAGACTGTACCAATAACCAGCTTTATCTGCAGTGAAGCCAGGCTACAAAATGAAGCAGAAACAAAGCTTAAGGTAATGGAATCCATGTTACATTTATAATTTGGCACAGAGATCTCAAACACAGCGAAATTTATATGAACTGTTAACTCTAATCTTCAATCCCCTTCTGCCTAAACCTAATTGCCCATGGTATAGAGCTGCTAAAAAAAGTTCTCAGATTTTTGCTGCCCTTGGCAAATTTCCAAGATTTAAAGAAAGATTTAAAGACTGGCAGACTACTTGTTTTAGGCATATTGTGTATGAAGAAATAAAATGCAAAATGAAATGGGGAAATATTTTAGGGAAGCATCAAATCTGGAGAGAAACAATGAATGAAACATTTCTTGTAAATGTTGGAAGTGCCTATTACAATGAGCTTTTAGCCAGAAGTCCAGTAGTTCTAAGCCCAGTGGAGAATGCCATATAGTCTGAAATATTTTGTGGCCATTAATATATTTGCCTCTAGACTTGATTTCATATCAAGACTTAATCGCAAAAGATTTACAATTGGTATGTGTATATTCCTCATGCTGACTGCTGACTGGTGATTTAGACTACAGCTACAGTAGACAGTTGTCAGTATGACAAAGTCTTCAATAGTTTTATCTGTTTGATGGCTTTTGTGATCTTTACATACATGAAAAGCCCTAAAGTAAATTGAAGTATGCCAATTAGAAAGTGCTTTTGACAGTATATTGAATTTCCTTAAGGGAATTTGTATAACAAAAGCTATGGCTATAAAATTTTTTTTGGTCAGACAATCATGAAATAATTTAGGTTGGAAGGGACCTCTGGACTTCACCTAGGTCAGCTTCCTGGACCAGTAGTGTGGGGCTAACATCAACACTAAATCAGGTTGCTCAGAAACTAACACTTCTACAAGTACCTCTTCCAGTGCTCCATCAACCTTTGTGGACATTTTATTTTTGTATAGCCAGCCGAAAATTCCCCTTCTGTACCTGGTGATCATTGTCTCTGAGAAGAGTTTGGCTACATCCTCTCTCGGCCTCCCAGTACCTCAGGAAGTGGAAGGCAGCAATTAAATTCATTCCTAAGCCTCCTCTTCTCCAGACTGAACAAGCCAGGACCTCCCTCAGCCCCTGCTTCTGTGTTGGATGCTCCAGCCCTCTGAGCAGTTCCACAGCCCTCAGCTGAGCTCCCACCCATCTGCACATCTCTCTTGTCCCAGGGGACCCAGAGCTTGACAGGGTATTGCAGAGGCAGCATTGCAAATGCCAAGTCATTGTCCATTACCACTTCCCTTGACTTACAGCCCAGGGTGCCATTAGTCTTTCTCCTGTAATCACATTTTAAGGCCAGTGCTTATTCATATAGAAATCTTTTAGAATACTAAAGGATTAAACTAACAAATTATTGAAAAGATCTCAGAGCTATAATACTTTATATACTTTACCATGTTTCTAGAAAAATCACCAGTCATTTTTTTTATGTTTTGTTTTGCCTGATTTTGCTTTGTTTGAAACCACAGAACATTTGGAAAAAACCTGAATAAACAGCATTTTTTTTCTGTTCTTTTTGCTTTAAATTGAATGTAATTCATTTTATATTTGATATTTTTTTTTCACCAAGAGAAACATCCATAGAAGAATGCTCAAGGAAATTGGTCCGCTTTTCCCAACAGTCACTAGGTCTGAAACTTCCTCCTAGTGTGAGATTAAGAGTTCTTCCTCTTCCAGGAACACCTGAGTAGAGGGAATGCAGCTGAACTGCTTTGTTTAATTAGTCAGTTTATCTGAATTAAGGATGGACTAACACTCCTAGGACAAGTAGTATAAAAGAGGGTTGGCTAGTGCTGAAAATGAAAAGCTGAAGACTTGTTGGAGGAATGGGTAAGAGAAGAGATTTCAGCCTGAGTTAAGAATATAGTAAGTAGAAAATAATATTTAATAAAACAGATGTGTTTTTTTCACATATATTTATGTAGTTCTTTACAAGCTGAGATATTGAATTTGGGTGTACTGAGCTCGTATGTTAGGAGAAGAGTGTATATCTGCAGGGAGAGATGGGTGGTTGTTCTGTGCGCTTCTCAAGTGTATATAAGTACAGTATGCTGGTATAGGTTGTGTTTTGTTTAAAGCTCCTGTGACTAGACTCTTGATGGATACTGCCTCCTTATAATTACTTAGATGTCTCCATATATACTCTTTGTCCTGTATTTCAGTCAAGGGTTTTATTTATGGGCTGTGTTGGGTTTTTTGTAAACATATCTAATACCATTGTCTTGGCTCACATCCAATTATAGTCTTTTCTTCTGTATTTATGTCCACTTTAATATCTGTTATTCTGAACAAATTACTCAGGATATATTTTCTAAGTCAAAAAAGGAACATTGTTAAGCCACTTGGGTTTGGTTTTGTGTATGGTGGGTTTTTTTTAATTTTACAAATAACATATCTTAAAACTATAAGACACTTATGGCTTTTGACCTGCCTACAGAACTTGCACAACTTCCAGGAAGGGTCTCTTCCTTTTGATAACTTTCTGTTGCTATTACTGCTGAATAACAGACACAGTGGTTGTTTGCATTAGCAATAAGAACCTCAGAAGTCTTATCCTTTGAGACAGTTAATTAACCGCAATTTATTCTTCAATAAAATTTATCACTTACCATAAAATCCCAAAGGTGTATTTTTATTCCACAAAATCTTCGCTCATCACATGCGTACTGGATCATGTTTATTAGCATAATCTAGCCCAGTAATGCTACCTCCCACATTACATGTATTTTGTAGGATCAGAGAGGGGTGTTAGAATATAGTCTTGCATGAGAAATTCCTGTTTGATGTGCAGGTAATCTTCGTAAGAAGTAGAATAAGGCAACAATCCATGCAAACACTAAAAGAAAGGAGCGGCAGTATCTGTTACATAAAAGTTGCATTATGAAATAATAAATATAGCTTGTGCTTTTTATGAGTTCAAGTAAGCATTTGTGCATAGTTAACATTCTTCTTAAGAAGGAAACTGAGTTAATTTTTGAGGCCAGATTTTCAGTTGTTCAAAATATAAATATTATATACTGAAACTAAGTTTGGGTTTTTACTTTATGTTCTCAGACATTTCTTTCTGTGTATAGAATGACTTTATACCTATACATATATTTTCTTGTGTTTGTGCTCATATAAAACCTTTTATAAATTAATCCACAGTGCTCTGTAAATTATAGTCCTTGTTCTGTGCTCCAAAAATATATATATCTTGTCCTGGTTCATCATAAGGTTAGATACATATAGAAAAATACTCCCTGTGGAAAAGAAGGCTATATGGCTGGACTGCATATATACTTTAGTGTGTACTGAAGTACATGAAATTTTCATATTTCAACAAGTTTATTCCACTATTTCAAAGTCTTAGTCTCTGGATTAAGATCTTGTGCAGTTCTACAGAGAAGCCGTTCTGGAACACGAAACATCATGACAAGCAGCATGCTGTCTCTTGAGATCAGCAGTTAATCACTGTGTTGAAAACTTGTGCATTGTTTTCAGCTATGGCCTGTGTCCTTCCAGGGTGTACCTAAACTCTGATTAATTTTACCAGAGTGGGGGTCAGCAGCCTTTGACGCTTACCCTGCTGGCTCAACATTTCAGTATCTTGTCTTACTAATGTATGTGAGCTCATAGGAAAAAATACACCTGGCACAGGCTGCACTAAAGGCAGTCTTAACGAGTTTTCCTATCTGCAGCTGCTTGTGCAATGACTGCAGTGCCAACCCTCCCACACTAGGGCAGTGAGCTGGTACAGCCCCAGCCCTGTGTGAAAGGTGAGGTCTCTGAGTCTGGTTCTGTGCTATGCCTGCCACACACAGCTCTGTGGCCACTGACCTGATGTGCCTAACATTGTCTCTTGTTTCTGAGCCATCTTGGAGCCTCTCTGCTCTAATCCCCTGTCAATCCAGCTCCAGGCTGGAATGATGATCTGTTAGTGACTGCAGATTAACAGGATTATATACGGGTTTATTTGGCATACTGGCTTTAGTGCAACACAGGATTTAGACGGAATTGTAACATTCAAAACTGACCTTAAAAGCCCAGCTGACTTTGATTTTTAAACTCAGTTCTGTGAAGATGATAGCCCTAGGTACAGTAGACAACTTTCTCCAGGTGTCTGCTGCTTCTGCAGTAGCCATAGAGCTCAGTTTGGGATAAAGTTAGAGAAATGGTCTCAACAGGGGAATCTCTGAGCAGGTATAAGTATTGCATGCCCTAATGCAGCAGCCAGGAGCAGACCTGACAAAAAAGCAGCCATGAACATGCTGCCGGAGGCGCAGCTTCAATGTTCTCTTCAGTCCAGCAACTTGCAAAGGCTTGCAAACCCCAGGTCAGAGTGTTGGTTACTTTCACATGGCTGAAGTGAGCAGAACTGTGTCACTCTGCAGAAGATCACACCAACAATGGTCTGTCTTGTGCCTGTTTGGCAAGGGTCTGTCCCAGGCTGTGAACCTGGCTCTGTACTGGAGTGCCATACCCACTTATACCACAGCCTCAAGTTTTCCCTTAGCTATGCTTTTTTCCCTAGTGAACCTCATCTTTGTTGCTGTGCACGTGGTACTGCTTTATCAAGACAGGTTGGAGCAGTGCCTTTCCAGGAGCTCCATAGTCTGACCCTGACTGATGCAGGAACTAGGGGAGTGGCACCAAATTTCCTTATCCTGAGGAAGAGGCTGAAGCTGTTTCCCACTTCCTAGGCTTTTATGGGTGGTTGTAGTGGCTTTGCTAGGATCATGAGTGTCCTGGGATTTCAGAGGGAATAATCAAACAGGCAGTGAGTGTTAGTCTGTTCCCACAAAGAATGGCTGCTGGCATTGTCCTCACAGCAGGCTTCTGAGCTGTAAATCTCCAAAGCAGTAAGAATGACGTGATTGAGACAAACTCAGCAGCACACTCTGTGGCTCACTGCCCATGGTATATGGCTTTCTTAGAGTATTTGCATAGTCCTGAGACAAACTCCTCAACAAACACTTCATAGCCCAGTGATAGTCTTGAAAACCGGTGTAACTGCTCAGAACTTCATGAAAAGACTCATCCTTTACTGTGGTGGTGAGGAGATTCCAGCAGGATGAGATGCAACTGACATGCATGACTAATTGGGACTTGTTTGTTCTTATTTTGTTTGTTGTTCTCATCTCATTTTCTTAATCCAAAGTGCTGTGAACTCTCTACCAAGAAACTATTTATCTAGTGGATAGTGAAGTATGATGCTAATCCTGTGGCTTGCACTCACTAATGTGTAAATATTTAATATTGGGGATAATGGGTCTTTGGGAAAAATGGTGTATTACCCCTAAGTGTTACTGGCACTGCTATTACAGTCTCCTGGGCCCGAGCCAGAAGTTCTGGCAGATGCTGGAGGAAGCACACTTAGACCCTTAAGTAAGGCACTAGCATAAAGACAACAGCATGTTCTCTCTCAGTCCCTGTTCAAGAAGTGTGTGATCACTTTAGCTGGATAGTGCTGAGTCTGTGGAAGTTGCTAATCTCTGTGGCAGTTGTGAGCCCAAGGCTGAGATCCAGTAAAGTTCTGGCAGTGAAAGACTTGAAAAGAATTCTGAAAGAGCTAACTAGATTCTGGAGTCAACTTCAAATTTAATTTATTTGCATCCATGTGACTGAAGCTATAAAATGCAGGATTTCTTAGATGTGCCTATTCTTTAAATACTCAGCTTGTGTGTTCCTCAGGACTCTGTAAGGTAAGGTCAAACAAAAAAAGGACAAGTACAGAACTAGATATTTCAATGAACACTAATTCCATATTAGTGTTTTAATTGCTAATGCAGGGAACTGTTCTCTTTTTCTTAGCCCAAAGACCTTCAAAAGAAGGTGTTATTGTCTTCTTAAGGCTTTTGTTGCAGTAAAACAGATTGACTGACAGGAAAACCAATGAAACAAAGCAAATAAGGGCTTACTATGTTGATCTTTCTTTCATCTGTATTCCAGTACACTTGATGGGTTAGATTTAAGACAACAGATTACTTGCTGTACGCTTCTTTGCCTGCTAGTTGACATTGTTTCATAGGTGCCATTCAGCTTCTTCCTCCTGGTGAGAAAATAAGGCTAAGTACTTATCACCCCAGTTCTGGGAGCAAATATGCTGGACATGAGAAGATTGTTCTTGGTGAATGGAGAGGTATGTTTTATGATGCATTAGGTCACTGTACTCATGAGGGACAGACTGAGACCTCAGCAGTTTCTAGCCAATAGGGATGGCAGGCATATCTCCCCCCCCCCACCTCCATCAGCCATGCACTGACTGAAATCCGACTTGCAAGCATAGGGGTTGGCTGTCTTTGCTGCTACTGTCTGGAGTCCTTTCTGCTGACTGGGAGGGAAGGAAGAGGCTCTTCATTTTCTCATCCTTTCTCAAGTGCCAGCACAGCAGAGGATGCTTAGCAATCACCCATCTGCTTACTGATTCACAAAAGGTTGGTTTGTTTTTAAAGGAAATATGGTTGAGTGGAGCCTTTGCATGTAATGCCACAGCTTTTATCTTCTGAACCATGTAACTGTGATGTTCCTCAGAGGCAACAAATTCTCTATTGCTTGCTTTCTTTAATTGATGTAAGTATAGATTAATCATATGCTAACTTGGCAAGTGGCTTTATTGCAAATTGCCTCTGTCTTCAAACACAGTAAAATGCTTATTATAAAAAAAACCCTAAATCATGAAGCTTCAGCTCCTTGGCACAAATTCTGAGCTGTAAACCTGGAGTCTGGAATAAGTATTCTGACCAATATACAAGGAAATAATCTTACAGTAGTAAGATCTAAAGAAAAACAGGGAGGGATAGGTAAGGTGCTTTCTTAGACCAAGTAGTAATGTATGTGAAAACTTGCAGCACATAGATGGAGACTCTTATATCCTTGCTGCTTTGTATTTAAGAGGACTGATCAAATACTTGTATAAGTTAATAAGTATTTCTCCACTTGATCTTATGGGATCTAGTTTAGGTCTAAATAAATTTTTAAAACTGACAGATGTTTTCTTAATAGAAGGCAGGAAAATGAGGTTGGGAAATCTTTGCACCATATCCTTTTTAATAAAATGCAGTCCTCACTCAGTTAAGTGGCCTAGTTCTGTATTATATATGTTACTTATGGTGAGGCAATTCATGGAGGAAAGGTGTTGTATATTTAAGCTATTCTCCTAAAAACACCACTAAAAAGTACTGAAGTCTTAAGTTGAGGTTCTGATCTTGTATCATTTTATTCATTATTTCTGTGTCCTAAGATGAAAGCAAATCACAGAAACCACCCTTTGCTTAGACACAGTGTAAAGGGCAAGCAAAGATCAGATTGCCTTAAGGTTGTCAGGCTGGTCATAATAAGAAAACCATCTCTTATTAAAGCTTAATTGATTTAGACTAAATTTTCATCTTTTTTTAGGAGGAACAATACCCCAGGTCCTACAAACTTCTTTCTGCAAGTGCTTTTTTGGGGTGTCTGTTCTCTGAGGAAGGAAACAGTAACTGACAAAGCCAAAGGTGGAGGCTATAGGCTTGCCTACTGGCCTCCTTTGAACTTTGTTGCTATGTGTTTTTTTAACAAATGGTCTCATCTGTTGTCCTCAATGTCTTGGAGTGCCACATAATGGCCCAATCCCCAAAATGTGTTGTTTGGAATAGCTAAAAATTCTACTTGCACTGAGTCATAAAGTGCAAAGCTAGAAGTTAGGCTGGCAGAGAATCATGGTTTGGCAGTAAGCATTTCCCTCTCATATTAGTAGACTACTCTAGTGAACATATTTAGCTGGATTTTATACACATTTTCACTCATCCTCTTATATTACAAATGTTTCCATTAGTCTCATATCTTCAATGGTTGTCCTGCCTTGTTCAGTATCACTGGAAGGAAACAGGAGAACCTGCTGGTGCTAGCTTCTGCATGCAACCCTGTTTGCTCCTTAAGCAGCAAGACCTGACACCTTCCAGGCTCCTAGTCCAGACAGTATTAGGTCTCTCCTGATCTTGTCTTGCTAACATTGTATTCCCCATTCAACCTTTCCTTTCCTATCCAAACTGAAGAAGGGTTTTGGCTCTCAGCCTGAGGATGACATTTTGTGTGTTGCTCAGCCACAATGATGAGAGAGCAAGGGAACAAAAGGACGAAGAAGGTGGCTGTACAGACAAAACCAAGGATAGAAAAATTGTTTCTCAGTTCTTGTAATCTGTGTGTGGTGGTTTATTTGTCAAAGACAAAACCTCACATACAGCACAGTGCTGGAGCATGAAGTAGTCTCGCTTATCTAATGCCAGACCTGAACCACCGGGTTACTTGTGTACCTCAGGGGTATGTGGTTTCCCAGGGAGTTGAATTGTTAAATGTTAAATTATAGGTACTAAAAATGTAGAGTAAATCACTGAAGATTAATCTTCAGCCCTCCTTCATAGTAAAAACAGTGGCAGATAAGAAATGGAAATGAACACCTCATTTCTGGTGCTAGGATAGAACCCAAACTACTTAAAGTTTCTCTCTACTTTGTTCTTTCAAGTCAGACAAAACAGGTCCATGAATAAGAGAAGAAAATGGACAAGTAATGGATCAAGGGATTTTTCTTTCTCTTCCCCACTGCACTGATACAGAAGAATCCTACTGAGGGACATGGTGCTCTCGTGGCTTTGTGTTAGTTGTTCCTCGTTCCTAACTCTGGTGTTGTAGTGGGGGGCAATGAAGCCTTTGACTCATTCTACACTTATGCTGGGAAGAAATGTTGTGAACAAACGTCACAGACAATGGGTAGAAGAAAAAAGTAGTACATATTTGTTTAACTAAGGAGTTGTCAAATATGTCCTTGCTATAATTACAGAAGGATTTTGAGTTGCGCCAGAGAGTTTGGGAGAGAAATGTTTATTACTGTTCCATTACTTTTACTGCTTCTTGGTTTACAAGTTGACAAGGTTTTTCATGGTCATACAGCAACTGTGAATTTTCAATTTAAGTTTAAAAGGAAGAACAAGTAGATAATATTGGAAAACAACTGGATTTCCAGCTGCATAGAACTTCAGGATCTATAACAGGATGCTTGCTATTCCAGTACAAATTTTTTTGATTACAAGCTTTTTTCAAAAGGATTAAAGAATAACTTATTGAAGCTCTTGAGCAAGTGAAGCAGATAGAATGAGATCATGACACAGAGCATGTATTGCCAGATGCTTTGAAGACAGTGGTATCAACTCTTAATCTCAGGCAGAGGGTTTGGAGTCGTCCTACACTGCTGCAGAAACACAGTGGTTCTATTTCATGCAAAAACACCTAACAGTAACCTTGTGGAGGAGCAACTACGGTTAAAATGTTTTGTCTGCCAAGCTGTCAGTATCTGAAGGCAATCCCTTCAAACATGAAAGAACATGTAGGGAAGAGGGCAGCTTAGAAGGAAGTTGCAGCCAGACTTCTCTTGGGGAAAAAAGTTAAGCAGCATGTGATCAAAAGTTGTGAAGTCTTTTTCTCAATCTCTGTGCTTATTTGAAGCTGTCACATTATCCCTTTCACTACCCATATCTGCAAGCTCCTTTACTTTGATCTCAAAGCATTTCCTTGGCAACCTGGTTAGAACAACAGTTCATATCAGTAGTTAAGATCATGTAGGCTTAGAGGTGACAGTGAATTGGGATAGGCTTGGACTGTCAGTGTCCAAATTCAATTGGAGTCTTTTCCATATTCCCTTTCACACACAGCTCACCACAACTGAGAAGCATAGATCTGAGGAATAACATCATATGTAATCTACTGTCTGAAAATCTGTGGTCAGTCAGACTTGCAAAACACAAGTCTTGATTTGGCCAAAGAGGGCTGTGGCTTCTATAGAACTGTGTGTACAGGCATGAGTCACAGCAAAGACATGCATGTAAATGTGCTGCAATCTAACCTCCAATGTGGGAGATTATCTTGTCCTTGGTTTATCCTACCCCACAAAGGATACTAGGCTTTAATCAAACAATGTAGTTGTATTGAGTTTGTGTGACAAGGCTGGGGGGGGGGGGGGGGACACGACACACAACGTGACAATCAGGGGTACAGGGGTGGCTTGTGTGAGAAGCTGCTGGAAGCTTCTCCTGTGTCCAACAGAGCCAATGCCAGCTGGATCCAAGGCTGAGCCTATCAGTGATGGTGGTAGCAACTCTGGGATAATGTGTTTGAGATGGGGAGGGGGAGAACTGTGCAACTGCAGCTGGAGAGAGGAGTGAGAATATGTGAGAGGAACAACTCCGCATACACCAAGGTCAGTGGAGAAGAATGGGTGGAGGAGGTGCCACAGGGCAGAGGAGGAAGGAGCAGCAGAGACAATGTGTGATGAGCTGACTGCAACCTCCCATTCCTCATCCCACCTGAGCTGCCCGGGGTGAGGAGGTAGAGAAATTGGGAATGAAGCTGAGCCCATTAGAATTAGGTTTAAATTACTTACAGAGAAAAGGATTGAAGAGTTAAAACTAGGGTTTTGAGCAAAATTGAAGCCGGGATAACTGCAGACAGCAGGATGCTGTGGTAGTGCTTTGGACCTAGAGGAAAACTAATATTAATCAAAACAATTAAGTGACAAGCCAAGCCGTGAGGATGTGGAGGCCATAGGGAAGAACCGATTCTCAGATAACATCATGTTCTGGTCTTGCAGAAAAATGAGGAAAGGCAAGATGAAGGCAGCAGCTTAAGGAGCTTTGGGAATGAGTTTTTTGCCTTGACCAAATTCTGTAAGTGGTGGAATGGGAAACCATAGCAACAAAAGAATAGCCACAGGAGACTGAATGGAGGCTAACTTCAAAATTTTCCAAATTTCTGTTTTGAGAGAAATGTAAAAGTCTCTCAGATTTGCAGAACACAGTATTTATGCTGCCTTGAGGATTGTTGAGAGTGTATCAGACTAGAGTTGACACCAGCACTGAACTATTTCAAGGAGCTACATATATGCAGGGTATTCCATGAAAATAACATGTATGTCTATATTGTAGGGTTTGTGTAACCTTGTGCAGTTATGGCAGGTACTGTAGTGAGAGGTTATGCCTGTACAGTATATCATCATTTTCCTTCCTTTGAGCCAGTAAGACTTCATACAGGAGTAACAGTGGCTACTTTAAAAGCTTGTCTGTCTTATTCTGGCACATTAGATAGATGTTTATTGCAGACTGGATAGAAGCTATGTGCCTCTTTTGCAACAGTAATTACACGTATTCATTTTATACTGTTCCTGTTTCCCTGGGTTATTTTTTTGCAGCCTAATGAAACAAGCAGGCAGTCTTCCAGCTGATATTAACTGCTTAAGAATGGACCTCTTCTCTGTTAGGGAAGAAGGGGGGGATAGCAAACAGTCTGTACTAACCAGAGAAACATCATTATGGGTTTCAGTTTAGACAAATCCATGGTGTTTCCCTCTTCCGTGGTGGCTTTTCTCTCTATGTTTATTAAGATCTTGAGTAAAAAGTTAGAAAAACTGACTGCACATGGCATTATTATCATGTTTGCTTGCAGATTATCAGTTTGTTCTGATGCAGCTGATAAAACAGTATTTGGTTCCATTTGAATGTCATACAATTTGTTGATAATTGGTATTAAACTACAGTGTAGATAATTTGGTTTTGGTGCTTCTTCAAAACATCATCTTATGCTTTTAACCCTGTTTAGTACGAAGCTTAAATGCCATGCAGAAGATTCATTCAGGATTATTACGTTGACTTTCTCACTAATTGACACATGATGTGTTATGGAAGATAGAGGAACATTTTAACCATACTTTGAGTAACTTAACCATCTGTTGAGCAGACCTCTCTCTATATATATACTGCTAAAAGCCCTCAGAAGTTCCTATAAGCACATCTGTGTCTGCTGCTACAGCTGCCTGCCTGGCTGAGCCCTTATTTTTAGATCAGACCTAGTCTCCCTAATTGAGAATCCACTCTATTTTATAAAATAAATTGAAAGAAAAAGGTTAATGAGCTTGCCAATGACCTTACTTCCCCTGTGCCCCTTTGTAGTGAGATTTGAGAGTAATGGGATTGCAGCAATTTGTGGGGGTCAGGAGCATATCCCATGTGTCTGGTGTGCATAACCCTCTGTCGCACAATGTCTGAACAAAAAACACTCTGAAAGCCTAATGTGCGTGCAGCCCTCTCCTAGAGGGGCTGGGATGAGGAGGAAAAGGGAGCAGACATGATAGAGATTTGTGATATTTAACACTGATAGGTTGTATTCCTCAGCCGCACAAAACAGGCAAGTACAAGAATCTATACATTTTTATGTAATTACAGTATTTCCTGTTCAATTCCTAAATGGAATAGATAGCCAGGAGCTGTCAGACCCCTCTCCCCCAGAGATGCTAAAGATCTGCTGTACTGCAACTGAAGTAGAAACAGCATAAGTAATTATCAAATAAGATGGGAGTGATGGGGAGAGATCTAATGAAACCCATTCTGAAATGCAAGTAAACAACTGAATGAGGAACCTTATTGCAGGAAATTTGAGAGGATGGAGAAAAGGTGTGTGTGTGGGGGGGGGAAATTAAATATTGCCCCAAAGGCAAACTAATAACAGAATAGTCTGATAGTAGTCCAGTTTTCCTCAGAATGTGATTGACTTCTCTGCTCCTTGCTTCCCACACTTGGCCTCTTGCTCTAACAGAAGGTATTTAATTAGTAGGACAGCAGCAAGCTGCTGCTGTAGGACTCCACTTTGTTGATAACTTGCTTTTGCTGGCTTCCCCAGCAAGCAGTTCTGGCTGTGGTGCCCTGCTTGGCTCTTGCTACTGCTCAGTTTTGCCTCTGCTCTGAGCAATCTCTTGTACTGGCTCCCAGCAGTACTGCAGCACCTCAGGAAAAGTGGAGAATTGTACCAAAGGAGATATTTCCTGTGTGGAGTAATTCTTCTTTAAAATAAACACACCAAACCACTACTGGTAGGGGAGAAACCTAAGGCTGAGGTCACCCACTACTATGGTGTTAGATGAAGGAGATTCCTTGGGCACGCTGAGAAGACTATGGTGCCACCACAGTAGTGTTTTTGTTTGAATTGTGGTAAACCAAGACGTGTTCTGGCTTGTGAGGCTGAGAAGTCTTGGAGCATGTGAACTGGATGCCTTGTAAGGTTTAGGAAAATGAGCACTGTATTGATGACTAATTTAGATACAGCCTGTAAGGCGTAATTGCTTAATGTGACACAACAGGAGCATGCCCAGGGAATGAAACGGTTGATGCACAAATGTGCATGTAAACCAGCACAACTTATCAGCCATACCCTGCCTAAACCAAGTCCTACAACACAAAAATTAGTGAGCTTCCAAAGAAGTCATTAGAAGAAGCTGACCGTGACAGTCTCATGTATCAATCCTGTGGAACTCATTGCTATTAGGATGTTGGAACAAAAATTATAAATTGAAGAGGTGAAACAGGGGCATGGAAAGTGAAGCCAAATATGTACTCAAAGTGATGAAGTTCCTAAGAAATCAATGCTCAGAAACTGGACAGGTGAATTGGGGGAGGTTTTTCCTATATGTGCTTTGTTTCTTACTGTACCCTTGAATATCCACTACTAGCCATTGTAAGACATGACTACAGGGCTGGACCAAATGGCGTGCTGGCTAGTTTTATTAAAGTGAGACTCTAATTATCTGTACTTTGCTAAGATCCTACAAGGAAAGGATGACTTTGAGCGTAAGGGCACATCTCCTTCCTAAGCTCAGGAATCCTTACTATACACATTCTCACACAGGAGCATTCATTACTTCTGTCCTTCTCTGAATCTTCTCTGAAAGGTCCGTAACAGAATGTACTACTGGCTGCAGTCTGGATCATTAGCAAAAAAGGTTTCTTACTAAGATACATTTTAATGCTTTGCTTGGTTTGTCTGCCTCACAGCTTGCTAGGACTGTCCCAGGAAGGTTTTTAGATCTTCCCAAATGAAAATAGCTACCTATGAGTCTATATGTATTTTTTCTATATAAATTAATATGGATGTATGAGCAATTAACTTTTATTTGTCACTTCAAAAAAGTGACATGCTACAACTCTCTGCAATTGACTTTATATCTGACTGTCCTCAGTATGCTGTTACACAAACATCCTCCTCACATCTGCCCTCCTTTTCAAAATAACTCAATGATAGGTTGAGCAACACAATCCCCAGATAATGGTGGTATTGTGCATTACTCTAACATTTGATAGAATTAATTTTATGCAGAAGTAGCTAAATTCAGCAGTATGACCAGTATCCAGTTTAGCATGGTGGTTTAGTGCTTTCATAGCTTGCTTATGTGTTTAGATAGCATGTTCTTGCACCCTGTGTGGAACAGTGAATTACTTTTCATAGACCAGGTCATGCAAAGCACTTAAAACCATGATTTTTTTTCATTACAACCATAAATGGGAGGTGAGGGGACCTATACTCAAAACTCTGCTATACAACTACCAATTATTTCAATACTCACTTTGGGAATAAGCTCATGAATTTGTACTTTTTTTTTCCTGATAGCTTTGTGTACTACCTATAGATTCCTGTTTCTGTTCTCAGGTTAATGTTTTATTAATTAACAACATAAGTCTTAACATGAAAGTAATGCCCCTTGAACCAACAGCAAAGTGGAATGCAGTAACAGTGTTGTTCCAGGATTTTTTGAAATACATGCCATGAGTCATGCACCTGGATTCAATTCAGTCATTATTACATTCTCTTGGCATAATTGGCAATAAAATTTGAGTCTCGTAAAGTGTTCTAGGTGATTTTGATAATCTAGTGACAGTCCTACTGTTAAGGACCTGCCTTATATCCTATCAGTGTTTCTTTCATATCCTAGCTTACACCATGAAATTACAGTAACTTGCTCAGCTTGCAAACCTTCAGCAGCAAGAGTTGAGCAGAGGTCAACTCCGACTGAACCTAAAAGCCAGTACTTAAGATCCAACAGACCAAAAGATTGTACCAAAAGGAAATGTTTGAGCAAGAGTGAAGCGAAAAAGGTGGAAAGAAACCTTATATGGTAGCTGTCAGTAGCAACTCAAGCAGAGGATACTGGGCTATCACAGGGTGTTACACAGATGTGTAACGGTGCTTTTATGTTACCTGGGAAGCTGTGCTTGTGCAGTTACAGGGTAGGCTATCATCTCACTGGAAGAGCTTTCTTGCTAAGACCCATTCACCAAATGCATCATACCTTCCTCTGGGGCTTAGGCCTCTCTTCTGAAGGCTCAGGGTGTGTTCATCAACATCAGTAATCAGTACCTGCAACAGTCCAATGTGAAACACTACAACAGCCCTTGGGTAGGCCACTCTTTCCACCTTGCCCTTAATTACAAAGTTGTCCATTACATGACAGTGCCTTGAGAAGGGGCACAGGAAATAAGTTTTATGAAGCTATTTCATAATATAATGTAGAAGATTTGAACTGGTGAGCAGATATTCCTGAAAAAGTCATCCTTAACTCGCAATACCACTGCAGGTGACATACTCAGGCTCATGTAGAAATGGGTTTTAAATGTAGCAAACCTTGTGTGAAGAGGAGCAATATAAATTTGCCTGTCCCAAGTTATTCTTCCTCTCCAGAGGAGAAATTTGGATCTGAAACAATGGATTTCTTTCAATGCCCTTTTATTCCATAACCTGAATATAAACATACCTTATTCACTTGAAATCACTGTGAAATTAATGCATTTCTAGTGTTGTCTTGGAATATGCTCTTCTAATTAAATAACCATTTCTACAAATAAATAGACCACTTGAATAATTAGGTGGTTAAGTAGTATTACTTATCTTGACCAAAGACTGACAATTTATGAAGTTTATTGCCAAAAAAATGTTTTACTATGAGGCAGGCCTGAGGCTTGGTGAGAATCAAAGCCACCAAGTCAGGGTCAGGGCATGACCCCAGCACGCAGGGTTGGGCACAGCCCTGTGATCAACAGGCAAGTCCATGGTGATGCGGCAGGTCCAAGTTTGAGCCAGTCAGGTCTATTGGTCAGGGTAAAGCTCTGGATAAGCTTAACCTGGACTGAGGACAATGGCTGAGAACATCCCCTTACTGTGCTCTCCTGAGTGAAGGTGGAGAGGAGTGCCTGCACCCATCCTCTAAGCTGGCCCTGAGCCCAGGACAGGCTCTGTGCTTGGGGCCCTGACACCAAGAACTGCTGAAAATGGTAATAAGTAATAGACTTTGACCCCAGTATCTTTTGAAATGCAAAGCAGGCACTCCAGCCATCAGCCTTTCCAGTATTTCATAACCCCTGGAAATGTAAGGGTGTTTTGCATCTTTATGTTCATGTAATTGAAACCTACTGAGCGTGTGGAAACATCTTATTTGTAGCATTTTTAAAGCTACAACAAAAGACATTTGAGTGCTCACAGCTAAAAGCTTGGGAGAAGCAGGAGGGTCTATCTCGCTATTTTTTTATCTTCATTCTCCAGTTCCTCAAAGTGGGACAAAAACACCTGTGTTCACGAAATGCAGGATGTTACCGTACTTACATATGAAACTTTAAATACACAAATTAGGGTAGTGACATTTTAAAGCTGATTTTTATATTTCATTATTTTTCCCTACTTTCAGAGGGCAATACTTTGACAATATCTCTTAGCCTTCAAGTTAATAAATGGTGAGCTGTAGCTTTCCAGGTTTCATGTATCTGTGGAGGGAATAATTTGTTACGTAAATATCTCCATGTTACTTTTAGTCCCTAGATGAATAAAAATGAGATTTCTGTCTTAAAACTACAGCTAGACAAGCTAACAGGGTCTGGCAGCTTGAAGCAAAGCTGGGATTTGGGCTATTTAAAACAACTGGGCAGGTTGGATAGGACAAAGTTTATTTTCCTAGCTTGATTTCCAGGACCAGCTTTCACAAGAAAGCAACATGAGTATTTGTTTCTACTCTGGGCTTGCTCTGCCTCCTTTTTAGGCACATTCTGCATTGTGAGGAATGTGTGGACTCTGGGCTTGAGCAGCGCTTGCTGGTCCCAGGGGGCTGGATCTTGAGCCTGGCAGAAAGAGTTTTGAGCAAGTTAGAGACTGGCTGAGGGTGCAGGGAGTGCAAAGGCATTTTGCTTCATTTCCCCCTCCACTAAGGTCAAGAGTGGGGTCGAAGGCTAGGAGTCCTCATATTGTTGAGGATGATACCAGGAGTCAACAAGGAGCTTTGCCTGGAGGGGCCTTGTGTTAGTCTGATGTCTTAGCAGTTTAAGTGATCTTTCAAAAAGATCACCAGTTCTCTGACGATTTCCAGAGGAGTAGTAAACAATTCCAAAGTGTAATAGGACCGCTGATTGGAAAAACTGTTTCTGTAGAAATTGCCTGCCTGTTCTTGATATCTGTAATGAGACTTGAGGAAAAGATGTGTAAAGAATTCATCTGTCAGGGGTATATCTGCCTGCTGGAAGCACGTTTTGCTACTACAGGAAGAGAGGAGAAAGACTCAAGCCCTTAGTACCTCAGTGAGAAGTTTCCTTGTTTACAGTGTTAATAAAGACAAGAAAAGCCACTCAAATATGTCTTGGATATTTTGAAAGTATTCTCCCATGTTCAACCAAAAATCCCTTAGATGCTGGGTACTCTACCTTCTTTGGGATTGAGCCCATAATTCCTACACTAGTAGGGCTTTATTTTGGGGCGTAATCCCTCTTTATAACAAGAGTTACTCTGAGCCGGTTTCCACCTGGAAAGAACCTATACCCAGGAGCAGCCCTGGTCATAACACAGGGCATGACCTTACAACATAAAAGCTTTTACTTGTCAATATTTAATTCAACATTTACTAAATGGCAGGTGGATGCTAGGCTGACTTCACTGGAAATAACTTGGCAAAGATTTAACTAGCTTTAATCTACGTGGAAGGTAATGTTGGAAATAACCCTAACATAATGATAATTAACTCATGGCTTGTAAGATTTTTCTTCAGTGATGACATACAAGATTTGCATGTGTAAATGAGAGAAAAAGGTTAAAACAAGAATAATGACTAACACAAAGAAGGGTAATTATTAACCTCTTTTTCTTCCAAAGAACTGGAAAATACTCTGCTGTAGCTGATCCAATGCCCCGTTATGTAATAATCAGTAGAAACTATTTTAAAATATTCAATATTCTTATTCTGTTTTTTCCTGTCTCATCTGTAACACTTGCTTGAACTGACATTTTAAAGCTGAAAAGACTACTAAATTGGCTGGTGTCCTGGCCTTTCTCTCAAAACTATGGTTTTAGCTATGAAAGAATACGTTCCATCCACGACCTGCAGCCATGAAAGACACTGAATTCCAGGTCTGGTGGCCTGACTAAGTAAGAAGCTAGATGTTCTCACTTTCACTAGCAAAGTACTCATGTACATGCTTAATTTTTCTATGGAATTAGGTTTAAACTAAACTGTATAGTACTGCTTTGATGTATTGGGGCATTTTTATAGACCTAAAATGTAAACATCTGTTTGGCTTACCAATTTGAGACTGAATTTCCAAAGGGACCTACCTGCATAGAAACCAGATACATCTTTATGTGTGAATTAGCCTTACAGAAACTGTATTGTCTCTGGTTATCACAGGTACTCCAGCATTTCTGTTTCTAACTTCCTAACAATGAAAGAGTTCATCTTGAACATGAAATTAAATGTTCAGATTTCTGTCTGAATATTCAGTTGGTGATTTTCAACTTTAGCTTGCTTGTGAAGATGCTCTCTCTATTGTTTTTCCTGTTGTGTTTAAACTTCAGTTTAAAAAAATCTTTGCTTCTTCCTTGTGGTATCTAACAAAGCAATTCTTGTTTGTACTGTCTTGGCCATGACTCTGTAAGTTGCCCTTGAGATGGTTTCTTTGGATTCTTCCTCAAGTTGACACATACCAAATTTTTAAACTGGAATCTAAAACTTGAAGAGTTGGATCAAAGAGGTAGCTTTGTTTAGTCTGAAAGGATTAGTTCTAGCACAGAGTGGGCTGCTCTTCAATAATTGTTGAATTGTTCATGCTTTTTGAACAGGCACGTCTTCCCAAAGCTTACATAACTACATATAACTTGTTTTGTAATGTAGCCTTGCCTTGCTTATTTCCTTCTCCTTGTGATAATCATGGGACATGCTGAGCACCAAATCTTTTTCACAAATGATGCATGCTACTAAAAAGTAGTACATCTTGCTCTTAGATGTCAGAAACCTAATCACTTTGGATTAATTTAAAAGTTGTGAAGATTTCAGTTAAAGTGTAGATTACATAAAATGTAAATCAAATGTATATAGGTTTGGAAGGTATCTGTCACTTGCATCTAGGATACAAGATACGTTTGAACCTCACCTGTCCACTCTCCCACTCAGTCTGAGGAGTGAGGAGAGAATCTCCTATTTCCTTTCAACCACTGTAACACCTGCATTACAAAGGGCTAAGGTACTAGGTTTTACCCTTTTTCTGTTAATTCTAAGATATTGGGAGACAAATTTAAGACACTTGTAGATAAAATATGCTAGAGAATCTCATGGATAACTTCATTCTTGTCCCCCCCACCCCCCAAGTAGTGTTGTCATTGATTAGCATCTTATAATCATAAAGATGCCTTTGTTTAGTTGAAGCATATTTGACAGTAATATCTTTTGAGAACTTCACTGAGATTTATGTAACAGGGTCAAAAGTGATCCGTAGGAGCTGCCAGAACAATCATAACCTGAAATACAAACCAAGAACCACATGCTCAATAATGCCACCTTCCTTAAAAGAACAAGGTTACTTCAAATCCCAGCCAGAACTTAGTTTCAGCCAACTCGTGTCTGTCCAGCTGCCTCTCTACCTACTGCATCTTGGATAACTTAGCATCTGCAATATTACAGATAAGCCAATTAAATTAGCTGTTAAGGTCCTTGAGGAAATACTAATGAGCCTAATTTAACATACATTAGACTTTCAGAGAAAGCAACACATGTACCAGCAGGGAAAAGCCAAAACAGAGAGCAGCTCTTTACACTAAAGAGTGTTCTTATTCCTGCTTAGCATTGGGATGTAAGGAACTGGTAGCAAAAGCAAAGTCAGAACTGCTATGCCCTTGTCCTGTGTCTTGTTAGTATTTAAGTTAACACTGATATGAAGTTCTTCTCTCTGGCACAAGGCCAGAGCAGCAGACAAGGTAAATCTTTTTGTGTACAACTGTGGTTTTCCTGACTGTACAATATGTCCTGTCCCAGCCTTTCAAAACCTTGGAAAGGGGTGGCTCCTGACAAGGACCACAGTCTCTCACGGATGAGTACTGGCACAACACATCACTGCTAAAGGCCATTTGCAGCACATGGAATGCTGTGGGTGTTCCTCCACCTGGTCACTTGTAATCCAGTAAGAGTATATGAATGCGAGTCCTAGCCTTAGGCACTTGCATTTCAAATATCAATTGGTTCAGATGTGGGAAGTAAAGCTTTTTCACGCTGTGTCAGCTGAAACAAAGACCCCTTGTATGCTATTGCACCCATACAAGGCAGTTTGTTTTCTATTGGGTAGGAAAGATTTATTGCATGGATTCCGGCTGAAGCATCATACTATTCTTTGGTTTTACTGTTAATTATTTATTACTTCTGAAAAGGTATAAAAGAGTGTAAAACTGGCTCTGAATTTAATTCAGTGATTTAACTGTTCCTATTTCAGAGAAGAGGGCTGCCTCTGAACTGCACTGAACTTGAGAAATCACTGGAAGTGAAGAATACTTTGGATAAGTGGTGAGTAGTGCCTAGAAGTTGGCCTTGATACTTTGAAACAACTTCTCAAATTTGGCAATGCTCTCAAGGATTTGACTCAGGGAGGGAGGAATAGATTTATTTTGGTATAAACCGATTTTATGAAAATTGTAAATAACTTCCTGTGCCGGTTAAGTACTCAGCTTCTATATAAGCAGTCATTAACTCTGAAATATCTGTCTGCCTCTTCTGATTAATAGATTTCTATGGAAAATGGCATTACTTTTCCCCCCAATTGTATATAAACCCACTTCATTTTGAAACAGAAATTCAGTCTTTCCCAATCTCAGTATAAAAGATCAGATTGTGACTGGTATGAAATACTGAAACCCAGATACAATAATTCATCATCTTGTAAAGACACTTCAGAACTGATAAAACAGGTATAGATAAAGACACGCTTTTTAACACTGTTACCTGATTACTTATGAGAAAAGTATTTCTGGAAGCCGGGGTGTCTACAGTATCTGAGATGAACTCTGGCTAAATGGCTCAGTACCATAGGAATGCTCTGTACCATATTAAACTAATGCCATACCTGACTCCTGCAATGGTATTTTAATATTGTGACTGTTTAACATTTTCCATAGACAGTATAAGTAGCATGGACTTGTACAGTCTCACTTGCACCAGAATAGATCTAGCTTAAACTACTTGAAAATAAAATAATCCCTTCAGTTAACAATGGAGTTCCAGAACACCTATTTTAACCAGATAGTTATGTCGCTTCTCTGGATCTAATATATAAATTGCTCCTGATTTGGAGGATACAGAAACTTGAAATGTGTTCTTCACACCGGATGCTCTAATTCATCAATCTCTTCATTCACTGATAGTGGATTTCTTCTGTGTGAGTGTGTAGGTGTGATAAATAGTGCTTTGCACTCAAACTGGCCAACAGCAGTGATTGATCCATTCCAGGTCTTATACTGTTCTTAGTTTGGGGTTTTTTTCTTAATAGCTGTGCTTTTCTGAGGTGGCCAGCTCCTCAGTGACTTTGTCATCTCACATAACAAATATGGCTATTTAAAATCTGTGTTAATCTGAAACTTCTCCTTGTGCATATTTGCTTTCTGTGAACGTGAGAGCTTTCTGATAGCTTTTATTTTTCCTGACATGCAGCCAGTTAATGAATGCTGAACATTCATCGGAAGTTTAAACCAAACCCAAGATTACTGTAGGTTTATTCACATCTCTCCCAAGTCAGTTTGGTGTGCCAGTCATAATGTTCCTGCTCTGTGAACTGCTGAGCCATCCTTGAGAAGGCTAACGAGCTGTAGAAGTCAGTTGGTTGGCATATCCTACTGATGAACTCAACCTATATGTTGCTAAATAAACAGCTGGATAAGTAGGTAAACAAACTGTATTTCTGTTAGCAATGCTAGAATGGAAGGTGCCCCCCAGCCTGACATAATGAGCCTTTCCTGATTCGTGGATCACGTCCTGACTAACTGTACAAGGTAGGGAGGAGGCAGATCTAACCTTCTGTGATCAAGAATGGATAATGAATGAATATTTCTGGATCCATCTCTTAAGCAACATACCTGGCACTAGCGAGATGCCAGTATAGACTACACTTGTCCTCCATCTCTTCAAACTTTTCCATGAATGCAGCAGCAGTGCAAGTTTCAGATTTTCATTCCCCCAAGTGGAACATCACTTTAAGCTTGTGTCAGACACTGCAATCTGAAGATCAGGTTTCTGCTTGCTGTAATCACGGGTCTCTTCCCTGTACTCAAGTCAATGGGACTGCGAAAGTAACACTGACCAATCTGTGCAGGATTTCAGTATTTTCTACTCACTCCCCAGTCCAGATTTCTTATTTTTTGCATCACATTAGATGTTTTTTCTGCGTATGATATTATTTCTTTTTCTACAGTCAAGTAGATATGTTTAAGAAGTTGTGAAAGTGGGATTACCTGAAATATAGGAGGGACAACTCAGTTTGAACACTTCTGCAGAAGGTGCACTGTTAGCAATTAAGCTTTCCAGACACAACAGATACTACCTTAAAAGTGTTTTAAAGACTGCTCAAAGAACAAGAGGAAGATTCAGCCATATGAAAACATGATGAGGGAAGGCAGGCACAAGTTATCTGTGCTAGTGGCTTAGCTGTGAGGTTGTTACGTCCCCTTATTTGCTTAGCAGATTGTTTCTGACTGAGCCTGTGCCATTTCTGTTTCAGTGCTATGTCCCATATATGCCCCATTGTCTTGTAAGCTCTTAAATTCCAGTTTGATACTTTACTCATGCTCTGTCAGAACCTTCATTAAGATAATTATCTACATTATCTATGTATGAAATACTGCATAGTATGTGGGTGCTGCAGTGAGCAAGTCTGACATTATTTTTGGTATGCTTGTTAAATGTGACATAAGACACGTGTCCTCTCTGAGACTAAGCATCTCCTATAAAGTGAAATATGTTTGTCTTGAAAGCTCTTTTTGAAGAGTAATTTAGCAGGAGTTGACTAGGGCCCTTTGCAGCAGAGGGAAAAGAAATGTCTGCACATTTTTGGTACTGACTACACTGGAAGGTAGAGAGGGAGGAAAGTAACTTTTCTGGCTTTAGTCCTTACAGGATGCTGTCCCATCTCTAGCTTCTCTTACATAAGAGCTCATCCTGATTTCTTGGAACTATCTGAAATAAGAACCCCAGTACTGCCAGTGGCTGTACTTCTGTCAGACAGAATTTCTTCTTAGAAATTGCTTGTATGTGTTATGGCCTCAACACAATTTTCACTCCAACCTGCTGTTTCACTAAATTAACTGACTTTCCCTGTATTGTAGCTCAATATCTTGTAGGCAAGACAACTTGCATTCAATTCTGGATCTATCTTTACCATAATGTCCAAGCAAGCAAAGATCTTGAAATTTGATGTCATCTCACATTGTTGAGATAGAAGAACCTAGTATTCCATATTTCAGATGAACTGAACAGGTTGATGGACTGCACATTATCATACAAAGAAGCACAGTGTAAATAGCAAATAATCCATCCTTTCTGAAACCCCAGAAATCAGTTTAGTTTCTTAATAAATGATGATTAAAATGTCCTTTAACACTATTAAAGCAAATACAGTGATGTTCAGGCATGAATTTTCTTGACAGAACAGTAATGGACCCTTCCTTTTCAAATGTGTTCAGGCACAGCCCCAGCTAATGTAAGTTCTAATAATCATTATAATCATACCATCAGTTAATTCAAATGCCCCAGCTGCAACCAAGCTCTAGTAATGTAGTGCTGCCCAACTATCTAAACACCTTTTGCAGTTGCAGTGAGTCTGATGTTCCCATTCTGAGACAGCATGTTCACCAAAGCGCCCGATGCTGCAGAGCTTTTCTCTTCGTGCTTTACTTGTGCTAGGAAAGTACTATGCCTACTCCAAAGAGCATGTAGCCCTCAGTAGATTACTTGAAACATAGTTAATGTGGGTTTTGGTTGCTTGGAACAACATTCAGTTTGGTGCTACACACTGTACAGTCTGGTTGATTTTTTTCCAAGTCCTTTCAGGGCCACATTTATGGTTTTATTTAAAAAAAGACTCAGCTGAGCAATACCACAACTTTCCCTCTTTTCTTCCTCAGCTATTACTTTCAGCTGTTACCTACAGGGTAACAGAATGGAGACCAAACAGCAGAGCAATGGTGAGATGAAAGAAAAGAAGGCGGTGGGAAAAAAAATGGTGAGTGAATTCCCCAAACCTTCTGTCCATACGTTAGTTTACGGGGGGGGCTGGAGACAGAAAATAACAGTTGGGATCCTATATGAATACTTGCAGCATGGGCTCAGTGTCCTAAATACAGGAATGCTGCTGTTTCCTTTCTCCCTTTGGTACCTGGACTGCTAATATTCTTACTGTGAGGCTGCACCACAGGCCTCTCACTTTTTTCTGTTTCCCTTTACATGTAATGCTTGGTTTTAAACAAGGGAGAAAAAACAAACAAGCAAACCCTTCTAAGATTAAGTGACTCTAGGTTAAAGCCTCCCTTTTATGGGAGAGACCATTGCCCTCAATGAGAGAGTAACATTTTTAGAGAAGACTTTCTGTGCTTTCAATATTGTGAAATTCCAGTAGGATATAGAAAAAACTTTGATTTTTGTCTGACACCTTAAGTCTATGAGAACCCACAAACCTATATGTTCCTCTCCTTTTTCCCCATCTACTCTAACACCTAAGTGCAAATGGATGATTCTTTCCATGGGAACATCATGATATGAGTAAGGGGAAGCTGCCAGTATGAAAACTTGTGGCGTGTAGAGAGTAGTGTGTGTTTAGTTGATGTAACTTATGGCAATTGTAAGAGGTCTAAAAATGTGATTGTGTTAAGGTGAGAAACTGCATATGTATTAATCAGATGCAGATGTATTATTTGCATTTGAGCCTGAACTGAACTACTTGCACTGTGCTATTTAAAATGAAACTAACTAAAACACAGGTGTCTGATTCATCTCAAATACAGCCCATGTATTTTAGACGCTCAGTTCTCCTAATGTGACACTCTTACTGCTTATGACCATTCAGAGAATACAAACAATGTCCAGATCATCTATCTGTGCTGACGTTTGTGTGTATGACAACTTTACATGCTAATGAGTAGCATCTGGCCTTCCACTCAAACACTGCTCAGCTTAATCTGAGCCAAAGACCGTGCAAAGTTGCTGGATGATAAACTGTTTTCAAGCCTGTAGTGCTTTATGGCATTACTTACTGTGTCTTTGAGAGCTCTAAGGTAGTTGTGAGGTATGTAGCATGTCAGAAGTGCAAACAGCACAGATTTACACCAATGTTAACTGCAGTCATCTGGGAATAGTTCCCAGTTGCACTTAAGTCATCCATTGCCAGCTCAAAGGCGTGGTTGATGCTTAGCAGTTCAAAATCCCCATGTTTGCCAACAGGTACCTTCAAAAGTAAGAGCTGAATGTGTGTATCTTCCCCAGGCAGCATGTTTAACCATCACCTGTTACACAGCAGTACTGTGGCAGGTCGGATCTAAACCTCCCCAGGCTGTGGAAACACCCATGGGCCGTGCGGTTAACATCTTAATTGGCTGCAAGTCCTGTGGGATCTTCGCTTTCCAGCTTCGGCAACACGGGAAAACTCTTCCACCCGTTACTTCAGCGTCTTGCTTACAGAAAGGCACCCCCCCCCCCCCCACCCCACCCCGTGAGCCGTGGTCCCCCAGCCGCCCTGCCAGTCGGCGGGGCCCCCGCGATGAACACCCAGTCGTGACATTTCCCCGCAGTGCAGGGTAAACCCCTGCCGAGGGAAGAGGCCTGCCGGGAAGCCGCAGGCAGGGCGCCCGGCGTGCACGTTCGCTCGAGCTGGGTACGAGCACGCAGATGAAGGAGCTCGGGCTGCCCCATCCTCCGAGCCGCCGCCGCGAAACGGGGCCGGGACCACCGCCGCCGTCCTCCCGGGCGGCCCCCGCCTCCCCCGCGCGGCTGCGGCCTCCGCCGCCTCCCGCGGCCGCGCCCCCGCTGCGCCCCGCGGAGATGCGCGGCCGCCGCGCGCCTGCGGTAGCGGCATGGACCGTGCGCCGGAGACCGAGGCGGCCACGCTAGTGGTGCGGACAGAAGGGAGCGGCCGCCGCCGCGCAGGCAGGAGCGTAAGTAGCGCGGAGCTTCCCCCGCCCGGGGTGTTGTGGTTCGGAAACGACCGTCGCTGTTTGATCGGCGGCGCGGGCGGGGAGCTCGGCCTGCGCTGCCCTCGCCTCGGGGACGGTGAAGCGGAGAGGGGGTGATTCCAGTCCTTTCCCGGTGTGGCGGGGAGGAAGGAAGAGCCAGGCTGGTGCACGGTGGCCGTGGGAGCCGGAGTAACTCCCCGCCGCTCCCCCGAGAGCCAGGCAGAGCTCAGGTTGCGCGGTGGCGGCGCCGAGCCCTTCCCCGCTCGGAAAGTTGTTGGTGCCGGTGCCGGAGAGGCCGGCGGCGGGCAGAGCTAAAAATACCGCGGCTGCCGAGCCGGGACCCAGAGGACGGGCGGAGGGCAGTGCCCGGAGCCGGCGTGCGCCTGCACGGGGAGAACAGCCGCCCCCGCGGGTGCCGCGACAGGCGGTGGGAGCGGAGCAAGGAGAAAGCGCGTGCTGCTTCCCCGCTTCCCGCCCCGAGCCCACCCTTACCGGCAAGTCCTCGGGGCAAGGGCAAACCCGGGGAGGGAGGACCGGAGGTTGCCCTTCTCCCGCAGCCCCCAGGGCAGAGCAGCCTGAAGGACCGCGGTGCCAGCGGGCGCGCCCGGCTCTCGGCGGTGCGTGCCGGGCACGGCCGTTCTCTGAGCCCCCCCGGATTGCTTGGCTGCTCTCCTAAAACTGGACCTCGTTAAGGGTGTCGGGTAAGGGGCTCCAAAATCCAGCTTCCTCAGATCAGTAGAAAGTTTTAGCAAGATCTGTTTCAGAGTAGCGAAACTTGTGTACGCGGGCGATTGCGTTTTAATCGGAGAAGGGGATTGCAACTAACTAACCAAGTCACGCTATTCCGTGTGTTGAAAACTGACATGCAACTGACATGCATTTGAAAAATCATTTAAAGTTCCTAGTAATTAGCAGAAATGCTACACCGAGCAAGGACGGGAGTTGAGAAAAGTGTCTCTTGGAGCACGGTGCCCTGGGATCCGTAGTAAGACCAAAAGCGTGGGCTCTCACAAGTAAGCAGTTCTGATACCTGAGGTCTTTGCTGTGAACTGACGGGCCGCTTTCCTGACCGAACACTTACTGCTGGGGTGACGGTCACACCTACCTGCCCTTGCCCTGACGGCAGCGACGCATGAGCACAGGGGTGGCGGCGGAGTCCGGGAACACCTATGCGGGAGGCGGGGTTGCCTCCTGCTTTCCCGGTCCCTGTAAAACACACTAGTTGTTGTTGTTTCTCCTTTCCTTTTGTTAACGTTGCCACAGGATTAATATTTTTCTGAGCGACAGTTTGATTTTTTTTTTAACATTCTTGCTTCATTGTGCTTTTATCTGGTATCGCTGAAGCCTGAGCAAATATTTAAAATAGTGTGCGAGGAGACAGGCCATGGAGAAGTTGAAGTTCGTGTTCCAAGAACTGCAAAGCTCTGAATAGCCTAAGTCTGAAGTTCTCTGTAGCAGGCTGTATCCTTGAAAAATTCTTGCTGTTGAAGTAGGTTCTAAACCTAGCTATTTGCGACACTTGAAAATAAAGTGGATGTGAGGTTTTCCAATTTGGCAGCACTTATGAGTTGTCCTGCATTAGCTTCCATTTAGCTCCATCTGCATATAACTTACCTGTGCTGAAAGGTGTAAGCATTCACTGGGGTTCTTAATAAATGCTAGACTGTATGGTCCGAACCATTTTGTTTGCAGGATTTTTCTGATGTGTCTAACACTGTTGGAGCAGAGCCCTTTAGTAATATTGCATCAAGATTACCACACTGAACTTGCAAACTCATGCTTATCATTTGTGAACCCATTGGGAGCAGCCTGGTAGACCTCCAGGAATATTTTCCACAGCAACATTAATTCAGCGCAGTAGCAATCCCTTCTAAGTGTAAGAATGCTTGTTCATAATAAAGAAATAACGGGCACCTAATAGAGGTGTTGTCACCACAAGCTAAATAAAGCCTTGTGCCAAAATTTCTACTTCTTACCAAAATATTGGTGCAAAGCTTTGTGTGTGTGTGTGTGTGTGGCAGGTTCATTTTAAGAAGCTGGCTAATGATAAGAAATAGCATTTGGCTTATGCAATGAACTCAACGGGATACATTTCTTACATGGGGCTTTTTTTCCCCTGTGCACTTCCTCCTGACAAGACTAAAAACAAGCTGGTTAATGAACTGTGTAATCTCTTGAAAAGTTCCCACATCATGTGGAAGAAGTTAAAAATGCTTAGCTGTCCCACAGGGTGTGTTTTGAGCCCTTAGGATTGGCAGCTGCGGATGGTGGCGGACCCCACGCATGCTGAGCTGTACACTGCAGTCACTGCCCTGGCACCTGAGTATTGCATCCCTTCATGCGTCAAAGTGAGTCCGCAATGACACTGTGGAAACGTGAGCTCTGTCACGTGCGAACAACCACGGGGTGTACACTTGCCTTGCCATGCCACTCCTGAGGCTGGTGGAGCTTGTTCTGGTGCTTTGTTGCTGCTGCTATGCCATGTGCCGGCTAAACAAACCTAGTTCATCCTCCAAATCTTCATTTCCAAAGCAAACAATGTGTTGACCCATTGTTTTGCCAGCTATAAGCGATATAACTGAAGCTCAGTTTATTAGGCCTGCTTAAGCAGGTCTTTCTCCTTTTGAAAGGATTGAGGCTTCTGAGAGTGATGAAACTTGGCATAAAATGACAGTGAGCTGTGCCTGAAATTCTTGATTCTTCAAGGATGAGGTGGGGTTTTTGTTGGTTTTTTTTTTTTTACTCCAAAACCCCTTAAAAAGCCATCCACTTTAATGTATTCTAAAGTCAAGAAAGATGTGTTGTCTTCCATGATCTATTAAACAACATTCACAACTGACCAACCACCAAAATGCTAACTTAAAGTCTCTTGGGAATGGCAGTGGTCACTTCTGTCACTCACTGTAATCTGGCAGGAAACCTGAGTTGCAGAAGATAATGCTGGGGAAGGTGGAAAGGACCCTGAAATGCAGAAATCTCTCAATCAACTGACTGGAAGTACAGTATCTAAGCAGTCCTACCTTCAATCAAAAGGGATGAAAGGGAGGGAGGAGAGCTGGGAAGGGGGAGTTACAGGCGTGTGACTGAGGAAAAAGGACAAATGGTGTCTCCACCGGAGTGTGTGCATGGCAGCAAATTATTGTCGGAAACTTGCATTTGGGTTACAAAACAGTGTGTAGATGTGATTTTATCTTTTTGGGTCACAGTTTCACTAATCCTCCCCACTCCTACGAGTGTAAGCACAACATCTCGCAGGCTTTCACCTAAGTTGGGTCTACCCACAGTCCTGTTGCATCAAATATATGCTGCGCCCTACTTATTTGCATTGATGGTATGTGCCAACAGCTCTCTTTGAGAGTATGCTTCTCCAGCATTTTACTTCTTGGTGTGGGGGTTCATGGGATGCTTGCAGCAAAAATCTGGGGATGAAAGAAGTTCAAATGTTCACTTATGCCTCAGTTAACGTTAACTGAGATGCTGTCACTTCAAATTTACTGTTCCTTGGATTGCAGCAAGTGGAAGAGTTTCAGGCCACTATTCCGTATCAAGTAGATGCGTCTGCAGGAGCTACGCAAGATAGTGTAAGGAGTGTTTAAAAGTTGAGGTACATGAATTTAAAGTATACTAACAATGGCTACATCTTTTCTTTGTTTTTCAGAATTGGTCTGGAAGTCTTATCGTAGCCTCTTTAACTGGTGCTTTTGGGTCGTCTTTTCTTTACGGTTACAATCTCTCAGTGGTGAATGCTCCTGCAGTGGTAAGTGACTGACAAAACTGGAATTTAATATCAGCAGAGGGCAGCCCTGTCCAGCTATTGTGTGTTCCTCACCATCCTGCTATTATAATCTACCTCCTGTAGTAGAAGAGGTTAAACCTTGTAAAGTAAGTTTCCTTTGCCTGAAAGCTGCTTTCTGCTGTCCATGAGGCTTCTACATAAATTCAGTAGCAGTCAGGAAACTAGATGCTGATATGGAGGTGAGTGGGATGTGGTTTGCTTCTCATTCTCCCCAACCCCAGGCTAATAGTAAATCTTCTTGCACACTGTTGTGTGATAAGGTTTTTTTAATAGTCTGTCTTTCTAGTGGGTGTTTGATAGCTCAGTGGACATGTTCAGCAACTTCTGTTCACATTGCTCAATTCTGGAGGGTTGCACAACATTTTATTCTCACAGTACTGATATTATAAATAATGCCTTTGGCTTCCTCTTAAAGAATGGGCCTCTTCTGCATTTTCTGGTGATATCTTGTTTGGTTCTGAATTCAAAACTGCTGTGTTGATTGTCTGTTGACTGCAACATACGGTATAGATTTGATGAATAGAGTACTATGAAATCAGTGTACAATACTTAACTGACATTTTAATGAAATTGCCTTATCACAAATGGGAGTCTGAACATCTTGTTTTTACACTGATTTTCTAGAGATCCGCTTAATTCAGTCAAGCACTACAGTAAGGAGTTCACTGGAGTTGCAAGCAACACTGTTTCACAAAAGTAGCAAGTACATCTTGGGAACAAGCTGTTGAAATTCCATTTCAAAATAGTTCCTTTCCAAAGTTTAGCTCCTTCTTTTATGGAAATCTCTTATTAAAATGTGTGGTTAGATTTCCACCTAAACAGGTTGGTTACATTAAAGATAGATGAAATATTTATGCAAATAATGAAAGAATATTTTTCTTAATTTAGGTTTCATATGTGTATTTTATTTGGTAAACTAGGAAGTTTTGATCACCCCCTTCATAACTTCTGGGAAGCCCCTGGTACTCTTTGCACCATTAATACAAGGTTGGGAAAACTGCGTATTTATTCTAGCATGACTTGTCCAGGCATCACTTTACCTTGAAGTCATCTGAAGGTAAATGTGGCTTAGAAGAAATCAGCAGGAAGCTGGAATTCTGTGAGCAATGGTATTGATTGTCTTGATGGTAGACATCCTTCCCGCACTGCCTGGATACTGTCAGCCAGAGCAGTGAGAATAATCTGACTTCTAAATTTTTAAGCACTATTTAAAAAATAGGCTGTCCTGGTAATCAGAGCTCTCCTGTCACTTTCTGCAAGAGTAAAGGAAAGAAAGGATGATAGGATGTGCTGTTTGGCAACACTTAGACACTTAGCTTTGAACCATGTGATAGTGGTGACCAGACAGGGTGGTTAAAGTTGCAACCATACCATGATGAATGTTAACTTCAAGGTATCATGGTTAGTAACACTTCCAGGTTTGTCCAATTTTGCTTGACATCTTGACTGTTGCTTTTGGACTGAAAGTAGGCACCATGCTGCTGATGAATTTAGTCGTGCTGTTGACAGGTATGCATGGTCTTCCTTTTTCCAGCATGGTGTTTTAGTGTTTGATTGAGAACTTCATGTTTGTCTTATTCATTAAGCCATACATTAGCTAGGGCTAAGGAGTAGTCCTACTGGCAAGGAATATATACCTGTGTGGTTCAAGAACAAAATACCTGGTGTCCTCTGGTCCTCTCTCTAGCCCCAGGATTAATCTGTGTCATCTATTTGCCTAGGAGAGGCCATCTTCCTGTCCCTGTTCCTGGAGCTGCGGTGACCAGGTTGAAGGGAAGAGTTTGGGTCTGCTCATAGCGAGCCATACCAAAGCTGTGCTTCTTGCAGCACGAGAAAAGGAATCTTGGCCCCATACGTTTTCCCCGATATGTCACCAAATCTGTTTGCTGCAAGGTGATCCTTTGGGAATACTGATATGAGATGACTGAGGAAAACCAATAGGGACATAACCTCTTATGAGAGTGCTGTTTATCTTGGGAGTGCAGTAGTTCCTAAAAGCTGTAAGCTGACTTTCATTTATAAACTGGCTAGGCCAAATAACTGTTCCGGTGATGTGCAGCTTATAGCTTGCGCTGTATGAGCATCTCTGTAGGATGCTGGATATCTTCTGCCCCTATTTACTTCAGTATAATTCCTTCTGATGTCTGAAGTCCTCCAACCTTAGAGAAGGAATGTGTGATGCTTTGTTAAGTGTTGAAAAAATGCTTGATAATGACATGGGATGTTTCCAGGATTTTGGACCTGAACACATCAGCATGATGATTGCACTGTGGGGGGGAAGTTCATTTAAGACCAGACACATGGCCATTACTGTTATCAAAATATTCCCAGTCACAGTGGAGTAAGATAAGTAGTACAGCAAGCAGCGAAATCAAAAAGCAGCCACTAACGAGCACTAGACTCTAATATAGAGCAAGGCAAGCAAGCCATGTGGCAAGCACAGAAGCCTGCCCGTTAATAGCTAAACCATAATAACAGCTATAAATTCAATCTAACGCATTCCAATCAAATCTGTCATTATCTCAAACCCTTCAAGCATGTTGGGCACCAAAAAGGGCTGTCATTGTTTAACACCAGCCAGCAACTAAGCACCACATAGCTGCCCCTCACTCCCCCCACAGCGGGATGGGAGAGAGAATGTGAAGAGTATAAGTGAGAAAACTTGTGTGTTGAGATAAAGGCAGTTTAATAGGTAAAGCAAAAGCCATGTGCACAAGCAAACAAGGAATTAATTCACTGCTTTGCATCGGCAGGCAAGTGTTCAGCCACCTCCAGAAAAGCAGGGTCTCACCATGTGTAATGGTTATTTAGGAAGGCAAACTCCACCACTCTAAACATCTCCTCCTTCCTTCTTCCCCCAGCTTTATATGCTGAGCATGACAGCACATAGTATGGAATATCCCTTTGGTCAGTTGGGATGAGCTTTCCTGGCTGTGTCTCCTCCCAACTTCTTGTGCACCCCTGGCCCACTCACTGGTGGGGTGAGGAGCAGAAAAGGCCTTGACTCTGTGTAAGCACTGCTCAGCAGTAACAAAACCATCCCTGTGTTACCAATACCCTTTTCAGCACAAATCCAAAACACAGCTCCATACTAGCTGCTGTGATGAAAATGAACTACCCCAGCCCAAACCAGCACAGCAGCATTGAAGAACTGTGCAACTCTTGTGTATGTTTCGGTGCTGAAAGTTGTGCCAGCTCACCAAACTGCAGGGTACCACCCCTGCCGTTTTCACCAGTGAACTTTACTACACATCATCTCATAAGGTAGAGTCAGTCCAACTTCCTTTCTGTTGCAAGAGGGGAGTAAACTGCACCAGCTCTGCTCAGAGCAGGGGTTGCTTCCCGCTTTAATCTCTTGCCTTTCCATGGGAAAAAGCAGTGGCTCATCGCAGGTCTGCTTCCCCCTGCACAAAGCACTTGATCACATGAGAAACCTGGAATAAGGAGTCTCCATGGGCTTGTTCAGAGAGTTCCTAGAATTTATTAAAAATATATGGGAGTATTTGGCAGTAGGAAGAAGACAAATGCTTTAATTGAATACAAGTTAAAGCTGTCTTTTCTACATTTCTACATTCATGGAATGAATTTCTACAATTCATTCCATGGACCGGTTGTGGGCAAAGTCTGTAGAACAATGAAATGCTTTGTGCAGGAAGTGAAGTCTCTGCTGCTTACTGCTGTGCAGTGCTTGCCCCCTTCCTGAGGGCAGCTACAGATCTGCATGCCTTTTACAGCTGATACGGGGAAATTGAGACTATTTAATGGCTGTCACTGCGTGTGAGTGACCCTCATCACTATGGGTAAGGTAATATTTCTTCGCTAAAGACCAGCTTATCTATTCCCTTGATGTAAGTTATTTACAATTAAAGACACAAGGAAAATACTTCCCTTATATAAATAAATAATGAGATATATATCCCTTACTCCCCTTCTATTTCCCACCCTAGCACTACTACCTTAATGAACTGAGGCAGCAGAATACAAGATGCTGGTATCAGTCAGCTACCATTCCTTATAGGTTTTGGTTAGGGGCTAAAATTTTTGTATAGATGTTTATGCCATTAGTGTTTTTCAAACAACTGATTAAAAACCCAAAGGAGCCTTTCCACAGAATACAATGGATTCAAACCCAGTGGATCTGTTTGATCAGATTTACTTTGTTTCATGTTCAACTCCTCAAAACCTGTATGTGTTGTTAGCTTCCCATTTATTGGCAGTGGGAATCCAGATACAGGTGATATAACACTAATGTGCTGGCATGTACTATTGAGTGTTGTAGTTTGTACTTTCTTTTCTCGAATATTTGCAATTATTTGATATCTCCTTGCAAATAACAAAGCTATGATGAGAAAATTAGTCACAACACAAGGGGAGAATAATTTGCATACTATTTTTAGTCATTATCATTAGCAAGAAATGCTAATAGTGTTCTAAAAATGTTTTTTATTAGTATTCATTACTATCAGAAATAAACTTCAAATAAACAGAAGATACCTGAATCTAAATATAATCTGAGCATTGGTGTTAGAGATAAGATTTATTACTTGATTTAATGGCAGATTCATTTGGAAGTTTACTGTGAAATTCTTCTAAATGGACGAAGCACTAAATCTGTTGGCTTTTTGGTTTTTTGTTTCCTGCCCCCCCCACCCCCCCACCCCCCCCCCTCCCCTTGCTTGTATAAAAACATGTAAGACAGGATGAGAGAAATACCTCTGTCCCGCTTTTAATTCAGGGCACATACTAGAAACTTAGACTCACAGAATCTTCTAGGTTGGAAAAGACCTTTAAGATCATCAAGTCCAACATCAACCTAACAGTGCTAATACCACCACGAAACCACGTCCCTAAGCACCTCTTCCACAGTCTCTTAAATATCTCCAGGGATGGTGACTCAACCACTTCCCTGGGCAGGCTGTTCCAATGCTTGACAACTTTCAGTGAAGAAATGTTTCCTAACATCCAATCTAAACCTCCCCTGGGGCAACTTGAAGCCATTACTTCTGGTTCTCTCACTTGTCACTTGGGAGAAGAGACCAACCCCCACCTCTCTGCAACCTCCTTTCAGGTAGCTGTAGAGAGTGATAAGGTTTCCTTTGAGCCTCCTCTTCCCCAGGCTAAACACCCCCAGCTCCCTCAGCTGCTCCTCACAGGACTTGTGCTCCAGACCCTTCCCCAGCTTCATTGCCCTTCTCTGGACATGCTCCAGCACCTCAATTTCTTTCTTGCAGTGAGGGCCCCAACACCAAACACAGGATTTGAGGTGCGGCCTCACCAGTGCCCAGTACAGGAGCACAATCCCTGCCCTAGTCCTGCTGGTCACGCTGTTCCTGACACAGGCCAGGATGCTGCTGGCTGCCCTGGCCACCTGGGCACACTGCTGGCTCATATTCAGCTGTCAAACAACACTCCCAGGTGCTTTCCCGCTGTGCAGCTTTCCAGCCACTCATCCCCAAGCCTGTAGTGTTGCAGGGGGTTGTTGTGACCCGAGTGTGGGGCCTGGAACTTGGCTTTGTTGATCCTCATACAATTAGTCTCAGCCCATCAATCCAGCCTATCCAGATGCCTCTGTAGACCCTTCCTACCCTCAGGCAGATCAGCACTGCCACCCAATTTGGTGTTGTCTGCAAATTACTGAGGGTGCACTCCATCCCCTTGTCCAGGTCACTGATAAAGATATTAAACAGAGCTGGCCCCAGTACTGAGACCCAGGGAACACCACTTGATAGAAGGACAACAGTAAGTTGCATGTTCTACCTCTACCGTCTTAGATACTTTGCAGGTGCAGAGCTGGTGTTTCAAATGAAATAAAGTCCTCAGATGGAGTAGTTTATGTGTCCAAGGCTGGAGTTTAAATTCCTACTTTGACCAGGGATAATATGGCATTAGGCTTATCGTGTTGAGTGCTGCACCAGGATAATTTACATGACGTGCTGGAGGAAATCTGAGAAGAAACTAGGGAAAAGTGCCAAGATTAAATTTTGTGGTACTGTAGAGCTTGTTGGGGAGCAGTGACACAGAAGGGGTGAGAGCTTTACACAAGAGTGCTCTGCCTGCCTGCAGTTCTGTCTAGTACTGCATGGTTGCCAGACTATCAGACACCACAGTGGGGTTGGAGCCTTGCTTGATTTTGAGATGGGAAGAGCACAAAAATGAGGAAGCTTGACTACGAACAAAGTAAATAGACAATGCCTCTGCAGGCAATGCAGATACTCGGTAAAAATGTCATACTGGGGCCAAGATTACCTTTTAGAAAGATGAAGGAACTTTGGTGTAATTAAACATCTGTGAATGGAAGTTGTTAGAAGGTATCCTTCAAAAACCTGCAGTTGTGCTCACATGAGGAAAACAGGAAGAGAATGCAAACTCTGGCACACTGAAGGCTAAAAAGCGAGCTGGTCCTGGATTTGGGTACTTTCAGCAGGCCCAAAAAACCTCCAGACAGAGGGCTTGGAGATAGAAGGCTGATAGATGAAGTTGAGAAAGTGTGTTTAGAAAATACAGGGACAGAACAAAAAACCTGAAATACTGTTTTGGATTGGAAAAGTCTGGGGAGGTCCCACACTGAAACCTTCTTTACAGGGGTTGTATTAGAGAAGTTAAAATGTCAGTAGAGATACAGAATAAAATTAGTGATAATTTTGTTACAGATTGTCAAAATAACATTTAATTAAGAATGAGAAAATATCTTAAAATACAGTCTTCATCTCACAATTGAGCTTATTTTTAAATAGCCTATGTAACAGAGACATTGAGATGGTTAATGTGACTTTAAGAAAACCGTAGTTTTTAGGAGAGAAAATTGGAACATACGTTATAAGAATTAGTTATTCATACCCAGCAAACTGTCAGAAACTGGAGTAGAAAAGTGAAAATGTGGAGAAGAGCTGCTATGGCTTTTTCAAAGAACTGTGATTCGGGCATCTGTTGGAGTTCAGAGATTCAAGAGGCACTTGGACTTTCCAAAGATAGCCTGGAAGAACCCTTATGGAAGGCACTTAAGGAAATTAAGCTGCCATAGGAGAAAAGTGTAGGTCTCAGGATAGCTGAGGGGTTGGAAGATAGGTCTCAGATTTTGCATTTCTAAGAGGACCAGCTTGTCTGGCAGATAGATCTTAGGTGTCTGATTTCATGTTTGATACATCTTTCATTACTGAAAATAAATTGCTTGCCCTGTTTAGAAGGCTGAACTTCATTCAAAAAGCAACTTATGTAAATTTGAAGGAGACAAGCCATAACATACTGTTGTGGTTTAATTCCAGCCAGCAACTAAGTACCACGCAGCCACTGGCTCCGTTATAAATATTTTTCTCAGCACAAATCCAAAACATAACCTTATACTAGATACTGTGAAGAAAATTAACTCTGTCCCAAGTGAAACCAGCACACATACTTATAAAAGTGATTTGGGATTCTTAATTTTAAGAGTGTCAGAAAACTACCTCTTTTTGATTGATACTGTAGGCTTTTTTCTCTCCCATCAGTACCAAAGCAACAGCTGTCAGCTCTTGCCTCCTTCCTCTAACAGTTATTTGTCTTGGCTGTGGATTCTTTGGGATAAAAATGTTATCTTTCATTGCTTGGCTTAGTAGGTCCTTGATTTGGTATGGCTGCCAGATGTGGCAGTGTCAGTGCAAAAGTGGACACAGACTCCCTTCTTCGCTCAATCCATGAATGCTAATTGTTTTCAATTCACAATTATTTTTTTTTTTTTGTTAATGTTAAAAAATTTGTAGGATCACTCACTTTTACAGGGCTGGCCCTTTGGAAAAAACAGGCTAGTGAAAGGCACTTAGTTTTAGACAAATCCAAGATCTATATTCTAGGATTGAAACAGAAAATAGAAGTGATAAATGCTGTTTCATGGTGAGTGCAGTGTAGGGTTTTGCCAAAAGGATTCCTGCTTCTATAACTTTTAAAGCAACTTTTAAAAATTTCCAGGGAATTTCCAAAGTTACATGTGAACAGACACCCCCAAACCTGTGAACATATGGCGTTTGGTGCTGTGTCCTGTAAGACAAGCCAGACTCTTCTCGCGATATCTGTCATGTTGCCATCTGGCAGGAATTGGTTGAAACTCCCTTCTTTGTTACCATAGCATTTCTGCCAATTCACCAACTTCTTCAAGACATTTCCACCTCTACCTGCTTCTGGGGCCTCCTTTCCTTCCTTTCTTCCTTAGTTCCAAGTTGTTGGCACTATAGATGCATTAAAAAGCAGTAAAACTCTTTGCTCTAAACACAAGACTGATTAGTGATCACTGACTAATGGTAGTTAGCATTTAAAAAATTGTGCATGTTCTTCTTTTAAAGATGCTAATGCTAGGCAGTGCGGTTTTCATTGGCTTGTCCGAAAAACTGCTACACTAGGATGTGATATGTCACCAGCCTGAGGTTAAGAGTATGTATGTGCACAGTGAGCGGAGCTCAGCTGATGTGCAGCACCTTGCCAACTACAGGTGGTGTGATTTCTGTGGAGTCTTCCTCCTTAGAGATATTCAAAAACCTCCAGGCACAGTCCTGGGCAAGCAGTTCTAGGTGGCCCTGCTTGAGCACGATCTTGGACATGATGGCTTCCAGAGGTCTTTCCAACCTCAACGATTCCATGATTTTGTATCTGAGCCCTTAACCTCAGTTCAGGCTGAAATGTTTATCTGTGTACACGGTAAGGCTAAAAGAAACCCTTGTTAATGTTGTACTGATAACCTAAGTGGTAACATCCTTGCTTTATAGGAGTTTCTGCGTTATAAGCCTCTTCTACATCCATGTCTACCTGTGTTTTTTCCCTGCCTTTTTATGTTTTGCATGTAGTTAGACATCTGTATGCTTTGACTGGTTCTGTTAGCCTGTATTGCAGTTGCATCTAGAAGTGAGGCCCCATTGTTTGGAGCAGGGAAATAGAAGAGCGAGGGCGATTCCTGCAAGCAGGCTACTGTGTTGTTTTTTTGTTTGTTTGTTTTGTTCTGTTTCTCTCAGCTGTATTCTTAAAGTGTGGTTTTTACATGTATTGTTATTGTTATGTATTTTCTTTCAGTATATCAAGAGGTTTTACAATGAAACTTGGGAAAGAAGATATGGCTTTTCAGTGGATGATGGCACACTGACACTCCTCTGGTCTATAACTGTTTCTATTTTTGCCATTGGTGGCCTTGTGGGTGCCATTATTGTTACCCCGATTGTGAAGTTCTTCGGGCGGTAAGTGTATTGGAAAACTTGTAGTTTCTAAAGCAGTTTCTCACTTAGTGTCTCTAGAAAGCTTTACATTTTTTTAACCCTCTTCACCAGAAAGCAAATTTAAACACCTTCAAATTATGAAAGCTCGTTTCTAAAAGTTCCAAATTTCCAAGAGTAAAATTAGTACCTTTCTCTCTGGCCTTACTTAGTGGTGGTCTTGTGTATCGTTTGAGTCTCCGAAGACATTTTCTCTGAACAAGCAGTGGGTTGAGTTGTCAAGGAGGCTGAATTGTCAAGAGGGCAAAAGGAAAACACCATAAAATAGGAAAGATATCACAAAGGATTTGCAGATTCTTGTTTCATGGGTCCGCTGAGTATCTTACTGTACACATAAGAAGCTATCAACATGTCTCACTTGCTTCTATACTACGTGTTGTAATACATATAGTAATGAAAATTTGCTCTTTATTTGTTTCTTCCTTGTGTCATCTAAAAATACAGTTTGAAGAATGAAACTAGAGTGATGTTCATGGTTGGTCTTCCCCAAGCTTGGTGGCACCTTCCCTGCTCTATATAATGCAGTATTTTACCAAGTCTTGACCGCAGAGAATATGAGTATTTTAGGAATGTTTTTGCTGGTATGTGTTTGCATTTTTGCTGCAGGTACTAAGTAGGTATTTCTATCAAATACTTGTTTCACACAGTCTTCCAAAGATAATTTTAAAACTAAATTGTAATTTGCCTATATTTAGAAGGGCAGCAGAAAAAAGTCATTATAACATTCACCTTAACTGGTCTTTTGGCTTTTTCTTAATTGTAAATTCCATATCATTTGATAATTTTAACTCTGTTAAACACTAGAGAAGGTCATTATGGATTCTTAAATATAAGCATGCACCTCCACTGTTCTTACTTTTCTGTTCTACATTGTGACTATTTCCATCACTTCAGATTGTACTCTCCTAGGCCTGTTTGTCATTCTCCCAACCCTCCCACATCCGATTTTTCACCTCAAAGTGTATGGTTTCAGGGTCTTGCATTTCATGCTTACAGCCAGTCAGTATTCTCTGCTCTGTCAATCTATTATCCATTCTTCATTAATTTATTCTGTCCTTTCACTTAGCCATTTGATTTTCAATTCTTAAGTATTTTTCATAGTCACATTGTTGTTTTTAGGTTTGCAATTTCTTCTGCCAAATCATCAATTTGGCTTTTACACACTTCTTAAGCTATGCCTAAATCAGACTAATTAATTCCCAGAATTGTTGCTGAGTCTACTTTATTGAAAGGTGAAGTCAAGAATGGGTTCATAGACGGCTTGAATTTTTGGGTATGAATTCAACAGCTTTATGTGCATGTTTGTTAAGCTGATCTTAGTCATATGAATACCACTTTGATGGGAGCAGGTCATATTTCCAGGTCAGAGGTTTAAATCTTGCAGACTCTGCCCCTGTTTATTATGTTTATCTCTGTTAAACTATGAAAACAGCTCTCTTATAGATAGGGTGTATGAGTATTGATTACAGATATGAAGGGATTGTGTCTCTCAGGGACACTGGATAAAGGCTGCTTGTCAAAGTATGGTTCTTCAGTTTGCTGTTCACACTGCAGTCTGTTTGTCTGGTGCAGGAAACCAGACTGACATATCGGTATGGTAATTGAGGACTGCATTATGAAATGTTGACAGAACAATAAAATACTTCAGTGTTAAATTGTTCAAGTGTAGTTTAGAGGGTTGTATGTATGACGAAGTGGAGCTCCATTTACACTGACACAAAACAATGAAGTAAGGGGGATCAAAAGCATTAGTCAGAAATAATGTAGGACTTTAAAAAGAGCACTCTTGAATCATATTGCTGTAAGGTTAATAACATAATTTTCAAGTTACCAGATTCCTAGGCCCTACTTACTTAGATAAGTTTTTTCAAAGAGAGCTTTCATCCACATAAGCATAAGTGTCATGTTCAAATGTGGCTTTGGCACCTCATAATTTATATTCTCTTCTACTGAATAGCGGCTGCTGTTGCGTATCCTGGACGCCCAGAGGTGCTTAGGGGATTGCTTAGGCCACTGCTAGGAGGCATTTGTAGGAGAGGGACAAGGCCTTCCTTCTAGCACAGTGAACCATTTTGAGTATGAAGCAATTAAGGGAATTTATGTGGATTCTTTTAGTAATGCTACCACTTTGTTATTCTGAAGTCATCTACGGTAGTTGAAATGGTGATCCAGTATTCAATCTGTTACTGGCTTCTATTTTAACAACTAGTTTAAAGAAGACACAGCTTGTTATTTAAACACCTAGTTTCCTTACTATACTTTTGTATAAGGTATCATATTTGCTCCTGAGTGGAGCTTCTAGACTCTACCTTATTACTGAATTTTGAGACAACATTACATTTTTGATGAAACTTTAATTCTTTCATTTTCCTAGCTGTGAGTTTTAGACAGAAAATATTATTAATTCAAATCTTGAATTAAAGTTATTGCAGCAACGGAGGGCACATAGTCACTAGGATTCTGTGCTGACCTCTGGAACTATACTGTAACATGAGAGCAAATGACAACCTTAAAATCAAAAGAGATTAATCTTATGTGATTTTGCAAAAAGCCAGGGACAATTCTGAGGAAGAAATTCTCAACTGTTTTCAACATCCAAAATACCTAAAAAGGAAAAAGTCAGAAAAAAGATCCTTAAAGTTTAGCTCTATTTGTGTCTAGCTGATGGGTGAACTGTCTGTCTCAGCTGGAACACATATAGAAACTGATTTCCACTGAGCAAATGACTATTATCTTAGGACTACTTCACATTGAGTACAGGCTTGGAAGTTACATTCCTGCAGCAGTACAGAGAGTCAGTCTTAGAGAGAACCAGTTTTGGCACTAGGCCACACAACTTAATGTTTGGCTTAGGATGTAGTTGCTTGGGACAAATGCTCAGTGCTCAATCAGAAGTTTTTGAAAGCATCTTGCTTTTGGAATGCATAAATGCTTTATTTCTTTTGGCTGGAGAAAATTCTGAATTATTTGAATGGAAGGGACAAATATCTCCATATCTAAATGAATGTTACTCTAGTATTTTTAGTGCTGTAGCTGCAGCAGATCTGTGTGGAGCTCTGGACTGCAACTTGAGTCCAAGCTCTCTTTCCCAGGAATGGCACTGTTTTCCACATTAGCTTTAGGTTGTGTCCCCTTCACTATCTGTTCCTCTGTTTACCCGGTTACAGAAATAGGCATGTTGATGTGCTCTGTAACCCTCAGCAAGACTGAAAAAGGAAATGTGCTATGTGAGCACTAGGTATGATATTTACACTTTCATAGGTTTCATGCACTGTTTGGACAATCACTTGATCAGTTTGTGATTTGGAATGTGAGAGAAATGATGCTGCTGGCCAATACATCAGTGTGTCTTTTCCTATGGTGGCTTAGTGCTGAAGTGCACATGCTTACACTGTCTAAGTGTGGTGAGCATAGTTATCTGACACACTGGTTGGATTTCCTAAGCGAAAGTGTCTGTTGCAGTGCTTTATGAAGTGTGGTATCTTTATCACTTATGTTAGAGCTATGCAAGCAGTGGCTTGGTTGGGGGTTTTTGACTTGCTTCTTTTTCATATGGCTTGTTGCTAAGACAATACAGTTTTGGCCTATGTGACCAGGAAAGCAAAAGGTTTTTTTATGATTGCAGCAATTTTGAATATAATGTCACCTCATGGGGAGTTTGGAGGGTTTTGCTGTATTTTTTTCTTAGGAGCTATGATGAGAAGTTGTCACTGTTCATGTCTGTGGTGTTCATGTTTGGCCCCAGCTGCCAGCCAAGTACCCACCCAGTGTCTTGTCACTCCCCACCCCTCAGGTGGGATGAGAAGACTGGAGAGAAAGAAGGGGAACAGAAGCAAGAAGACTCATGGGTCATACTGAAGAAAGGGAAGACACCAATTTCTGTAATGGGCAAAACAGGCTCAGCTTGGAGAATTTAACAGAATTTATTGCCAGTTAGCATAAATGTTTAATTACTGAACCAGTATTGGGAAACACGACAAACATTAGGGCACATTTCCTCACCCTTTCCCAGGCTGAACATGACTCCAGGCTCTTCTCCTCCACCTTGGTACCACGGCAGGTCACACGCTGTCCCTCCAGTGAGAGGACAGGCAGTGCAGGGTTTCGGACTCTGTGTGTAGCAACTTCTCTCTCCCACTTCTCACTCCTGTGCTCCAGCATGGGTCCTCCATGGGCCACAGTCCCTCTGGGGATGTACCTGCTCAGTCCTGGGGCACCTTCTCCTCCACTGACCTTCTTACTCCCTTGTTCCATCTCATCACAGAAGCCACCTGCAACCCCTTCATTTCCAAACCTTGCCACACACACCAAGGACAGTGTTTTCATTACCAAAAATTGACATGCTTTGTATAGTAACACTTTAAACACTTCTTGTTTTCATTTTTTTTTTTCAATCTGGCAAAGACAAAATTGTTTGGTTTTATCTAGGTAGGTTAGTCTATGCAGCAAAGAACAGAAAAGCGCAGAATAAGGTGTCTCTGTCCAACTTTTTCTAAAGAGAAATATTTTCTAGGTTTTATTTAGATTAAAGAAGAAAGTAATAACTTCAGCTGAATGTATAGCACTTGTTTAACTTGAATGAAGGTTTTGTTGCCACTTCTGGCATTATTTCTGTCACTCTCAAATTATATCCAGTTGAGAAATTTGTTTCAAATGGTACAGTCACCACACTTGACAGCTATGTTTTGTAAGCATATACTTTAAATGAGCTGTATCTCATTATTTGATCTTCAAAAAAGTTTACTCATTCAAACAATGTTTAATAATCACTAGAAAGCAAGAAAAGTAATTTAAAATACAAGTATTCAAAATATTTCCTATCAAAAATGTGTTGATCTATTGTAACAAGTGGGATGACTAGTTCAATGAGTGGGAGGTTTCCTGCTGGTACCTACATGTCAAACACAAGAAGAATGAGAACTGCGGAGTCAATTTGTTATCTGCTTTGGGAAAGGAAAGTGTAGACAACCTTTCTGGTTTTCTTCTTTTGCATGAAAATTATGATATATAGAGATTGAAAATCCATTGAGAATACTTTCAGATTTAATACCACTTCAATCTTTTATTAAAATTGGTATATTCTCAGCCTGTGCCATTTACTGCCAAATTTAATGAAATACTTGTAAACATCACCAGCGATGTTTATTTCCAGATAAATTTGTTTTCAGATCAGTTTTTTCCTTCCTATATTGTTGTGAGTGAGATTGGAGGCTTCAGTATTGAGCTGTACCTCTAAACCCAAAACAATGCTGCTTAATTATGTGACTGGTAAAGACAAAGCTCTTGCTTTATCATGTATAACTGAGGTGACTCACTGATGGAAGACATAGGGTACAATCATTCTCTTGCCATGTAATTGTGAAAATTATGGTGTTTTGCATTGCTTCTGATCTAACACAAGACAAAGTAGCTATTCTGTTGTGATGTGCTGTGGAGAGGCTGCCACATCTCCAGCGTATATCCCAACCCTGGCTGTAACTCTGCCTGGGAATCATGATAAACTTTTCAGTTGCTCGCAAGGCTGATTCTGATAATAATGGCTTCTCTGGCTACTCACCTGCAGGCTGTAATTTGGCAAAAAAGCACCTAAATCTGTACTTGTGGAGAGATGTGCGTAAGGTAACAGTGATTTTTGAGTTCTGTGTTGGGTTTCTACTTCATCTTTCCATAGAGAATCGTTGCAGCAGAGCAGCTGATCTCATATCTTTAACCACTTGTCTTCCACATGTTCAGTAAGTGAGACCTTGGATGTCAGTGAATCTCACTGTCAAAGGCCCAGGAAATCCTACATAACATTTGTTTTGTAAACTGTTTCCTTCTACAGGAGTTATGAGACTTACGAGTCACTGTTGAATTACTGAGTCCCTCAGACTTAAGCAGAATGTTCTACAAGATGAAAATTGTAAAATATACAGTGCTTGGTATAGCACGGATGGGAAATTGAGATGTTTTGAAACTTTTAAAATATATTTTCATTACTTTATTTAGTTTTTTTCAACAAAGTAGTAATTTTCCACAAAGAACATATCTTTTCTTTGAAAGAAGTATTTTTTCACATTTTATTTGACTGCTATAGAATGAAACAATTTTAAAATTGGGGGGTGAGGGGAATCAGTGTTTTGGTTAATTTCAACAAATTCTTGAAAGAGGTTCATTTTTATTGCTCCTGTGAGCCCAAAGGTTTTTTTCTAACTCTCCAACTAGTATATCATTTTCCTCAATGTCTATTTTTAATATCATGGGTTTAAGGATAAGTTGTGACATCAATACGTAAGTGTTGGGAAGTTTTCAAAACGGCAAAAACTATAGATAGCATAAAAATGCCTATAGTTATATCAGTTTACTGCTATTTGAAATATATTCTCTGGTTTCTACATACATACATTTACCCGGAATACCCTTGTTTATATTCATATACAGAGTCTCAGGCATGGCACTTGCGTTCTTAGGATGAATAGGATGGCTAACTGCTGTGTCTCTGGAGTACAGCTCTTTAGTTAACTAGGATGTATTTTATTTTAAAGCTGTGGTATAGGTTTAGAACTGTATCCGTTTGGGTATGGTGTTGTGTTTTGGAACTCTATGCAGCATGTAAGAGGCAGTGTTTGTTAGGCACTTTTTATTTATGGATACTTGAGAAAAATAGCCTAGTGTGCTTTTAATATGACTAAATGTAACTGTTGCAGTGCTGGTACTTACATAAACCACCTTTTTCTTTTAGGAAATGTACATTGCTGCTCAACAATGTGTTTGCAGTGACAGCTGCATTGTTGATGTCCCTCTCCTTGTTGGTGGGGTCATTTGAAATGCTCATACTGGGCCGCATTATAATGGGCGTGGATGCAGGTAAGCTTTTAGCATGCTGTACGTATCTGAAACGCGTACTCCATGCATAATCATTGTCGTCCAGTTAGATCTTTCTTTACACTGAAGGGGCATTTCAGGGACTAACCACACTGACTTCACTGGAGCAAACCAGCAGAAAAAGGGTTGGAATATCTGACGTTTGGAGAAGACGCTGGAATGGATACTAGCCTCTGCTGTCCACCCTGGTTGTTCCTCCCTCTTCCTTCCCTCTAGCCCTCATAGGTCATATCTATCATCATGCAATGAAAATCTTTTGGCTAGGAGGTTGTAGTCTATTTATTAAAGCTGCTTGCTACTTTGCATTTAGAAGTTGTTGGATCCCATGTTCATGCCAGTAGGATAAAGTGGAAGGTTTGGTATATCATCATTTGCTGCTAGCAATGTGATCTTCCTGGTTTAAAAGCAGATCATGGAGGTACTGCTGCACCGGAATGGACCTGAGCTAGCACTGAGCTTCTCAGCAGCTTCCCAGATCACCAGATCGTGAGAAATATTTGCCTAATGTGGAGGCAGACTTGATGAATTAAGATGGTTTGACCCTCTCAGTGTTAGTAAGTGACTCTAAACAATGGAAAGTGCTTTGACTTTTGCATCACTAAGCACCCTTCCTGGCAAGCTTTGGTTATATTATTTGTAAGCACAAACTATGGTGGTTTGCAGGTGGGTGTGCCTGTCACTTGAAATGCAAAGTTTGCGGGTAATTTTGGTGCTGACTGCTAATTTTTGTCTCAGATTACCACCAAGCGACCAAACCTATGCAGCTGTGTAAATATTGTCAGTGTACTGACCAGGGTCATGCGTTTGTTTTCTCCTGGCTTTGAGCAGCATTCTCACCTTTATTTTAGGCCTGCTATTAGGAGTTCAATGTGGCTGTAAGCCAGTTTGAGAGGAACACCTTACATACAGTTTACAGTAAAAATATTTCGTCTGACAGTGTCTGCTCTCTCTGTCTGATGCACTGGGTTGTTTTTTTTTTTCCTCATCTGCACCAGTGCTAACAGATTTTGCTTGCTTTGGGATGAGCAAATTTAAAACCTAAAATCAGTTCTCCTGGTGCTTTTTATCTCTGAGTAACCTTTGGTTCTTCTCATCAAATGGCAGCCTACGCACATCACTGTAGATCTGTAATAGATAATCAATCCCATGGTTATTACATGGTGCAAGAGTAATGAGACATGCAGAGAAGATAGTTCATGTTATCTGTGGATAGATATAATTCTGTTCTTTGCATGGTTTTTTTTGCAAATCTTGTGAGCAGATGAGCACCCAGACTCCTTTCAGTAGAGGTTTATTTCATATCTGGCATAATGAAAAGATGATTTTGACTTCATGTATGATTTTTTGCTTCATTGTAGGCATTTCTCTGAGTGCCCTTCCCATGTATTTGAGTGAAATATCTCCTAAGGAAATCCGTGGTTCACTGGGACAAGTCACAGCGATTTTCATCTGTATTGGTGTTTTCACTGGTCAAGTTTTGGGGCTGCCAGAAATATTTGGGCAAGTAAGTATTTAACAGATGCTTTCTGCGAAAGAACACAAGCATGCCTAAAGTGTTTTCATATTTTGGCTGAGTTCCTTACAAAAGTTGAAGACAATGGCTTTTTTGTTTTGAAGCACTTTAAAAGTTTCTTCTATGTCTTTTAAAAGCATGCACATGTGATTGAGTTTGGTAGACGTGACAAGCAGTTTTATGTCTTGAGCGGCTTGTATGTGTGCCTATGCAGGTTCTGTCCCTCCCCACCACTTTCTTGTACGTTTATTTTTGCTGGTTTCCAGTTTCTTTGAGTACCATGGAAATGCCTAAGTGTTTTTGTTTTTTTTTTTTCGTTTGTAACTTTTCAATGTGAGATAGAACTGAAAAAGGCTTTGTTAGAGTTTGTGCAAGGACGTGAATAGGAAGACTTTTGCTCAATCATTATAGTGTTCCTTGTAATGTACTCCTACTTTTAGACTAGGAGGTGGAAGAGCAGAGTTAATATATGCCTTCATGGAAAGAGAATATCTATTCTGATAGAAGAGGTTATTTTGCTGTGGTAGGCTGAGATTAACTTGGTGGCCACTGGATGTCGTCATTACTCTGAAAAAAATGAAGTTGAGATTTATTCAGGCTGGCTCTTGAAAACACTTCATCCGGAGATGAGTCTTCAAGGCAGTGTGGAGGAAACATCTGCAGCAATCCTCTCACAGTGAAAGCTGAACTAAGAATCCCTTCTGACAGCCAGAAAAAGTAGTAAATGGTTGGAAAGTGAGGAGAGCTTGTCCTCCCGTGTCCATCCAAACTCCTTTGTAAATACGTGATACCATCCTCCCTGACGCTTTTATTTTTGTCTGACAGGGTCTCCTATTCCATCCCTTTATCCTTGGGCTCTTGCCCTGTTCAGATCTCCTGAAGGCAAATGATTTGATTCCATTTACCCTTTATTGAAGGACAGATTACTCCCTCCCCTACCCTGCCAAAGCAACAGATTTTACAAAAAAGCTTAAAATGGCTTTCACTGACATTCATTGTGTAGCTTCTACAGATGTCCCTTCTCTTGCTTTGAAAGCTGGCTTGTTGCAAATGAGTGTGGAGGCTGATTTGACTGCTTACAATGTATGACAGCCCTTATGTAGTAAGGGGGTTTGGTTTGGTGGTTGTTTGTTTGCGTTTTTCTTTTCTGGAACATGCATACATTGTTAAAGGTGAGGTGTCATGCATTTCCCTGTTAGGTTTCTGGGATATTTTGAATAGGAAATACTTATTCCTTGGTTTCAGCTCATTCTTGCTCTTTTATTTCTATTCTCCCTTTCCTTTCCTCTCAATTGTTGTCACTACCAAATTACAGAGGTTGGATTTCTCCAACAACCTGCTTTAGTATGTAGCTATTTCATATTACACCATTAAAGATAGCTATTAATTTATGTAAGAAGAAATAAGTTTTACCTGTAGAATTATTTTCAAGATAGGTAACATCAGCATGTAAAAGGAGAAAAATTTTGGCTGATGTGAATTAGCATATTTTCAGCAAAATTATTGAAGCCAGCTTGAATTTTCCAGTTGGGTATGTGGTTATATTTTCCTTTTAATATATTCATAAAATTTAGCACTAAGGGGTAACCTCAGGCTGTTTGGAACATGATTTCCTAGTGTAGACTTAGCCTTCTTTGAAGGCTTTATCATACTTTCTGTTGGTTTCAGTCAAGCCAGGATTTTATTCCCTAGTTTTGTGTACTTCCCATTGAAATCAGTGGGAGTTTTGCACCAGGAACAGCAGTCATTGACAGAGGACATTCCTGGAGAAGGTACTTGTGATGAGTTCACTTCTGTTGAAGCTCAGAGGCAGCAAACATGGTGTTCTCCTCCTGAGTCCTTTAGTTCTTGCAGCACAGTCCCCTCTCCTGCCCTGGCAAACATCTCACTCAAGTTTCTGTCTCTTTGTTTACATTCAAAAGTAGATCCAAGATTTTTGCATACTGTTTTCTACTTGTAGGCTTCTCTCTGATTGATGTCATGACTCTGTTTACTAATGAGGTAAAAGCTTCTTATCAAATCAGAGAATCACAGAATGGTTTAGGTTGAAAAGGACCTTAAAGACCAACTAGTTCCAACCCCCCTGCCATGGGCAGGGACACCCACCAGAGACCAGGTTGCCCAAAGCACCATCCAATCTGGCCTTGAACACTTCCAGGGATGGGTCATCCACAACTTCTCTGTTATTTAATATTTTCCCCTCTCTTTTCTCTTGGAGAAATCTTTGTTGCATATGAAGATAGGCCAGTACTCCAGATCCACCGTCACTGTATTTTGGAGACATCTGTACTTTCAAGGTGTCTTACTGATTTCAGCTGTAACTGTAAAGCAAACTCTTGCTTTCCTCAGAAGCCTGAGGTCATTTGCATTGTATTTAACCCATTCTGTAATATGCCAGCCTGTGGTATAATTCTTAATAAAATTCATAAAGTGTTTAAAGCAGATATAAAGCCGTGATCAGTAGGAGCTTGTCGCCAGCATCGCCATTCTGCATAACTGCTTGCACCGGCATGTGGAAAACCACCTTTGCTAAGTCTGTCTGACATTGTCCAGTTTTTTAGTGACTGTGGTGTCAAACCTCAAAGGAGTATTTTGTTGTTGCTCTGTGGTTGGTTGGTTGTTTCTATCAGGATTGGTTGTAAATAATACTAGTTACAAATACTTGTGTTCTGTCACGGTTTCATAACGCTTTTCTCCTGAGAAAATATCCTAGAGGTTATTAACCATAGTATCTAAGCAGTGATGGCTTTGAAGAAAGGAGGGACAAAGACTGAGTTGGGCATCTTTCTGGAAGATAGGGTTTGGAACAGGAATGGATGTGGGGAGGGCTGCAGGCATGGCCAAGGTCCTGTCCTGTAAGAGAAGATGACAGCACTGTTGCTTGTGTGGCCAAGTTAAATAGAGGGAAGGGAAAGGAACTGACTGCACCATGTTAATACAAGAAAGAAGAAATACAGAGGGAATAGAGTGGCTTAATCTCAAGGACAATATTGCTACAAGAATAACTATAAATGCTCTGGGAGTAACTGTATGCTGAAATTCAGCAGAGTGATGTTTGGAACAGGCTCCTGCCTGAAGTAGCTTGAGCAGAAAATTTAACTTTTAAATTGGAGCTTGATGCATTTATCTCGATTATGAGGCTGTTGCCTTCAGTGCTTCTACAGAAGTCCTCCCACAGAAAAGGAAAGTGTTTATGTAGGCTGTGGGGTATAGCCTTACAAACCTTTAACCACGAGATTAATTGATAACTTCTCCGTTATTTAATACAACAGTGTTTCTTTAAATTTGCAAGTGTGATAAAAATAGCTCCAAAGCACTATTATTTGAGAGTCCTTACTGCTTTTTGTGTCAAGTAGGTTAATCAGGCCACAGTGATTTTTTTAGCAATCTTTTATTTGTGAAGACAAACCCAGGTGAAGCAGGAGAAGTGGCCAGCACTAGGTTCAGTGCTGGGGGGGCAATAGTCCGCTTTGGCTGTGTTACTGTCTTAAGGCTGGTTGACTGTTTCCTATTCCTTCAGCCTTTCCAAGCTTTCTACTGGAAAGTTATTGTCATGAACTTGCCAAACACTACTACAGGCTAATTTTAAATTATAGTATAAAAGAGCAGATGCAAAAAAATCTAGTAACGATTGTGATGCTTAAATACAGGCATTCTTTTGGATTCTGAATGTACAGGCTTTTATTCTATTTGTCTCTGTGGGTGCTAATTTTAGAATAATGAGTCTGAGGAATGTCTTCCTTTAGTGAGCTATGCTTACCAAGAATGATTATTGCAAAGGTCCTCTACTGCTGTGGTTTGATATTCTATTTTCTTTCCCCGTTTTAATTCCCTTCTATCCAACAAATCCCAGCAATGTTTTTCATTCAAGATTCTGATTCTTTGTAGGTCATAATCTGTAGGAAACCATATTTACTATGTCTAAATTGAGGTTTGGAAATTACCCAATGGTAATGCTGGCTGGTGATGAGACTACAGAGCACAACTATACGTGCTGGTGACCTGCTTCTCTACAACACCCTGACTGCTGAGAGGAGTGTGCTCATTTTCATGTGCTAGCATCTTGGTTTAGTCTTCTGTAAACCACAGAGCCCTTAATTCTTCAGGAAGCCATGGCAACTGGAGATGACAACTTGGTGATGGTCCACAGGAGTGCAGTCATATTATCTGCTGTGGTGTGGGCACTGAATTATTGCTACTAGCTACAAGATTATTTAATTTGGCGCATTTTTGGTTCTATAGCATGTGCAGCTTTCCATATGTCTGACTGAAGGAAAAAACAGATATTAAGAGAAGGAGGAACAGTTTCAGACCTGTCTCTTCTTCAAACACTGCTCTTCAGTGTTCTCTCTGTTTCTGATTCTGCAGTTTAATCACCCAGCCCATTTTTCTGACAGATTGCTCCTTGTAAAGCAAAGGCCAGTGCGTTGTCAACTCCAGTTTCCAAAGTTCAAATTTGCACTTACTGTTTTAGGGGAATATTGTCTGGCTTGATTCTGATATATTCTGTGTACCCTCTTGCATGTAATGTCCTACTCCAAAGGTTTTCCTTAGGATGGTAACATCCTTAAAATGTTGCAGACCATCAGACTGTCTTTTCTATTGCCTCAGCTTGTTTAATGAAGGTGGGCTTTAATCTTGCCTTAAATGATAGACAATTTATTTTATGAATACTTTTGCTGTAGTTACCATATTTGGATTTTTTTTTTTTTTTTTTTTTTTTGTACCTTGAGCCTCAGTATCTCTTCCATCTGTGTACAGATACGAGAAAGGAGGGGAAATATATTTCAGTGTCTGTACGTATTCAGGACAGATAAAACTGGAATTGTTGCCTGTTGCCATCTTTTTCTTGGACTTCTGCTCTGAGCCCCATGGTGTGTAAGGTTTTGCTGAGCTGTAGTTGGCTACAGCTGCTTCTCTGACTGGAACAGCTGTTTGCCATAGATAGGCCAATGGAAAAATACATTTTTTGTTTTACTTTGGGAACCCTATTTTAAACATTTCCATGGTTCCTAAGTGATGCACCTACAGGTTTGTCTAACTTTATTGTCCTGTTTCATAAAGGATAGTATGTTGTCCTAAAAACCTTGCTTTGCTTACATCCTAAGACTTACCAGGGCAGCACTTTTTGAATAATCCCTATTGCTTCTGTGTTTCCAAAAAAAAAAAAACAAACCCACAGAGCAAACAGAAAAACTGTAAAGATCCTGATGTGTCTATCTCTTGAGTGTTGCAGGTAGTTTTGGTCACCCTGCTATAAAAAGAGTGCAGTCGAGCAATACAAGATACAGGAAGGGGAGCAGCAATGACCAGAGGTGGGAAGTGGCTTCTTGAGGAGAAAAGGCTGGGTTAAGGCTATAAATGCCCTGCCACAGAGACAAACTTACAAAAGGTGGCTCCAAGTTACCCTGGTCCCTGTCATTCCTCAGGACTGCTGAGCTTGTAGAGTGTTTCTAAAAGCACAGAGACAAAGGTTCTTTTTATCTTTATTTCGTTATAGTAAAATGCAAAACTCTGACTTAAAGGCTAGAGCCTTCGCAGAAGAGTATTTTAAAACTTCTGTTAAGGCTATAGGAGATACATCAGTGTTTGTAAATGTCCGCTCAAATCCATAATGGCATGGTGTCTGTTTAGAATAGCTCACAAAAACACCCTTACCAAGAAAGGAAGTTCTAAATACAAACTTTTTTTTTCTAAATAACAGCAACAAAAAGAAAAAAACACAGAAAAAAGAAAATCTTTCAGCATTTATTCAGATAATGACCGATTTCAGCAGGTGTTTGTATACCTTCCTGAGCCTGGATTGATTATGTGTACCTGGATGGAAATCTGCTTGCACCTCCTCCAAACTGGTACCAGACATGCCAGTTAAGAATTCCCTGAGGTAGTGATTTTGAAGATGGCAATCCTTTTTAAAGTATTTACCCGGTTCCTTTTTTTATATAGCGATGGGAAATACCCTTCATCACAGTAACACAAAAGGCACAGACCTTCTTATTGATGAAGCAATTTCCATGTCATTTATCAAGTCACTTAATTACAAGCTGTGAGTTGCTGATGAGGGACTTGGAGGACACCCCACCCAATAATTGATACAGCCAAGGGAAGCTGCTGTACAGCCACCAGGCTAGAGATGCATGGCCTTGGTGGTGCTGACAGGGGCACAGAAATACTGCCACGACCCGCTGGATTGCTGCATATTCATACTTCAGTTGTACCCATGGGAAGAGAAGGTCTGATCTGTTACACCAGCCCCGTTGGTGGGATGTGGTGGATGTCAATGTATTTGTAATGGAGACATTAAATGAGGTATTTTGTTTATATCTGCTGTAGACCAGCTGAGATTATGTATTTACTGGAGATTATAAATCAGTGTTTTATTGGTTCCTCCAGACAGACACAAAGGTATTTATTCATCTCTTTTCTGTACACAACTCATTAAGTAATGCATGGGAAAACAGCTGTGAGTCTTCATATTTGCAAATGAGTTTCAGTCCATTAAAGTTGTGCTGTGAGACTTCAATTGCTGAAGTTTTAGAAATAACACATGGCTGCTTTGCCATATGTAGTATTCAAATGTTGCAGTTTTGCATTTATGAAAGGGAGCATCATGCAGGAGAGGATTTGTCTCAACGTGGAAGTGTGGTTACAGAAGAAAGAGGACTATGGAGATATATATATTTATTTAGTTTTAGACTTACTGCTGAACAACAATGACAGAGCATCTTACATTTGTGTCATAGAATCATAGAATCTTTTAGGTTGGAAAATACCTTCAAGATCATCAAGTCCAACCATTAACCTAACACTGCCAAGTCCACAACTAAACTATGTTCTCAAGCACCACATCCACACTTCTTTTAAAATACCTCCAGGGATGGTGACTCAACCACTTCCCTGGGCAGCCTGTTCCAATGCCTGACAACCTTTTCAGTGAAGATATTTTTCCTCTTATCTAATCTAAATCCTCCCTGGCACAACTTCAGACAGTTTCCTCTTGTCCTATCACTTGTTACTTGGGAGAAGAGACCAACCCCCACCTCTCTGCAACCTCCTTTCAGGTAGCTGTAGAGGGTGATAAGGTCTCCCCTGAGCCTCCTCTTCCCCAGGCTAAACACCCCCACCCAGCTCCCTCAGCTGCTCCTCACAGGACTTGTGCTCCAGACCCTTCCCCAGCTCTATTGCCCTTCTCTGGACATGCTCCAGCACCTCAGTGTCTTTCTTGCAGTGAGGGGCCCAACACCAAACACAGGATTTGAGGTGCAGTCCACCAGTGCTGAGTACCAGGGGACAATCCCTGCCCTACTCCTGCTGGCCACACTGTTCCTGATGCAGGTCAGGATGTCGTTGACCTTCTTGGCCACCTGGGCACACTTGGGTCCTGCAACAGGTCTGAATTAAATAAAGACTTCAAAATATCATGGAAATTGAGAGCAGTTGCTTATAATTTGTCAGATCGCTTTCTCTTGATCCACTGAAACATGATTCACATAACATAGTTAAGACATGTAACTAAACAGAGTAATTGTTTATCTTGTCTGTATATTTAAGGTTTGACTTCTTCCTTCTTTGTCAGACTTAAATAGGTGGCCTTTTTCACTTACTGTAGTTGACCTAATAACAGGCAGTATCTGTCTACAAACCTCATCTTATCCTGTGTTAGTTGGACTCTACTTCAGTAGTTTATGAGCAAGTAAACCTTTCAGGTGAAGATTTGCCTGTCTCCTTAGTGTTTGAGTATCTGATAATATTTACAAATCTGTTATTAAGCAATAAATCTAATGATTTGACCTGTGATTTCCTTCCCAGCGTGCTTCACACACTGGGGAGATAACCACCATTTAAACTCTTTTGAAGGTTCTGGATGATTAACATTTCAGTTTTAATTTTCATTGTCCTTTGTAAAATTGCCCATTATTGCAAATTCATGTCCTAATACATATATTTGTTCTTTACAAATTGGGTATTAATGCTGTGGTAAATTGGTCGAGCATCATAGGGCAGCATGCAGTCATTGTATTGAGCAGTAGGGAGCATTGGATTTGTGTTTCTCAGTTTGCTTTTGAAACCACTGGCAAAAAGAAAAATCAGGAGTCATATTTGTGATTAGTATTTTGAAGGATTTTTTTAACTTAAAGTAAATGTCAAGTTAAAATGAGATTTTTTTAAAAAAAAAATCTAAATCAGATGTTGCTATTAAAAAAGTGTCAATATTAAATATTCTACTGTTTCAGTTTTTTAAAAAACAACAAATGTACTTAGCGCTTTTTTTTTCCTTAACTTTGATATATCTTAGTCTAACCTTTATAACTTTAGCTCAGCAAAATATACTCACACAAAAAAAGAGCATCTCTAGATGTAATTTCTAGATGCCCTGAAGCGTTTTGCGTCGCCTCCTGCCACAGTCTCAAGAGGATGCAGGTCTCTGGAGTTGTGTGTGTCGCATCTGCCAGTCCCATACAGACACTTAAGGTACACTAGGGCAGCAAAACGATGCTCTATGCTTATGTTCAAGCAACCAAATCTTCTCCTCTTCAATTATCTTAATTTACTATTATTTTAATTTACTATTTTATATTATCTATTTATGGAAATTAAGGTGAGTTTGCTGGCATTGCTGAAAGGAACTTTATCTGAAATTTTGAGTAGCTGTAACATGCCTCTAATATTTCTTTCTAAAGAAGCTCAAGTATATATCCTGGCTGCTGATAATAAATCCTCTTTGAAAGCTCACCATTTCCCCTTGCTTTTATCAGAAATCTTTACTTTTGTCAGAAATGAATAAGCACTGACAACAAATTATGCCCTTTAAGTGTTCAATAAAAAGCAAGTTTTGTTAATCCAATAGAAAGTTTGACCAAAAAAGCATCTTGGGAACTTGTAACAGAAACTTTAATTCTGCCTGTCAATCTGTACAACATGATCTAACGTGCAATTTAATGGACAGAAGGTCCCGGGATTTGAACAGCAACCACTTTCAAGTCTGTTTCAAGTCCTGATCCAAAGGTGGTTTACTCAGTAATAAAAACCTCCCACTGACTTCTGTGAATTTTAGGTTAGGGTTGTACAACCTTAAGTCTGGCAACTTGCTGTACTGTTCAATACTGAGACTTGGGTAATCTTGTTGTCAGAGCTATATTTGTAGTAGTAATATATGAAAATAAATATCCATGTGAGTGCAGAACAGAGGTGAAAGAGGCATACTGTCTGGGTTGCCTCTATTGTAAACAAGAAGATAAGGAATTCGTAATTCTGTTATTAAAACATGTTTTGACAGAAGTGGGTTGCAGGAATGGCCATGCAAAGAGGAAAGTGTATCCAGCAGGGATGCAACTGCTAGATGATGGGGTTAGTGCCCTCCTCTGCAGCCAGAGGAGGTTGTAGAGTGGTGTTTGGGGTGGCACGAGGAAGGTAGCTGTCCTGCACCTTATGTGAGTAGCTGATCTGAAGCATGAGATACAGGAGCAGCACTCGTTTCTCAGCTGCCTTATGATCACCCCTGTGCCATACCCTTGATGCAAGGAAGAAAAGACAGTTCTAATGCTAAGAGATTAGTTCCATCTCAATGCTTTTCCAGTCCTTGGACCCGAGCCAACAAGGTTGTCCTTTACCTTTAGGGGTGTTTTTTGTGGCATAGTAACACATTAACAGAGGAATGCTGGACTTGTGCAGTCGTCTTAGATTTGCACACCCAAGTAAGCCTACTCAGTCTGTTCTGAGCAGGGATGTGAATTTTGTGTGGCAAACACAGTATTTCTGATACAAAGTTTTCGTGCTAAGTCTCTACTCAAGAGGATAAGAGTCAATTGCTTGAACATAAGCATATAGCATCATTTTGATGCCCTAGGGTACCTTAGATGTCCCTGTAGGACTGGCAGATGTGATACAGAAAATCCGAGACCTGCATTCTTCTGGGCTGCAGCGGGAGGTGATGCAAGATGCTTCAGGACATTTAGAAGTTATACTATGTGTAATTATTTTTTTTCTCTTTGTGTGTGATTATATTTTGCCAAATTAAAGTTTTAAATGTATTCCTCTTTCTTATAGGAACATGAAAAATAAGAGACTGCCAAATCACTTGTTCCTTAACACTTTGATGCAAGAGACTCTTGTCTCTGTTTCTCACATGTAAAATGTGTCATATGTCATTTTACATGAGATGGGTATTATACAAAAAATCATTGCTGTTTGTAAAGTGCTGTAGTAAACCCATCATCACCCTGCTGCCCCAAGGAATTAATTCCAGAATTAATATTTAAAGGAGTTAGGTAGTGTCTTGTAAACAGACCCACACGCTGAGAGATCACAGTTCATCCTTGCACTGAATAAGAAAAAGTGAGGGTGCGTATTTATTTTGATAATGATCTCCTGCCAGTTTCAAGCAGTAAAGCTAAATGAGCCCCTGATAGCTCCATGAGGCAGCGTGGCTTTATACTGGGACGCAAAGCAGGGCTGGAATCCTCTGGGCAGTGCCCTGTGCTACCCTGTGAGCAGGCTGCTGCCTAAGACAGATGTTTGGGGTGCAGTACTTTGCTCATGATTCCAGAAAATGCCAGAGACGGGGATGTGGGAAGCATGCCCTGGGGCAGTTGGGATCAGTGGGGTTCTCCAGAGCAGAGAAAACCAAACTCAGGGCAGAGAGCAAACCAGGAGCCTGACTGCAGTGCAGTGGTTGATACTCAGGAACAGGAACTGGGATGCATGGCCAGATTATGCTTTGTAAATAAATAAATAAAATTATTTAGAAAGTGAGATTAGAGCCTGTGGCAGTTGTGTCTTTCATACTCAGTCTTTTTGATCCTGTCATACATATTATACTGGAATATTTAATTTGCCTCAGAAGATCTTTCCAAAAATGAGTGCCCGTGTACAGGGCAGTACAGCACTTCTTCCCACCTCTGTTCTATGATCCTGTCAATGATTCAGTTCTCCCTTTTACATTATTTATATATCTGTGCATCTTCTTAGCCTTTTCTATGTTGAAAGTGTCTTCAAATTTTATCAAAATCTTCCTAATTACTGAAAATATTAAACGTAGCCATGCTTAAATAGGTCATTGAACTTCATATGGACCAATAGGTCAGCTGTCAGCAGTGCCTGTTGACATTTCTCCGTGCCAGTTTATTTTCCTTCTTTTAATTGTTGTGGTAATTTCCATTTTCTGCATTTTAGCTGATGATTCTCTGACATGGTAACATTTGCTTTACTGTTTCCAATATAATTTGATCTTGTCTAATTTGCAGTTGTGCTTCATCCATTTCTTCCCCACACTTCCCCCCCCCCCCCCCCCCCCCACCCCCCACTGTTGTATTTCTGTAGCTTTGCCCTTTATTATATCAACCTTTGAGTGAGTATGTGGCTGTCAATCTCCTTCTACTATTTAACTGTCTTTTGTAAATAGATCAAAGCTGAGTTTTCATGCTCCAGCCTAAGCAAATATCCATAATGTGACAGTTTAAAATGAAAATCTTACCATCTTGACATGTTATTTGTACCGATTCTGGGCAGGTGATGAGTCAGGTCCCCTGTAATTAAAATATTTAATGCTCATTTAAGATTTCCCTGCGATAAAATGGGATGTGGTGGTTTTCTCTCAGTAGTGCCTGCATGCTTCTCCTTTACTGATGAAATCTGAGGTGAAGTGTTAATGTGTCTTCTAAGCCATGACTACACTCCCTTCTGCCTTTACCTTGTTATGGCTTCTGAGCATTGTCCCAGTTTGTATCATGTCCTGTTCCTTCTTGAAGAGGTTAGGGAACCCCTTCTTTTCCTGCATCCATTGAGTCTCTTCTAGGGTCTAATTCAGCTTGATTTTAAGCAATTTGTATTTTCTACTTTCAGACCAACAAATGTAGCTGTTTTTTATGGACTTGTTAAGCTCATTTTAGCCGTTCTGTATACTTTCTGTAGTGGAATGAAGAATTTGAACATGGATAATGTAAATTAAGAGAAAAGAAATTAGAATATGTTTTATAGCATTGAATAGACATCTGAAACCTTTTGAAATGCATGGAGAATTTTCCATTGGTTTCAATGACTTACTGATCAACTCACGCCAGCAATGGCAAGCGGGAGCATATTTTAAAAGTTAGGATAATAAAAAGTAAACCAGAAATCTTTCATAGAGGAAATAAAGGAAGCTCAGTGTCTTATGTGGCAAAAATAGAGGACTTTTTATTATACTATCAAGGTCTGTTATTTATTGTGAAGGATAAGTTCAGAAGTTCACTTTAGTTCATAGCTTTTTCAAAATAACACTTTCAGAAGAGTTATTTGAGAGAAATGTGACCAACCGAAAAATGATATGCCATGGGAGACTTTAAAAGGGGTGAAAGCTTATTCCAAGTATGTCTCCTTAGGTTGGCAGAACGTTAATAACTACAATATACAGAAGTAAGTGACTCCTTTTTCCCCCCTTGAAAAAGTGTCCTTGGCATTGTGGAAAATACTTAGAGGAAATATGGTGTGCCGATCAAGAATGAGATTTTTATCTAGAAGTATTTTTAAAGTTCTAGCACTCTATAATCTTTTTATATGGTATATAGCACGTGTATTTATGTTATAGTAAATAATGATAGAGATTAAATGAAACAATGGATTATTTTAAAGACTTCGTGTGAAAGAAATGTCTGCTTCCAGGCCAACATAGAATAAAACTGAGCAGTTGTACTGCCTGTTTTCTTAATTTATTCTTTAAATCACACAGCTATTTATTTGCTTTATTAATTGTTCTTAAACTCTTAACCTAAGTTTAACTTTCTAATATTTAAAATGAGACTGAGACCCATTTGTTTACAAACAGATTGCTAACCACTCTTGATTCTCCTATATTAGGTAAAATTTTTCACTCAATTGCATTAAAAAAAAAAATCAGAATGAAGAAATGGGATCTTGATGTACTCATGGTAATTGAGGCTCTCTAGCAAGACTCATAATCCTGGGTTTTGAATTGTTTGAAAAATCCCTTTTTCAATTAGTTTTCCCATCCCAGGAGATTTAAAAAAACAAAACCCAAAAAACCTGTCACTTAAAGGTCCAGTGAAAAGCTTGATTAGGAGATACCCTGCATATTCTGCCTGACAGTTAAGTTATCTCTGGCTCAGATTGGGTTTGAGGCTTGGATTACATGCCGTACTGTGCAGTATGTTGTGTTTTAGCAGTTGTATTGCCAAAGTGGGAGAACATAAAATAAACACTATCAACAGAAAGTAGTTTGAGAGCTTTCAAACTTTGATTTGACTGTGGAAAATGATGTTGAAATAAAATTTATCCAGCTCTGTTTAGGGAAATGTGGGCTCTGAATGGATGGATTCATTCTGATGGAGGGACAGGATCCAAACCCCCAGTGCCTCTCAGAGCTCAGTCAGCCAGGATGCTGCACAATCTGCCTTTGATCTAGCCAAGCTTTTGAAAATGTGCTAGACATGATGCCTGAACATTAAGCCTACTGAAGTCTCAGCAGGCTTTTCAATTAAGAACCAAGTCTCAAATTAGAAAGCACTGAATTAAATAGGTGAATGTTGAACTTGGAGTAAACGACTAAAAAATTTCATCTTGGCATTCAGTTGGAACAGAAGAACATGAACATCTTAAGAATGTGGACAGATCAAGGGCCATTTTGCAGGAGAAAATAATACTGCCAGTACCTTTTTCCCTTCAGCTACTTGAAAGTGTCCTGTCTTGAGAGTAAAGCCAGAGACTTAGATGAGCTCTCTTTACTGCCTTTCCCAGACTTTTCCTAAAAGACCATTGCTCAGGTCACACTCCATAGCTGGCTTTAAATAATGAATATTTTAGGATGTTGACAACTTTGTTTCAGTTGATTTTAAAGAAATTTATCAGAGTCAAGTTGTATCTGAAATCTGCTAGTAGTTGAGTAGATTCACATAAATTGTCTTGGGTAGTGCAGCATCTTGCTAAAACTGCCTGGCTTCTGAACGGGGACCTTGCCAGAGAGGGATTGTCGGTGTTTTGCCTTGGTGGGGACGCTGCAGATGGCTCTTGTGTTTCAGGTCCTTGCTGGAGACTTCCAGCAGATCACTTGCACGGCAATAGGAAAAGTACTTGCTATTTCACGGACTTCAGAACAAGACTGTCAGTGTTTCATTTGAACGTCTGAGCTTGGTTGGGTAATTCATAGCGGGAAACAATATAAATCAATACAATGTATAATTTTGGTTACACTACCACAGAACCAATGGATGTCTTTAAAGTCCTGTGATTCACTGAGAGGGTGGTCGTTCGCTGGAACAGGCTTCTCAGAGAAATGGTCATGGCACCAAGCCTGTCAGAGTTCAAGGTGCATCTGGATGACACTCTTAATCATATAGTTTAGTTTTAGGTAGCCCTGTGAGGGAGTTGGACTCTGTGATCCTTATGGGTCCCTTCCAACTTGAGACATTCTGTGATTCTATTATTTTGGGCAGAAGGATAAGTGAAACCCATCTCCTTGGTACTTAAGCATGGAAACCAGCTTAAGAGGTGGAATCAATGGTTGCAAGAGAAAACATACATACAGATAGCACCACTCCAGTTAGCCAAATACCTTGATTGTTGTTAAATTATGTAGCTGTCTTTCACTCTAATTCTGTTGAACTGTATATGTCGTCTTTTCTGAACAGAAATTAAAACTGCACAACTGTGTGTTAGTTGTACCTCTAAGGCAAATGTTGCGTGAGGCTTGTGGTGAGACCTCAGCCTGTCTTGGCTGATTCCCAGCAGCTGTGAAATGCTGAACACTCACTGCCTACATTACACAAAGAACCACAAAACTGTGCTGAACCGCACGTTAGCTGAAATATTATCAGGATTTTACCCATACTATGACAATTAAAGGACTGAGCCAAACATATATATATATATATATAAAACATCAGTTAGATTAGACAAAGAAACAGCATGCAGGTATATGTAACTATATGAAAATAGTGTTGTACTGTTTCTTAAAGAGTGATACTACTATGGCTGGTGGATGGCTGGTAGAATATGTATTTGAGTATAAATCATATTTTTCCATGTATAGATGTTGATGCTGAAGGAAAGGAAAAACACACAATGTATTGCTGTTTTCCAGCTTCCCTGCCTCTCTCTTTCCATGCTCAGTCAGTCGATGGCTTGAATTCTGTCTTCCTTGGCACTTGAGTAAGGTGATCTGTGGGGGAAGTGCTCAAACTGCTTACTAAGCTCAGAGAGAAGACATCGCTCTGCTCACTGATACATTATGTTGAAAAGTTACAGCATTTCCCATCACAGCTATTTTTCTTTCACTATGGGAGAGTATTACTGAGTTATGTTTGTATCCATTTACAGGAATCTCGGTGGCCTTACTTATTTGGAGCGATCATTGTTCCTTCATTGATACAAGTCGTGATTTTGCCTTTTCTTCCTGAAAGTCCTCGTTACCTCCTACTTGAAAAACATAACACGAGCAAGGCAGAAAAAGGTATGATGTGTTACTTTCTTGCAACAAAAGGTGTTCACTGTAGGGGTGCAAGCTGAAAAGTAATTTTGATATCACAGTAAAGCAGAATATCCTGATAGGAGATTCTCTTGGCAGTTATTTTTCCCTAATCTTTTGTGTTTGTCTGTAAATGAACTGTTGCTTTGATTTTTAAAATAAATTAAATTCTCCAGCAAAATAACCTATGTAGCATTATGCATGGTGATACAAACCTAATGATGTCATCCTGCTGTTGTGTTTCAGCCACTATATGCAGAGTTCATCTGGGAGGGAAAGGTGGTTTCAGTCTTCATGACTTCCCCTTATCTACAGTCTTTTCAGTTTGGCTAACAAAACACAGATTCTGTTGCTGGGGTTTGTTCAGTAGTCACTGTGTTGATGCTGTGCTTTTGTAACTCCATAACTTTCGTAGAGCTAATAAAAACCTCATACACCTATTTATCTGAAAAGGTTCAGTGGTTCCATATAGCTTGCTTCAGTTCCACAGACAGACTAGAATAATTTGTTCTTACTTTAGGTTCTATGTACAAAGGAAGTTGCTTGTGTGATCACAGCTGCTTTATACTCTGTAAAAACTATACCCCAGTAAAATTACTGTGGTCAGTTGTAAGTTCCTGTATGTCATCCCGTTATGGCTAAAAGTTGAAAATTTGGTTTTGCTTACTATAGGGGCATATTAAAAATAGGAGTGTACAAAGAAGGCAGGAGTCTGATTTTAATATCAAAATATTTGCAGAACCTAGCTGTGCTTTAAAAATTATTCCTAAAATCTTCATTTGAATATAACCCTTTACATATTCAGTCACTAAGTAGTTGCTTTCAAAATTACTTGAAGTGTGAATCAGCCTCTGAAACTTAAATTTAGTAATTTTTTTAGCATTAAATTAATGTAACTCTGTCCTGCTTTTTCTACTATGAAATGAAAAAGTGGCATTTTTTCTTCTGGTGAGCACTCTGAAACTGCACACTAATGGAGAGATTCCCATGTTGTATCTGTGTGGTGTTGAAGGGTGAATTTTGTAAGTATTGGAGCCTCTGACGTTTAAAGATACAGTTCAGTGTTTAAAAGAAAAAAACCAAAACACCAAAAAACAACAACCAAACAGAAAAAACCCCAACAACAACAACAAAAAAACCCAGACCCAACAAAAAAACAGAAGGAGCACAAGCAGCACAGCTTTGCAGAGAGTTCTTTAGCTTTACCGAGTCAGCAGAGGTTTGGTGAGGCAGAGAACAGCTTTTCCAGGGACTGCAAAGAAAAGGGCTTGCCTGCCAGCTGTGGTCAGAGCACCCAGCAAGGACACGGTGGTGAGCAGCTTGGATCTAGCCATTGGGTAATAACTTCTGCAGCACCACAGCTGGGCTAAGAGCAAACGCCTTTGGGTGCCAAGTTTAAACTGGCTCATTTCTACCTGATAAAATTGGAGATATGTTTCCAGAGCTATGGCTGGCAGAGTCTGCATCTACAATGTTATTGCATAATATCACACTTGTTACGGGCATCTATTGGAAAAACTGCCGCAGACTCTGAAAACCTCAACACTGACAGTGAGGCTGGGCCTCTCATAGATAGGGTTTTAAAATTGTAAAATATTGTCAGTAAAATAACACCACTTGCCTTGAAATTCACACCACTTACTGTTGCTGCTCTTGGGCCAACTGCAGTCTTGGATGTTTTCAGCATACATGTTCTGAAAAGGATTTGAAAGCTAATCTAGAAGCACTGGAGGTAGAACTTGGAGTAGAAGACATCAAGAGAGCAACGTTACCCCCACCTTATTTGGTAGTCAAAAGGAAATGAGCTTTAGCCAACTGTTCAGGAGAATGTGGTTTTACATAAGCCACCTTAAGGAGTGTAAACTTAAACACTGAGAAAAAAAGAGGAGGCTGATAGGAAAAGTTTTTCAAAGTAACTGCTTATCAATAGAAGCTTTTGGACCTGATTAATTCTAAAATAAAAATTAAATTCTGAGATATGTTATAGCACAGAGTGAAACTCATTTTGAGTGTAGGCTACAGAGCTTTCAAAACAGCTAGGGACTAATGATTCTAGACAGAGACCTGCACAGGAATGTAGGACAGTGAGGTCTATACATCCCCCAGAATTTCCCTGCATTCCTTGCCTGTCAAGCAGTCATGTTTCCAGAATCAACCACCTTGTTGCACAGGCATGCTAACCCGTAGGATATCAGCAGCAACATAGGTAAGGATGATGGTTAGACATCCTTTTGGAGTTCATAATTCATAAAATCTACCTGTAAACATAGATCATATCATTTTATACTTTTGTGTTATAAAGTATCTACGTGTCTTATTATGAAGCATGTTGGGAACACAAGCCGTTTCTTACAGCTGCACATCCTTTGTAATCCTCCCTCTCCTAATGCAGACTTGCAAGTGAGAGCATCTTTGGATGTCTGTTCAGCAGGCTGATAGGTGGGGAAGTAGTTTGGTTGATTAGTGAAACGAACAGGCCAAGGGAACATGTAATGTTAGCCCAGCAGTGGGGTTTGGAGCCTTCCCTCCTACCATAGGACACATGGAGAAATCCAGATCAGACACGATCCAAGTCTCAGGAGTAATGCAGTGGAATAATGAAAGCAAGTGGGGGGAATTCACAAAATAGGAGGGTGAATAACTGCATCAGCAATAGAGAAAAATCATCTGGATGTTAGCATTATCTGCAGAAATGGGAGAGGAAAAGCCTGAGTATTAGGAAGACCACAGGAGTTGGTGGGTTATTAAAATACCTACTGCTTGTAAGCCATATAATGACAATTTTAATGATGACTACAGTAATGCTTTTGAATTATTTGCCTCTCAAGTTAAATCTGCATGTTAATATCAGAAATGTACAAGTCTTTTCTTTCCACAACGGATCAAGGCTGTTCATGCAAATATACATTTCACTGTGGATTATATCTTGCTGGAGAAGTACAAAACTGTTATTTATAAAAGGTCTGCTGTATTTAAGGCAGACTACATTAGTCTTTATAAAGTACTCTAAAATGTACGTGTATGTCAAAGCTTCTAAAATGGAGATGACAACATTAATCTTACTAATTGTTTTAAAGCAATAAAAATCCAGTGAGACAATACAGTTTATTGAGTTTCCACAAGGTTCTGCTCCTGCTTCCATCCTCCTCCTTTTCTTCTGCTCTCAGGAGAACTTATTATAAACCAGACTATAACTAGCAAAATGTAAGCAGCCTCATTCTATTTTTTTTTTTTTTTTGGCGGAGGTGTAAAAGAGCATGATGCTTTTAAGTGGTAAATAAGGACTGAAAGAGGGAGAAGGACCAAAATGTGTTGGTGGAAGAGATGAAAAAGGGAAGAGATGAGGTTAGAACCTCATGTAGATGAGGTTAGAACCTCACAGGCGAGCATCGTGTACGAACATAAACCACACCAGAGAAGCTGCTCCATGAGCACAGGAGTAGTGAGGCCTCAGATGAGTGATGTCTTCTCAGCTCCACTAATGGGGATGTACCCGGTTCCCTGCTTTCCCCTTCCTAGCAGTGGGAACGGTGCACTCTGTGGGTGGCTGACTTGCAGTTGCCTGCTGTGAAAAGCATAGCTAGCACCCGAGCTCTGCTTGTCCTCCTGAAGGTCACAATCCCATATCTGACTCCCTGAGACCAACAGGACTTGAACTATCTCCCATATTCTTGTCTTGCTGCTGAATGTGAAAACTGATATATGTGTTGTGGGGGGAGAATGATTGACTGGACCAACAGCACAGTCTGCAAACCTGCTTTGCTCAAGAAGTTCTAGCTTTTAAGTCTGGTAATGAGGAGAGGATAGAACCATCCCAGCTCCCCTCCCAGGCCTCATAACTAACATTCTCCTCTCTTGGTAAGAAAGAAGGGAGAAAAATGTCTGACATTTAACTGGTATGATACTTCTTCATAATGCTCACCAGACAGCAGAGGAGAAATGGGTATGTAAATGGTTGAGGACAAGGACTTTGGAAGGAGATCAGTACTCAGTTGCTGGAGAGCAGCAGGAATGAACAGCAACAGGCATAGAAATAGGAAAAGAAAAACCTACGGCTAGGGTTACATCAGGCAGTTTACTATCCAAGCTCTAGGACAGTAAGACAGGAATTTGATGTTAGTTGTCTATTAGTTGTATGCCAATTAGATCTCTGATCTGTGACTGCGGCAATGATGCAGCATAAATAAAAGCAGTAAGAGTGTGATAAAAAGGAGCATTTTTATGACTAACAATGTCAGTTACAAACACTTTCAGCTGGAGACTTGATGTGACTCTTGTGAAGAATGCTGCTACAAGGAGGAAATCTGCATTTTCGATGCAGCTACAGTGGCAGGTCATATAAATCAATAATGGAATTCAACTGGAATCCCAGCTTGCCAGAGAACAAGAATATCCTTCTGTCTTAAGGGTCAAATAACTTAGATAAACTGTCACACTAACATCTGTTGGTGAAATACAAAATCTGTTCATCTACTATGTTTGGTTTCACATTTAAACTCCCATGGTTGTGAAAGAAGCATTACAGCAGGTATAACAAGAACTGTAGCTTTAAATTCTTCTTCCTTATTTGTGCTCTTTGTGTGTCTCTAAGCATTATAGTCTATGCTTAGGAAAGGAAGAGACAGCCCTGACTACTAGACTTGCTGGCTTATGGTAGAGGCTCCGTCTCAGATGGTTGCTGACTGCCGAAAGCTGGAGTGATCATAGTATTTCTGTCTTATTTGTATTTTTTTCCTAAATCTCCTGATCTTGACAAAGGATATTTGGTTCACTGGACCTTTAATACAACTCGGTTTACCAATTCTTGCATTATTTTAGGGTGTCAGGTGGGTATTTTGTTTTACCTGTGCATCTTGTCTAGTTTCAAGTAAACCTGAACAGACCTATTTTGTACTAATAGTGAGTGAAACCGGATGTAAGAACAGGTAAAGATGTAATCACAAACTGGATGATAACTCACAGAAGATCTTTACTTATAAGGAGAAGGTGACACATGGGAAAAGCCTAAGCCTTTTGCTTGCAGCTACATTTACTGGATTGGAATAGCAAATAAAAGATTTATTCTTTAAACTTTGCTATGCTACGTGCTAGTAGTTAATTGATATTTGGCTAGATTTAAATAGCTGTTTAAGTCTCTTCTAGCAAGGTACATCTAAATTATTCTTCTGGCTATTCAGTGCACTAATAAAATTAGTGGTATATGGGTATACTATTTTTTTTCATTTTTCTGAGTATTTTTGTGTTGCCATGAAGTTACGTCAGGGAAATTACTACAAATCTGATTCAAAAGTATCGAAGTCAGGTGAAACCTGTACAACTGCTGAGGCAAACAGCTAGGCACCCTGTGTGTCTACTGCCGCTCAGGACAGTAGCCAGCATTCACAGAAGATAGAGTCATAGAATCACAGAATGGTTTGGGTTGGAAGGGACCTTAAAGTTCGTCTAGTTCCAACCCCCCAGCCGTGCCTGACTGGGTCTGCCCAGCCCAGTATTCTGTCTCCCACAGTAGCCAAAGAAGATGCTGTTTGAGCAGAGCTTAGACACAGCTTGGTGTTAAAGACACTGGGTTTAAGATACTTAATCATAAGTGAAGTGAAAGTGAACATGTCTGGGAAACAGATGACAATAATAGTTGTGCAGCTGCCTTTTTTTTTTTATTATTTTATATATATATATATATATATATATTTTTTTTTTTTTTTTTTTTTTTTTTAGTTTTTAAAAGGCATAAACTCTAATGTCCAAACTACTGCCTGTGACCACTTCTCTCATTTTCTGCCCTTTCTTGTCTGGTCCTGGCTCTATTCTGTAAACCACACAGTATCATTTTGATCCTTTAAAATGTCTTCTCAAAGTTTACATGCCAATTCAGCCTTTATAATGACAGCTGATTTATTTGCCCAGTCAAGGAAGTACTACAGTGGGAAAAGAGTTATTAATTACCCATGTAGCTGAGTGCTTGAGTGTCCATCTTCAGTGAATTTAAAGGTTTGAGTGGTTTTAGAGGCAGTACCGACATGATTTCATTCAGACTTTGGAACCCCTTTCTAATGTTTCACTTTCACTTAGCTGAGACGAATAAAAGCTGGTGGTGTAAATGAAGGGCTTCTGAGCTCCTTTCCCCTTCACTGGAACCATCCACTTCTTTTGCTGTTTATAAAGGCAGTGTACCAGCTTTTGAAAACTGAGCATCTAGGACCTTCTGATCCAAGGGAATTAAAAAGGGAATCTGGAAAAGCTCTAAAAGTTGCTAGAACCGTTAACTCCTTAGATGGTTTTAAGCATGATATGAAAATAAGACTTCCCTAAAGAGAGAAGCAGCCAGTCATGGAGGGAAACGAGTCATTGCAGCAGGGAAAGGAATGACTGCTGTGCTTCTCAGTGCCAATAATGCAGGGATTTAAAATGTAAAATGAATACCATTGAACATCACACACTGAAAGACCTTTGAATTTTCCCATCTCCCTGCTAATGTAGAATTTATTTCCACTTTAGTTATTTATAAAATTATGATTCTTATTGTACTATAAAAACTGTCAATAGAAGAAAATTAAAGATGTATTGAGTAGCAGGAAAATATGTTTTTCCAAGAAGGCTGAGTGTTGTCTGCTCAAAACTGTGCATACATAGCATAGCACCTTCTTAATATTTCTTGACTTGTTGGTCATTTTAAGTATCCATCAAAGTCTCCTAGTGGCATTTACATCTATGGTCCTAATACCAGGGAGGGAAGAAAAAGAAAGCAGGTGTCTAAATTTTTCTTGCTTTGTACTTGAACATTTTGGTAATTGCAGTTTTTTACTTCCTGGTCCCTCTAGAAATATAGCAAGCTCCCTTGTGCAGATAAGACAGATTGCTGCTTTTTTTTTTACTTGACTGCACCTATATTTTTGACTTGTGTGCCCTACAGGAATGACGAGGATTCTAACGACAGGAAAAATAAAGAAAATTGTGCACTGACCTAATTCACACTGATAAACCAGATGCTTAAAAATCTGAGAGAATCTTTTCAAAGATATGGTGATATATGTCTGGTTGTTCTCATCTTTAGCTGGATTTTTCTTCATCAGCGTTCTAATAAGGCTGAGGAAAGTATAATTTAAGTGCGAGACATTTACCGTAACATACCATAGGCACATGTTGTTCTAATTTTACACTTATTAATGTAGCCTTTAAATACATCAGCCTTATTTTTTACAAGTATTTAGTATGTCATTTAATAATAAGTGGGCAATGGCACAAGGACAAAATTCAGCAGCTTAAATTCTGGGTTTTGAGGTCCATATTTGTTACCTCATTTTTGATTGTAAGGCCGAAGTGAAAAGATAAATCTCACTCTGCTTCTGAAAGATTTAAAAATTCTGACCTTTCCTCTCCCAAGAGAGAAACTGGATATCAGAATAAATGAATGTTATGAATTGACTCAACACCCAGAGGTAGTCAATGTCCATCCCTTAAAAAATCATCCTTCTTGTTAAGCAGAGTCATGTAGAACCCATTAAATGCAATAAAAGTGATAACTGCATCTGAAAAGTCTTGGCCCAGAGCTCAAGTTAGTTCCCCATGCTGCCAGACTGGGAGCCAGGCAGAGCACACAGCATTGCTCATTCACCAAAGGGACGGAGAAGGATGCTCCTGGGAGGCCACTGCTTCATTTGTGTGATGTATCCCTCACAACGTTGAAATGCCTCTCTTTGGCCTTTTCACCTACTGGGTAAAGTTAAGTTTTGTAACTTCAAAACCTAAATTGATGCCCAGTTGTTTTACACATGACTAGTAAGTGTCTCTGGCTTTCCTAACCATCCAAGGCCATTCCATGATGCAAAAGAACGTATACTCACTGAAAAATGTGAAGGTCATTTACTTATAAGCAGTACTATGAAAAGCCGTGGATAAGAGCAAAAACGATTTGGCACTTAGAAGAACTAAATCAACTTATTTACTTAATAAAAATAACAATTTTGAGTGACCTGCTGTGTAAAGGATTGTTTTTAGAGTTAGCACCCTACTGGGTCACAAAGCCTTGGTGCATGGGTATGTGTAATGCAATTATTTCTCTGCAGTCATTCCAAGATGATGAGCATTTTAAACATCTCTTAAAAAGCCAACCCCTGGGGTATGTCCATAAGATTGTGATGAAAGTATCATCAGCATATAAGGTATCTGTAAAACAAGGTTGGTGAAGATACACCACCTCCTTTAGGAAGTATCTGGTTTGTAGTACCTCTTGGAGGAGGTGTGAGATGGAAAGCTTTTTTTATTCACAGTGAAAGGACCTCTCAGTAACTCATTGATGTGCAAAAATATATTACTAAATGGTATGTTGTTCTGAGAGACAAGGTTGGTTTTTTGCTTACATTTGCCAGGTAAATTCACTCACTTGTCTCCAGTGTTAACAGATAGGAAGTCTTGAACTGCTCTGGATATTTATTTGTAATGATAATCATCTTGGCAAAGTAAATTCTTGTTTATGTGCTAGTAACAACAGGAGGGAATATGAAAAGTAATTGCAAATGTTCATTGAATTCCTTTCAAAGATCTGCCTTGTCTGGGTTTACCAAACTTATGTATATGTTTACGTTATTACTCCTCTATCCAGTCTGTCTCCAGCAATGAAGCATGTTATATTGTTAGGCTGCAAAAGTAGCCGAGTCAAATAATGTTCAGAACTGCTTTGCTATTAAAGCCTTTTTTAGATTATGCAGGGTTTTGACTCTGTGCTGGATCTTAAGCTATATTATATGTTAAATAATACAAGGAGAGATCTGGTAGGGTGCCAAATAACTTATATTCTTGCTGCAGTTTCTGAGACCAATTGCAAGGATAAGACAGATCATACCTAGAGCAGAATAATACTGTTGGCAGAAGAATAATTAAAATAATTAAGTTGTAGCCCATGTATGTCTCCTGCTTGTGTCACACATTTCCATTTCTATGAAGCAAATCTGTTAAAAATGCACATAGTACGATATGTCTGGCCTAAGGTACATGTCCTCTCTTTGCAGCATTTCAGACCTTCCTTGGGAAACACGATGTGTCTCATGAAGTAGAAGAAGTTCTGGCAGAGTCTCGAGTCCAGAGAAACACTAAGTTAGTGTCGATACTTCAGCTCCTGAGAACCCGTGCGGTGCGATGGCAGGTCATTACCGTGGTCATCACCATGGGCTGTTACCAGCTCTGTGGGCTAAATGCTGTAAGTGTCTTCCTTCAGGCCATGGCACCTCCTGGGGTGCTCCTTTCTTTCTTTTTCATACAAGGTTTGAGCTACACCATGCAGCAACCTCCATGACTTTCTGGTTTTGGCTGTTGTTTATTAGTAACGACTTTGTTACACCAGCATGTGGGAAGGTGCAGGGAAAGCTGTATCGTTTGTTTTTTTTTTTAATTTAAACAAACAAAAAAAAGGTTGGGTAAACTATGTTGTGTTACCTTTGAAGGAATACGTGAAAAGGTAGCATAGGTCAGCAAAGAAAGTGTGCAGCTTCTGCTTCTGATAGTCAGATTCTCTGTTTCTGGTCAGTTAAGGTCTGGTCTGATATGCCCCATGTTTGTTCATGTTAGGTACACCTGGTCTTTCCAGTAGATGTGTCTGCTTGGATTAATTCAATTCTGTATTTACAGAAGTCAGCAAAAGTTCCTGCAAGTGATTTTTAAGAGGTTGCACTGGCTGTTTGATTTTTCTTGGTTTTTTCATACAATTTGAAGAATAAGCTGCCCTTCAATATGCCTTTCTTGGAAAGTGGTACAAAAGAGAGAAAAAGACACAAAACAGTCAGTAGTGAGAAGTCCTGTTGACCATTAATGTGTGAGAGACTAATGGATATCAAAGTCCCCTTTTCCATTTGTCTGAGCCTGTTGCATCAGGTAGGAGAGGGTCACAGGACAATTTAGATTGGAAGGGATCTTTGGAGGTTATCTGGTCCAGACCCCTGCCCAAAGCAGGACTGACTTGTGGGTTGACTCAACCTGCTGAGGTCTTTGTGAAGTTGAATTTTAATTATCTCCAAGGCTGAAGAGCCCACAACCTCCCTGGGCAACCTGTGACACATGTTTTCACCACTTACTCTGCAAAAAGTGTTTTCTTTACATCCAGACAGAACATTCCTCGCTGAAGCTTGTGACATGTAGGTTGGATGCTTTACATCACACAACACAAATGTTCTTATGAAGTACCTCAAAGAAAACGGGGTTTTTGCCATAGTTCAAATGCATTAATACTGCCTTCCATATATATATGAAATTATTGCTGCTGAAAGGAGCGCTCACTGTGGCTTTCTGCATTACAGCATACTTCAGCTGTATTTTCCCCCCAGGGCTCATCAGTGATAAGTGTAAATGTTTCTGATATTTAAGACAAGTAGTTCAGGCTTATCTCAGCTATCTCTACAGCTTTAAAACTCCTAGGACAAATTAATTTGTCCAAGACCATTTGAAAGATAAATGCAGTTAGAACTCTGGTACCTAAAAGTTTCTAACAAAATACTAGAAAGGAGCTAGATCTTTTCCTACTGTGGAGGGAACTCTATAAAACATTTGTATAGGTGGTTTTTTGTTCTAATTGCAGGATTTTGGTGCTAATGACAAGCTATTTTGTTCCTCATTGTGGATACTTTTCTAAGAAAAGAAATGGAATTATCTTGTCATCCAGTCTTTTTAAGATTTATCAGTTCATAAGTGAAATAAAATAACACTTATAGTAAGAAACGGACTGTTAAAGTAATGAAGCACATTGCCTAAAAAAAAAATAAAAAAGCTAAAGAAAATTAGATACAGCTAAATTTTCAGGGGAAAGAGAAGAATTTTGTGACTTTGTGGATATTTAATAGATGACAGAAATTGTCCAGTATTCCATAGCAGAACAAAGCCACACTCTCATAGCTTGAGTGAAGCCGAGGGGGGATTGTGAGACATACCTAGTCCAAAATGAATACTGGTGTTATTTTAAAGTGTCATTATGTGGCCACTTTGTGAAAATCTATCTCAGAAAAACTACTTTCGTCAGGAAACTTGTGTGTCAAGTCGGCTGTTGTAAACCTCATCTTTTTCTTTCATTATTACTTTGTTTCTCCTCTCGCATAATGCCACTAAACACAAAAAAAAAAAAAATATTCACACAAAATTTGCATTCTGAAATGAATTTTTTTAATAGTTCATACAGGAAAAACAAGCTAATTATAAGAGATGTCAAGAGAAATAGTTGAACCACTTGATTGAGAGACCAGGTCTCAATTCCTTGTCTCTTCTGTGTGGCTTTCCTGGCTGATCTTGCTCAAGCTGCCCGAAGTTCAGAGATTAGGGGGTAGGTACGGGTGTGACAGATACTGCTGAACCTGAGTCTTGGTTTGCCTGGCTGCGTCTGAGCTAAACTGCTGGGAATGAGCCAGCTTCAACAAGGTTTAACTGGCCTCAAACACTTCCTTCTAACTCATAGCTCCCATTATTTTTTTTATTTTGTCTGTAGTGCCTCGTTAGTCAGTCTGGTCTTTTCCACGACTGCCATCTGGGCAGGGCATATGGGAAAGTTGGACTTCTCTCAGGCAAGAGTCTCGGGTCATTCTCCAGGGAAATTACCAACTGGTAGACTTCTGTAATCATCCTGCTGGTATCTGAGAATGCTTGCTTCCTCTTAAGGCTTTTACGTTACAATAAAAAATTGGTTTGCTTAAAATCCGTGTATTTGTTGGTTTCCAAATGGAATAGAAATCATGGTGAAACCCTGATCATGTTAATATATTCAATTATAATAAAATACCAGACAGTCTGTCCTAAACCTGACATGAATGTATGAATCTGTATTAGTTTATCTTCATCTGAAAAAATTCATCCATGATACAGGTAATCCATAATAAGTGTATTTATCTTCCACCATTGCATCTCAGTTCTGGAGAAGATACAAAAATACAGTGAAGTTATTGTTGAACTTTATCCTTTCTCCTATTGAGAAATATACTGCATGTTGCTTTAATAGAGTCATTCCCAAAGTGGGATCCCTAGACTTCTGTGGGATCTGGCCTTTAAGGTAGAGGTCTGTATTTCAAATGGCAAGAAATTATGCTGGGGACGGGGGGTCTGTGCAGCAATGCACGTTTTCAGCATGCAGAAATAAAAGGACTGGAAAATTGAGTCAATGCTAGGGAGGTCAGTGGCGTGAGAAAGTTTGGGAACACCACTGATAACTTAGAACACATGCCACTTCAAGCTAAGAGCTTACAGGAGTAAAACCTTATGATAAGCAATGCAGGTAACTAATCTGCAGATGGGAATGCTATAAATGTTACCTACAGACTCGCAGAAATCAGGCTGCAGAGATGCAGCTCTTCCTCATGGCAGCTGTTTAACTGTCCAAAGGGAAAAAGTTTTGCTTCCGTCTGTGAAGCAATAGCAATCCCCCATGGCCATAGAAAGTCAGATTTCCCTGTGTTGATTTGGACTTGACAGAAGTTGTTTATGGGTTTTTAGACCTTCTGACCCATTTTCCACAGCTCTTTCATTCCAAAACTTGTAGCCCAATCATTAGCTAATGAAATCATTAGCTGACAAAAAAACACATTATAAAGCCATGTGAAAGCAGAGTAGTCATCATTAGCCTAGTAAGTTTATCTCAGTAATATCCTAGAGCAACGTATTTCCCTGTTTAATGATACACAGGCTGAAAAACATTCACTTTCATTGTTTTGGAATATGTATATCTTGTTAATTTTTACTCTGATGTACTTTTGTACTGCTACAGAGATTAATAAGTCATTGAACATCATTCTGTCTTTGATCTGCCATTTTTAAATCTAGCCATGTTATTGCCACTCTTACAGTCAATGGTCAGTCATGCTCTTCTGTGAAACCACTTGCAAAACATTTTATTCCCTGGTTATAATTTTACAAATTGCATTCACCAGTTGTCTGATTATGTGCCTCTTTGGCCTCTTTCTTCTCTTTCAAGGTCTGCACACATGCAATATTGCCATAATTTTTAGAAGATCTACCTGCTATGCAAAACCGACATCAAGAAATAAATGCCTAAATTTAAATGGTTTCTAACTTTCATTGCATGAATTTTTTCAATCTTGTAACTTCTGGTATGGAGAAAAAATTTCCTTGTACCATGGTTTTGTGCTAACTTGTTTTCATTGTATACTGCGTAGGGGTATGGGAGGTGAATAGGTTGTTAGAGTACTGGGTCACGAAAAATTTATCTGTGAGCATAAAGATTTCAAAGGGAACAAGGAGCTGATCCTAGGTTTTGTTTCAGCCTGTGTTCTGTATCGGCAGGCCAATGAAATGCACAGTTGACACCAGTGCACGCTACATGAAGGCAGATTACTTCACGTAGAGAAGTTTCCTGCTATCACTGCATTTATTCTGGTGAGAGCTGGTGTGCCAGCAGTAGGCGTAAAAGTCTGCACTCAGCTTCTCTTTATCTGTAAGGTGATACAGGTCACTTCTTAGTCCTTGGTATTTGATTTTGCTTTTGGTTTATGTCAGATGAGTTGGATTTCCTTCTCTGGCCTGGAACAAGGAGCTTTGATGAAGGACTAGTTAGGAATTTAGAATTACTACTTTTTTACAAAGCTCCTGAGTTAGTAGCTTGATGAACAGATGTATCATGTGCATAATATGCTGGCAGGCAACAGGCTTTTTGTCATGCAATCAAAACACTTCCTTTCATCAGACAAGTTTTTCTTTAGCCGTGTTTGCCGTGTTAGGGATTGTCACATGGACAGCATATGAGAAAGAATACCACTGCCATTTTTATGTTTAGTGCCATCATTATCTCTGGCTTTCAGTTTTGTTGTCACAGGTAATCAGCTGTGGTTTAGAAACTTATTTTCTTCAGATAATCAGTTGTTTCAATTGCTTTTCATCTTCTCTAGTAAATAAATCACCTTTTCTCTCTCCAAGGCAGTTTCTGCTTGTTGCATGCTTTTGGCAGCCAAAATCTTTGGCTAGTTCTTTGCTGTCATCTTGAGTCCGACATAAATATTATATGGTTTTCAGACTTTATTTGTGATGTGAATAGGGCTCTGATACTTACCAGATTTGCTATTTTAGAGTATTACCACTACATATTCTCTGTCTGGACATTGTCACCACTGGATATGGTTTTACTGACCAAACATGAACGACTTTCTTTAAACTAGTAACCCTGTGCTCCCTGTGCTTCTGTCCATTAGTGACAGCTCCTTCTAGACTGTGATTCATTTAATCCTAAAAGCAGCTTTTTACTTTTCACCAAGCAACTCACTCTAACAGTATCTTTTCTTTCTGTTGACAATAAAGAGAAATTAGGGTGATGGCTTGATTGCAGATGTCCACACTGCAGTGAGGTTAAAGTGAGATAAATCTCACACCTTCTGTCTGAAAATGAGCAGTTTCTGCAGTGCCTCTCAGCATCTCTTTCCTGTTGCTATGTGCCACTGAGGTATTCCATAAAGTCACCCAAGCCTGCTTTTTAAGTACTGTGGCTTAGCAATAAGAAACCTGATTGTATCCACTTGATCAAGCTGAAAGTGAGTTTCTTTGATTTACCCCTAAAGTGAATTAAGCTAAATTGAGTTTAAACTGCTTGCAATTCTGCAAGCAGAAGTACAGCAGTGTTGTGACTAATCCACCTGAAATTTGCACCTTCCCTTCATTTGTTGTCCTGCCGAGCCCTTGGTCATTTGTGAGTGCTCAGTGTTTTAACAAGTCTCCTCTCTGGCAGATCAATGCTTGAGCGGAATACCAATATATTGCAGTTCAAGCCATTATGATAATAACTCATTTTCTTCTCTCTGGCACAGATCTGGTACTACACAAACAACATCTTTAGTGAAGCTGGGATCAGTCATGAGACAATCCCCTATGTTACTCTAAGTACTGGTGCTGTCGAGACCTTGGCTGCTGTTTTTTCTGTAAGTACGGTTAAAAAAAAATCTGTTAACATGCTTGGTATTTAAATTACTGATATTATTTCCATATACAGGTTAAAATAAAACCAGAATAATATATTGAAGATTAAGTGTAATTGTTGATAAAGCAAATGAAAATATTATTTCTAGGTTTAATCCTAAACACAATTCTGTCACTTGGGATTTTTTCTTTTGAGAAGATGCTCTCTAGTTTTAGTAACAGAAAAGGTTGATATATCCTGAGATGCTTTGTATGTGTGAAGAGGAAGAAGTCAGGAACAGCAAGGCCCAAAGTATATTAAATGGTAACTCATACATGATTTCACCTGGTAGAATGACTTCCTTTGGTAGCAGTTTATTCACATCTCAGAGTCGTCTTGTGTGCCTGCTGGGACGCAGGCAGTGTTGCTGGAGAAGGCTCAGGCATGGTACAGGTAGGTGTGTTCAGTGTGGAATGCAGAAACAGCCATATGTCCCACTGGGCATGTTTTAATGGCACATTTTCTATAGCAACTTACGAAAAATAGCAGTGAGGAAAATCTTTCAGCCATTTAAAAATACAGGAGTAACTGTCTGTAAGCCGTTTCACTGGAAAAGAAAGCCAGCACATTAGAACAAGGTTGTCCTGTGTTGTGTTAAATTCTGCTGTCTCATTCACTGTGGGCAAGCAGACATCCTTTCATACCACGTGAGCTCTTGAGTAGGTTGTGTACCTTTGCTAGAGCGTAGGGGGAAATGTTAATAGAAAAAATGATCCACGCACATTTTTTTGTTTCCTAATACACAGATGGAAAAGTTGACTAGAAAAAAATATATACACTAAATGAGCGAACTAAACCTGAAAGTTTTACTAGGTGAATGCACCATTCATTAATTGCTAAAGGAAATACATTTCTGTTTGTACCGCAATAAATGAGAAACAATGTGAGGGGTCTTTGGAATGGAAAGTTGCAAACAAGTAAATATTCTTTTCTTTCTTTGTTAGAATTTTTCCTTATCTACATATATTCCACCTCTATTTGCACACTACTGGACACACCAGACAAGCATTTTTAAATGTCAGAAGAAGGGTTTTGCCACAAAAAATCCTTTCCAGTGGTAGAGCAACTGCTTATGACCTATACAATGTTAAACTAAATGCAGTTATCAAGTACATTTCCTTATAGTCTGGGACATAAGGACTCTCAAAGGTCACAAAGACCATTATCTGATCTTTGTAAATGTCCACAAATTTATTTTTGGGGAAACCATCTTATTTGTTTTATTTAATGAAAGGGACATTCTTTTTAATAGGTATAAATAATGAAGTATGGAAATCCCTACCCCTTACAATTTTTTCTTTGTGATATTACAGAAATACTTCTTTAAGACATATGTAAAAATAATAACAATAATTCTGCCAATCATTTAATTGATGAAGACACCTCTTTTTTTTGTGGAAACAGATGAAAATTACATGCAGATGATTCCATGATATTAAAGCCATTCTATAAATAGGGTCTGTCATCTTTTCAGTTCCTTCTCGGCTATCAGTTTGTGGGGCCTATTTAGAGCACACTGTTCATATATAATGAGGTGAATGTGTCTGCTTTGGTTCCTGGTACGTGTGGTAGCTTTTCTTATGCCTGAGAGGAGCATGTTTAATACCCTGTTTCAGCTACTTGCCGTGCCTTTGGAAATGCTGATGTGTTGATATGTCCACTCTTCAAATTTGTTCATTCTGTTCAAGAGAAATGCTGCTTTGTAGCTTTATTTCTATTTCACTAATCTTCATAAATGTTTCATTGTTGCTATTTAAAGGAGCAACAACATGAATTTGGATTTCAATTGAAGGTTTTGCAGCTTCTCATTTATACAAGTAACTTCCTTTAAACTTTTTTTAATGCCTAGAAATAAGGTTGGAGAATTTCCTCCCACTCCCAACCTCTCAACTGCTCTTTTTGCCCTCCCTTTCTTTAATCTATTTGACAGCATTATATATTAAGTCATGTTCATATATATTATGGACTACTCAGAGGGAGGAGTAGAAGCAGGAGAAAGCAAAGGCAGAACTTAATTTTCCTGGTATTTTTAAATATATTGTGCTTGCTAGCAGAATCCAGATTTCACTAACAATACATTTTAGGATTTCAGTAGATACTCCTATAAATAATAGAAGTAGAGTTTTTGTTCTTGCAAATGAAATAGCTGTTGGAGAGGGCCACCATGAAATTTTGTACTGTCTTCAATAATTATGCATATGTTAGGTGGTCATGAGACTCTGTACCTCAGTAGGAATACTTAGGGTTCGTTCATTGATGAGCCCCATATGATGCTAAAGGGAAAGATTGAAGTAGATATATTTCACAGAGAAGCAAAATAGTATTTAGAAGATAAAATATAATTCAAACTGTGCAAAAATTTGAAAGTCTTCTTTTAACATGTCTTCTGGGAGCAGCAGTGTAAATAGTAAGAATGTTGATGTGGTCCTTGAGGAAAGGCAAACAACATCTCATCCTTTTTATAGCTCTGTGTTGCCTCAGATCACTTGATATGTCTGATAGTAGCATGCTTTGCCTACAGCTCTATCCCTCTTCCTCTCAAGCAAAAGCTGCATAAAGAAGACATTGAAAAATGAAACACATGCATCGTAATTTTCCTGTCATTTTGACAATTTGGCTGCAGCTCCTGTTTCACCATCACTTCCTAGTTTACTTCATGAAATACCTGTACTGTAGCATTGCATACTTGGTGCCCTGGCTTCTCTCTGGGGAGACGCTATAAGTTTGCTGTACATTCTTGAGTTAATTGTAGACTTCACCCATTGTACTGAACACAAATTCAGTTTAGAGGCTCTGGCTAAAGCTACTTCTTAATGAGAGAGACCATTAATTTCAGTTCATTTCTGAAGAAGTTTGGTATCTTCTGGAATGAAATACTGAATAGATTTCCTACTGATATACATGTCACAGCAGTAAGTTATCTAACCTGATACTGTGCTTTGAAGCAGGATGAAATATATCTAAATAATTCCCTGGCAAATACGAGTTTCTTAGAAGTCGGTTCTTTAAATTCTACAGCAAGGGGACTCCACAAACTTAGTTATTCTTTAGTTTATTGTAATTTTTTTGTAAGTTTTTGCAATTGAGGTTAATTTAATTTAGGTGTTGTCTTCCTCTTAGTGGACAGAAAGAACAATTTGCTAGTGCCTTCCTTTGACAAGGCAACAGGCTGAATGGAAAGGGAGAGTCGGAATTAAAGTGTGAAAAGATTCCTTCCTCCTTCCACGAAACCAGGATCGAATAAAAGGGAATGTTATTCAAATTAAGCATCCCACGTGCAGTTTTGCCATCTGTGGCACCACATTTGGTCTTATATAATGTTCACAGAAAGAGACTAGCTGTGACTATATTGAGAAGATTATGCCTTAAGCGTTTCCCATAAGGTGATGAATCAAGGTGTTACTAATGTGCCTTCCAAAGCCTGTGACAGAGACCAGCCGTGCAAAGCCTGGAACGCATTAAAATATAATTCAGTAGTAGACCATAAAAGAATGTAGGAAATCCTTTGCATTATCACACAGAAGTCAAGAAAGGCAGCTTGCTTGGGTGAGATGTCATGAGAGAGACTCATGTTAGACTTGTTCTGTGTTTCTTTCAACTTTAATAGATCTTAACATACGAGGAAGTATTCCCTGTTTAGGGCATAGCACATCTTAAAACCAGAGTATTCCAGGCACTTCAATAACTGTCCTCACCCCTAACACATTTCCTCCATGGTGTCTAAAGGGTAATGCAAGATATCTTCTTTGAAATTCTGTGGCTCCGCTGGGGTCAGAACAGTAAGAAATACATTCCAGTGACAGCCACTCATAGCACGTGAAACAAATGGGGTGACAGATACTTTCAGCTTGAAGGTTCTTAGGAAGTTTTGCTATAATCTGATTTTTAGTAAACTTCTATTGCAGTCCCATGTGACGTTGTTCACACTAGGTCAGAATCAAGCTTCACCTGCACAGAATCCCCAATAGGTTGTAAGCAGAATGCAAGAATAGGGCAAACACGGCATTTTCCTCTTTTCCTCTCCTCACTTTGACAATCTGTTGCTCAAGGAGTACCAGAATGAGAAAGTAATGTCATTATCCAAGCATTTAATAGCCTGGATAGAAATTTTTTTTAATTTGTCAAGTTACTTTTCAACTTTTATATGTTTTTAAAACCCACGGCATCCTAAAGCACTGATTTTCACAGTTTTTCATACATATTGTATGAAAAAGTTCATCATGTTAAGATTAGAGAACATAAGATACAGTAGGTGTGGGCTGGATGAATTGATTACAGTGTGGATGCTCAGCTAACTGCAAAACTATTCTTAGAGAATAGCTATCAACACTTCACTGTCATACAAAGAAATTTCAAGTAGGATTCTGTGCTGGTTTGTCCTGGGTCAATGAATCATAAAAATATCCATCACTAATATGGGACAGGTATCAAAGAGCTTTTTTGTAACCAACTATGTCATTCAAACTCTCCAGAGGGAGAAACTCAGAAGCATTTGCAAGAACTATGGAAGATCATAAGAAATTGGACACGTGGCCTGAAATTGTTAAGGTGAAATTCAGCAAAGAAAGGCATCCAGTACTGCACTTCGGGAAGGAAAAAATCATATGCACAAATACAAAATGTCATGTGGAACTGTGTCAAAAGGCTTACTGAAGTCAAAAGCTATCAGGTTTTTCATTTTCTTTCTATCAACTCAGCTTCCTTCCTGACAGTGAAAAAAGTCAAACCGATCTGCACTGAGCAAATCTGTTTTGACTGTTCTTCTCACCTTAGTCTCCTCTAGCTGCTGCCAGATTGTTTGATCAGTTAATAATTCATCTGAGTGTTGGGGAGGGGCAGGGAAGAAAGCAAGACCCTCTCTTCCTTCTCCATGCATAATCAGAAGATAGGTGCTCCATCTGCCCAGATCTAGTGCTCTCAGATATTGCCATCAACTCACAAGACTTTGGGAATTTTCGTTAATCATCATTACGAAGGCCTAATTTTAATAAATTTTGAGGTGAACCTATAGTCTGTAGTCAATATGCTGCTGTAAGTGGATTTAAGGGAAAAAGTCACCTGGCACCTAGGACTGCTGACTTTATCCAAGAGAAATATTTATGCAGCTCATCATCTATAATTTTAAGAAGCCATAAATAGTTGCTTTTATGAGCAAACAGTTGGCTTCCAAAATTGCCTACCACACTAATTTGTTTTGCTGATAGAAAATTTCAACTGCATGAATTTTTAGATGTTTTGCATATGCTTTGCTCGGTCCTGTGAAAGCACTGCTAAGGATGTCTAATAAGTGAAATCCAAAAACACACTCAGTGGTTCATCTGGAATATAAGATACTGAATTCTTTTAGATGCAGGGAGTCACTAATTACTCCTTTGTCACAAATTTATCCTCATTTCAGATCTCAAATGTAAACATGTGCAATCTTTATGGAGAAAATTTGTGAGTGGAAAAATAGATTTATGTCACTGTATTGGGCAAAATGTGATCAGAAAGAACCAGTAGAAAAGAGCTATTGACCAAACAGTTTCCCAGGACATGGTATTTGTTGATGGCTGGAGTGCACGTGGGCACATTTTCACTGTGGGGTGAATCACAGAGCGTGACTGTTAATGCATGTTACTTTAATCCACAGGTGATCAATGGGTTTGCCTTTAGACAAAGACGTTATTTCTTCTCGGTCATTTTATAACACTTGAAGTTTTGGATAGACAATGGTTGAAGTAATGATGTAGTGCCTTCATAAGTCTCCTTAAGAAGGTCTACCTTACAGCACCACTCCTAGGACCCAAGGTATAGTGGGTCAGAGATTGTGTTTGTCTAGTACAAATCCTTCAGCAGGATACGTTCAGATTTTGAAAGTTTTAAAGACATATATAATGTTTTCTAGTATTTAAAGGAAAAAAAAGGGTTCTGTGTAATTTTTCTCCCAATCTATTCAAGACGATCTGCATCAGGGCACTCAAATACTACCATTAGAAAATATAGCACCAGCCATGGTAAACTGTCATAGATCAAGGTCAAGATCTAGTCTAGCTTTTCAAATAATGAGATGGACACAAGACAAAACTCAGTGCTTTTAACAAATAAATCATCAACTGAAGGAGCTTTTTTCCAAAAATATCTACAATTTACTAAAGAAACACTATAGGAATAAAGTAATGGGGGGTTTTTTCTGCTGCTCTAGGGGCTGTTCCCAGGCACTGCTGAGGCAAAAGTGGCCAGCTGGAGCAAGTCCTTCCATAGGCTTCCTGTTGGTCACACTGTTCCGGCAGGCAATGAGTATGGAGACCCTCTTTAGCAAATGGAAAATTTCACTGCCAAGTGAGGCTGGTTAAGGATGCTTTACATCAAAGTAGTTCAGACTGAGCTCAGAAACTTTATTATCAGCAAAGGGTGGAATTGATAGCTATCCTTAGCCAATACCTGCAGAAGACGTGTAGGATCTTATCCGGTCATGGCATTAACAGAGACACAGGCAAACTAATGTGAGAGCCAGGCTTGTGCTGTGTGGCCATACTTGGTCCTAGGCCTCTATTTTCCGGTTTAAGTACTTAAAATAACCTGTTTCTTTGTCTTACAACTATATAATTCATAAAGTAGAAAAATGAATATGCATAAGCATGTGAATAAAAAAAAAAATTATCACGCTGTCTTCTGTTTCTCTCCTTTTCCTGGATGCAAGATACTACACATTGTGTCATAAATAGACCTGACAGCAATATAAATGTGATTATACATTTTAATCCTCTTATTTAAAATGGAAATAACACAGAGTTAGCATGTCACATTAAGTCTGAATCTAGATGTACAGTCTTACTCAGACCTATATCCAAAATACGTGAGAAAAATAGTGTGGCTACTCTTGGCGTTAGCATATAGATCAAACTTCTTTACAGAGCTGAGATATCAAGAAAATCTAAAAGGGTTTTTTTAGTATAATTTAGGGCCAGGAAATAAGTACGGAATGGTATTCAGTGACCTCCGATTTGGGCTGAGAAGTTGCTTACACATTCACTTTATTCAGAGAAGCTTGTCTGATCTTTTTTAATGCCCTCCACGTTCATTATGTCAGCCCCGGTATCTGCAGCTGACTCAAGTGAAAAGATTGACATTTGCTTTTTTAACTTTATTCACAAGTGTTTCCTCTAGAAAAAAGTAAGTTGTGTGGATTGTTCGCTTAGTTTGCATATTGGTTGCCTTATTATCACCAAAGGTTTGTGTTGAGAGAATTTTGGTTGCAATATTTTTTTACACATTTTCAGTAATTTCAGCTGTGTTAATTACCATGGCTGGGTATAGGCTTCTACAAATGCATGTTTATGATCACACATAAACAAGTATCAGCCTACACAATTTGGCAAATAATGCAGTGTGCTATCACAGAAAAGAGTTGTAAGATTCTTTTTTTGACTGTACTTGAGTATATACTGAATATCTTGTTATTTCATTTACTGAACCATGTAGTATATTTTGACTTGTTATAGGTCTTCAATAGGTAACGGTTACCAGTGTACAGCAGTGAGGCATTCAGAACTATAAATACTTGAAAACTGGTGAATCATCTTCCACTTCTTATGAGTCATAAGCATCTTAGTGGGTTTTGCAAGCTTTGGATTTGTATAATTATAACTAAAAATGAAGTTGTCTGTTTATAACCTCAAAGCCAGCATTTTTTTCACCAGGGAAACTTATGTTAGACCTTTCTTTCCAAGTATTTGCTGAAACTTAAGATTATACGAGTTTGGGTTTTTTTCCATCAAAAAAAAGAGGAACAAGCAATTTAGCAGAGAAATTTGAGGTATGTATATCTTGTCATAGATTTTTCTTAAGAAATCCTCAAAAATGAATCAAATTTTAGTTAGAAACACTGTAGACCTAAAGATCTTGACCAGATGGCTGTTGAAGCATCTGTGAGCTCAAATGATTCAAAAAACTTTTTGGCCTCAATGAAAGATGCTTCCTGAGACATTTTTCTGTAATGGATTGGCTCCCAGTTGAACAACTCTGGTCTGCCAGTGGGAGCTGGGATGCTTCTGCATTACCTCATGACCAGCAAAACCACAAACCCATGTCTTTCCAAGCACATATGCTGCCTTTTTTGAGACCACAGCTTTGTAGTTTATAACCAGATAGGGAGCATGGGTTTGATTGTCGCACTTGTCTTTTCATGAGCGTAATCCTGTGTAGTATCTTGCATCAGTAGAGACTTTTATGCCTTGTTTGAATCTGTTCTATAAGCAGATAGGTTTTGTTGGGTTGGAACTGGTGATACAAAAGGGTAGGTCACGCATTTGAGCAAATTCGAGATGTCATTAGCTTTCAAATGGAAGTAGGCACTTCTCTTTCTCAGCTCTGAAAGTTGATCATGTCTAATTGAGAAGCCTTCCAATTCTTTCCAGATTTATTAGTGTTGTCAGCGTACTGAACTTCAGATCAACTTTGAAAGTGATTATACAATTCCCAGCAATTCTGGTACATCATAACATTCCTGTGAATAAGGATAAAATTCCTGCTTATTTTTTCTAGTGAACAAAGTTGATCCATTCCATAAATCACAGGAAATGTCACCAAGAATCATAACTGTAAATTCTTTGGGGCAAAAACTGCAGGGAGTGCCCAGAAGATGAAGCATTCAAGTTCCCCATTGCTACTGTATTAAACAAATAGCAATGATGAATGCTTGGGAAACCTGGCATCAGCTCAAGGAGAAGAATGACTGCACATGGGTTGGTTTTATTTCTTCCTGAATTGTCTCTGAATAAAAAAGAATTTAAATGTATTAGAAACTATTATTCTTTTCTGTAACTGTATCTTTGCTTGGCTGCTCTCAGATAAAACTGGGAGTTCCTCACCAACCCATTTAGGTTTGCCCAAATAAATCCAGACTACTTATTCGCAATGCATGTAGGCGCAAGTGTGTATGCCTGTCTTTTCAGAGGACTTAGTCCAAACTATCCTACCTTACTGGTGTTTGCTTTTCTTTGAGCTTTACAACCAGAAACTATCTAGCACTTTTTCCCCCCATGTTTTGCTCTTTAAGAGAGACATCTATGACCAGTTTTCCCTCCAAGAGAAACATTTATCCCCTCCCCCATTTAATACAAAATCTACCAGCTGGTGTAACACCAAGATTGTTTTAGCACAACCACCAATCCAGAACTGAAAAAAATAATGGGCGTTTCCTGTTGTGTCAGATTATGTGTGCAGCGTCTACTGCTGAACATGTAAGTCGTGTCACATGGCATGTAAAACATCTACTGTAGCAGTCTTCGTCTTCCTACCCATCAGATAACTTTTCATCCCTCATAGCAATCAAAAATGTCTCTTAGTTAATTGTGGGTGGGTGCACGTGTTTGTGAGATGGATCCATTAATCAGAGTGCAAAATGCTTTGCACCTTGTAGTGGTTTTGATGGTGCAGAAGTTGCAGTTTTGGAACATTTGGACCCTTGAGCACAATGTGAAAAGTTAACATCAGTGCAGGTCTATTTTAAACATAGCTCTGAAATAAATTCCATTATGGAAGCTGTGGAAACTGTCAAAATGAGTATATTTCCTCATTTAAAGAAATAAAGAACACTAAAGCTGGCCCTGGAGCTGCTTTCCACGTTCTGCAGCGTCATGGTGCACGTCTCTGGTGTGGAAGTCCAGCTCAACAGCAGGTGGGGTTAGCATGTTTTGAAGGCTGTCCTAAAATCTGCTGGTGAAGCAGATGCTGGGGAGGAAGCGTTGGCTGCACAAGGCGTTTCTTCCCTGCGTGACTTTGTACTTTCCTTTTGCACGTTTCTTCTAGATGCTTACACTGGAATGGTGTGCATCATCTCCCAGAATTAAGGGTAGTGCTCCAGATTTCATTCTGGTTGCTCATTTTGTCTTTTGCTCAAGGGAGACATGAAAGAGAGATTTCAGGCTCCAGTAAACAATGACGTGGCAAACAGTTGTGTGATTCTGACTTCAGGTTATTTGAAGTGATACGTTTCAGGTTTTGTGAAATTCTTTTATCCTTCTCATAAGAAAGTCCGTTCTAATTAGCCATTACAGTACTTATAAACAGGAATAGTAAATTAGATGTTATGACCTAAAATACATATATGAGCCTATTTTAATGAGTCAGACTAGCAAAGACAAGACAGCTCTATGTTACAGCTTTTCAAGGATCTCTTCATTGAGTTTCTCTCTTCATTCACATTTTGTGATAGCTTTTAAGGAAGTTGATTTATATTCAGGTGTTAAATATAAATTCAGAATTTGTATGAGTGCACAAGTATCAGTGTCACAATCTTGAGTGTCTGAGTTTTCTGACAGGTGGATTTGTTTTAACTGTCTGTTCCAATTACAGTAATTATCTTAGATTATGACTAAATTATTTTTTTCTGTATTTGGACAAAAAAGAGCAAAATATTTTAGATTAATAAAAAAAATCATTTAATCTATCTTAAAAAGGTTTTAAGCTTAAATATTAAGACTTTTAAGCTTATATTCAGAAAGATCTTGAAATTAAGAAATAACCAAAATGCTTGAACTATTTGACATTTAAAAATTACATGTTTTAAAAACATTATTATAGGATTTGATGCAAATTTGTAAGCAGACCAGTGCAGAGTTATTTCTCTCCTTAAAAAATAGTAAATAAAAAAAAAAAATCAAATTTTGTGTAGTTATCATCGTATTAATTATTTTTATATAGCTAATGTACTGTTGTTCTTTTACTGTTAATTGTTATGGAAGAAGTTTAGTAGTAACTTTGAAATCTACCACACTACTGGTATTAAAGTTGATTTTGCCAGTTGCACATTCTTATCAATATGGTCATATTTGTTCTGCAGGAGGAAATCCAGGCGTAAAACTATTAACAGGTAGTGGGTTTGATGGTTTCTCATTTTTTTCAGTGGTTTTAAATAAGGATACTGTGCTGACTGTTTTTTTCAAGAGGTGGATTATATAAACATAATTGTGAGCACAATTACAAGCACACCATAGCTGACAAATAGTACAAAAAATAAGTCTCATGTTTTTATTTTTGGCGTCATATTTACTACGAGAACATACTACATGGTCCAAGCTCTGCTTTATGAAGGAAGTCAAATGCCACTTCTTGTTTTCCAGGGTTTAGTTATCGAACGGCTCGGACGCAGGCCTCTTCTCATCGGGGGTTTTGGATTGATGGTTGTCTTCTTTGCAGTACTTACTGTCTCTCTGACTTTACAGGTAACACTACAGTCACTGTATATCTTTACTCTCTTTTGCCTGTTTTAAACACCAGGTACTTGATACCTGTTTGCTTCGGCATTCTTACATAAGCCAGTCCTTTTAATTTGTTTGACATAAGGATTTAAAAGGTCTCCCTGGTTTCTTTGTGAACCTGTTGATTTCCATGTACTGAAAGATTCCTGCATATCATGAACTATTATGAAGACAGTTTTACCCATATTTGGGTAAATAGTTTACCCATATTCTGTGGTTTTATCTTTTGTTTGTAATGCAGTCTTTTTGAGGTATCTTTATACTTATATGCCATTCTTATTCTGAGGTTTGGATTTTTTTTCCAGTAGTGAAAAATGTCCATGTTTGCTGTTTCTTTCAAGTTACATTTCTGATATTTTTATTGAAAATATAAGGACTCAGCCTTTGCAGAATATCTGCACCTATGTTCTCAGATGTTATTAGCAGTCAGTTCCCCAGTTTTTTCAAATGGTCAGGGAAGGGTTTTTAAACCAATCTCAGTACTGAACCTGAGTAATTTTTCCTTGTTTAGCTCCCACGTTCATAACAACACAGGTTCTGTCTATTCCTGAGGACTTTTGAGAAGTAAACTTGACAGTCTGCAATTGTATGGCTTTGGGTGGTCTTTTATCAAGGTTTTTTTTGGCTGTTGTTGATTCCTGTGTCTTACCGTTAATTTGACTTTCAAATCTTGTTTCTTGGTTGAAGACAGTCAGTAAGTCAGTTTGACTAGCAGGTGTATGCCACACCATTGCAAAGTTTTGACTTACCTGTATGCACAGCACAATAAAGCTTTACTTCACATCACATATCCATCAGGACAGCTGTAAGACAGCACTCCCAAACAGAGATGTTATTGCAAGGTTTGTATGCTGAGTGAAAAATTCTCTTCCAAGTCTTGTAAAACCTGGTTTGATGCACAAGGACCTTCAGCTATTGTAAATCTCTGAAGTTTGCCTTTCAGCTTTATATCCTTTCAGAAGAGTCTCGATCTGTTAAGTATTAGAGATTTGGTATTGCTTTGGAAAAGGACCAGGGTCCTTGCTCTCAGCGGAATTTGTATTTGCACCTTATCACTTTATCAGTTCTTTTAGAGACTTTGGATCTGTGTTCAGATGAGAACTCCAAAATGTGTAATTTTGATGGATTTACAAGTCTCATGGTTAATGTTAATGCCTAGGAGACCATGTTTTCCACATAGCTAAAAGAATAACGTAGACTGAAAGAGAAAAAGCATTGGAAAATGGAGGTCTTTATTTATAAACACTGAAATAAATAATTACCTATTTCACAAGTATATTTTTACAGTGCCACTCAAGGTGATATTTTATTATACTACAGTTACATGTATCTTAACCAGTTTCGCAAAAATAGTAAAATTCTAATAAAAATGGCATTCACACTTTGCTGATGGAACAAAAACCCGCACTGATGAAGAAAGAAAGGAATGGGAATACATGGGTTTCTCCTATCTGTTAGTATTATTATCAAACATTCACACACATGATTAAGAAACAGTGTCCTGAAAACTCACTAGAAGTTGTTCATCATATTTCAAGTTCCTGTTTCAAGATCTGAACAAAGAAAAATCTACTTAGAAGTAGAAAAAATATTGCCTTCTGAGAAGAACAGGTGATACATTTACAGTTCCCTTAAATAACCATTTATAGTTTGTTCTCTATTCCCCTGTACCTGTTGTTTGCACATATGGCCCTCCTGATTTTGTCTGCAAAATCAAATTATGGCTAAAAATCCCTGTGGCTTTCACATACTTTGCTAAGGTTCTGATACAGCTGTTCTACCAAAAGGCAGCCTGTTGTGTCTAGACTTCAGCCCAGCCTTTAACTGGTAAACTTAGAAGCTCTATGGGCTGTCGTAGTTGCACTTTTCAAACATGACTGAAATACCTGAAGAGGATGGAGGTGCCAAATCTGTTCAATGGGAAGAAAAACTCTTTTCTGGGTTGACTTGAACTCTAACACAAGAAGTTCTTAACTTTCAGAGCTGTGAATTGTGGTGTGAGAGCTTGGCTAGTGTTGCTCTACAGGGATTCCACAGAGACCAATACAAATCATTACAGGTTCCACAGAAATACTGTGATTTTCTAAAGTAATCCTAGATTAAATTCTGAAGTGGATAAAGAACCATGGAAAACACTATTTGTTACCTGTGATTTTTAAAATATTGGTGATACATGCAATATGCTTAACATGAATGGTTTTTTTCTTCCCAGAAAACCGTGCATTGGCTTCCTTACCTCAGTATATTTTGCATCCTTGCAATCATTGCATCCTTCTGCATTGGACCAGGTATGTCTATATTTTTTCATCTTTCTTTGTCCTTGGATGTATTGAGAACTCAGCTGGGCAAGTTCATGAGCAACTGGCCCTGCTTTGACCATAGGCTGAACTCCAGAAGTGCCCTCCAACCTAGTTTATCCTGTGATTCTAATTGCATCACATCTTTGGAAAAAACATTTTTATAGATATGCATAATATGCGAATACTTGCCTGAGTGTAGTATTTCTCTGAACAGTGATGATGTAGCTTTCAGATATTTGATCAGAATCAGATCCTGCAGTTATCAAATAATGAAATATTAACAAAAATTATTTGTGGATAGATAAAGGGAAATTTAGTCCAAATTCAGTTCACGTACAGAATAAGATGTCAAAACAGTGCTTAAACGTTCAGATTTTTCTCATGAACTTCTCTCGACAGAAAGGCAAAAAATCAGCTTCTTTTTAGGATTTTTTTTCACCGGGTTCGGCTGTAAACCTAAAAGTAAGACTTCTGTTTCCCTGAGTTCTCCTGTTTTTTTCATGCACCATTTATTGCCTCCTTTTCTTTATAAAGAGCTTGACATTAAACATTAATCAACAGCTTATACATCTTTACCACTGAAGTGATCTAATTAATTGATTGTGGTTTATTTGGGGAAAGACAGAGTTGTTAATATCTTGTGTGATTAACGAAACTTTTCTGTAATTCTCTGGATCCTCTGGAAAAGCTGAGGAAAAAATACGCTGCTTTAGAGGAAATGGGGAGAAGATGAAACTATTCCTTTTCTTTTTGTTTCTGGGAAAAACTCAAAGATTTTGAGACTACAATTACTATACAGTGATCAAAATTAACTAGTTTGTACCTCTGCTCTTTTATTTCAGAACTCTGTAGTCCAGTGGGAAATCTGTATTTCTGGGCCTTCCTAGATAGGACAAATACTGCTCACTAGCAATTATTGAATGTTTTAACACTGGCTTTGTTTTGTTCACAAATATACTGTGATAGTTATACTAAGATACCCTTGATGTGGCAGATACAGCATATACAGGTATATCTATATATTATACATATACTAAGGAACTAAGTTTTTTCTCAGGGAAGCGTGCAATGCCAGTGGAGTATCCTGGTATACAAAACCACAGTTTCTTTTAATGGGGAATGTCACTGCTGAAAATTAACCTTATCTTTCATTTCCTACTAATGTTAGCATTTTAGCAAGATGAAGTAAGTAGAAAACAACGTATTTTTTGAACACATTTCCAGTGCACTAGTTGTTAGTGCCTAGAGAAAGGTATGAACAGGGTAAGCAGTTGAGACACTTTTCCAGAACCATTACACATTTTCTTTTTGGCTTAATGTTCCTCAGACATAGTTTGTAAGATTTTTGTGGTCTTCCATGGATTTGTTCATTCTTCATCTGAAACTGCAAAATTTTAACATCTTTTGGCAAAGAAAACTACATGTCTGACACCTCTTCTAAACACACTCTTTGTTTTACTTTGTGTGATGCTCTTTAAGTCTTGCATTGGAAGAAATGGAACTGATCCTTGTCCTCTCTCTTCAAGTTTATGATCTTGTAGACTTATACCTTATCAGCTCAGATTTTTCTGGACTGAATGGCTATTTCTTATTGCCGCCTTCTCAGTGTCTTTATGACACCCCTTTAGCAGGAAAATTTCACACTTCAATATCTAGTATTCTTTTGTAGCACTCTGCCAGTTTAATGAGACAAGACTGAAGTTTAGAAATAACTTTCCCACCTTTCTGGTCAGAAAAAGGTTTTTTTCCCCAAGAAAATTAATGCATATTCTTTATCATTAAGTTGCAGATATTTTATGGTTTTAGCCTTTTGTAGAAGTGGGAGCACCATTTGTTTGTATTTGTTAAACAGGTGCTATTGTCATGGTATTGCTAACACGTAGTAATTTACTTAATTCCTCCTGTACTTATTTAGAGCACTTCAACATTCTTCAGATTAAATCCTACATGGTTTGAAATGAATCTACAGATACAGATCTTCATTTAGGATGAATTCCATTTACATTCATTGAGCTGTTGTTACTTGGAAGAATTATCCCACCTGAAAATAGTACATAACATGGGGAATTGAGCTTATAAGAGTACTGATGTAGCTTTCTACAGCACAGAATTGCTTTAAAAATACAACATTTTCTCTCTTGTTAGAACATCTGATACTTTCTTGAAAGCCTAGATGTTGTGTGGTCTCCCACTTTGTGATAGCATATGGATGAGTCCCATCTGCTCCTTTACAGACAGGATCAGCTGTTACTGTAAACTGTGGGGCTTTTTTATTTGTTTCATTTTTCTGAACTTGGCTTTTCAGCTCACAGATGTTTTTCAGGCATATTTCTAGGGACTGAAACAGTAATGTTACAACAGGTACGTTCAGGCATGCATGTGATTTGGTACTTCAACTTTTTTATCAGAAGGCAAACAGCAAAAAGCTTTCATGCATTTACTAAAAATTACAGGGGCCCTTATGTTCAAGTTATTCAATCTATAATCTGAAAGAAAAATACTCTTCACAAATTACTTATTGTTTTATAGATTAGGGAGCATGGCTGTTCCAGACAGTTGCTTCTTTCTGCCTATTCGCGAGTGAAGGTGTTCAGTTGCGGAGAAACATATTGCTTTCCAATATTACTTTTGATTATGGGAACACTTTAGTAAATAATTTTACAGATTTCACTTCAAGAAAAGAGTAGAAGCTTCACAGAAATGTTTTTCTTGGTCACACATTTGACCTGAAGTAAATATATGACGTGTTTCTACTGAAGAAACATCCAACAAAAAGTAAACAGAAAGGACTGAAAGGATTGCCTTGCTCCGAAGGAGACAACAAGCTAAAAAATAATCAATAGGAAAAAAAAATCAAAGAAAAATAGTAACAGAACACTGTCAATATCTGCACAAAGCATTTGTGCTGTTCAGGTTAGGTGGCATGAGCAAATTAATTGATTTGGCATGCCTTTACTCAGTAGGTAAATAATGTGCAGCTCTTTGGAAATCTGGGTAGTGTCTTCTTTCTTTAACATGTCTTCTTTCTTTAACATTTAACCTTAGATATTATTTAAGGGAAAAGAAACAGCTAATAAGTTATCCCCACTTTCATAATTAAACCTGCGTGGCTGCCTATAGTGGACAGTGAACACTGGCATGATGAACTATGCTTGCAGATTCAATCTTTCAGGAAAACCACACTGGAACCTGACTTAGAAAAAGCATACGTTCTGCTTATTTTTATCTGTTTACTTGAATTCCCAGATCATCCATTGTGCCTTTGTAACAGTTGCTGTGCTGGGTGAATTGAAAAATATATATATGTTTGTGTGTGCATTGAATGATTGGAGACAGTTTTACAAAGTTGCTGGAGATTTTACCCCTTTTGTCTACCAGCCATATAGTTTAAAACAGTCAAACAAACAAACCCCACAAACAAACCACCAAAAAACCAACCAAACAAAAAAAACCTAAACAAACAAACACACCACAACAAAACTAACTGATCCAGAATGTCTGCAATCCAGGAACAATTTCCTTATTTGCCTGCAGGGCTGTAACCCCAACTGCCAGGGAGGCTGTCATGTATTCTGGGATGAGGGGTTTTCAGTCCTCAGTTTTGATGCTGTTCCAATTAGTATAAAACAATTAAATGTTCATTCTCTGAACTAGGGAATGGCTCTTCTGTCATGTGTCAAGAGATTCACCCCAGATGGTGGAACATGTGGGGAAAAATAATGATCAACTGATTAATTAGGGATTACAGCAACATTGGCATGTCCTTCCAGATAACCTTCTCAATGGAAATAAGCATGGCAAAGATACAGTGAGATCCTGAGAACTTTGGAAACTTGGCATAAAGCATTTCTGTGCATTATCTTTCTATGAAGATATTTATTAATATTTCTTCCTTAGAAGAACATTCTGCTTAAGTGTAACATCCTTCTATCATGTTTTGATAAATGGAGGAAGCAATGCTGCAGAAATGGGAAAGGAAACCATGGTGGGGGAGGTTAGGTATGATGCCTGTTTTTAGCTAAATGACAGGGTGGGAGGAGGTGGACTGTTTTAATAATATACCTGGCTTTGAAGTAATCTTTCCTTTATCATCTTCTTTCAGAAATTGAAAACTTACTGTCTCTTTTGAATCAAAGCTTTGAGTATTGGGTGGCTCTGGTAACAAAATGAACTGGAGCACTGAACTTATTTTACCACTGGGAATAAGTAACCCAAGTCCCTGTTGTTGCAGTAAGACCTGTAAAAAGTGTTTGTGTAGTACAAGTGTGTTGCAGTGCCATCGATCACTGTAGCTGGGAGGGAGGTCAGTCACACGTGTGCCCAGGCAGGCATGTTGTAAAGTTCCCTCTTCCAGGGAACTGTTCCTCAGGAGTTTCTTGGAGTCCTCTGGAAGAAAAAGAAAAAAAAATCAGCTTTTATTACAGTACTTTGGGAAGTTCCAGAAATCTGAGGAGTTGCTTCTATTTCATTATTATCATGAAATAGATTATTTCATTATTATTACTTCATTTCTTGATTATCATAATGCAAGCTATCTTGTGCAGGTAATCTGTATTATTTTGGTAGCACTTCCAAGTTTGGGATTAGGGATTTGTTTGAAATCTCACTTCGTCTTTCACAGTTTACCCCTTTCTAGTAATAGGGTGTGTATAACTGCAGGTAGCTGGAGAGAAAAAGAGGTTTTGAAACTTAGGAACAGGGTGAGGGCTTAGGGGTGCCTGAAAATGCCAGCTAGTTGAGGGATAATGAAGAATGATATCTGTTAAGTAAAGTATCACATGGAAAACTTCTCCATAGCTGTTTATATTTTATCTAAGTAATTTGAAAGATTGCTTTATACTAGCACTCTATACACACGCTCTTGCGTTTTTTCTTAAGAGACCTAATGCATCATATTGTCATGCATTGTCTCTCTGTATTGTGATGAGGAAAATGCTCATTGTGTTGTCATGTGTCATGTCATCTTTTTTGAGATGAAGACTTAAAGCTGAATGTTAGAGCACAAACCTGCTCATGCAGCAGTTTGCCAGGAAGGCTGCAAAGAAGGGCTGCTGTGAAGGTGAAGAAGATGATAGATTTTTATAGGAAAAGATACAGAAGGACTTCATAATGTCTAACAAAAACCACTGAGAATAGGATTTCTGTCTCTAAATACCTGGGCAGAAAGGAGAATAGCGCTCAGAAGAGAGAATAAGCTGAAGGTAAATGTTGCTGCAGAAAATCACAACAAAAACCCAGACATAGGTGTTACCTAGCCACAAATAAATTTAGAACAGAAAATGGAAGAAAACTCCTAGCCACTAGAGGAGATGAGTTCTGTAACAGATTCTCAATGGAAACAGAGAAAGGAGAAACTGAACACACAAGCTTTATAAATTTCTAAAAGGACTGTATGAAATACTGCCTGAAACAGCTGAGGATTGGATTGGAACCAGATGATCCAATCTGATCCTGGGTTCCTTTATCCCAAGTCGTCATCTTCCTTTATCTTTGAGATGCTTGATCCTCTGTGTAAAATCTTTCTTTTTTTCCATTTGTCAAAAAGCCCATGTGTCTGAAGATGAGCACATTCTCAGAGATGGTTTTCCAGATGCTCATTACATAGAGCATGTAGCCCATGACTGAATTTACATCAATAGCTGCTATTTTTAAATCAGTGGCTCTACAGCGAGAAGAAAGCAGGAGACTGTGGTTAATCCTCACACAGTGGCTTCAGGGCATCTGACTTTATTGACTCATGCCATGTAATGTCTTAGAGGTAGTTATTCTGGTCCTAAATCCTGTAGGTTTTTCTGTGGATGAGTGGCGCTTCCCTTCAGAGGAAGTCCTGCTATCTTCAGTGGAGTTTGCGTTAAGGTTGAATTTAGTGTGAATAGGATCAAACATGAATCAGTGTGATTTTGTTTCAATTCCTACTTGTAAAATAGGTTCCTGTTCAGTATGCATAAGGATGAGAAAATCATATCAGTGGCATGTTTCCAGTCACACTCTCACCACAGAAAAGGGAAATCGATAAAATTCACACTCTAATGGAATTTTGAAAAACAAAAAAAGTAATTTTATGCAACTGAAACCTTAATTTTTTTGACTGTTGCTTTTTATAGCAATTACATTTTCAGACACAGCTAAAAACCCTTAACAAACCAGATCACTTCAGAAAATGTCTCTTTGAGAGTTCTGTCTTATAATTGAGTTTTATAGTACTTGTCATAGTTTATGGAGTGAGCTAAGTCTTTCCTAGCACAGCTGAATACAGGCACAACAAAACATGATAATGGTATATTCAGCATGTGTTAAACTGACATTATGAAGTAAACAAAAGAAAACTCGGAGGAAATTCTTGCTGTGCCCTGAGGTGTATGAAAAGATATTTTGATATTTAAAGTTTAAATCAGTCTGTGCTCTTACTCTGAATGCCAACATGCAGCTGTATTGACAGCAGAGCAGTTGTGATAAAAGGGTCACTTTTGAAAGTCATGAGGTTTGTTCAATCTGAAATGCCATCAGGGAAGAAAAAAAAAATCTTCTCTTGGATGTGAAACACAGAGGTGTGATAGCACACACGTAGACATAAAAGTACTGAAATGAAAGGCAGCATCAGTACTATTGCCTGAAACAGGCATTTGCAGAAGCTTTGTTTGATATTGTGTTAGCTTCTCCACTTAGAGTGGGATGTAAGAATTTCTAATGCTCGTGGCCTCCCACAGAGACATTCTTTTAGTACACTTTGAGAAAGAATATGGAGCTTTCTTAAGTGGAAAAAACCCCTTCCCTTTGTACTAGAAAAGTGTATCTTGTTAAAAAGAAACAAATAAACCTGTGTTGCTATATATCTAATTTAAAAAATGTTAGATTTAAAAGTTTAGGTTAATTTTCAAAATGTCTTTGATTCTGTAAACTGGAAGCCTTTACAGCCTTTCCAGCAAGTAAGCATCCTTTGATAATAATGTCAGAGAGTTCCTGTATCAAATAAGAAGGGTGTTTGTGCAGAAATAACCTTTAGTTTTCCTGGATATTTAAGAAAATGTTTGTTTTGTTGATGGTTATATGGCTTTTGTGGACACCACCGTACAATTAAAACATGCTGTACTAAAACAAATATTCCAAACATGAGTTACAGTTCAGGAACTCATGATAACCTGGAGATACATAATTATGACACAACTCATACCAGTTGAAGATCTGCTGAGGGATCTCTGGCCCCATCGCCTGCCCTGTCGTGCCACTTCACTGCTGCAGACGGCCATCTGTCCAGCACAAGTAGCCTTAGGGTTGGCACTTTAGCCTTCCAGCTGCCAGCCATCGTGGCCTGCCATATTCATGCCATTGCTTTGGTTGATGTGGGCTGTGAAGCACTGCAGCTGGAGATCTGATTTACCTTTCCTTTTCTGTTTTTCTCTAGCAATGGAAAAATGCTCCTGCCTGCACTTGGGAGCAGGAGTATTTTCAACTGCTTCTGCTAAGTCAAGGAAATGAAAAGACGGGAGGTTAGGGGCTTCACATGAGAATTTCTCTTTTGGTTGCCTTCCAGTGAACAGATGAGGTTTCTGAACTGTTAAGAAATAAACCCACCATTGCTTTCAATCTGGCTGCATCTTCATTGAACTTTTTGAGGGGAAAATAACATGCCCTTTGAATATATTAACAGTAACATTCAACATAAATTTTGGGATTAATACCTGTTTTCTGTTGTGTTTGAATACTTGTCTTTTTAAAGAGCAATGCAGAGTAAATGTATAGCTTTTAACAGTTCTGTTGCAGAATTTATTTCAATTCTGTATAATTAGTAGAAGTTCTAAAGAAAAATGAACCCCTAGTATTTGAAAGGTAACCATATCTGTTAGATAAAGGAATTGCTGGAGGTGACACATGGAGTTCTTAACAGCAGGAGAATTTATGAACTTTATCCCTTTAACAATAGATTTTACAAATTATCTTAATTGAAGCTTTCAAAATGGGAACACTTTGACAGCTGAGAGCACTCCTCTTACCTGAGCTGGCATGTTTTCCTGAGTGATTGTTAATTACTTGCTGATGGCTCACAACTCCAACACTTAAGAAATTTACTGCTGGAACAATGCACCCATGTGCTAAAGCTTCATGTAACCGTGAAAAATTGATTTATTCAAAAGCTGTGTGACTTAAGTGCATTATTCAGATTAATGGAGACTGGATATAGAAAGCCTAGTAAAAAAAATACTGGGGCTTTTTGTCAATTAGTATAAAATATTTATATTTATAAAAGTACAAACAAATATATAGAATAGTAGATGTAGAATAATGAATGTAAGATAATACAATTTTATTTTCCTTTTGCCCAGGGACAATGCACAGCAAAGTCCTGAGTTAATCTCCTCTATTTTTGGCTGAGCTCCATGTTTAGTGTTTAAATGCAAATGTTTACTAGTTTTATGTTGCAATGAAAGTTCTTCTAGGGTCTAGACAGTGTTTCTTGATAGCCAGCCTGCTACGCAGAAAGCTAAATAAACAGCAGTAAGAGACTTTCAGGGGAAAAAATAGGTCAGAAGGACAATTGCATGAACAAGGGTAGTCTGATGGTGTCAGATTGACCGAGTAAGCAGTTGTTTCCTTTGAATCTCCAGATGTTATCTGTCCTACCCTGGAAACTTCATTTTTTTTTATTTCTTCAAAAGAAGGTTTATATCTTTCATCGCAGAAAGACTGTTTCTGTCTTCAAGCTGATACTTCTAATCAAGGGGACCTACTGGTGCACTCTTCATTTCCCTTTCTGTTGGGTAGCAAACACATAATTGCTGTTTGCTATATCTATTTTCGTTATCAGCCACAGTAAGGAAAAATGAAATATTTTTATTGTCCCACATTCATTTGTTCTACATCTACTGCTCTCAATATGCTGTCTACCATCCTGGAGCAGCAGTGAAATTCTTTAATCCCTGGCATTTGAGGCCCTATGTCCTAAAGAATTCAACAGTTCCCAGGAATCACACAGTGAAGATGTGGTCTGTTACCCATCTTAAACAGAAGGAGGATAGGGAGAGACTTTTCTGTCCCAGCTTCTCTGAAAATTTGGTCCACTCTTTTTACTCTTGGGGTCCTTCAGGATCAATGCAGCTATACAATGGCATAATTGTGCACTCCTACTATGATTAATTTGTTTGTTAAAATATTTCATGAGGAAAGTCTGACATGCCACGCTGAGTTTTCAAGACTGTTTTAGCTTGCATAGGTTCACAACCAGCAGCAGCATTTTCCGCTAATGGGCTGTCAACCTGAATTCTTGACAGGGAAATCATGTCTGATGACTTTATATTTCTTTCAGTAGATTATTGTAGAAGTAATAAGCCTAGACTAGCTAGGGGTTGCGTTTTTTTTCTGTTTTCAGTCCTGTCATGCTGATGTGACTGTATGAATGCTTCACTTATCTAGGACTGAACACACTTGTGAGTCTTTAATTCAGGTATTTCAATAACACTGCCACCTGTATAGCAGGTGGAAATGTAAGGGACACTTCCATGCTTTCATTCAAGGAAAAACTCTCATCATTGATTTTGTCATTGAGATCATTGTTGGTAATAGTGTAATATTAACAGAAGTGGTGTTAATCAGTGTCTGATCGTTACTGTTACTGAGAATAATTATAAAATTAATTCCAACATGAAGACTCTTAGTCACAGCTCAGTAAAATAAATTTTATTCACATTCAAACAGAAGTACAGAAAGTCAGGCTATAATTAGGGTTGTGATATTTTGAAGTGAGTCTGAAAGTACAGCAGAAATGCTTAAAAGACTATTTCCATGTAGCTGAGTGTATTTTTAAATTGTATTTTATTCAATAGTTATGCAGAATTATGATTAAGCAAAAAGAATTATTGCTAAATACCATAGTAGAAATTTAATATTGATGTTCAATTTTTACAAAAAAAAAAAAAAAGCCAACACAAAACCCATAATCAAACAATAACAATGACCAAAAAAAAAAAAAAAAATCACAAAAAATCACAAAATACCACACCAGATTGAATATGTTACCAAAACACCAAAAAAAAATATATTGGATTTGTATAGGAGTTGGCACAATGGCCTACATCTGGACAGCTGGTTTGTACTACAATAAAAAAAGCAAAAAAGGGAAAGCTATCAGAAAATGAAGATATTAGTCAGGCTTCCATGAAACAGCTGTATTTGAAAGGAATTATTATAACTTGTGTAAAGAACGATATTTTAAAAGTGCTGAAATTATTGTGGTTGATCAGTTATGTAGGTAATTATTTTGCCTTCATTAAATTTTCAGAGAAAAATTATTCAGTCAGTTAAAGACTACTCATAAAATTCTGCTTGAGTGCACTCCCTTATGGAACTAAAACTTATAGGAAAATGCACTAATTATTATTCAGGAGGGGAAGAATTTCACTGAAGAAGAAATTATCAGATGGTTCAAATAATGATATTTTTATGTCTTTTGCATTATGATATTACATGGAATACCTGCTTTAGAAATAGTTGCCTAAATGGTGATAGAAAGAATATTGTGTGGTTTCCTCATTAGCTAATAGCCTTGGGTTTGTAGGTCAGCCATCTTAGTGTAAATTACCCGAGAACAAAGAATTAACATTATAACTAATGATGTTACAGCAGAGTATATCAGTATTTTTGTTCTGCACCATTACTTAGTTTATTTATTTACCTTGAATGATGTGAGTTACCTTGCACCAACAAAGTTCAGAATAACTCCAGAACTGGCTTTCTATACGCTGTTATAGTAACAGGTTTTATAGATGCTAAACCAAAGGACAGTTAATCCGTGTGCAAACCCTTTCCACACAGTGTTGTATTAAAAACTAGACTGGTAATACCTATAGATAAGAATTATTATAGTATTGGGGTTTGCCATTTTTTGTATTATTTGTGTTTTCTAATTTGGTGTGGTTTGCACTTTTAGTTTGCCATAGACTGACTTGGCTTTAAATGTTCTTTATTCAAGCGGCCTTTAAGGCAGAAAAGACCATCCTCTTCAAATGGTACATATTGATGTGGTCAATGAGCTATACAGTTTTATACAAGTAAAGTGCCTGTTTTGCTTAATTCCGTGGTAGATGAGATCAACAGTTCTCCCATGGAGAGAAGCTGGAGACAGCTATCAAAGTCTGTAGCATGGTGCTGTAACTCAGTACACCCCTATCACACTTTCTGCTCGCAACAGGGTTAGCTGGGCAATACAGCCATCATACCTGACTATGTAATGATGTTATTTGGTGGAGTATTATTCTGTCAAATATGAGGTACATCTTAAAATAACCTGACAGGTTACAGAACACTTTTTTAAAGATTGAGATATGTATTTTGCAAAATTCTTATTCTATCTGTAGACCCATAGAGATGGAAGTAGTTCAGTTGTTGCATTGCACCCCTCACTGGCAGTACTCCTGCAGTCTATTTCCCCATGGGCTTTGGTGGGGATTTTGGAGGGTGTTGGTTTGTTGGGGTTGTTTGTCTGTTTATAACTAAGATCTGGTTAGAAACTAACAGCCTTCTGCTGTCTCACTGAAGAATATTGTGTTGTTTTTCCAGCAGGATCTTTTGTCTCACTTCCATTGCTTGTGTCCCACAGCTGCCCTCTAGAGTTGTCTTTTGCCCCTTGAATTACAAATGACATGACACTGATTCTAGGTGTAAATGGACTAATTACGGAGGGAAATTAATAAAACACACACATAGAGAAGTATTGTTGCATGCCTAATTGTGTCACGTGGGCTTAATCTAGTTTCAATAAACAGCCCATTGATATACAAGTCCTGCAATAAGAGATTTGTAGTTTCCAATAGATGTAGCATGCTAACAGGTATAACAGTATTTCCTTCACGGTGCTGCAGTATGTTAAAAGCTTCTTCCATTATGTTCAGTGGGATGCTGAAAAGAGTATTAGAAACCAATCACTATAATGATTGTGGTCAATGCATTACCACTTTAAATTCATGCTCAAAAGCTACCTTTCTGAAAAACCTTAATATGCATTTTTGTTTTGTGATCAGAGCCAAAATAAAGCCGTTTCACTGAAAATTGAGTGGAAAGCCTTCCAGTGGAGATACTGACACCTGGTTCATCCACCATGAGAAAGAGCAGCAGTTAGCTTTTTGGTGAAATGATTTCACCCACGTTCAAACACGCATTAAAGTTGCAAAACCCATAACAAAATGTTTGAAGACTCTTTCAAACAACAGAGTGGTTTGATTGGATTGCATTTGACTGTGGTTTCCAAGCATCCGTGTTTGAATACAGACCAGTATGGGAGCCATCTGGCCTAATGTTTATATAGGGGGCCTTGCAAGAAGACTGACTCTGTAAGGAATGGTTGATGAGATGCCATAATACTGTGATCTCTGCAATCCAGACCCAACTGACCTAGTCAAAGCACAGTACAGTTTCTTTCAATCCCATGCACCCAAATTTCTGCCTCAACTCCACAAGTTCCAGGAGAAAAGGGGTCCTTGAGCACACCTCTGACACCTTGAAATGACTGAGGATGGACTACTGGGGCTGTGGGTTCAGCTGATCTCAGATGCCTTCACTGTTTGTGTCTTAAGGCTTTACATTTTTCATCAGCTTGCTCAAAATTTTTTTCACTTCACTCAGTTGTAGAGTATGTTCTTCACAGTGGTATGACACTTGGCAGGCATTCATATTCCCTGCTCTGCGTCCTAGTAAGGTCCAAATCTCTGCTCTCCCAGGCATATGGTGATGTACAGCAATGACCTGGCTTCATTCGGTCTGTCACGTTTCAGGACTTGGCTTTTCTTTCACATAACTCATCTATTGCTTTTCAGGCTCCTTGGTTCCTCCATATTGTTTCTCTTTAGTCATCCCTCTACAGAAACTGACTTTCTCTGTTTTGTGATGCTATGGAGATGCTTGTCTATGCCACAAGAAAGTCTGGACGTCTGTCTGTGCCACCTTCTCATTCCTCTATTGAACATTTGAAAGAGCACAGAGTAGCTGCTGATTTTTTTTTTTTTTTTAGACTTTGCAAAATGCTATTTTTACCATCACTAGATTAATTGATTATTTTTTAAATTAGATTGAAGAGCTTTTGTAACAAGTGTGACTAATAATACATTTTAGTGATGATTAATATGTATCTAGAAATTACATTTGAATTTCAAGCAACCTTTTTCCAAGATAGTGCCCAAACATTATTTCCATAACATTTATGCTTTCTGATATGTTTCTGTCCTTTTGTACTTTTATTTGTCTTCTTTTTTTGCCTCTGGCTTTTTTCTCTCTTGTACAACGTGTATTTTTCCAAATGGGTCTCTAACAGCGTTTTTTATTATACTGACAAGAACAGCAACACCTCTGTAGATTGTCCTACAGCAAAGGCATGACAGAATAAATGATCATAAATAAATCTTCTTACATGGTTTCTGCGTTCCCAGTCCTTCAGTTCCTCTCTCCAAGGGGCAGGTGCCCTGGCAAACCACTGCCTTGCACGGCATTTGAGACCTAAACCAGATGCTGACAGAACAGATGTGATTGGTTTTTTGCCTGCCATATTTTAGGATTTGAGCCCAAATCCCAAGTGTATGATAGAATAGGCACTGGAAGCCACCGAGGATTGATAGACCACACATTGCTTAAATTTCATTGTTATGTGTGTTCAGCTGCTTATTCTACATGTTCAAAGGACTATTGGGAAAGGTCACTTTTTTTTAGCCACAGAATTCAGATATTATATATGGCTTGTAGGAGGACACTAAGCTGCAGGTGGGATGGCCTACATTCTCCCTGTCTGTGTTTCCTAGGTATAAAGTAGGAGTAAATACATTAATTTGCTCTCTAATTTTTTTGGTGTCATTTATACTGGCAGTCTTTGGGACAGAAGGTTCAGTTGAAGCCTTTGCTATCATTGTAGTTATGTTCTCATCAAAAGTCAAGTTAACTGATGATGGAGTGTGACGCCTACTAATATATATAGCCCTTTTCTGCATCATACTGCCTTTCTTTTATCCACGTGTTCATAGTCTCTGCATCTGAAAGATCTAGAATGGAGGAATATCTGATATCTGCATGTCCTGTTATGTGTTTACAAGTTCCTATCTCATACTGCTCATAGGGCAGTTTCTGGTGCATGTGTTTAAGCGTAACACAAGTTTAAGAAGTTGAGCACAAGGGGCTACTTGACAACGTGTCACTATAAAGCACTTAAGAGATGTATTCACAACCATCCAAGAGTAAGGGTAGTGCAAAAGATAAGCATATAGGTCAAATAAAGACATGCAAGGAGAAGATCCAGTGGATAGCGAAGTATTTGGTGGTGGTTTTATTTTAATTTATATATATTTTGGAAGCTTGGATTGTCATAGAGATTTTTGGGAGGAAGTGTTTCTATTAATATGTTTTTGATTGTTCACACTATGTTTTTAAAATGCTTAAAACAGAGAAAGGATTTACGTAGTATGTGCGTACATGGGTATCTCCTACAAAACCAAGTAGTGAAGCAGATAATAACACCACACACGAGGACACAGTGGTAGAGATTCGTAGCACCAGAATACTTAAGGCCTGACTGATATTACCAGGTTTACAGTTCTTCAAACTGTGGTGAAATAATTCTGCAAGTAGATGCATGACTGATGTGCTACATTAACTGAAATATGTAGCCAATCAGCAAATGCAATCCATGATTTATTCTATAAAAATAGAAATATTTCTATTGAAAATATCCTATTGGAATGAAGGAAGCCAAAGGTCATAAATTGAGACTTTCATCTACTAGACAGCTGTTCCCTGGGGGTTATTGTCAGGCTAGCAATAGGCCAGTGCTGTACAAAATAGTCCACTGCCTAAGTGGAAGGAAACACGAGTGACAAATGTGGTATTCAACTGAACTTGTTATTACAGAGGTCAGAGTCCTTGGCTGATGGGAGAAATAGACCTTGCCAGAAGTGCCAGCAGTATGTCTAGTAAAGGAATGTATTAAATAAACATCAATGAAAAATATGCTCATAAAGAAACAAATGTTTTGCCCTTTTTGTTGTTGAAATAAATGGGTAATAATTATAAAAAGGGCATGTTTATCTCTGTGAAACAGCTATTGACAGAGAAAGTTTATTAAGATGACTGACTTGTTGGACCCCGTTTCAGGTGGGATTCCATTTGTCCTCACCGGAGAGTTTTTCCAGCAGTCGCAGAGGCCGGCCGCATTCATGATAGCTGGGACTGTCAACTGGCTCTCCAACTTTGCAGTCGGACTGCTCTTTCCTTTCATTCAGGTACTCAACATCCTTGATAATTAATATACTATGATATAGTTGCTATAGTGTGGCATGTGATGTGACCTGAAAGTTGTATTCAAACAATAAATGACTTTTCATAGAATAGATGAATTTCTCATCCTGTTTGCAATACAGTTCACTTGTGCTGCCCGCATGTCATCTTGTTTGAATGTCTCAGAAAATTGTCCTGCAATAGAAAAATTATGGTAACCATGAACAACCCTAAATTCCCCACAGGAGTGCTTTAGCAGTGCAGTCCAATGGCTGTGTCCAGAGTTCACGGTCACTGATGGTGATTGTCACTGCCTTTTTCTTCAGCCTTTAGGTGACCCATCTTCTGGTTTACCCTATGGTCTGAGAATTCTCATTAATCTCATTGTGAAATAGATGCTCTCTGCTCCTGCCTCCATCTAAGCTTGGACTCATGGCTCCCTTATTTTCAATATCTCTTCTAGTCAGGCTTTTATATTCTTCAGCTGGTTCCTTCTTGCTGCAGCCTAGTTGCTGCATGGATGAATTTGTTCCTTTCCCAGCTTCCCTAGGCTCCCATAAGCTTCATTTTTAGTGGATTGCTTTGTTTCCTTGCCTGAACTAGTCCCATGGAGGACAGAGGACAGTTTCATCAAGAACTGTCTGACAACTGGTGTTTGTATTTTAACAAGATAAGTTTATTTTCTAAAAAACAAAGTTAAAAAAAAAATTAAAAATAAAAATTAAAGTTTAACACAGAGCAGCATTTTTCCCTTCTGATTCCTAAGAACACTTCATCACTGTTGATGTGGTGTTGTATGGCAAAGAGGCTTGAAGCAGTGTGTCATTCGAAAAAACATTGAGGTCCTCTTCCTCACCATCAGTCTCTCCCAAGGACCATCTGCACTCCCTGGAGCTGACACAGGAGCTGATTCTCTATCTCAGTTCTCCTGAGCAGCCGTCCTGCTCCACTGATAACCATTTAAGGTCTCACAACTAAAGAATAAAATAAAGAAGTACTAATTGTTTGGTTTCTTTTTAAATGCACTGAGGAAAATATTAGGGCTAGGGGAAGGGCACAAAGGTGAGCAAGCCCTCCAGGCTACTTGCAGGTCCCCACATCCAGGAGAGAGATTTTTGGATTACTCTTCAAATCATCACAGAGTAAGAGATTTGAGTAACAGACAAGGAGGTGTTACTGCTGGTTGTGCATTCTTAGAATTGAAAATTATATGATACTGCTATATCATATGCATAACAGTATTTGCAGATACTGTAAAATTATATCATACTGTAAGAGTTTATGTATTCATTTTTATTTGACAAGTAGAACTGCTTTTACTAAGTAGTACTGTTTAAAATTATCTGTGTGAGATAGTTTATGGGAGAATTTGAAAACCTTATAAAGTCTGACCCTTGATCTAAGTTTGACACTTAGTTTACAATTTCTTCTAAAAGGAAAAAAATCTCTACCACTTTTGCTTACTTGGATCGTTTTCAAAAGTCAACATGAGTATAAAGGCTGTCATCCTTCCAAACCCTGTGCTCCTGCTAACATTAACTTCAATTAAACTGCTCAGAGCTATAAGTCTTAAGAGGTTGTTTTAAGGCTTACTGAAATCAATGAGTATTTTTCACCAGTTCCACAGTGAAAGACTTACCAACTTAGATGTTTAAGGTGAGGTATTCAAAAGCAGGTAGAGACGTAGTTGTGTTTCCACTGAGGTTGTTATAACATTTACCAAATAATAGAAGATGATTGCTGGGTAAAAAAACTGGCTGGATGGCCAGGCACAGAATGGAGTTAAATCCAGCTGGCAGCTGGTCACAAGTGGTGTTCCCTGGGGATCAGTACTGGGGCCAGTTCTCTTTAACATCTTTATCAACGATCTGGACAAGGGGATTGAGTGCACTCTCAGTAAGTTTGCAGGTGACACCAAGCTGGGCAGGGGTGTTGATTTGCCTGAGGGTAGGAAGGCCCTTCAGAGGGATCTGGACAGGCTGGATCGATGGGCTGAGGCCAACTGTATGAGGGTCAACAAGGCCAAGTGCCAGATCCCACACTCGGGTCACAACAACCCCCTGCAACACTACAGGCTTGGGGACAAGTGGCTAGAAAGTTGCCCAGCAGAAAAGAACCTGGGGATATTGGTCGACAGCTGGCTGAATATGAGCCAGCATGTGCCCAGGTGGCCAAGAAGGCCAACGGCATCCTGACCTGCATCAGGAACAGTGTGGCCAGCAGGAGTAGGGCAGGGATTGTCCGCTGGTACTCAGCACTGGTGGACTGCACCTCAAATCCTGTGTTCAGTTTTGGGCCCCTCACTGCAAGAAAGAAATTGAGGTGCTGGAGCATGTCCAGAGAAGGACAACGGAGGTGGGGAAGGGTCTGGAGCACAAGTCCTGTGAGGAGCAGCTGAGGGAGCTGGGGGTGTTTAGCCTGGAGAAGGGGAGGCTCAGGGGAGACCTTATCACTCTCTACAACTGCCTGAAAGGAGGTTGCAGAGAGGTGGGGGTCAGTCTCTTCTCCCAATTAACAAGTGATAGGACAAGAAGAAACAGCCTCAGATTTCACCAGGGGAGCTTTAGTTTGGATATTAGGAAAAAAATTCTTTACCGAAAGAGTTGTCAGGCATTGGAACAGGCTGCCCAGGGAGGTGGTTGAGTCCCTGGAAATATTTAAAAGATGTGTAGATGTGGCACTTAGGGACACAGTTTAGTGGTGGACTTGGCAGTGTTAGGTTAATGGTTGGACCTGATGATCTTAAAGGTCTTTTCTAACCTAAAAGATTCTATGATAGAATTGGACAATTGCCTTGTGTTTTTGAAAACATAACTTTAGTCATCAGCATCAGTATGGTCCAGAAGGCAGCCACAAGCTCATCCAGCAAGTGGATGCTTCTGTGTAGTTTAATAGCTGTTTCTCCCAGAAGATGAGGACCGAATGTTTAAGCAGCATCAGACATTGGATTCCACCCCGGCTGGCCAGGACCTAGCTGTCCCACTGCTTGTATAATCAGAACACTTTTATTTGTTATGTCTTTAAATTGTCCAGACACATTTAAGGAATAATCACATTTCTGCAAAACTGCAGTTCCTGCCTCAGAAGTTACCTGAGGTGTGGCTGTCCATCTGATCTGAATATATGCAACTCAGGGCTCTCCCTTTTTTTTCCTGGTAATCCCACCTGACAGATCACCTGGAGAGAACTGTTTAAAAAGGCCCTCAGTAAATTAAAATAAAAGGCAAACTGCATTCTCTAACCTTTCATATGCATATTAAAGCTTTTAAGTCACTTAAAGTGGTTGAGTATGCATCTGTATGAAGTTTGCTGCAGCCTTGGGGCATTTATCATTTTGTGTCATAAAAATTTCCCATTGACAACAAAATTAACAGTTTAGTTTTAATGAAGGTATATTATATTTCCATGTTGCAGGGTTTTGGGGTTTCTTTTCTTTAAAAAGTAATAAAGAGGAAAAAGCTTAGAGTTTGCACCTAAAGATGAAAGCAGTGTTACTCAGACTTCAATTTTTAAAGCTTTTTCGCAAGATCAAACTGTAACATCTCATTCCCTAACTTTCACTTCTTTCCTATTTCAGTCAACCTTATTCTCAAAATTCAGTCTGAGTCACCTGTTTCTTTACAGAAAGGCAATAGCTTCTTCTTAGCTCATTTTTGTAAGTCTAAAACTGGAAAAATGCCTTCACAAAACAAATGCATAATTCCTTCTGTGTATTTAAATATTAACCTGATTTCTTGAGAAACAGCAGCCACTGTTTTGATCACTGGTATGCTTCTGCAAAATTATTCCAAACATTTGGGAAACATGTTAACTTTAGAATTACTCAAAAATCAACCAGTAATTAGTTCTCCAAATGTCACCAATTAACTAGTTCAAATGCCTAGATTTTTCTCCCCTCAACCATCTGTAGATACATGTAATAGAATAAAATGGTGGCTTGAGTCATGCATTAAAATGTATGGATGACATTATAGAGCTAGTATACAAATCAATTTTTGACAAATTTAAAAAAAATTTCAATGTGGCTACTGTTCCAGCCCCCATCACTGCCTATTTAAGAAATTTGTTTGTGCAAAGGATGAGAACTGAGATGAAAAGATACTATCTTGAAATCACAAGTACATTTGATATTGTGTGGTTACTAGGAAGTGTCTGAGAGTAGGTGTCAAAAAATATGCATTTAAAAAATACCTTTTTCTCATGCAAAATAGAATGATTGAAGAAGCATTACTGCATGGGATCTTGGAGCATACAGAGAAACTATAAAAGATCTGATTTTAGGTCTGAAGGAGTTTTAGACTTGTATTTAACAGAGCTTGACCTTGTGAAATGTCAAGCATGTCACCCTGAGTGATGCTCAACGGTATTATCTTTCCCATTGTCATCACTTGAGAAGGAAGGCATGAGGTTTTTCTGAATAAGGAGATGTTAAGAGACACAGCTCTCATAAGACAGTTGACCAGAGACGCATGAGACAGTCCATAAAGACATGGTGACCCCTCTTTTAGAAGCATTTCAGTGCTCCTACAGGTGCTAGAACTGGGTTGTAATGCCCTGTTATTTGGGTGCCAAATCTCCAAATATTCAGTCCTTCAAAATACTCATTCATGAGTATCTGGAGTAACTGATTAAGTGCTTCAGCCCTCTGCCCTCTCCTCTGACTTGCATATCTCGTGGTTTTGGCTGGCACTTGCTTGTCAGAAGGTCATAGCAGTCCAAAAGCAACTTCCCGCTTCACACCCCGTGAGCGGTGGCACAGGGAGCTGCTTCTCAGAACAGAAGCACAGGGCATGATAGAGTTCATTGAATCAACCATGTAACAGTAAAGTAATTTAACTCATTTGGGGAAGAATGTCTAAAGTTGTAACAATTCTTGTGTAACCTTGAAGGAAATAAAATGCTTTATCTGAAATAATCACAACTTTAATGCTTTTCATTTCGCCTTTCCATTATATACTATGCATGTTATACTACTCATGCATTGCGATTGGATTTGAATCTCAAATTTTTATGAGCTAACCAAAATGAGTTGGCCATTTAGAAAGATTCAATATTTGCATGAAAACTTATTGAATATATTGTCAATAGTGTTTTCTTTGTGCGTATCTAATTTTTTCACTCTCCTATAAGATTTATAAACCTTCTTTAATAACAAAGTTTATATAGATTACTCAAATTAAAAAAAGAAAATACGTGCAATGTTCTTCCGCATAAATGAAATTGCCACACTAGACACCACACTATCTGGCAGAATTTTGTAAAGTTCATAATCCAAATGACAAAATCTATCAGATTTTCAGCCTTGTTGCTGCAATTTCAGCAGAAATGCTCCAGGGTCAGCATCTCACAGAAAGTATTTAATAGCTGACTGGGTGAAGACCCAACTCAGCTAGACTCCATCAAACACCAAATCTTTCTCCTGTGTTTGCTCTTTGTGTTGATTCAGTTGCTATAGATAATTCAGGGCAGCAGCAGGGCTTGTATTACATTATTATGATAAATAATACTGATTCTGGATTCAGCCCTATATTGCAGTTTTGATGCGCAGTGTCACAAATCATCCATTATTCCTTTGGTGACTAACATCCTCTGAAAAAAAAGTGTTTTAAAGCACTTTCTTGCTCAGAAGGCATATAAAAATGCAACTGTTCTTTTTGATGTGTTCATAACAAATCAGTCTTTGAAAATATGACTCCTTAATATGTGACATGATTTTAGAGAATGAAAAGGAGATGAAACCAAGTCTTCCAAAGGCTAGCAATTCTCCTGAGACCTCCAAACAATGCAGTTTCTTGAGATCTCAAATAAGCATTTCCATCATGGACATCTTGTGTACAGATCACCCAAGCATGTAATCCTTGTGTGGCACATAAAGTGTGTCACAGTTGAGCTTGCAATGGGAGCATGAATGTGGTTTGAAATTCCCTTCTAGAAAATTTGTTGTCTTTCTTCTTGAGGAAAAGTTCTACTATCAGTCCCTGCTGATAACATTGACTTACTCTTTTCAAAATAGTGTGTTGATGGAAATGGACTTGGGGTTGCTTTATGATATCGACAGAGTATCTCAGTGTATGAATGTGGCATGGCAAGCTCAGAAAATTAGTCCATTTTCTCCATGTGTTCCTAGCATAACTTCTGTTTCCTAACGGTCTAGCCTCTGGGAATATAAGACACAGATTCTCTTGTGGTTTCTTTCAGAGTAAATTCTAAGCTAGCTGTAACACCTGGAGCAGATTGTCATAAAACAGACTCCAAGTATTTGTTCATACTTGGAAAGAGTTTATGATTAGTATGCAAACCTGTGAGTTCATAGCTTTATCTTTTTTGTGTGTGCAGAAAGCATATTGAAAATGAGCTTCTGTCACCATCCACAACAAATCATTCCATTATTTATTCATATCATTCCTTGGGCATCGGGACAATATTTTGTGTCTTGAATAAGCAGACATTACAAACCAACAAAGTTTTTGGAGTGAAAGTGCTGGGCGATTGTGGATGTAATTACAGAATCCTTCCAGCTGGAAGGCACTCCGAGGGGTCTCTGGTCCAGGCTCTTCCTCAGAGAGGGTCAGCTGTGAGATCAGACCACGTTTCTTATGACCTTGCCCAGTTGTGTCAAAAAACACCATGTTTTGCTACTGTTATGTTAGTTAGCTTTTAGATTCAGAGGACTCAGGAATCAAAAGTGATGGTAACTAAAATGCAGCCAGAGTTTGGCTGTTTCTGAGAATAGTTTTATTCTCAGTTTTAAAAATGAAATATTCTTAACTATCAACCCTGTGTTTTAATAAAACGCACAAAAAACTCTGGAAAAGACACCGAGACTTCCTGCTGCTCATCAATGTTTTTTTATAGGGTGAATTATGACAAATGCTTCATCCTGTCTTGATAAATGTATTCTTTGTGGATGTTAACAGGTGCATTTGTTCTACTCTCCCTCTGTGAAACTGTGTTTAGAAAATCAGGAAGAGTCTATGGGACAGAAGGTATCTGCTCATCTTGAGGGAAAAGGGAGATTGTACAGTTAGATATAGATTTCACCTTTAGAAGAAAGACAAAATCAAAATTGGACCATTTTAAGCTCCTGTATTCTGTGAATTTTGTGAATGTTGTGCACATATGAGACAGAGTGCAAAATATTTGTAATGGTGAAGTAGAGAAGTTTGCCTTCAAGTTCTCCCATGTTTCAGAATAAACAAGCAGCAGCCAAATGGTTCTTCCTGATATACGTCTCTTTAGGTGTATGTGGGATGTTTCTCACCTTGCGCTTTACGGATCAGTGGTGTTAATGGTCTGCAGAAATCGGTGTGAGGCAACCAGTTTCTTTAGTTTCTCCTTCAGAAAAATACTAATGTGGCTTTGAAGAGAACATGAATATTGATGATGGTTCTGTTATTCCTGTAGAAGTGAGCCATTGTGAAGGTCTTTCCATGTTGGGGGTAAGACTAGCACTGTCCCCAACTCGGGGAGCAGGAAGCGCACCTTCACCAAGACATAGTTTACATGGAGAACTTACTTGACACTGGGGATTTCTTCTGTAAGTGCTTCTGTTTCTACCTCTGTTCTAATGTCCTCAGTGGTGATATATAACTAAATCACAGCTCAGGATAACAAACCTGAGTATGTCAGATTTTCAGGTTAAATTCACTGGCATGACATTGGCAGAATAAATAGAACTTAGTTTCATAATTTATTTTAGCCAGTGGAACATCTAGGGGGAAGAACATGTATGTTTTTAGATTTTTGTTGTTGTTTTGGTAAAACTGTATGTTTTACTGAATAATTGCAGGTGTTTTGATAGGTGTGTCATGTTCTTTTGTGTGGTTAAACCGAAGGATTCTTTTCAGTAATTACATTGTAAGTATTTTATAAACCCTCCAGGTTGCAAAGAAGCTTAATATATGAGATCAATTAGTCTTTGACTAGAATTCTCAAAGAGATTTTAAAAAAGAAGCAAGCTTTTTACACAGGGAGTAAAAGCATACCCGTTTGTAGCCAGCATAAAGGAGAATTTTGAAGGCCTCTTCTTTGTGTTCTGTGTGCTTTCTTCCCAGAAATGTGTGGTTTTAATCTAGGCTTGCTCTTGCAGACCTTTTAAAATTAGACTAACTACAGCAGTGCTTATGTGACTTCTGTTTTTCGCAAGATAATAGTTGATGTTTTTTAAGTTTGCTGGCGGTTGTTCCAACACGAATAGTCTGTCAGATATCAAATCTTAACTTTCTTTCCTGGAAAGTGACTCCACACTATGAAAACATGAATGATTGTAAAGTAGACCTGAGAATAAGTATTCTTGAAGGTCAAAGTCAGTTAAGATCATCTTCATCACTGCCAGTGTGAAGGGTGATAGTTTAGAAAATATGCAAAGCTATTTTCCTGCACAGAGCTGCTTGATTACTAAATATGGATACATTAGGAACAATATTAGAGCCTGTAGTTCTATATTAGCACTGTACAATCTCCAGCAACAATGCTTTGTCTTTCCCTACTCATCCACATCCCAAACCAGACTGGGTTTGCACCTGAACCTCTACTCAGAAGAGGGTTTTGAGAAACTTGAAGATTTGCATCCCTGCTCGTTGGAAACAGTGTCTTTCAACAGGGCACTTGGACTCAACTTCACATGTAGTAGGGTTTACTGGTCCAGTAGTATGTCCGTAGGAATCTTCTTAATAAAAGGCAGAGCTGCCATGTGCTGGTATCATGCAAGACCGAGCACAAACTACTCAATGGTAGATGAGACCACACATTCAAAAGAGTCAGGTGATGGCAGGGTGGTGGGATACTCCTTTTAATTGTAGTTATACAGAAAGAATAAAGCACTTAAGAGACTGTATTTTTTAAATGGGGGGGGGGGGGGGGGGGGGTGCTATTCTGCTGCTGTCTGCACCATGACCAGCAGCCTGCTCGTTTGGTCAGTGCTGAATAGTGATAAAAATCTGAAGGTCCAGCTCCTCAGCTGCAGGTGTCCACATCCCAGGTGGCTTTTGGTGCCTGTGAGATATGAGTGGAGCCTTGCTTTCCAGGCTTCTGCAACCCTTATGAAGCATAATAAAACCCTTTTATCAAATTCTGCTAGAATTAACTGATTCTTTTATTGATTACTATAGTGAATGTGAAGTTTGCATTTAATGAGGTCCAGCACAAGGTCTTTTGCACCAACTGAGCATCGCAGAAGAGTTAGTTCAGCTGACAGCTCTAGCAGGGAGGTGCCTGGATACCCAACTCAGAAAGCTTCCAGGCATGCCAGACCCACTTGCAGTTGTTTCCCCATTCTGTACTTGTCTCGGGTCCAGACCTGTTCTGTTCAGTGATTTCACCAGCAAGAAGGGTGATGAAGCAGAGAGAATGCATGTTATATTTTCAGATAACTGTATCAAGAAAGCTATTAGGAAACCTTTTAATCATGAGAATAGTGTAACTGTGTAATGATGTGTGAAGAAATTGTAGCTTGTTCATTACTGGAGATCTATAAAAGACAGGCACACAGATGTTTGTCAAGAACTAAGGCTGCCTTAGTAATGGGAATGGACTGGCTGGCGTCTGTGTTCTTGGTTTTGTATGAGTTTATTGACATTTTGAAGCCTTCATTCAGAGCAGGAAGTGTCTCTCATTAAGCGTACACACAGCACATGGCTTCTTTAAGGTTCCTTCAAGCTTTTTTTTTTTGTTACCACGATACCTCAGTGTCACTGCAAGAAGGGCTGCTGCAGGTTGTGGAGGCAGAAGAATCCAAACTCAAAAAACAGTAGAAGAAAACTCCAATTACTCCTGTCCTTGAAAGTGGTGACAGCATAGTAGCAATACTGCAATAATGCTTTGGGCTAAATAATCAAATAATCTTGAAAAATGCAGAAAAATAAGGAGGAAGAAACAGCAAAAATTGCAATTAACTTGGAGGGAAAGAAAGTAAACCTAAAAATATTCTGTCTGGAGAAAAGATCTGAGAAAGGCAAGGCTAACTGTGAACAACGGAGGAGGGAGTAAAGATCACTCCTCTTTAGTTCAAAAGGATCAGAAAGTGTTAAACTTCTCTGACACATCAGAGAAAACCTTGTGAATTTCAGAACAACTTGGGCAAGAATCAAACATCCACAGAAATCTGAGGAATCTCTAACCTGAAAGACTTCAAGGTTATATTAGTCATCCTTCTGCAAGCTTATTACTATTTCATATATTCCTTCTTTTATGGATAATGAGAGGAAACAGATCATTTTCCCTTTGGCAGTAGTGACTCATTACAAAAAAAAAAAAAGAAAAGAGAATATGACCAGAGGAACCTATGTATTCTTGTCTGGTTTAAGGTACAAGATGTCAGATATCACTTCTGCATTAGTATTTTCTAATTGTACTATAGCGTGTCTCACATGTACAGTGCTCAGTTACCTCTGAATGTTTCCAGTGGAGTTCATACTTCTCCATAGTGTATTAGGCAATGAATTCTGAATGGCATCTATTTCTGTTTTAAATTTAACTGACTTGACCCTTCATCCATCACATACATTATTTCTTGCTAATTTTTGTTTATTTAATCTTCTGTTGTACGGAACAGACTTGGGGTTTTGATATATTTTTAACTGTTGGCCGAAGAGTTGATGTGCAATTTCAAGCAGTGGAGTTTCTGTAAGTTACTTGCAAACTGCAAGGAGTTCATCATCTCAGAGGATATTTATTCAAGCCCTTGATTTAATGAAGAACTTCTCAAACAGAAAAATAATGAATGGCTAAATAACATGTAAACCAAACATGCTTGCTTGTCTGTAAACCTCCTGCTTTCTCTTTATCACGGGCACATATATAAACAAAAACTATTTCCAAAGCACTCAGATGAGCAAAACCCAAATCTTGTAAATGTGTACATACACAAATGGATACAAACACACCCTTATTAATTTAGCCAAACCCAAACCTGTGCATATTGGCAGTACCTCCCCAGATTTTCTGGTTTATTTTGTGTTGCTGGAAAACAATCTGAGACCTTGCCTGACTTTGCTGGAGCTTGTGGTTCAAAAATCTGCCAAAGAGTGAGTGACAGCTGGTAGAAATTGGTATGTTGAGGAGGTGCTGAAGTGTGGAGAACAGGAACACCTGGTAAATAAGAAATTAGAGGGTATATATATATGTGGAAATAGGTGCAATGAGCTGAAGCAGGCAAAGGGGACAACAAACACAGCAGCAGAGCACAGCCTAAAAGGCTTGTAAACCTGTGGTGCAGTAGAACAGGCATGTGTTAAGCTGTTACTCTTCAGTAACAGTAAATTTGCAGGGTCATACTTCTGTAGTCTGATGGTGTGGTAGGACCTTAAATGACGTTTTATCTAGAATAATGTGCTGTTTATTTTTTATAATGCATCGTGTAAGTACAGAGAATTACTAAGCATTAATAATTAGCAATTAATTTCATGACATGTTATTTTCATTACATGCGGATGCATTCTTCATGTTTCAGTTTGCACCATTAGACTGTTATGAGGCACTTAAAAGACTATTTTTTCACATGGTAAGTTAGTATTACACTTCAAGACAACATAGCAGATTTTTCCCAAATTTTTATGTCGTGATAATTTCTCTTTCTAGAAGACTGTGCAGAGTCTTTTTTTTTTGTGTGTGTGTGTGTGTGTCAAAGTCACGGTCTATATTCAGTGGTTATTCAAGAAATACTTAAATTGCTATGTATTTTGTTGAAATTGGAATCTTAGCATGAATATACTAAACTACATTGTAGAATAACATGCTTTCCTTGCCCAGTAACATACTAGAAGCAGATCTAAGCCATGTAAGGAAATTAGTGATGTTTATCTGCCGTGAATATTCTTGGGGGTTTGCACTTGGTTCTGTAAACATCTACTGTGTTACCTTTGCCTGCTGAGTGTGCTTTAGCAGGGGAATACCTCTGCCTGGCTGTTTCACCTCAACAGCCAAAACTGACCACCCAGAGCCTTCCTTTCCCACCCATCTGCCCTGCAGAGACCAGCTTCATCTTTACTGATCCTCTGGTTCCCTCTCTGTCTTACCAGTAATTTTCCAGAACAACTCATCTTCAGACTTTCCTCCTAATACAAATGTTTCCAATAACCAGGGACCACAAAGGAATACCCAGTTATGATTACAGGACCACTAAGTGGAAAGCTGATTTTACTCCTGGCTGGGGTTTGACTTTCACCTTTGGCACTGTGGGGCTACATGTCCACAGCAAGGCGAGAGAGAGTTCTGAAATCATTAGAAGTGTTGGGGAAGTGATCGATGGAGGTCTTCAAACCTCTGCGCATGGTTGTACTAGAAAATGATGTACCTCCCTATCGAAATGACAACTAAATTGCTGCTGTGGTTTCCTAGGAAAAAGAAAGAACTTAAATGAGGTTCCTTTAGAAAGGAGAACCACCTCTTTTTCATATTGCCTGTCCTACATAGAGTCCCTGAGGACTGCAGGGATTTTTTCCCCTCTTCTAATTCTGCCACGGGAGAAACCTGTGTTATCCCAAAATGGGATGCAAAGGCATCATTCTCTTGCAGCATTATTGCAGCAAGACTGAGGAAATAATAGTAATAAACTGCAAGGTGTTTTGCAGCTCTCTGTCAGAGTAATAGCGTACAATATCTCATTTTTGCAAGGACTAATAAATGTCACTGTGCAGTTTGAATGTTTTGTCCAGTTATAAAAAAAACCAGCTTCATTTTACAAAGTTGTAATCCTCCATCATCTTTTGGGGGTTTTGGTTTTGGTTTTTTTTTTTGGCATTGTTTCCCGGTAATTGGAAATTGAGTCATGTTGATATTCAGATATATATCTGCTATATGGTTCCAGAAATGGAACCTATAAGCTACAGGTTCCAGAAATGAACCCTCAGACCTCAGTGAAGGCGTGCGTAAAAAGCTAAAGTTATAGATAGGTGCCTGGCTCTTCAGGCTGGGGAACGAAGCAACTCAGAAATTACCTCTGTAATTCCAGTCTGGTTCACTGGCAGTGGAAAATGGTGTGCTTTTTATGATGGATGAACAAGTCACTAAATTTGGGGCAGTATTCAATAATATCTGAGAAACCGATGGAAAGATTTTGGGGCTGTCCTCTCGCACCCTATCAATGTCCCTCCCATAACAGTATGTGTTTTCGCAGCGAGATTCAGTCATCAAGGTGATAGCTTATTCTGAGCCATAGGAAACATTAGGAAAACCTTTAAAATAACTAAAAAATTGTCTTTATATCTTTGTTCTCAGAAAATGAAAACCATGGAGAATGTAAGAGCATGAGAAAAAAAGGATATGAAGGAGATTATATAGCAAATAGTGTGTGACAAAAGACCAATTTTAGCTATTTATTAGGAAAAGTTGCCTATATCCTCTGTAGCTGTGGCTGGGAAACACCTTTACAATGAAGAAAACCTTGGCATTGAGTGCTGATGTTTGCCTAACCTTTCTGCATAAGGGCAGTAAACAGAGGACATAGCTGTAGACGTGCAACTCGTTGCAGCCCGTCATAGTCAGATTGTGCCCAGTTGCTGAGTTGGTGGGTGGAGGTCTTGTCCTTGCGCCCTGGCGTAGGAGGTCAGGGTTGGCGCTTTGGTTGGCAGATGCCAAGATGACAGGAAAGGATGACAAATAGCTGGGTGGACATTGTGTCCCCCAAATAGCGAGTGCTTTTACTAGCCGGTTTTTGAAGTGAGGAATTCCAAGACAATACCCTTTGAATTTTCATGTGTCTTCTTTATATAAGATTTTTACTTACGTTAGGGTAGAAGGCATCTGAAGGAAATAAAGTACAAATTGTTACTACCTAGAAGTTGGGTAAATTTTGATTTTCTTTTATTTTTAGACTCACTAAAGTGTCTTGAAAAATAACCTGCTTGGATTTGTGATCCAGATGGAGCTTGGTATCACATGGGATACAGGTGCTATAAGGGTTGTAGCCTTAGTTTAGATTGCTTACTAGCATGATGCACAGACCGTATACGTGTGTTTATTTTCCCCTTTTCAGAAACTAATTTATTTTGGCCTGTGAAGTGATACTTCTGAGTCATTACACTTGTTACTGGAGGCTCTTCTGCACTTCTGCTCTGTTTCCTCCTTCTAGTTATTCTTGAGATTTTCCTTCTCGTGCATCGAGATTCATTTACCCAGCAAGACTGGCTTTTGGTTTTCCTTATTATTTCCCTGCTGTGTAATAATGCCCATTGACTTTTTCTATTATGCAGTACACAAATTTTAGTAACAAAGGTGTGCACAGAAGCCTATACATGGATTCCCTCAGTCAAGCTATTTTCAGCTTTCCAGATCTGATGCTTAAAGTAACTACAGTACCCCTGTATTAAGGGAAATGGCTGAAGTTCCTCTCAAAGGTGAGAAGAGGAAATGTAGGATATCAAGAGTTTAGATGTGAGGAAAAATGCTTTAAATTAGAAACAACTCACTTCAAGTATAAAATAGAAGGATCTATTAACTTTTTTATGAGGAGGTAGTGAATGTGTGGGGGTTGGGGTTGAAATTGCAGTGCATGTCTGAAAATGTCTCTATTTTTTACTTAGGAAATATGTTTCATTCATACATCATATTTTAGTGCTCTGTCCTTCCTCATTGTCCTGCAGCTTCATCAGAACCTTATGTATGAAACTGAAGAAGGACAAGGGATAAAGGACACAAATTCTTTCATCCATTTGTTTCAGTGGGTTATATTAATTTGAAGCAAAGTATGTGAATCGAATGTCAGGCTGTTCTGCTGATGATTGTTTTAGTAAGACATCTAACCATTATTACTTGACCTCATCTCTTCAAAATCCAGTTTGACCACCATCCCATTACTCTAATCTTCATGGCAACTGCACTCCTTGCCAGTGCCAAAGGGATTGTGATGTTGCAAGTTGAGGATATAGAATCACATTTTGCATTTGCTCAGAAGAGCCAAAAGTTCTTTTTTAAAAGTATTAATTTGTTAAGCTTGCTAAATCTGATTCAGAATTAGTTCATTTGCCCATTTATTTTGCTGTATCTGCCCTAGAATATGTATTTTCCTGGTTTCAGTATCAAAGTCATGCTTAGAATTTAACTTTTGCTACAGAATGAGTTAAGTCAGTAAGCAGCCATAGTTAAATAGCACATGATGATGTTTTATGCAACTACTTTTATATTTTTCCAGACTGTGGTGTTCACAGGATGTAAACTATTAGCAGGAAGACTGTTCTCAGCTGGCAGACTTCAGAAGTGGCAAATTCTTAATTTATTTTTAATCAAAACCAGAGATCTGATCATTTCAATGCCAGGGTTGGTGGGGTTTTTGTTTTTTGGTTGGTTTTTTTTTTTTTTGGTTGGTTGTTTTTTGTTGTTGTTGTTGTTGTTGCTGTTGTTTCAGTTTACTTTTTAACCTGGAAAAAAAATAAAAAAGAGGGTTTTTGCTCCTTTATACTTGGCCTTTTAAGTCTGTTTGTAATGGTAAAAATTAAGTGTTCTTTACCATTTGATTTAAAGGGTGTGTTGAAGGAAATGCCTGTACATTCTGCCTAATGTGTATGGTAGCCCTACACAAGCTGGCAGTATGTTTGTTAACTGCTTAAGAAAATGTGGCTGGGCTGCACCTACTTATTCGCACACCTTGCTTATGCAACCACACCTCCTCATTGAAGTCAGGTTTGATGGCTTGCCTGGGAACTGATTTGGAGGAATTCCCCAAGTCCTTCGACTTTGATTCTCTTTTGTGGTAATTGTGTGTCTGTCTTAAGTGAACCATTTTCTGGTTTTTCCTTTTTTTTGGACAAATACAGAGTCTTGATCAGCTGCAGAAAAAAAATATCAGAACATAAAAATAAGGAAATCAAGATTCAGCTGTCAGGACATTTCCAGAAATGCTGTTTTAAATACCCTCCTTAGAAAGCTGGTATGAAAATAGAAGGCGATGGGTTTAAAATGTTATGCTGAACTTTCAAACCTCTCGTATAGCAACAGTCCTCACCAGCTGGAAAACACAGTGTAGATTCTGAAGGAGAGCCTTCATCAGCCTGCTGTCTAACTAGGTGTGTGCAGTAGGTATTCAAGGTGCTTTCCTCGGGAGATTACATCAGTGTGTGTGTCTGCTGTTCTTTTGCCCTCCCCATGCACCCGGGAGGGCAGGCAACCTTCAGTAACCCATGGAAAGCCTGGCCTTTTGAGGACCTTCTTGTGTGACCTGACCTTGACTCCCAACAGGTATCTATGAGCCTGTCAAGAGAGAGACGTTATTCAGGTAACCACCTGAGACTCTGGGCAACTTTGAACCTTGGCTGTTCATGCAGGAGGGCGCCCTGAAGAAATGTTAGGGGAACACAGCCACAAAGCACAGAGTGTTCTAGTGTTTTGTTCAGTCTTCCATCTAACCTTCCGTGGGAAAGCTGAGAAGTAACAGAAACTGCATATTTTCCTTGAATTTATTCTGTATTTAGTTAGAATTTCCATTCAGAATTGGCTTGCTTTTGCTTCTTCCCCCACCATTCCTTTCCTCTTTTACCCTTCCCCTGAAGCCGTTTGGATATGGTATTTTTTATTGAGTCAAACTACTCTTCAGGTGGATGCAAGTATTTGGTTTTTGAACACTGAGGCTTCTATCCCACAGAGTTAGTGAAATAATGTCATAAAGTATAGAAAACTACTTACCTTTTCAATTTTATCATATATGTCGTCACTGTTGGATCGCTGAGAATGCACGTCAGTAAAGGATCCTAACACCATGTCAGTTGGGCGGAATACAGAGTTGCAGATTATCTGTGCTTTGTGACCAAAGACATTAATTGAAGTTCTTCCTCAGTTTTTTTACTCCCACCCCAGCCCAAGATAAGAAAAACCCTGGGATTTCAGTTCTAGAGTGACAGCTGCACAGTCTATAGATGCCTTGTCTCTAGCAAGTTGCACAACGTAAAACCACAGACTATCGATTTAGAGATTACGGATGTCAAACAGTAAATGAGTTACAGGCTTCATGGGCATGATATAAATAATACATAATATAATATAAATAAAAGAAAGTATAGTAATTTAATGGAACAAAGACACAGATCAATTTTCCTGTCAGATCTGTCTATCAGTACCGTTACTGTAGTAGCCATCATTCAAGAACTCAGCCTTTACCCTTTCCCCAGCACATTATCCTACCTTCTGGATCCCTGAAGGGCACACCAGATATGCTGTGGCCAATCTATTAATTGTTCCACCCTTCAGATCTTTCCTCTGGCACCCAGCAATTCAGAATACGTCCAAAATCGGTAAAAATGAATTAAACATCCAGACTGAGGTGCCTGCCACCCATGTCCCACTAAGGGTTTCTACTGAGTAAGGATTCAGGATTTAGCATTTTCCTTCCGCTTTATCCCGTACTTCTGTCCTACATACATTACCAGTGTGTGGTGCAGGTAGGCTTCATGCTTATAACAATTTAATTCACACGTGACATTCTTCTGTGCCAAATGCAGGTCTGGGTAATAGGAGTTGAACTCTGAGTTACGAAAAGCTTATGAATATGAGTGTCTTTTCTGCATGTGTAAAACAATTAGCTCTAAGGAAATATCATGACTGAAGACTAACTGGTGAGAAAAGGGCAGAGAGGTACAGTGAAATTCTGTGATTTCACTCCAGTGTTCCTGTCTGAATTAGGGATCCATTGTGCTAATCCTGCTGAGCACAAAGTCTTGGTCTCTTCCCAATATCCCATTTGTAGGATTTATAGCAAAATTTAATTTTTAACTTATTCTCTGGGGAACTTCTGTTGGAGGTCCTTGGGGGCTACTTTTAAAGGGTTCTGCAGAAATTAAAGTGAGCACATTTATTACCAATAAATGTAAATACATTATGTAAAATAATTGCAAATAAAATATGCACTCATGAGACTGTTCAGTTCAATTAGAAAAGGTTTAAGGAGACATGAATCGAAGAAGATAATAAATGCTGATTTACATCATGGAAAAAGAAATAAACATGAATAAGAAAGCAGGACAAAGTTGTGGCTGCACCACTAAGAGACACAGGTAACTTGTGGCATCTGATCGCCAGGCTTTTTCATACTAGACTTTAATGGTTCATTTCCATCACAGTGAAGATTTAGATCAACAAAGATTTTAAAAAGGGAAAAACATGATTCCAGATTGGAGCACTACTATTAGGTCCAACAACAATTTCAAATGTAGAAGATTCAGATGCAAAATTTGAATTCTTAACATGACAGAATGTTTTATGAGGCACTGTAAAGTTATTTTTTCCTGTCTACTAAATCTATTTTCTTCTGCATCTGTATAAGCTTGAAAGTCTTACCTGTTCCAATGCCAGAATATTTCCCACCCTTACCACCCGTGCTCTTTGGATGATGATTGTCAGGTTGCTTAGGGTTCTGACTTCACGTCTGCTTCCTCTGTCCTGCTGAGTGATCTTCCCTGGGATAACCTCTGCCTTGCTACACCTGGGGTGATGTGCAAGAGGTCCAGCTCTCTTCGTATTCACTGTTCAGAGAATCACTTAGGTTAGAAAAGACCTTTAAGATCATCAAGTCCAACCATTAACCTAACACTGCCAAGTCCACCACTAAACTGTGTCCCTAAGTGCCACATCTACAGGTATTTTAAATATTTCTAGGGACAGTGACACAACCACCTCCCTGGGCAGCCTGTTCCAATGCTTGATAATACTTTCAGTGAAGAATTTTTTCGTAATATCCAATCTAGATCTCCCCTGGAGCAACTTGAGGCTGTTTCCTCTCATCCTATCACTTGTCACTTGGGAGAAGAGACCAACCCCCACCTTGCTACAACCTCTTTTCAGGTAGCTGTAGAGAGCTGTAAGGTTTCCCCTGAGCCTTCTCTTCACCAAGCTGAACACCCCCAGCTCCCTCAGCCGCTCCTCGCAGGACTCATGCTCCAGACCCTTCCCCAGCTCCATTGCCCTTCTCTGGACACACTCCAGCACCTCAATGTCTTTCTTGTAGTGAGGGGCCCAACACTGAATGCAGTATTGGAGGTGACATCATGCAAGGCACCGTGGAAAGGCCACATTATTCTTGGACCTGGAGATACCACTTTTAGTTTAATTTAGCTTTGTAAAGTCAAAAAATACATGTTTGTTGGACATTTGTTTTCAAGACACAGAGTGAGGTAAATCAATAGAGGAGGAAGGGAGGTTTCCGCAAACGCTGGCAGCAGCTTCAGTGGAGCCACAATACCAAACCTCAACAAAGTTCAACGAAGTACAGCTGGCAATATTGCAATAATCAAATGTTTTTCAAAACCATACAATTGAAATGTAACTGAAAGCTATTAAATGATTTAATAATCACCAGGCAAGGCATATTATGTTTCAGTGAAGTGCAACGCCTACTAGTTGTTTGGGGCTTTTATATCAGTTTATAAAAAGTTAACTTCTTTGTGTCTATACTGGGGTTTTTTGCAGTAAAATCCAGAACATTCAGATATGGCCTGTACTTTATTTTCAGTTAATTCTTACACTAGTCTCTAGCATGAAAGGAATACATTTTATGGATTTTTTTTTTCCTTCTGTAAGCTTCTGTAACCTTAAAAATTTTACAAATGTCTGTCATTTGGGGTTTTTTTCCCTGTTTATTTTGCAAATTGCAAAGCTTGTAACTACTGTGGTGCAGATGCCCCTGGCTACGGCAGGCTTCCCGTGTGTTGTGTACAGGTGTGTGGTGTTGTAAAAGCGTGCCTCATTTTTTGTACCTGGAAATGGCAAGGCAGTACGCAGAACAACCTGGTGGAACATCTGCCTCATTTCCAGAAATACCATGGCAGCGCAAGGCTCAGTGAAGCCGTGTGCACCGTGGGAGCCTCGCTGCCACCTGCTCTCCTCACACCCACAGTGCCTGAACTCCGTCTGGTGTCTCCCAGCACCGCCCAGATTGCAGATCTATGCATCTCTGCCAGGAACCTGCTTTTCCATTGATGGGCCATAGGCAGTGTTGGAAGAACTAACGATTCATGCATTTTTACGAATTTCTAAGTACTCTGACTTGCAATGAATGCCAGCTCTTACTGTACTTGGTTAAAAATTGCTTCAGACCACACATTTTTTCTTTCAAACCATCCTTAGTGTTGCTTTTCTTCTGAATTTTGACCCTTTTGTATTGACCATCTCCTTTGTTTTCTATTCACAGGGTGGTTTACAGACCTACTGCTTCCTAGTATTTGCTGCCATCTGCTTTGCAGGAGCTACCTACCTGTTTTTTGTCCTTCCTGAAACAAAAAATAAGACATTTAATGAGATCAGCCAAGCATTTGCCAAAAGGAATAAAGTATCTTTAGAAATGCAAGAAATTAACCACTACCCAGGGGAGAGGAAATCAAGTGCAGAACAAGAATCAAACTTCACATCTTCAGTGGACAATGCAGAAACCAAAAAAGGGATTGTGTAAACCCAGGATGCTCTTTCAGGGGACGGGGGGAAAACATGTTCTTTTCATTCAGTAAGTTTATAGCAATGCACAACTTGTATTTTTTTATATGACAACATGAACTGCTTCCCCTTGAATACATTTTAAATGAGTACGGGTGAATTCGTTAGCAGCTAGGATGATGGTTGAGGAAATAAGAGGCAGGAGTAGCGGCAGCTGATTAAATAAGAGCCAAATTTTTCTTGGGCACCTGTGAAATAGGTGCTGCAGTGAGTGTGGTGGGGAATATAGACTGGGTGAAGTAAAGTGGCAGTGGGGAGCAAGGGTTGTGAGCAGCAGCTGGCTGAGCACCCCTGTGTGCTCACAGGAAGGTGTGCGTGCAAGCACTGGGGAGAAGGAGGAGGAGGCAGGGGAAAGGGAAGAGATCCCGCAGGGGGTCTGTGAAGAATCAATGCAAGCAAACCTGAAATGGTACTGGCTCTCATTTCTCCACATTTCCCAATATGTAATTAAAGTTGCAGGTGAGAACTGAGGACCTGAAAGAATTGTGACACTTCCCCGACCTCTTATTCCTTTTCCAGCTGTTTTAACTTTCAGCTGCTTTGTCTCGACACCTCCCAGCTTCTCATAAATGAGGAGCTCTGGGTCCTGATGGGTTTCCTTGTCTCTTGCAAATCCTGATCAACTAGTAATAGATTTGCCACTAGTTACTGGGTTTGCTGGCACTGCATTTCTGTGGATATATATGTATTTTTAATTTTATTTTTAAAAAAAAACTATAAAGTTTTAATATGAAAACTAAACCTCATTATGAAGTGGGACAATTCTGATGGCACATGTAGAGTGTAGCATTAAAAAAAAATATTTAAGCACCAAGTTTTCCAAGGGTTGGGGTTTTTTTGACTGTGTTTTTGTTTCACTTTTCAAGTTCCTTTTGAAACAAGTCTTAGCAGCCAAATTTTCCCTGAGATGCAGTAAGTGTTATTTCTTAGCACTGAAATCTCGCCAAAGGAATTTGGGTGCTTATTTCTTATTTTAACACTAATTTTCATTTGGGCATTAGATTCTGAAGCTCCAGGCCTAGTTCACGTTAATAAGTTTCTAAGCTATGTAATGCTTTCTAAACCCTCCTCAGAGTCTGCTTAATTTCATGATAGACACACTCAGCAGGCTGTCGGGGGTTAGGTGATCCATTCCCTTCCATGTAAGTTTTTTTTTTTTTCTTTTAAATGAACCTCATCTTTCTAGTTTGTAATTTTGGTAATAGTTTTTCTTGATGCTTCTAGGTAGCTGGATGCTGAGGGGGTAATAAGCACTTTTAAAATAAATAGTTAACTGTTTTATATGAAGTCAGTAAGTCTTAGAGCTGTTCTCTGTTAGAAGTAAGGCACAAGAAGCAAGTGAAGCGTTTCGGTACAACCAGCTGCTTCCACAAGTTATATTTAATAATCCAGAAGCTCCTAAATTTGGGGTTATTTGGGGGAAAATATAACTATATATTCATATATATACTCATATGTATATTCCAAATACAGAAATATATATGAATATGTAGATTCATTATATATACACACAATGGAGAATTGCTTTCCAATACTTGTGTTTTTTTCAGATTTCCCAGAGTGATAAGCTGTTTATCATTTTGTTCTACACTGTAAATTAAAATCAGAGGTCCTAACGTTCAACTGTTACTACTAAATTATGTATATGGTTTTATACTGTGAGTTACGTATATGTGGCATATGCACTGCACACATTGTAAGTGGACCTAACAGGACAATTTCACTACTGGGTGATGGAAGAAAATTTGTTCTGAGCCTTTACACCACAATTTATGCTCTTTTACTGGGACAGAGGTACAGCAACAAGTACGAAAATGAAAGTATATATGAGCAGGAGAATTAGAATGAAAAATTGGCTTTATTATATTGGTGCTACTTGTTAAGAAACAGTGAATCAGGATTATACCAACTGTTAATCGTATGTAGAAGCTAATCAAATACTATGAAGAAAACTGAAGAAAGATGTCTTCTAATAACCACTTGTAAAACTATATATGTAGCAAACGAACGTGTCATCTTTCAGTGGCTTTAGTTCCCTATTCCATGTGTTACCCGAGTCATGCTAAGTGAATGGCTACATAAAAAATTATTTTGAATGCCAGGAAGAAATTCTTCCTCTTCTGCCTGCAGGGCCAGACTGGCAAGCTCAGACCCTCTCATTCAGATTGAGAATTACCTTACTTTGCAGTTAGGGCTACTGACATGGTATGAGGTGATCTGGTTTGAGTCAAGGTGGCAGGATTGGAATCCATTATTATTATTAGAATTAGGAGAATTTAGCACTTAGTGCTGTTCACGGGCATTATGTGCTGATAATGTATAACTGTCATTGGGTACCTTCAACAAAATATCATGTTGGCCTGATACAGCAGTTGTATTGGACTTCCGCAACAAGATAAAGTCCTCTTACAGTTGCAGTTGGAGCCCAGCTCTGAATGTGTTGGTAAAGAGATGGTTCGATAGAATTTCCTATGACAACTCAGGGGCTTGTACAGATTTAACAACAAGGGGTTGTGTTTTCCTCTTCTGAATCCTGTTTGCTCATCTCTTGCCCTACCTGAGACAGGTACACTCTGGATAGGCACTTTCTGTGCAGCCGCAAAGAGAGCTACTACGGGCCAAGTGTGCTATGGGACAGCGGTTGCACGTCCCGCCAGCGGTCTGCTCCAGGCCATGGTACGGGTTAAAAGCAACGCCAGTCTCCATATGGGTTGTGGAAGTGTCTGAGGAAACTTCAAATGTGCCGGTACTGCATTAACTTCCTCATCTCTGACCCTAATGAGAGCCTTGTGTCGTTCTGTAAGTTTTTCTGTGTTGTTTGGGTTTTTCCATTGTTGTGCTGCTATAGCTTCTCTAGCAACGAGGGGACAAAGTGGAAAATATCAGCAATTTATCATTTGGGTTTTCTTGTTGAATGTGTCAAATTGCGTACAGCCCCTGTGTTAGTCAGTGAGGGTTGTGTTGCCACATTCTCTTTTCCTGCCCGTGACAGCGGGGTGAAGTACTGCGAGATGGTGTTTGTACGAGTATCGCAAGTGGGTTACGTATGTGTGATCAGCTATGTCCATGCACAGTGATTGCAAAATAAACCTTTGGAATGAAACTAAAATTATGTAGGTTTACTTATGGATGTATCTGAATCTCTACAGCTGTGAAAGCTCCATTGTACAATTCCCTGGGTTTTTGTATATCCCAGTAGAAGACTGTACAGTCCCACATCTGCATGACCTCAGTAATTTTGGACTCTACGGTTGGGTAGTTGGGAGTTACAGAGAAGAAAATCACCCCTGAAACTGTATAATTTTTTGAGCATTATTTACATTTTGCTTCTCAAGTCAGATTCCATGTTTCATTCTTTCACATGTTTATATTAGGCTTTAGAAATAAAAATACAAGCATCAGTGAGAGGTAAGTGATTGAGACTGGCTAGTAGTAATAACAGTTTATAAGAATTGTTGAATCTGGTGAGGCTTTTTTGAAGAAGAATGTTGTCATTTGGAATGATGGCTGAAGTTTCTGATGAGAAATTCAGTCAAATGACTTTTTCTGCTACAAAGATATGCAAAACCCGAGATCTGAAATATGTATAAAAAATTGAAATTCATACTTCAGGTTCTGAAGCCAATTTTCACTCCACAAGGATCTGCTTTCTAGTGGGGGAAGATGTGAGTAGTTCAGCCATATGGGACAATTTTCATCTTCAGAATAAAATGGACCAAAAAAATCCCACATCAAAAGCAACTATTTGAAATTTGCTTTCTTCCCTTTGACCATTTTTATGTGCTTTTCCATATGAAAATCACCATATAAATCATTAGAGCTCCAGTCACCTCACACAGCAGGAAGAACAGATCTGATAAAGCATTCTTAGGAAACGCCTGTGGTCTTTTCCTTTCAGTCTGACTTCAGAAAATAGATTTCAGATGCAATCTAAAAACCTGAACAAGGTAGACCCAAACTATGAAGCAGGTTTGTTAATGCAAATATTTAAGCTGTCAAAAAAATCAGGTTTGGGTCCATACTTAATTCTCTCTGCAAGTGATATTATTTGGGAGTGAGTCCAGTCAAAAGGTGAATTTCATGGCAAAAGCTTGGTACTTGGACTCCTAATCAAGTTATCACAGCTCAATAAGCAGCCATGCATAACCTGAGTCACTACAACCCTCTTCCTTGCAAGCTGAGTTGCATTAACCTTGCTTTTGCTGGGACCCAGGAGAAACACAGGCAGCAGATGCTCAAGCTCCTTGAGATGTTCCTGCTGGAGTTGTGCTACAGTCAAGTTCTTTTAAACCTAGGCTTTTGATTTCTGTAAACCATAGAAGAAAAGCTTTCAGGAGACTGAAAGTCCTGAAGACTGAGACTTTTTTTTTACTCAGTGGTTAGTGAAGCCAACAGAAGCCTACAGTGGCTTCAACCATATGAAGGTACCCAAGTTGAGGGTATGGTATACATAAAGAGAGTTACAAGCTTAGGAAACCCTGAGCACTTTTACCTTCTTTAGATGGTATACTGATGGTTCCCTTTGTCAGTCTGGGAAAACAGTATAATTCTTCAGCCGCTGCCAAAGCACTGATACAATGCTTTCCTTCTGAGTTTGGGGCTGGGGGCTGGTGGTGTGGTTTTGGGGTGGTTTTCTTTATTTAAGTGGGAGCACTAGTAATCTGGTTCATATGCCAAAGAAGAGTACCAAGCCCAAGATTGCTGGAGTTTCTGGCTATCTTAAGATAATTCCCAAAAAGGTAAAAAGCAAAATAAACTCTGTCAGACCCCAAAACACAATACATTAAGAGCGTGATCTTGTAAGGGTAAGAGATAATTTGTCTGCTGCTGTGTAAGCTGCCACACAGAGACACTGATTTTTTGTTCCATTTTCTCATTTCTCGGTTAAAAACATCAGTCATGCTAAATGCAATGCTCACCTCTTTACATTTGTTTCACTATGCGTTTCTGACTTGTTCCACCCAGTTATATAAATATTTTTACAGATCAGATTTGGAAACAGGAAAGGAATAGTTATTTAGGAAAAATAAACATGACAAAGATTATATAAATGATAAAAGCAGTTTTCTCTAGAGGCTGACATTTTCAAAGATGAGTTCACGAGTTAATGACTTAAATACAAATTTTGTATGGTTTCATCCCTTTGAATTAAACTCTACAGACTCTATATATGCAAATGTATATAGAGAGAGACTTTTATGTTATCCCACGGAAAAAGCTCAGCTGCACTAATTCTCCTACTTAAATCAGGCCGTTTGGATATTATGTCAAGTTGTGAACTAGATTCTGATCATGCTCAGATACTTGCATTAACAAACTGTGGTGGGACCTTGGCTGGAGGGGCAGCACCCACTGAAGCTGCTCTATCACTCCTCTCCTCAGCTGGGCAGGGGAGAGACATTACCATGAAAGGCTCATGGGTTGGACATGAGATAAGGACAGGGAGAGATCACTCACCAGTTACTGCCACAGACAAACAGCCTCAGCTTGGGGAAAAAAATAATTTAATTTATCACCATCAAATCACAGTAAAAGAGAACTAAAACCAAATCTTAAGAACACCTTCCTCCTCCCCTCCGTTTTTCCCAGGCTCAGCTTCACTCCCAATTTCTCTACTTCTTACCCCTGAGAGGTGCAGGGGGACAGGGAATGGGGGTTATGGTCAGTCCATCACATGTTATCTAATGGAAGGTTTACTCCTGCTCTGCCACTCTGTGAGATGGACCAGCTCCCTTGGTGGTGGTCTTTGTGCATGTCGACATGACAGTGCTCCTGGTACCTTCATGACGCTGATGGGGGTGATGGTGTCTATCCCCTGGGTGAGATGGGGCCTCTCCCTGACAGGGTCTCTGCCCTTGCTGTGCTGAAGAGAGATGGGTGTTCCAAGAGTCTCTGTTCCTGAATTGTGATGAGGGGGTGAGGGAAGGGAGGTGCCTGGTGCTGCAGGACACTTCTCCCTCCTCCTCCTGCCCTGACTGTACCTCAAGCCCTCCAGCTGCTGTTCTGCATTGCCTCATGCCTAAGCCTACCACCCCTGCAGCAAACAGAGCACCCACAGCCCCCCTCCACTTTCACGGTGCTGTTCCCAGCATGGAGGACTCACCACTTGGAGCCCGTGGTGTCCACCTCCCCAGGGATGGCCCCAGACAATGCTGTTGTGATCCCAGGGGTTGGTTTGCCCCACGTTCATCCGGTGCCACCCCCCTGCTCAAGCACAGCCACCTAGAGCAGGCTGCCAGGACCATGTCCAGGTGACTTTTGAAGGTTGGAGACTCCACAAGCTCCTCGGGCGGCCTGTGTGGCTGTTAGAGCACCCTCAGAGTCAGGACATGCTTTCTTGTGTTCAGATGGAATTTATCATTTTTTCAGCGGTGCCCACTGCTTCTTTTCCTGTCAGTGGTCAACACTGAGAAAGGTCTGGCTCCCTTGCCCTCATACCCTCCCATGCAGCACACATGCACAGAGGCATCTGCCCCTTAGAATGGAAGCAGAGCAGAAAACGGGCAAAGAAAGGAAAAAGAGATCAGGGGAAGCATTCCATTTTGGTACTACTTACCTGAAAATTCCACTCTGCTGTTTCTGCACCTGAGCAGGCAACGACCCGCTCCTGGCCCACATTCCCCAAGAAAGTGCTGCACAGGCACCCACAGACAGAGGATTGGTTAAAAGAAGCTAAATTATTGTCATCTTTGCACCATCTAAAGGTCCCAGAGGGGATCAATTCTCTCCAACAGGATGAGTGGTCCCACGCAACAGCATCTTCAGCTGGACCATTGGAGATTCCCCAGACTTGGAGATGGACATTGTTGTTGTGACCCAAGTGCAGGACTTGGCCTTGTTGACCCGCACACAATTGGCCTCAGGCCATCAATCCAGCCTGTCCAGATTCCTCTGTAGAGCCTTCCTGCCCTGTTCCTTCTTCCCAAGGTCATAAACTCTGGTGTTTATCCCTGAGTTCCAGCCAAAACTCTCTGTTCCGCCAGGCCAGTCATCTTCTCTGCCAGCTCATCTTCTGGCACATGGGGCTGGCCTTCTCCTGTGTCTTTAAGATTTCCTTCTTGGAGAATGCCCAGCCTTCCTGGGCCCCTCTGTCCTTCAGGACTGCCTCCCAAGGGACTCTGTCAACCAGGCTCCTAAGCAGGCCAAAGTCTGCCCTATAATTGGCCATTAGATCATTCTGTCACCTTCTTTTGGGATGTACGGATAATTTATGGAGACAGGACAGCACTCTGTGTGGATCATTGCTCAGACATGCTGTCATTTTTACAGGTGGCAGTAAGCACTATGAGCTGACCCAAAATACAATAGAAGTGGGGAAATCCCAGCACTACCCAATAAATACATAAATCAGACTCTAAGTCTCCCAGTTGTTTCAAAAAAAAACCTGCAAAACCCTAAGCTTTCTCCATACAAGGGAGTTTTTCAGATGAAAATCGAAACATTATGCCTAATGATAATTATTGGGAAATTGTGTGCTGAACTTTCTCTGCTCTTTTAAGAGCTTTGTTATACTTTATTAACTCAATCTTGCAAAGCTCTTATATGGTAGAAGTTTCAGGTTTTTTGATTGTTCACAGCCTTGGCTAATAAGCATGAGAAATGGGTGTTAGTAAGACAGAAAATAATGGTAACAATTCAGCAATAGTAGGAGAGTCAGCATGTCTGGCCATCTTGTATGTTTTCTATGAACGACGACAGCTGGCTTTGATTATTTAAAATTGTAAAAGACTAATACATAGGTTTTTTAGATATTCCCAAACTACTTTGCTAAATGGGGTCAGCCTTGTGGTCCAAACTCACAAGTTGTTGAAGAAGCAGAATCCAAATGCAGTGGGTGATGTTGGCACGTGGGATGGAGGTGGTGCTGAAGAGATGATTGCTCTGGAATGCAAAATTGTTCACAGCTCTAAGGCATTTTTTTTTTAATTTAGAAGTGACAGAAAATTGTAACACATCATACAAGCTTTCACTGTCATTAAGCTACCCAAGACTACTTTAAAAATAAGATTTTGAATGCCAAGACATTTCTTTTTTCTTTCAGATGAAAGATGTTGTCAATAGTTATTTCTGTACACGCTATTAGAGCATGGGTGCCCATTTAATGGCTACTTTTGATCAATTATATCATTAATAACTCCACCAGACCAACAGTAGAAAGCTTTTTCCAGCCCCACATGATAATGAGATGTCTTTTAGGATGCTCCCTCTTCATGATCAAAACAAAAATGACAAAATAGCCAAGAATAAAAATGATACAGCTCTGGACTTCCTGGCTATAGTTCCTGGAGAAGTTTTACCATTAAATATTGTAGATAGGATCTGAGGTCAGTACTGGCGGGCATTATCCTGAAGGCAACTAATTGGCATTTTACCCTTCCCATCCATTGCAGGCCAGGATTTCATGCAAAACTTCTACACAGTACTGAATATTCATGTAAATACTTGTGGCAGTGTGAAAGTGATTGATTACCAACATAAACGAGGGGTAGTCAGAGGGTGACATATTTGCAGGACCGGGTCATTGTTCAGCAAACAGCAGACACAACAGATATTACCAATCTTCCCCCTCTGTGGTCCTATAGATTTATTATGAAGCTAACCAGAATACTACTGCTACCACCTAAGCAGAGTGAAATTAAAACCGCTTCTACAAACTGCTCTGTACTTTGAGAAACTACTCTGTAGGAATTAGTACAATGAACAGATTTGCCCTGGGCGTTTATCTGTAATATTTCATCTGACCTACATACACAGCTCAACCGGCACATGATCCTGACAACTGATTGCATTGGACCAAGTTCCTACACATTGTCACTGCTGGCAGCAGGTCTGAGATCCAGCCCCTCTCCCTCAGAAATGCTTGGTTTAGTTTTTTAACAGTTAAAGTACAAAAAAACCCTTACAACTTACTGAGAAGATACATGAAAAATGCTTAATCTACTCTGTGACCTTTTGTGCTTCATATTTATGAATTTCATTTGTATATCTGTCTTTCATAGGAACTTTACCTTTGTTCTTTCAAAGCTGCTGACACCTAGGAGATCAGATTCTCTTCCATTATAAAAACAAACCAAAACATTGCATTTTATTTAATACTGCATCAAATAACATCTTCACAACCTCTCTCAAAGTCTATACTTTTGTCAGCTGGATTTACCCAGGGGCTATAGGAGAACAAGAACAAAGCAGCAAAAGAACAAATGTCTTAAAGGTCCACAAAGGCATTGAGGCTGGAAGAGTCCCTTTTCTTCCAGCTGTCACTCTCCTGGAAGGACACAGCTCATCTCTCACCTGCAAAATAGCTCTGAGGGCTGCCAAGCTCCTACCACATGTCAGGAGAAAGAATGGCACTGCTCTACCTTGCTGCACTTTGCTTATGTTTCCAACAGCTTCTCAGACAAAAACCAAACTGTGAAGGGGATGTGAGAAGCAGAAATAGCAGCCAAATGCCAAACTCTGACCAGCCAGGCTCAGTCAGCTGACCCTCTGACCTACGGTGCATCCCCAGCACATTATTCTTCACACATTGCATAAATGCTTACAAACATTTCTAGTTCAAGGAGAAATCCCTGTTTGAAAAAGAATGCTTTCTGTTGATATGATGGCAGTGAAAGGATTTGGTTGGGTTTTTTTAATAGAATTTTTCAGGTAATTGTCACATAATTGCTATTTTCAGGTGTTTCTTCTACAATATATTCAAATAATAGTTATGCAGAGATTAAAGACTTGCTCTTGGGTTAATAGTGCAGCTATGTGATTAATTGCCAAAACTACAAGTGCAGAGATCTTTTTATTCAAAAGAGAGAATCTGTACAAAAATGGCCTGTCATTGTAATAATTTCATTCCGTTACCAGATCTATTCCCAGAACAATGGAAATCATATGCACACTAGGGGAATTATTATATATGTATTTTCATGTGCAGAGTTCTTTATGCATATGTTTATTTATAAATATATAAAAATACAAATTTATCTGCCCTACAAGATTAAAAAAATTATTTTCTCATAGCAGTAATCCATAAAATCCAGTAAACTACATCTCCTTGCATGTGTCGAAATAAATATGGCTTTATTAAATTGCACAAACTAAAATACTTCTCCCAACCAGATCACAGATTTTTTAATTAAATTATGTATGTACCTGCCAAGAGTTTAGTGATTTTCATTCTTTAGTTAGAAAGGAGAAGTTCTATAAATCGTCACTGGAATAGTTATAGTCCTCAGTGTACTTCCACGTGAGCTGCCTGTGCAATTCTAGGGTCAAAAAATAATAGGCTGCAAATCACAACTCCTGCTGAACTTAGAGAAGCCTAAAAAGCCACTGAAAATAAGTTTTCATGAGTTATTTTCAGTCTAGTCCTATATAAAGCATATTCAGAAATTCTCACACAGCTTAACTAGCAGCTCTGAATGTCTCATGAATTTTTATATCCTTGTTAATACTGAAATAGTGAAGATCTTTCTGTATTGCTTTGTTTGTACTGGCAGTAGAATGGGGAGTTATACTAATATATTGATGCCTGCCTCATTTTATGTACTCTAGCACAATGCTCGTAGAAAAAAAAAGCGTGATAACATAGGCTCAGACTCTTTGGGGTTTGACAGCTAAACCCTGGGTTTACACATGACTAGATGGCCCAGGTACAGTAAAACAATTTGTAATTTAGTCCTCCAAAGCAAAATCCACTTTTTTACACAAACGGGAACTATTCTCCATGTTTGAAGTGGCCAAACACCATTAGAGCAGCTCAGCTCCCTGACCAGGTCAAAATCCCTGCTCCTGATGGATGTTTTTAGGGGAACCACTAAGGATTTAGCCTACCACATTATTCAGCCTACCTGTTGATTCCATTTCAAAACAACACCAACCTGCTGAGAACAGCCCTTTCCTTAGTTTTAGCATCTTCTTTTAAGCACAATTACCATGGCGTCTTCACACCTCACACAGTCCCAGCCTTCTCCTCATACTACCCACGTATTACATTGTTTTCTGCTCTCTACCAGCTTACGCATCCTTGGCACAGACAGTTTTTCAGGACTGCAGTCCTGCAGGCTTTTGAAGATAATTCTGGTTTACACATTTTCACTCAGACTTCAAGCCAGCTACGCTTGTTTGAGCCACTACTCAGGGTTCACGACGAGGTAAGTTCAGACGTTACAGAAAATCACAAAACAATACGCAGACACCAAACAAATCCAATACTAAGGTTTTGAGAAACAGGGCTTTGTGGTACCGGCAGACATCAGCCTATGAGGAAAGAATGAGTGAACTGGCGCTTAGCATGAATAAAACCATCACACTGAGAAAACCCATCTATGCAAGATGCTGATGCAGAAAGGGGGCCGTTAGCTGTGCTCTTGCTGGATGCAACAAGAACTAGTGGGGTTCAACCGCAATTTGAAATTTTTTCTAGCAGTAATGATAGCATGACACTGGAGTGGATGGCTGTGGGAGCCAGGGAAGGTTCTTCTCTGGGTTAGTCTAAGGAATAAATTGTACAAAGGTGGTTTAGGTGCAATTAATCGCCCTCTGATGAGGCACTAGGTGGCTGCCATGGATCTCCCATGGCCTTGTGCAACACTCTTATGGGGCTCTTGGGTTCAAACTTCTAGAGTAAATCATTGGCAACACGGTACAAGATAGGATAAAGCCAACAGTATCGCAACACAACTATGAACAGCCGGAAACCACATAGCAAGCAGGAATATAACAACAATTTCTCTTACTTCTTTGAAGCGTCCCTGAATCCCCACGGCCCTGGCCAGGAGAGACCTGCAGGCAGGCAACTCTCAAGTCACAGATCAGACACAGATGTTTCTAACTCTGTGTGGAATAAACTCTGTTTCAGCCTCTTTAGTCTTTCAGCCGTGTCTCTTTTTCCACATTATATGCAGTCTTTCAGCGTAATTTTCTTAACTGACAGGAATACAAGAGATAACTATTGAATTTTTGAGTGATTTCAAGCAGATAAGCCTCCCTCCTGTTAATCCATATATTTCTGTCTCCTGCAGGAGCAGGCTGTAGTGATGAACATTTTTTCACTTGCTCAGAACTTATTTTACCCTGGAATTGTTTTACAGTGCATCAGAGGAAAAGTTAGCCATAGCTGTACTGACTGTAGCACACTGCTTCAAACGTGGCTAGCTGCTCTTGTCCATACGTTTTCCACAGAGACTGGGTGTAACAGTGTCCCTCTTGACTGTGATGGAAAAAGTCAAAAAAAGGAAATCAATGGGAATAGGAAAAACATTTTAATTAACATCTAAAATTTAAAATGATGGACATATTGATCTGGAAAGTCTCTAGTAATTACAGCTGAACCTTACAACAGAGAAACACCACAACACTCAGCTACGCTGTGGTTTAAAGCCATGTGGCAAAAAAAAAAAAAAAAAATTAAAACACTGCTGAATAATTTTATTCTCTTTCCTCAACTTCAGTGCAGCAGTGATCTGTGTGGGTATTCTGGAGTGGAAGACTCCAATCTGCGTCATCTGGACAGGACCAGTGGGTGCTGTAAATGCAATCCTCACTAAGGCAGTGTGGTTAAATGAAGGAGCAAACTCTACCATGAACCATCGAGAACTTTCAAGGCACCTTGCTGTGCAATAGGAACTTGGTAGGCACAGGTTTAATCTTCCCAAATGAGTCAAGATAATTTACACTCAAGCAACAAATAACATGCTGAAGATAAACAGAAAATGGAGTGTCTTCAATATATATTCCAAATCCCAACATCTGCTCCACAATAAACACACGCCTCACAGTTGCAGAAAATTAGTCCTTTCATTAGCAGAGATAATCAACTTTGAAGACCTATCTACTTCCAGGAGTTACAGTTCTTTACCTTAAATAGCTATCTTCTGGAAGAGAGGCACCCTATAAAGATCACCTTTCAACAGCAAGGGGCAGAAATGTGTCTCTGCCCATGCAGGGGCGTTGGAACTAGATGAACTTTAAGGTCTCTTCCAATCCAAACCATACTGTGATTAAGTGCCAAACACCCCAGCACCTGGCCATGCTGGCAGTATCCACAGCCCAGAGGAGAAAAAAGAGCATTCTGCACATGAGAAACAAAGAGTCCTGCAAATACCAGCGAACACTGGACATATTGGGAGTAGGTAGGGAAAGAGGGTGTTAACTGTCATAGGTATAGCAACCTCATGCTACAGCATCACTGTTATATACCAACCTACCAGCCACTAAAATCATCTTACCCATAGGATTCTTCTTTATCTAGGAGAGGGCAGTCTAAAAAGCCCTCATGTTGATGAATGTGGCAAATAACTGCTGAATATTAAAAGTAATCTTCACTCAGCAGTGGCACTTTGCCAACTGCTAAAATATCTAAATTATCAAAAAACTTCAGAGAAAAAAAAAGACAAACTTTTGCCAGTATAATGAAAACAGAGGAATGAAATGAACAGCTAAAATTAGAGCAGCGTTCTGAGTTCCACTGCTCATAAAATATAAAGCTTTCTTCTACCAGTATAAGAAAAGTAAGGACTAGTTTTAAAATTGCCACCCTCGCTGAGCCCCTACCCCACTGTTGGATACATACTTCTTGTGCTCATACCATCCACTGCTCACAGACTGACACTATTGGCAATGTTCAGTTTGTCAGATTTTTCTTGGGTTTTTTTTTATTTTAAAGGATAGGATTTCCAAGAGAACCTGAAATGCGTTTAAGCAGTAACAGAAGTGGTTAAATTTTGACATGAAGTGAGTATGGCAAGTTGGGCCATGAGTATCTTTGAAAAAGGGCTCCTGTCAGCAACTGAGCACTGGGAAAAGGTCCATCCCCAGAGATATTTTGAAATACAGCTCTTTCAAATTATTTAAAATAATTTAAAAATGTTATGGTTTGAGCTGGTCTTTAAGGAAGTGAACTCAAATGCCAGCTTTTTGCAACAAGGTTCATGCAGAGATCGAATCTGCCTCAGTCAAATCCCCGTCCAATGGCTCAGTAATCTAATGATCACCTTCCCATTTTACAGGTTAAACAAATTAATTTTAAACAGAAATATAAGACATACAGGGAGGAAAATAAACCTATGAATTATCTAAATCATTCTTTCCCTGTCTATCTTGACATTGTCTATTTTGTCAGACATACCAGGGTTGTTGGACTCACATTTTAAACCACTTTGAGCCAGGAGTATCAAGTTGCATAGCTGAAAAATGTGTACCTATTGCAGGAAGACTGAGAAAAATAAGTAATATCTGGATACCATGGTGATAAGGGAATGATAGCATTACACTGTTTCCCACCAAAGGTATCGGCCCAGCTGTAACCAGGCCTGGATGCAGGGCTTTGTTTCCTCAGTTGCATAACTAAATTTTACATCAACAAGCTGAAAAAATAGTATTTTCCTGAAGTAAAAATAATCTTCTAAATTCCAGTGAGACTATGACTGCTATTACGCAGATGTAAGTTTGCATACATTGGCCCTGGGTTTATGCTGCTGTAATGGTGATAAAATCTGTTCCTTTACACTCCCAAGAAGAAATGTAAATTTTATGCTAAGATGAGATGTGAAATACTGATGAAGGTATATAAAGGAAGATTCCTCCTGATAGGAGGAAAAGACAGGCTTGCCAAGGCACTGAGAGACACACACAAAGGCTGCTCTTAGTCCTGAGGCTGCCTGTCTACTTGCTGCCTGTCTACTTACTGCCTGCTACCCGAACTGTGTGCTGGGGAGTCCTTCCCTCCCTTGATCATATGGCAGCCAGGAAGATGAGCCCCACTGGGCAAAAGTGAGCCTTTTTTTCCTAATATTGTCTTGCAATTGGGTACTCATTATGCAGGGAGTGTAGGTAAGGATGCAACTGAAGAGGCACAGCCCCTTTTCAGGGATTTGTATTGAAATGTGTCTTGGTGTCAAAAGATCAAACCTACATGGACCAACTGATTATTGCTGACTAGATCTTGCATGAGCAATGGCCACTGTCATGCTTGAACAGGCCCTGTAAGACCTCCCGTACCATCCCAATCCAAGCAGGGCAAGTCCTTCCTCTGTGACCTGAGAGCTCCATCCCAGCCATGGTGAGATGAGCTGGGAGAGACAATGTTCGATTCCAGCCTCTCCTCCTGCACTCCAGCAGCCCCTGGGCAGGTGTAGAGGGGATGGAGTTACAGGCACAAGAGCTGCACAGAGCACAGCAAGAGATTGTATCTGTCATAAATTGTCAGCAGTGCAGGTGATCAGAAGTGCTTTTCATAGATATTTCTGTATTATTTTATATTACAAACATGAAGAATCAAGATACTGTACCCTCAGTACATTGCATTGGTATAAGTACAAATTCTGGTTTCCATGTGCTGTTTTCTTCAAATAAGTATGGACTTTATCTAGACTCCAGTTTTTTAATTTCTGGATCTTTCTGTTGATTCTTAATCTCTGTTGATTCTGTCAAAGGCAGACACTTAAGGACAATGGTAATTATTGCCATTACAAGCACAGATGATCAGACTATTCAGTGCACAGGTTTTGTGCTTTATAGAAAAAAAAAATCACTCCCTGTATATATGACATTTATCTAAATGGACTTTTAAAACAACTTGGCAATGGAATAAACAAAAGACAGCATTTTCTTGCAAAACATTAATTTAGCCAGTGTGAAATTTTCTTATTTGCAAGTGGTTTCAGCCACTGAACGTGTCTCAGTCTCCAGCTGTGGAGGACTGGGTTCACTATTTGTAAATAGTTTATCTGGGAGGACAGAAGTGGGAGAAGCTGTTTGTTTTACTGATAGTCCTGAAGTCAAAGTCCTGACCCATATTTACATCCACACAGCACCTCACCAAACTCTGGGACCCTGGTCCTGAACAATGGTCCCATGGTCGTGGAAAGCCAGCATTCAAGTATTTCAGAGCTAAAGCCTTTTTTCAAAAGTTAAGGTGTGCGTTGGATTAATGTACACACAGGCTCTGAAGCACCTGGAATAAACCGACATCCCTCCATCTCCAAGCTACTTCAGATGTAATAGCCAGGTATCTAGAACCAATTTTATTGTAATATTACAGCTGTTAAAGGAAAACATACTTTTGTATCAGTTCATAGATTTCATAGCATGTAATCAATGTGCATTAAGTCCCACAATTCCTAATCTACAAAGGCTTGAATTCAACTCCCAGAGTTCACCCTATTACTATGTAATGTTGCACCAAGTAATTTCTGGAATCACTCCCCAGTTCTTTAGGATTAGATTCAACATGAGTACATTCCTCACATGCTTCAAAACAAAAACTGTGTAAAAGAGTGAATGCTGCCGTTTGGCCCAAGACCACTATTAAAATAATAAACCAAAGCAAAATTTATATTGGAAACTACCTTTCAGATCACTTCAGAGAGGTTACAAGTCTGTTGTACCAGCAAAGGAGATAAATGTCTCCCTTACTGTCTCTCTTTTCACTCCAGCAGAGCAGCAGGTTATATTTAAATTCTAGAGGACACCATCACCTTGAACCTCTCCTTGGTAGAGATTTTAGCCACTAAATTTATTCTTAAACAAGTCAGTATTTATTAGGCACTCATCCAAAGCCAGACATTCATGAAGTCCTGCATAATTGTCTAATTTGTATCCTCACTGCAGAGTCAGAATTTGTGTTTCATTTGAAATTCTAATAAGTGATGCTCATACCAGCCACCTGGTCTCTAGTGGAGACCTCCTGCCATACATCACAGCAAACTGGTTGCTCCTCCATACAGTTTCATAGTGTTGCTGCTGGTGGGACCAAGGGAGTGACCAGAGCTGCTCCCTCTGCCGAGCTGTCTGTGCTCCTGGTCCATGGTGGGGAAGCCTCCTGGCTGCATGGCCCCCATGCACACATCCCAGGGCAAGCAGCCACGTGCCGCTCTTGGAGATGCTCCTCCTGCAAATCCCACATGGACTGGGGAGACAGAGTTGGCAACAGAGGTACAGCATCCATCTCGGTGATGACACCAGATGTCTAAAAACTAATAATATTCCCTGTGATATCCGACAGTTAAATCTGGGCATGTAAATCAAAAGGAATCATGCCTGGGCACTCTAAACCTAGCTGTCTATAGCATTAAATCACTACAGAGGTCCCTAGCTCAGTTTTGTCACATGCCAGCTGGCAGTCTTCCAAAAACTTCCCAGGCAGAGTTTGGAAGCTGGGACAAACCAAGAACTGCTCCTGATGAGCATTTTCTCATTTCTCTCATTTCTTACTGCAGAGCACTGTGACAAGTTGACACATCTCAGTGATTGTCAAATTTCCCAGTCTTTGGTGAGAGTGCTTGTGTGTAGCATCACTATTTCTCAGTAAAATGTTATGCCAAAATTTCTGGTTATGTTTTTTTTTCAAACGTGGGGTAGGAAAACAGAAAAAAAGTTTCCAGGCTCACACTTATTAATGTTTTCTTATTTTCTGGCCCCTAAAAAGTTTCCACTAGTTACACAGATTGCTATATGAGACAAAGCTCACTGACAATAAAATTACTTTTCTTAGATACTTCTCTGTACCTTCCAAAATGATAGCAAATACCCTAGTGACCAGCCACGGGGCAAAGCCATTCGTCCAAACATAGCGCTGCACTTTGGCTCACTGTGTTTTTCATACTGTACTAGGGCTTCCTAGAAGAAAACGTCTGCCTTAATTGTTTGTGATCGTCAAGTGGCAGGAGGCGACTCATTTTGAACCAGCAAAAAACAAAAAGAGAGAAAGAAAATGCCAAAGTTCCTAAGTTCAACACTCCAAAAATTACTTTCAATTTGACAAGCATGAGTGGGAAGAGTTCTTCACCAGACTCTGAACTGCAGCTCTGCTTAGCTCAGGAGCAGCAAAGCACAGGTCAGGCCAGTGAGGTGTGCAACGGAGAGCAAAACAGAGAATGCTGATAAGGCATTTGCTTTCACAGAAGTAAAGGAGAGGAATCATTCTGACAAAAATCTAAAAGGCCTGATGAGAATTTTCTTCTTAATCAGAATAAAAGAGGAGTGGATATAATTATTAAAAAAGGGTGCAGAGCCCCACAAGGAATCTGGAGGACTCTTAGAGGACCTGTACATGAAAACACAAAACACTAAAGCAACCACCATATTATTAAAGAAGTTCCCTGGAGATTTCACAAGTACACAGTTCAGGCTGCTCCCTAGGAAAAAAGCTGTTGCCATTCTCCAGAGAGTTTCCAATGGGGCGTAAATCAAAAGCCTGAAAGCAAAAGGAGATGATTCATCTCTCAGACAGGCACCCGTCTTGCTGAGAACAACGCAGAGTAACAAGTTAAACCCCTGAAGAAGGTGAGCAGAGGAAATAGGTATTTCTGAGCAATCTACCACCAGCTGAAGATACTGTTTTGCGACAGTAAAGTTTTCTGCAGCTTGTAAGATTCAGTATATGCTCAAGCCCTTAATCAAATTATTACATTCATATATTTCTGAAAGCCATGACATGGACTTATCATACTTCTCAGATCATTTGATGGTTTGACTCCAAGTCGTTGGTAAAGAAAAATCAACTTTTCTAGAAAGGGCAGCCAGTTTTCACTGTTGAGGGTGATTGCATGATGCTGGGCTGTAGTAAAAAAGCAGCTATGTTTTGGGCAGAAGCAAACGCAGCTTTAGAAGAGAAATAAAACATGGCGATATTCAGCTCAGTGGCACACAGCAGGTATGCACTTTCTGTACCATGAGAAACCCAAAAGAACAAGATGTGGAAGAATTTAGGGGGTTATCTGTAATATCTTAAAAGAAGTTAACAGCATGCAAGTAAAAAGGTGTAACTAAAATTATATTCTTCAAAAAGTTTACTTGCTCTCTGGGCGTTTTCATCTTCATTTACTAATCTATCTTCCAATGGGACCATTACTAATATTTCAAATATGTCAGCAGCTTTCAAAGAACCATCATGTCTTTTAAAGTGAGTAGCTTCAAAAAGAAAAAAAAAAATTTCTTCCCCCAAGGTCATTATTAATGCACTGCTGTTGCAATAGTTGATGCTTCATGCTGATGAATGAGGTGGTGACATTTTGAACTAGCAAAATTTTACTTTATTTTAAATTAGAAGAACCATCTCAGGAAGGCTTACTGCAGATTAAGGATGGCTGTCCAGGCTAGCAAAGTCAAGATGAGGGACCTCCCGTCCTGCTGCAGCCGTAGCGGTGAATAAGAGACCGTGGCCAGAGAATCTGCAGAGAGCGTCATTAAACCTAATGAAAGTTTTGCATGAATGAGAACAGCTCCAGAGCAAATGCATTAACGGCATGATAACAACTAGATACATAGATGTATTTTTTCCCAAATGCCATCAGAAGTCTGTGACACAGGGAAGACTAGTGAAACAGGTGCAAAAAGGGATCTAGTGAGCTCTCATTTTAGCTTCTACCACAGTGCTGAGCTGGAATTTCATGCAGTTGTATGCAGCCAAATAGCCTTTTGCAAAAGAGAGTGGAGAAAGGAGGCCTATTAACCTCCCAGAGTATATATGGTACACATTTCCAGCCTGTTGCCTGCTAATGGAGCTGGTAAGGTAATTCATAGACCTATGTTTTCCCCAGCCTTGGTAGAGCAGTCTGCAACTGCAGGGACACGAGTCAGTGCCTGGCCTGGCCTGCAAGAGAACACGGGAAATTATGCACTCAGGAGCATAAAGGTGGAAGGCTCTTTCTGCCCTCTGTGCCCTTTCCAAGCAAGGCAGGACTGCACCTCAGCAGCATATCCACACCTCTTAGCTGTAGTTTGTTTCATTCTGAGGATCAAAAATCCCAAACACAAAAACTTTACATCATATAGCCAACATGCTCTCTAAATGTGTCTTCACTGTAAAGATTGTCCTAATGACCAGTATAAAATATCCAGGCTGGCCAGAAGTGAGCAGCCAGACAGGAGAGCCACATCTGATCTGCTATGGTCTAAGGCCACCTCACTGCTCACGGGTGAGGGGGCAAAGCCAGGCCTCCAGGCTGGAGTACAAAGGCACAGGTGGGTGTCCCGCTCCCATTTTGTGTGAGGGCTATTCCAAAGGGTTACCCAAAACCACCCAGCACACTGGAAAGCTATGTCCAGAGCTGGTGTCAAACACCAAGTCTTGGAGTGGAGCTTGGGCCTCAACTCAGGGCTGAGAGATGGGTGGATGAGCTTTCAGCCCTTGGCATCCAGAGACTGAGATCTGCTGGGAAGGTTTCAAAGGGCTCCTCTGAGCTCATTCCTTTCTTTATTGCTCACCTGACACACAGTAGCCTGGTGGTTAAAGCACAGCAAGCAATAGGGCTGGATTTATTCCTTTATTTTTCTCTGGGGTGGGATGTTCAAACTCCAGCTTCCCAGAACAAATTTAGACAAAGCAGCTAAGCCTTTCTACAACATTGCAAAGACACCTGGGACATGTCCCCAGAAGCCTAAGCAATCTTTACCTCTTCAAATTAAATGAAAAATTGTCTGTCTTTCTAGCCCTAACTAGGAATTGCTGCGTTTCCAACTCTGCAGTTCAGATCATGACTCAAACTTGGCATTCATGAGATGAGAAATCACCTTCTAGTCTTGGGGGGAGCTGGGAGAGGAAAAATAGAAATCAAATTTCATCACTAGTCTTTATAGCTTTCTACTTCACTTCCCTTCCTCACACAGCTGTGATAACTGTTACCATATTTCCTTGCTAACTGCACAGAGGGAGAATTTACTTTTTTCCTTTTCAAAGGAAAATAATACTAATTTTCAATTACTCACTTGATCACATCCTTTCTTAGTTTCTTACCTCCAGTACATAAGCATCCTCTCCACATATCCCCTTTCTTCCTCCGTACTCTTCCTTGTCTGCAGGTGAGCCCCCTCTCAATGCCAATCCAACATCCAGTCCTTCAGCTGATGGCCATGCTCTGCTCCTCTCCCACTCCACCCTCGTGCCTGCGACCATGTTTTACCAGCCCTCTCCGTCTATGGGTATGTCACTAATTTACATTGAAGATACATCAGGGAAGAAGAATCGTGCTGATCCGCCAAGTCACAAACAGTACCTTCTGTCCCAAACAGCAGTCATACCTTCAGCCACAGGACCAAGGTTAGTGCGACAGCGTTCATGTAAAATGACCAACATTCAGGAGTGTTCACAAACCCCAACTTTAGGGCAACATCCTGTAATTACTTCCATTTTTTAGGAGTTCCTGCCATGGAACATGACCTTTTTTTTCTGTGGAATCCTGAAGAAGTTGACATGAATGAAAAATCAATGAGTTTTTCTATCCTGGCTGCTAGTTCTCAGTGCTTTATTGAGAGCTGGGGTGGGATTTAGAGACATACATAAGGTGTGAGTAGTCCACCCCACTTGCACTTCACTATGAAGCTGTGTACTTGCACAGGATGCCCAACCCTGCTCACACGGTGTCACCTCTGCACTACACCAAATCACATGTGCTTTACCTCCTCTGCTGTTCTGTAAACCCACCCACAGTCACGGCTACAGACTGACCAACAGCAGGGGAACAACAAAGGTTTCATCAGGGGATTAGTAAAAATAGAAAGACGTTACCTGGAAATGTATCTGCTTTTGTCAGCTTGTGTCACTTTTAGCTGAATTGGAAAGAAAATTGTGAAAAGAATTTTTAGCTTGGATTGAAAATGGATAGCTGAAAAATAGCTTCTAAGTAAGAACAAATGTAGCTTAATAGAGTGGTGAGTCAAGTTGATGGAAGAAAAAGAGAAAAAATTTCTTTTCATAACAGTAATGATAATTCCACTGGTATAAGTACCTCTCAATGCATGATTGAAGGTAATAAACAGACAAATGTCTGCATCATTAAAGGCATAATAATCACCCATACATTTGGGGGGTATTCAAAAAAATTAACTTCATCAGATCATCCATGCAAACAGCAAATTCTTCAAATCAGTCTACCTTCATCTCCCACCTACAGAATGCACCAGCCAACCACCAACTCTTCACCTTCTCATGTATTTTTCTGCTTTTTAAGGCAAGTTTCCAGGTATGGCAAGCCACTGGGCTAACATCAGATACTCTGTGGCATAAGCAGGAAAGTGGCAGGAGAGATCATAGCTGATGAAGAACCAGCAGCAAACAAGTCCCAACAGCCCCTGTGCCCTACCTGCCCCAGCTCCAGCTGCCTGTGCCTGAGGATCAGGGTGGGAGGGGCCTGCAAGCCCCACCAATATCACACAGCTCCCTGGGCTTGGGACCACCCCGCCCAGCTGTGCTGGCCAGTGCAGTGACATAACAAGGTCCATAAACTTGGTGAGGATTTTGGTGACCTTACACTGAAGAGGATGAGACACTGGGATGTTTTTACACTAATAGGTCACACAATGATCTAGAAGCAGAAAGAAAACTGTCCCCCAGTAGGATGGGGAAAGAGAAAAGGAAGAGTAACAGTGAAAAAACTCATAGGTCAAGATAAATTTGTTTAATCAGCAAAGGATGGAAAGATGAAAGAAAGAAAAAACGGAACAAGTGCTGCAAAGGCAATTACTCACCACCAGCCTTGTGTAGAGTGATGTCCAGCCAGTTCTTGATCAAAATATGACTAACCTACCTGACCTTGCTCCTCTCTGGCTTACTGCTGAGCATGAGATTATATGGCATGGAATATCTCTCTGGTTAGTTCAGGTCATCCGACTGTCTGCATCCCCTCCCAACCTCTTGCATATTCCCAGTCTATTTATTGTGGGAACAGAGTGAGAAGCAGAGGCCTTGGTGCTATGCAAAACTCTTCAGCAAAAGCTAAAACATCAGTGTGCCATCAGCATTGTCCTGGTCACAAACCTAAACCACAGGACCATATGGATTGCTATGAAGAAAATTAACTCTATCCCAGCCAGAGCCAGTTCAGAAGAGCTGATTTACAGATAAGGTGTGCAGGTCTGGCTGTAAATAGCTACATTAACAATGCAGAATTCATAGCCAGAATTTGATTGTATTTTTGTTATATTTATCAACATTTTCTCTGCATCTTCAAATGCAGATTTAATGTTGTTGGGTGAGATGACCACTAAAAATCTTATGAACACAATATTAAGTTTGATGTCAGAATTGTTTAGGTAGCCCAAGATGCAGAGTTCTAATACAGATGTGGGTTTGTTTGCTTTCTACAGAAAACGTAATGATACTTCTCTTAAATTGCACCTAGCAGCCTTGTCTTTAAGTTACATTTCTTTGTGGGGGAGGAAAAGAGCTAGGGGAAATAAAATATTGCTGATAAGAGTTTCCTAACAATTTGGCAATCAATTGGAGAAATACAAATTACTTTAAATGTGTCTGAGTGAAATATTTTGACTTGAATCCACACATTTCAATTTCTTGTCTGGAGTCTGAGTTATTATGTTTTAGGTTGGGAAGGGAGAGAATCAAGCTTAGTGAACTTCTAGACTCATCAGATCTTGCACTGTCAGCTGTACCTCTAGAGCTGTTGATGCATGACAAGTCTGCTGTCGTTGCACATCACCAGTTTTAGAATCAGATTTGTCCTAAGAAGGATATAAAAATGACAAACTCACTCCATTACAAAACTACTCAGTTACGCCTACTAGTGCAGGATGCTGCAGTTATTCCTTTGTTGTTGTAGTTACCTCCAAATTTTAACACTGAAATAAATAGGTTTCCACATTTTAATTGCAGGAAGGAAAACAACAGTTGGCCTTTGCATACAGCCCCACTCCTTCGCTCCTGCCATACACATATGGCTCCTGCCATTACTGCCACTCACACCCCCACGAATGCAGGGCTGGGGCTCCCATATGGCACTGTCTACAGCACGTTCTGTCACTTAAAACCATTTGATTTGCTTCCTCAGCCTAATACTTTTTTTCCCCTTACTAACCCCTGCATATGAAAATAGCTATAATCCTCCAGGCAAGGGAAGAATGCTGGCTGAAGAAGATTTTTTTAATGCCATGTTATCTGCACAGCGCTGACTCAAACAGTTAATGATGTATGGGAATGTTAAGTAAAACTTGAGTCATTTTCTTTTATCAGGCCTGCCACTCCTTAGATGTATAATTTAAAAAATAACTTCAATGTTTTCCCAGATCTGCATAGGGCAAGATAGTTACTCTCAAAACTTTTCCATAAGATTGAAAATAGATGGAAGAAAACCACAATTCTCTGTCAAATGTCTGAGTTGCATCAGTGAGTCAAACTGATGAGTCTGAACCACGTTCCCTGCTTTGCTTTTTTTCGGTTTTGCTTTTCTTCCTGGCGCTTTATTATCAAACAGTGATTTCTACCAAACTATTGCAAATTTGCACCCATGCTCTTACTGATACAACACATTAAGGTGGTGTAAAAGTCCAGGTAATTCAGTTCTGAATCAGGCTTACAGTGATTACGGGATACTTTACATAAACTAGGGAGACAGAACAATAGCAGGGCAGAGGTTCTGCACAAGACCATAAGGGTCATAAACAATTCCCCTGTAAAGTGTAACTGAAAAGTTTGGAACCATCTACTTTAAAAGCACATAAAGTAAGAAATAAACTAGACTGAGAGGTTTTGTTCTTTTTCCCATGTGACACAGAAATAAGGAGGCATTAGATGAAACAGAGAGGCAGCAAATCAAAAGCTGATCACATGAACTAATTTTTCAAACACTGACATCCTCAGATTTGAAAGTGAAACTGTAGTGAACTTCTTAGACCAAGCTGGGTATTTACACAATCTTCAGCAATATCCAAAGTTAGTTAAAATTGTAGAGGAATCACTGCTCAAGGCTACAAGGACAGCACTATTTGTAGCAGGTGGTAATATTGTTTATTATCCTCTGTGACAAACAAAGAGACTTTCAAGCACACGCACTTTGCTTCATCAGATATAGAGGCAAAATACTTCGGACCTGAAGAAGGGGGTTTGTTCCCAGAAGTTTGACTCTTTATTATATCCCTTTAATATAAGTTATTACAGCTTTCTCAGGATTTATAATAGTCAATGACAATAAAAAACAGGGAAGGAATATAAACATCGTAGCTCAGACACTAGTATTTTAAGCATAATTTAACATGGAACAGCTACTGAAAAGAAAATGCCTTTATTTTGAGCCGCAATAATGGGAAGAGTTAGACAAACTGTACACACACCTTACCAGGTGTGACAGTTCCTTTCTTCCAGAATTTCAGTGCAAGATCTTCCTGAAGACCTCAGCAACCTCCCTCACTACTCTAGGAAGGTCTTACCGCTTCATTTTCAAATGCCTTCAATATCAGATCAGTAAAAAGGACATAAACTTTCTTCACTGTGGAAGATGTTAAATCTAACCCTTTGTCACTCCCACATTAGGGCTCATTAAAAGTTTTACAAGAGAAATTTAAGCTCCTTTTCAGTTCTTCCAATTTTTCCCACAGAAAGAACTTTATACTGTAAGAGTAAAATAGTTTATCTTACATAGGTCGCTCAATGGACTTTATTGATCCTATAATTACTAACTAGGTGTGAATTCCAACCAGAGATCAAATACAGAGACACTTTGTAAAATCCATGTTCTGGGTTATCTTCTGGTGCTCTATCAAACATTTGCTAAGAGGTAGAAGTGGGAGGAAGCAATTGAGTCTGAAATGAAGCCATAAAGCAGCCCAATTGCTGCTTGCTAACTCCAGATTTTTTTTGTTGGGTTTTTTCTTTAATTTTTTAAGCATAGGTTTTCAGTCTGGACATCTCGTCTTTCCTTCTAATCCAATTCAGCAGGTTACCAGTGCAGAGTGAATTCAGCCAGTGGTGTGGCACAACATGGGCTACACAGCACAAACGCAAAAAGGGTAGAAAGGCATTTCCAACTTCCTTTTAGCTCTCGGTTTTGGAAAATCCAAAATAAGTGGAAGCTATGAGATGGGAATACTAGTCAATGAAATTTATGGAGGACTTTTGACCTGGACTGAGCCTTCAAAGAGGTGGGAACCGTGTCCAGGCTAAGCTTTCAAAAGTACATTATTTACACCAGGACCAGACCTTCCGAGCTCTGCCCACTGGGAGAGGAGAACTGGACTGAGAAATGCTGCCAATGTGAGCCTGGGTGTGAGCCGCTTCCAAATCTGTCCTTGGTGAAGGAAGGAGATACACAGGTGTAGCCAGTTCATGAAGAGCCAGCCTTGCATGGGATGATGGGACCATAAACTGTAAGTCATTATGTAGCTATTCACTTTTTCTTCTATTTCATCCTTCTTCTTTCCTGTATTATCTTCTTGTGCACGGATAATCTAACTCATAAAGATGAGGACTGGTCATAGTATGTTGCTCATCCTGTGGGGAAGGCAGCATATGGAAAGACCACATACCCATTGTTCAATGCCTCCATAGATACGTCAGTTGAAAGTGCTGGCAGCTAAGGCTGCTGCAGATCCCACCACCTCCAACAGAGTCAGAGATTTAACTGAATAGTTGAGAGAGTCATCAGTAACCTGATACAAGCAACAGAAGAGACCTCCAAGAACTTACGAGAGTGTGCAACTCTCTTCTCAAAGCAGAGCAGGTTCTTAAAAGGGTCTGGCTCCAATACCGGCCAAAACTGAAGTCAATCCACTACCCTGATGGACCTTGAATGGTCCATCCTCACTTCAGTTGAGGAGAGGAGAGGAGAGGAGAGGAGAGGAGAGGAGAGGAGAGGAGAGGAGAGGAGAGGAGAGGAGAGGAGAGGAGAGGAGAGGAGAGGAGAGGAGAGGAGAGGAGAGGAGAGGAGAGACAAAAAAGACAGTTTTAGAATGGCAAAGTCATCTCTAAAATAATCTTCACCACTGAATGATCTGTCCTAGTAGATTAAAGTTATAAAGTTTGTATTGCTGCCATCACTGAATTCATTGCATTTGCTTTTATACACAAGGCACTGAAGCATGCCATCTTTTTAAAAAGCAACTGAAACTGGACTGTGCCTCTTTGAGCCACAAAATAAAGCGCTCAGCCCAGAAATGTGAAGTTAAGGGCATTTTTTTATCCTCCCCGAGGCTGCTCGAACGTGCAAAGAAGCACAGATGTAGCAGAAGCCGTTCTCTGGCCAGCCCGAGCTGGGGGACACGTCATATAGGATGACCCCCATTTTACATGCACTGGTCCCAGTGCTGCAAACCCCTGCCCCAGGGTGTTTTAATAGTCCCTGTACATGACTGGATGCAGTAGTATGCAGGGGATTGTGGCTTGCTTCAGCTCACAGTAAGAATACAAAGCGGATGCTGAAAAAGGTGATGCTCAGAAGCGAGAAGAGGTGATCCTGCTTAATCTGTGCTTGCAAAGTCATTCGGTTTACATGTTTTTATGTTGCAGTTCAAAGCCTGTCGAGCTGGGATCCAGTCATTTGCATCAAGTACAGGCATACTTGAGTAAATGCATCTGTAACCTAGAAGGTATTAAAATGCTTACATTTCTGTTTATACAGAATTTAGGTGCCTAAGTTTAGGACAATAGTCTTGGAAAAATTCCTAATTCCACACCCAGCTGATTTTTAAGGCAATATTTTTTCCAAGTGCCTAAAGCCATGCCATCACGTACATCCCATCAACTTCATCTTTGCTAAGACACCTTCCCAACAACTATGGAGGGTTGGCACCTGGAGACGAGGTATTCCTGCACTGCTGCCACTTGTGTGATTTACCAAGCACACTCAGAGCATGACATCTAGCTTGACTCAGAAACATAGCCGGTAAGAACAGCATTTGCAATGTGTATCACAGTCTGGCGGTCAGAGATCTTGCTGAAAACAGAGAGATGAAGCTTCTGCAGTTTCCAAGGAGAGCTGCTGAGCTGCAGTGTGAGCAGGGGCACTGCCTCCCCTTTTTAAACTTGGGGCACTATTGGGCTAAGACTGTGGTGTGCACGGATCCATAGGGAATGCAGGTATGAGGTGTGGAGCTTTACCTGGTGCAGGTCTTTGTGCTAACATGGTGAATACATTCAAGCAGAGGTATTGTCACTTCTCATCCAAACAGTATATAAGCAAAACATTTAAATTTTGGAGTTTACTGTGCTGTTACCACCACCTGAGTATCCTGACAGAAGCCACTAAAAGGTTAAAAGAAAAAAAGAGAAGCATTCTGCAGAGATGTAAATCATTGTCAGCCTTGTATAGTATAGAACTGCATATTTTCCTATTAGATATTACAGGATATATAAATATTTCTGTATGAAGTTAAGCTTTCTGTCTCTTAAGCTCATTTCCATCTGTTCTATCACTGTACAAAAGTATCTGTACTCAACAGGCAAACAAATAGTAGAAGTTAGTACCTTTGTATTTGAAAAAAAAATATTGCTGATGCTTGTATTCAGCAGAAAGCAGAACCCCCACACCTTTTGTGTGTATTTCCACATCACTTGCACATTGGCAAATTTGGGCTTGAGTCACTAAGAGTCAACGCCATAACATCATGTCACAAGTCACCACTGGAGATCACAATGAACATATACATTCCATATATAGCAGCAGATTTTGACTATGCTCGATACCTTATTTGCACAGATTAAAGAAATCATAGTACTGACATACTGAAGCCCATTCTACCAGAGACTTCAAATTGCACTAGGCACCTTCAGAAATAAGATTTCTGGAAGACAGATCTGTTTCTAGCAATCCAGCGGAACTAGGACCAACCTCTAAAATGCCCTACCATCCTACAGTGAAAACAGCACTATACAGCACAGTGGAAGATGATCTCAAAGCCCTCTTTGCTCTCCCCTCCTTGACTAAGTCTACCTTGCAGGATGATGTAGGGTGTTGCTGTGGAAGTTATTTTCCAAGCTTTAGCACAATGGAATAAATACAACAGCTCTTCATCACAGCATTCAGCACAATAGATTGACACTTGAGTTATACCTGTTTAATGATAAAATGAAGTGGAAATATTTAAGTTATTGAGAAGTGGTAGGAAGGGATTGCACAGAGTAACAGGTGGGTGAGTTGTCCACTCTCAGCCCTGCTCCACTGGCCTCCCCACGGAAATCTCACCCATCTCTGTACAGCCTCCTTGAGCCTCATGAGCCCTTGGGAAGGTTCACTGCCCAGACCCCATCCTGATCCCTCCCAGAACAGAGGCGAGTAGGTTTTGGAACAAGTGGGTGAAACCCCTGCCTCAGTCACCTGGCATCATACTGATTCCTCCCGGTCCCTTGCCTTCAACCACCAAATTGCTGTCTCAAAATTCTTATAGATAAAAATCAATCAGCACATCATCATAAAAATGCTTTGAATATAGAACAGTTGAAACAATTCTGTACACTCCCTCTCGCTGCATAATCAAGTTTGGATTTTCAAAGATTCTCAAGTCTAAACAGCCAAAATGCTTTTTGAACATCTGAGGAGACTGTGTACTTGTATTTGATTGTTGTGATGAAAGTGTAATAGTAAAATTTTAAGATTTGATTTGCTTCCTTCTGGATAAATTTGTACATTTTGTATTTAGGGAGAGAGAAATATATTTGATTACCCTGTAAATATGATGAAACCTATCTTTTGTGTGTATACACATATATATTAAAGAACATATGCATGTAAGTGTATGAAATCAAATGCATATACTCTTCACAATGAAAGCATCCAGCCTTTATTTCTATAAAAACTAAAAATTAAACCTCTTGTAGAAAAAATTCTGTTTATCTCTATGCCTAATACTGATCCATTCTCATTTTGTATAATCAAGCAAAATCCCTAAGAGCTTTAAAAAAAGTCTATTTACGCTTGTCCTCTAAATTATGTTTCTGGTGAATAATCTTGTGTTCAGGAGGGAAATGTCGCTTGGGGTAAAAAAAATAAAATCTAAAAGATTCCCTTTGGGCTGCAGACATAATGTAATTTAAGTGTAGCTTGAGGTAGTTTCAGTTCTGGTGACGATGAGGTACCCAAGCAGCTAACTCCATGCCAGGAGCTTCTCTTCACCAAAGGAGACTAATTACATAAAGTTGACAGAAAAAGTAAAAGGTCAAGGTCAAAGGCTAGAAATGAAGATTTTTAATCTTACTGAAAACCTTTCAGATTGGAAAAATGAGGTCAAAGGGTAAAGGAGGGCACACTGAACTTCCTTGTTAATATTTTACTCATGGAATATTTTCAAAACTGCAGCAGGTGAGCTGTAGACTAGAGTTCTCCAATGGCCTGGGAAGCAACCAAGCTCAGGCTGTGGTTGCAGCTCATGTCTGCTCTGCAGCCACCAGACTGTTTTGCACTGCTCCTCAAGGGCTCTTGGAAAACTATATGAATTCAGGATTCCTTCCACTCAATATTAGGCCCCTAAACTACAACATACATGCAGCTCAGGTATCAAAACCTTCAGCAGCTATTGTAGCCACATTCGTTCAAGCACTAGCCACGCAGCAGCTAAACCGGAGAGGCTACACCAACCAGATGTCCTTTGCAACCACTTATTTCAACCTCGAAAAAGAAAACTGTGGTTTCTCTTTTTATGTAGTAAACAAAACTCAGAGCAGCTGTTAAAAAGTTCATATTTCCTAAGCATTACATGCAGGTTTTGAGCATCCACCTTGGGAGTACGGGGTCTAGCACGCAGCCAAGGTCTAGGGTGTCGGCGTTTGTGATCGAAGCCGAGAGGCTTGTGCACCAGGAGCGGATCACTGCCATGCAGTCCCCTGCATGGGCTGGCTGGCATGACACCAATTGCATGTGAACGGAACCTGTCTGTACATGTCGCTTCCTTTTCTTTCCTTATTTTTCAGACCTACCTCCTAACATAAATCAGCAGATTATCAGTAGGAAGTTCAGAGCATTCCAGTTTCTTCTGGTAGCAATAGAATGCAGTACAGGACACAAACAAGTATTTGTTGTTAACTGTGGGGAATAATTCATAGAAAGAAGCTTTTTTCACGGATTAGAATTTTTAATTATTTTTCATGATTACTGCCTTATAAAAATACAATTTTTGAGGTCTGCAAAACTCACAAATGTGACAGTGATGGCTGTGATATAAATTATTAAGTCCATAAAAATGTTTGTCCTCCTTAAACAGCTATCTGTCCACTATGAATACTATTGAATATTATCTTCAGTCAGAAATGAGAATGGATTTAGACATGTGACAAGATAAAATCATCTTGTACATTTTCTATTAAACTAAACTATCCTGGGAGAGCCAGCAAGCTCCCCAAAAGAAACAACCCATCATCTGCTTCAGATGATAGTATTATTTGTATTTCCAGTCTTTATACCCCTAATTCCATTATTGCTTACTGCAATCTTAGCACTGCTAGAATAAACAAAAGGCTGAAGAAAGAGACACGTTAACGGTACCCACTTAATAATAGAAATATCCTCATTTTATAGGTATTTTGTGCACATCAGTGCTCTTAGACCAAAAGTGTGCCCTCATCTTTGAAAACGTCAGAGGGTTAAATCAGAGGTTAAACTTAGAGAGGGGTAATTCCGTTCATAAAAACATAGTGCACTATATAGTTGCCAGGGCAGTAAAAACGTGAGCAGTCACTGCTGATTTGAGATACAATCAAAGTGGAGATGCTCCATATGGACTTTGTGAAGCTCCTGGGAAGTTTGAAAAGTCTTCCGAAGCTTGAAAACAAGTAAGTAGATCTGAAGAAAAGCATTATTTCTGCCTATCAGCTGGTGAAATATTTTGTTCAGTATGCCAACTTTATAACATGTCATCATCCACTAGCAGAGAATACCAGTAGTAATATTCATAAGAAGCCAGAAGAAATAATTTCGTTGCTCTGTGACCCAAGCCCACATCCATCACTGAGGTCTTCCACTGATTTAAGTAGGCACTGAATAATTTTAAAGATCTGATGAATGCAATTAAACAGTAGTGAAGATGGCCTCAGCAGAAAGAAAATTCTCTGCATTAATTATGAACACCGACATAGGTGTATACCCTGCCTCTGTGTGACAGTGATGAAAATGCCCTCCTTGTCAAGAGTGGCAATTTTGGCACATACAAAGAGGACTTGTGACCTCTCAAGCCTCCAATCTGCTGCATGTTCTGAACACTGCCTCCAGTCTTGTCAGCCGCTTGAATGCTGAGTTTATACACAACTGACTCCTAAATGGTGTAAGGTTGTCAGTGTTATTTCTATAAGAAGCCTTCCTAATTTTGAAGCCTTTTCTTGTTATATGTTACAAAACCACCAGAATTCTCAGTCAGGAACCTCCCTACACAGACACATCTGGTGTGGCTGGCAAAAGTGAAAAAAAGGGATAGAATTCCAAACTTACAAGAAAAATATTGCAGCACTTTTTCTCCCTTTGAAAATTGTTTAGTTTGTGTTCACCTCTGAGAACGTCACCTACACTTCTCTAGCTTGGGAGGAAAAAAACCCACTATACAACACATCACTCCTTTTAAAGCCAGGGCTGTTAAAGCTCTTTGGGGGAGATGAATAGCGAGAGTCTTCATGGTGTCTGCAGCATTTTACATAAAACACTGTACTTTCCTGTCCTCCATGCCCCAGCTTCTTAAAAATGAACTAAGATACCTTCACATTTTCTGTTCATTCACTGAAATGAACTCCTCTGTCATGAGTTAACTCAGAAAACATACAGATGCCTGACACACTGACCCTCCTCTGGTACGGAGTTATCCAGGACTAACAGAGTAATCCCTAATGGAAGATTTGGTTGGCTCAGAGGTAATTTAACAGTGATATGTATTACAAGGTAAGATACATAAACAGTAACACAAAATAGAAACAGAAAATAATTTGGGATCTTGAAACTCAGCCATCACTCAGGACTAAATTAAGTAACAATGACCCAAAGCCAAACTGTACCAGACACTCAAATCATTAAAGTACACGGGACAAAAAAGAAGGAAAAAAATAAAATGGAGCCAGCAATAAGTGCTCATGCATAATTAGTGAGTAAAATGCATGACATGAGCAAGGTGACTTTCACGGAAGAAAACATGTTGATGTGAGGCACAAAACCATTGGCACAGATGAGTTCCAGAGTGACACCACAAGGATAGGAGGATTATAAAAACCTACTTGCACTTGCAATGAACTCTGCTCTATGGCTAGGCAGATGCATTAGACCTTTAGAGGAAAACCATTAAAAAAGTAGGGCAGCAGTTTTATCTGAGAGAAACCAGTTGAAAAAAGCCTTTTTGGAGATGTTTTCATTAAAACAGTCTGCTCCTTTTTATAGTTCAAGGCAAGATACACATTTCTTTGAAAAGTTTATCTTACTAATTCTGAATACACTAGCAACAAATTGTCCCAATGTTACAAGTCAAGAAAAAGGTTTTCTTTCAGTTCCTTAAGGTCAATCTGTGCTTCTAGCAAAAATGTACCTTCTCTCTGTCTTTCGAAGCAGAAATGTTCCCTTTCTGATGCTCCTTGATGAAGGATGAAGCCCCCTGACAGGTACATATTTCAAGGAGAAAGATTACATCACTGAGCCACCATCAGAAACCATTGACCAGCTGAAATCATACTCTAAAAATTAGTAATGGAAAGTGGCAATTTGGCCAGTGTTCGGTATTGTCCTAATCATGCTCCCAAATTCTGGGGACAGGCTAAAAATTGCCCTCCTTCACATCTGAGGTAAAACTGTTCCTAATATTCTGTGCGAAGTTGTTATATAAACCCCCTGATGGACATGTCATCTTGCATCCCTGAGTTAGCCCACCCAATTATTCCAGAAAACCAGGCAGGTAAAGCCACGACGAGGAGAAAAACACCTGTCAGGGGGATACACTTAGTGTCTTCTTGCACGCATCTTCCCTTCCACCACACCTGCAGGAAACCTGATCCAAGGGAATTATCACACCACCAGCGCGGGGCTTACTTAGAAGAGGAAAGGCTACTTGGTGGGGTGGGGGGACACTCTCTTCACTGTTACTGTTGAAACTGTCCTGCTGCTCTGTACTGCTGCTGGAGCAGGGTGTAACAGGCAGCACCAGCCTGCACAGCCTGTTGGCATGCAGGTGCTCAGGAAGAGATCATGTTTTCCCTTCCCTACTTTCCATGGCTATTTCTGATTTAATATGGACAAAATTGGATAAAACACAAGCGTTGCACTGGGAGCTGGAATCAGCACCAGGTGCCTGCACCTCCTGCATCTGGATATCAGGCTTTCTGCACAGATCCAGAAAGTTTAACATGCTGTACTAGCTTCAAAATTTGAGTAGTAACTAGAAAACGCAAAAATCTAAATTCTGGTTGGCGTAATTCATCACTACACCACCAGATGCACATTCCTTCAGTTTTATTTGGGAAAATGATTTTATTCTGGACAAGTTTATCTAACCAGCAGGGCTAGAACTACAGTTAACTCCTGGCAACATATGATTGCTTTAGTAGAGGAACAATAACATACTCACCCTCAATGTCAAGCCAGTAGTTGTCTAAGCCTGACTATGAGATTTCTGTTTTTCAAGCTTCCCTAAGCCACAGTCATGATAGCCTTTTCTGAGGACAGCTGTAAAGCAATGTTACAGTGAGATTTCATACCAACAGCAAAGAAAAAGCTCAGGTAGGTGTCAACCCTCAGTGACAAGCAGTTGAAAAGATAATCCAAAACAATGATATAACCAATAAGTATCAAAGACTACACACAAAGAACATCATTGTTTACAGACAAAACCCGACTGCAGCAGAGGCCATCACAAAGGGGTTTCAGTTACATGCCTCCTGTGCTTCTGCCACCCCATATCCCAAGGCGGGCGGGGGGGTGTGTGTAAAACAATCCCCAAACCACTGTTAGGGGCTTGACTTCCGAAGAGGCTCAATCTGACATGCATAACATTCACAAATCCCAGCATTTGTCAAAGTGACTCCCCTGAAGTGTGCTAGCTAGTGCAGATCCTGCTTTTTCCCCATACACCACCATAGGGGCCACCAGTTCCCAGACAGGCAGGATGGGGACAGGCCCCAGGTCAGGACCGTTAGGAGGGTGTGCTACTGAACCTGTACTACAATTTAAATCTGCTCAGCTCATGGCACAGCTACTTTTAAAGGGTAAATGAATTCAAATGTTGTTCATTTTGTGAGCCAAAACTTGCAATAAATATCAGTATTGCTTTTACTACCTTTGATCATTTGTCTTGGAAATAAGATCCATTTTGATTTCTGAGATGAAAGCTTACAAACATTTCTAAATACAACATTCCTTTTGATGTAAATGTCTCAATAGAAACAGAGCTTTGAAGACTCTCTTACAATTTTTAAACATTGCTTTAAAATGTTTTGTAGAGTCAAAGCACTTAAGGTATATTTAAGTTCCAGTTAATAAGTAAATAACTAAAAAAATACATCAACAGCACTTTTTTCTTCCCTTGGTTTGAATGAGTTCTCTAATGTTTACACTGGGAAGTGCTGATTATTAACATCATTTTCAAACATAATTACTGGTTTTAGACACATCCTGCTCCTAATTCTATCACTACTCACTCTTCTCATTAACACTACCTTTAAAAAGTAAGTTCAAGTATAGCATTAAGTGGAAAGTTTTACTAGATTGCAGGTATATATACTTGATCTTCTTAGCTGCAGAGAGGGATAGCATCAGTTACAACATTACAAAAAATGGGCATAAATCTAGCTGTAAGTAGAGCCATATAAAAGGGTTCATTTAAGTCAATCATTCCTGTGAGCCTTGCTTTTATTCCAAAATTGTATTTTCTATAGAGACTATTTTGTCTTTAAAATAATAAGGTTTAGCTGTTAGTCATTCTAACCGTTCAAATAGAAATGTTAAAGTTTGAATACTTGTTGTAAACCTTTCAGGGTGACAAATGAAAGATAATAACCCCTTGATCAATATAACTTTTATTTATTCATCTGGGAACATGGCAAGGATATCATAGGCAACAACGCCGCCTAGGAGAACATGAATTTCACATAAACTGTTTTGGCAGAAACACGCATTTAAATAATCACTCAAATCACCACCTCACTATTTATATCTTTTAAAAAAATGTTTAAAAAAGAAAACCCAACCAACCAAAAAACCACAGAGCAAAAGAAACAGAAGATCTGAACAAGCAGCCTAGATTTTTTTTTTTCTCTTCAATGTCTATGCCAGCCACATCTGTCCCTGATTTCAGAACTTGTAATACTTAGCACTGACAATGGCACCTTTCATTGGCAAACACGTTATAAACATGAACCGACTGTAATTATACCACAATACCTCACCACAGCTAATCAACACGACCGCCTGGTCCTCTCAGCCCGGGGAAGTGCTGAATTAAGTTTGTGCTGACAGCACCCTGTAGGACAGTGGCTACATCTTCAAAGTGCTACACGTAGAAATGAGTTTAGCATGAAGTGACTGACCAAACTATAGCGTCAAATCAAGCAGGTTTTTCCACTCAGTGCTAATATGTTGTTGTATAATCCAAGAAGAACTGACCAGGACAGGATGCAATTTAATGTAAACCATTTGGAGTGAAAGGTGTTATTTTGCCTAGTGAAATTTCCCCCTCACAGTCCAGCTCACATACAGAGTCAGTGGCGATCTCGTGGTCAGGGGAGATCTGGGACATCCTATCAAAAGGGTCCTCGCGATTCCCCTCACAATCAACCGCATTTGGGATCATGTTAACATAAGCCGTCACCATCTCCTTATGGAAAAGGGTGTCCTGGTTGTAAGAGATCAGCTCGTTGCTTATATTAACAGTCTCCACTGGAGTACTAGAGCAAAACTGACCACACCCCAGGAGGTTGGAGAAGACCTTTCTGAAGTCAGCATTGAAGGCATAGATGATGGGGTTGAGAGAGGAGTTGGCCCAACCAAACCAGACAAAGATATTAAAGGTGGTCTCACTGACACAGGGAAGGCCAGCGTGGGGGTCACTGGGGGGACTCTCGCAGAAGGGAACCATGCAGTTCAGGATGAAGAACGGCAACCAGCAGCAGACAAAGACACCCATGATGACGGAGAGAGTCTTCAACACTTTGGTCTCTTTCCTGATGGAGGACTTGAGGCTTGTGTGATGGTGGCAGTCCAGGTGGCTGCTCCGGCAGCTCTGCGCATGCTCCGCTGCCCTCTCCAGGGAAGAGATACGACGGATCTGCACCTGGGCAATGCGGTAGATTCGAGTGTAGGTAACTATCATGATAGCCACCGGGATATAAAAACTGATCAAGGAGGAGGAAATAGCGTAAGTCCTGTTGAGGCTGGAGTCGCAGCTCTCTGATATCCCGGCGAGGGTATCATTGCTGCCAGAGGTCCCATCAGAGGGTCTCATTGCTGCTACTGCCACCCACGTGGTGCTCATATCTTCCGCCCAGGTGGTGACAGCACCTGCTGCTGCCCAGCCAGCGCCAAATCCATCTCCAGTATCACCGGCACCAATGACATCCCCACCTTTGTGCCAGTTGAGCTGGACAGGGATGAAGGAGATGAGCACAGACAAAGCCCATGCCACGCTGATCATCACCAGAGCCAACCGCTGGGTCATCTTCCTCTCGTAGCGGAAAGGGCTGGAGATAGCCCAGTACCTGTCCACGCTAATCACGCAGAGGTTCAGGATGGAGGCCGTGGAGCACATGATATCGAAGGCCACCCAGACGTTGCAGAAAGCCCCAAAGGGCCAGTACCCGGCCACCTCCGCCACCGCCTTCCAGGGCATGACTAGCAGAGCCACCAGCAGGTCCGAGACAGCCAGGGACACGATGAAGATGTTGGTGACCTTGCTCCTCAGGTGCCGATAGCGGACGATGGCCGCGCACACCAGCACGTTCCCAAAGAGAGTCCAGAGGATGAGCAGAGCCAGCAGGCTGCCCGCCGCCACCTGCGCCGCCCCGGGGCCGCCCGCCGGCCCCCGCTCCCCTCCGGGTGGCCCCCCCGCCGCCGCCGCCGGCAGCGGGCTCCCGCCGCCCCGCAGCATAGCTGGAGGCTCCCGCCGGCGGCGGGGCGGCGGCGGCGGCCGGGACGCGCCGAGCAGCCAGCGCCGCCCCGCCGCCCGGCCCCATGGGGCCGCTGCCCCCCCCGCCCCGCCGCCACCCCTGCCGGATGCCCCCCCGCTCCGGCAGCCCCGCTGGGCACGTATCCCGCTCCGCGCCCCTTGCTCGGTGTCCCTGTCCCGCGCCCCGCCGCTCAGCGCGGGTCCTCCCGCCCGGGGGCTCTGCCCCGGGGCACCCGTTTGGGCTCCGCGTCCCCCCGCCTGCGCTCCCCGCTCCGCGGCTCAACGCGCCGCCCCGTTCGGGTTTTCCGCTCCGCGGCTCAGCGCTCTCCTCTCCTCCTCGGACTCTCCGCTCCGCGGCTCCGCGCGCACCCTGCGCGGGGTACCCGCTCCGTGCCCGTTCCTCGAGGCGGCCGCTCCGCGCCCCCGCGGCTCCAGCTGGCTCCCGCCCGGGACGGCGGCTCCGCCCGCCCCGCACCCTCCGGGGCTCCCAGCGCGGCTACCGGCTGCCCGCTCTCCGCTCCCCGGGCCGGCCCGCCCGCCCCCGCCGCCCTTTGAGCATGCTCCGCCGCCTGGGACGCCCCGTCCGGGGCGTCGGGGCTGGCGGGGAACGGGATGGGATGGCGCGGCGGGGGCGGTCGCCCCGCGGGGTTCCTTTTCTCCCCCCACCCCCCCACCTCGCCCCGAAACCGAGTCAATCCCCGCAGTTCTTCGCAGCTGCAGCCGGCTGTGTGTGCCGTGGCTCTGCGCGGCTGGAGGGATGACCGCGGTCCCACCGCGGGGAACGGGGAAATGCCCCGCAGCATCCCCGGGGGAAGCGGGGCTGTTGGGGACGGGCACGGGCACAGCTCGCTCGGCCGCTCGCTGGGAGCCGGCGCGGCTGAAAGCTGCCATAGGGGCAGCGGGGCGGGCTGGGCTGCTTCCATAGGGATGGGAAACCTAGCCTAAATCGGTCAGTGTTCCGGAGGGTTCCGCTGGGGCACGGAGATGTGATACGAGAAACCCGGCAGCCGAAGCCCGGTCCTCTCTTCCCACCTCTTGTACGGGATGAATCGTTCCTCTCGGCAGGGCTCCAGCGCAGCGGGAAAACGGAGGTACGACCCAGGCGGGGATGCTGTGCTGTTGGACTCGCCGTCCCTGTGCTTCAGAGAACGATTTACTGATTTTTATTCAAAATGCTACGGATTTAGTTTCTCCAAAACTTAATTTATTTTATTTTTTTAAACCGTTGACAGAGATCAAACCCATTCTTGACTCAACGGCCTGTTTGGGCACTAAAAGGGCTGAGAAAGACACCTTTCAGGGGCATTCCAGCTGCTTCTCCAGGCAGATGAGGAAGGACAAGGCTCACTGTATCTTGCTGGATCTGCGGTGACATGAAGGAAGATTAAGTGTTAGAGTTACTAAATACAGAGGGAAAAAGGAAAAACAAAAAATAAATAGGAAAAAAAAAAACCTCTGCAACCTTTTAGGCAATTTTCTAAAATTGTCACAAGAAAAACTGGAGCTTCACTTCAGCTCTCGCTTAAGAAATTGGCACTACTTTTCCACATTTAAGCAGAGTTATATTTAATATTGGAGGGAGAATTTAGCTTTTGTCACCACCAAATTCTGAACAGCATGACTAAAGCTGTGATGCTGAGGCAATGTGTTGCTTGCATATACTCTGCTTTCCTGAGCAGTGCCTCCTACAATCAGTATAAACGAAGGACCTGCACAAGTACTGGTGCACGTGCCTGCTGAAGCTGCTGGTCCAGAAATGTGGATCTCTTATGTAAAAAAGCAATGATCTGATTTGCTTGTTTAACCTATATTCATTGCTGTACCGGAGGTAGAGGTGTGTGTGTCTGCATGCAAATCCATCCGCACAAATTATACGTATAATATGGTACCTATATGCGTGTGTGTATTTACATGCTGGTACAAATCAGCATCCGCGCTGGGAGTGAAGATGTTGGGCTGCAGCTGGGAGCAGCAGGGTGTATGTCCTCTCCTGCCAGCTCTGCTGTGTGTGGTGGTGTCAGGCAGACAGGAGGTGCAAGCAGCTGGGAAATATTCCTTAATCCATGAAAACAAAAATTGTCAGAGCTCCCTTGTCAGACAACTAAAGAGTGAGATTTCACTGTGCTTTCTACAGTACTGTCTGCAATAGGCGGACCCAAAGTACAAAGGAGTTTCCAAAGCATCTCCTTTATTGGCCAAGTGTTGCATTTGGCTGGCTGGCTCTGGCGTAGCCCGAAAGTTAAAGGATATAGTATCCTTTCCCACCTATTTCATCTTTAGCAAATGTTCTTGAATTTCAGTCGGTGTGAACTTAAGTTGCTCACCAGACATCCCTACGGAAAAAGACCTATCATTGAGCTGTGCGAATTTTGGAATTTCAGCCAAAGACACGCCTGTACCCATAGATGCGCTGGTGATACAGTCTTCAACGTTGATCCAACATTTCATGCACGCTCAAAACTTTCTTTCAAGTCAAAACAATGCATTAGGAGATCAGGAATATTTTCAGTGGTAGTAGAAAAAAATACTGGTTTGTGATGGGGTGGCGTATGAGGCTAAAATCCATGTGCTAGTAGACTCCAGTGTGTTGGGAAGAGGTGGAGCAGGAGCGGACAAGACAACTGCTTTGCTGCAGCACTTGTACCACATCATTCATAACAGCACCAGGTCAGAGCAGCAATTGAGTAATGGGGATGTTTATGGTATGTTATAATATTCCAGCCACTGCCATCAACATTTTTTGAGCCTGAGATAAAAACCTTTAACATTTATAGGTCATTAGCATCCTTTTTTTACTATCTGTAGGCAGTTTGCATATAAACCTTATTTTAACACCATCCATTAAAACCAGATATCACTTGCTGAGAGATTTGGAGTGGGTTTTTTTCACCCTGAAATCATCTTTGTAATGCATTTTGTGCTTTTCCTTCAAAGCTTTGTCTCATTTTTCTTTTTTTTTATTCACCTGTTAAAATTGCACTTCTCGCTCACAGCTGGCAGATTGGAAGTAATGGAATTTAACTGCTGTTGCAATGGTTCTGAGGGAAAAAAAATAATCTTTGCAGTTCCTGATTTTAGAAATATATGTTTTACTAGCTCTTTCCCTTCATAGCCACATACTCTACTTCCATTTCCAAACGCACAGACCCACTCTTCTGCCGAACGATATTTATTTAAAAATAGACAACACTCAGAAATTCACACATTCTCTCATCTAAGAGATAAAGAGATAAAAAATAATTAACGCCAAAAGAAAGTTAAAATATAGGCACAGATGTACTGCTGAGGTTTAGGCTATAAAAACATCCCATCACAAACCTCCCATTATGGTTAGGCTCTACAACAGGCAAGAAGAGGTAGTGACAGAAGTGGAGGAGGCTGGAAGTCACTGTCCATTAGGCCAATTTAGCGAAGTAGCTGGACATGTTCTTAATTGTAGAAGCGTGCTCAAGTGGACATATATTTAGAAGCATGGTTGAATGTATGCTTAAGGTCCATCAGTTTTACTCACTGAAGCTGAAATGCTTTACTGCACAGGGATGGAAAAAGGTGCGGATGTATATATAGCCACAGGAAAATATTGAGGAAGAAAGGGAGGGAACTGGTGTCATCAATTTATTCATCACAGAAAAATCTTTTCAGACTAGGTCAGGTTCTGTTGTTTGTGTTTCAAATACAAATAAATATGAGCAATTGGAAAATGATCAGAAAAGCAATACAGGAATTACGTCTGGGAAACTTCCCTAGCTGAGCAGAGGGCACCAGGAGAGTTAGAAACAGCTGGAGAGGTCTTACGGGGGGAAAAGTCTTCTGACAATAGATGTCTTCTGATCTTTCAGGTAAAGTTATAAAAACTGCAGTGGCTAGAAACTGAATCCATGAGAAATCAGGGTAGAGGTAAGGTGCACATTTTTAACAGTGAGGATGATTAATGGCTGATGCAATTGATTCGGGGTTGTAATAGATTTGCCATCATTTGCAAGCCTGAAAGCCAAGGCTGAATGCATTTCTTAGCGACTGTGCCCCAGCTCATCACCCAGCTCTGTCTTGATTCAGATGGTACCAAACAGCGTTCTGTAGTCTGTGTTGTGGGAAAAGATGGTTTAGATGGTTACAGTTATCCCCCTGGCCTTAAAACCTATTTAAGCTTTTGTTGACTTAGGACTGTGATGGATAGTATTAATTAACCATGTATAACAGAATGAATGCTTCTCCAAGTATCATCTTCATTGCTTTTTTCCCTGTAATGAGTGTAATATGGTTCCTACATCAACCATTGATCACTCTCTGGGTGAAATCATTAAGTACTTGATGCTATCAGAAGAGATTTCCACAATTTTTTTGTTTGTTTGTTTGTTTGTTTGTTTTGTTGTTGTTGTTGTTATTCATACTGACCCTGACTTCATTTAAACCATTGGTAAAAGATGAAAGATGAATGTTAGCCACGACCAATAGCAAGGGGAATAGGATTTTTGTAAATACAGTTTCCTGGTGGACTGCCTTAGTTCATTTTCTGGCTTTTATCTTATAAAATACTATATTGTATTTTTGGATATTCATGGTTATATCCCAAAACTTAGTATCATAATTTTTAATATAGCAAGAGCTCATGTGATGAAAAAGCTGTTAAAGATCAGTGACATTTGAAGCAAGATGAAGAAAAAAATTTTAAAAAATCTGATATATACAATAGTACAACTTGGGTACATTATTCATATTCTCTGGGTATGCATGGCTATACCCCAGGTGAACATCTGTCCTGAGAAAATTATCAAGATGAAAAAAGCAATTTTAATTTTCTAATACTGAACATTTCAAGATTTTTATTTTGTCTTTTGTCAACTCTACTACCAAACTGCAAATAAAAATCAGGTGGGTTTAATTCCCAAAGAAGCCACTGTAATTTTGTCTCTGGCTTAGACAGCGTAATGATTTGCCCTATGGAGTAATTTGAAAACAAATTTCTTTTCAGTGTTCTGATTTCTCTGTTTCTCTAACCCAGTGTATATTAACAGGACTTGTGAGTTTTATATTGAGTGTGTAAATTATGGGCTTTTTTAGTTAATAATTTTTATCGGAACACTTGCAATCAACATAATTTATCTTAGGATTTTACCCTGACCTTAGTGTGAGATTGTGTTCTCCAAAATAAGTCAGTGAACCAAACACTTCATGGAATCAAACAAACAGTAATTTCCATAGTGAAAACAGGCGCTGTTGGGAAGACTTTAAGTCTGACAGACAAAGGGGACTCTGACCACAGAAGTCAGCAGCTGGGCCTCAGCCACGCAAGGGTCACAGATGACCTCTCATAGGGTCGGGCAGTAACTCACCATTGGGCTTCCTGCCTCCCAGAAGGCAGCCGGTGGCTGGGAGGGAATGGGGTTGGGAAGCGTGACCTCCAAACCTCAGCTGCTTCGCTGGTGCTGTGAGACAGCTCTGTCCTCGCAGGACAGCCTGTTGCAAATGCTAAACAGAAAACCACAGCGTAAGGTAATTTTATAAATATGTCAACAGTCAGAGCTGATAGGTTTTTTGAACTGTGTTTTTAAGAGTTGTATAGGATCAGGACTAGATTTTGTAGTTCAGGATTTATTTGGGGGAAGAATTCCAGTTTCAAATTTTTGAACAAAAGTGGTAAGAATGAACAACTTTGTCACTTTGAGACAAACAGCAGTAAATTACTGCTTTTACTTAGTTCTGCCCCTTTTTTTTTTTTCCTTAAATAAGACTTAAAAAAAAGCTCCTTTAGACTCAACAGGTCTCATTTATCTCCATAGCAGAATATCAGCTACATCAGAAATTTCTTTATTAAATACCTACCGCAATAATACTTAGGACTATTAGTGCTATTGCAGAACACAGAAGAACAGCTGATGAAGACATCGGTCTGCTGACACAAGGGTTGTACTGGAGTTCACAAAGAAAAACTGAAGTGTATTCTTCCATCTGTAAGACAGCAATAGCTATTTATTCTGAATTGTGACTAGCCTTCTCCATGCTGAACAGTGGCATTTCATCCTACAGTGTGTCTAGGTTTGTCATCCTTTTGGTTTCTCCTTGTCCAACGCACATAAGTAGGGTCAAAGAAGAAATACGCACTTTTTCAAGTGCAGAGAGCATTAAGCACCCCTTGTCATGCCTTTATGGAATCCATACTTCTGGCTGACACACTGCAAATCAAAGAAGGGAACATACAGGTCAAAAAGCGTATGCTTCAATAAATCCAGGCAAATACCCCAAATTCAGCACAAAGTCATAGCCATAGTGGATTGGCGCAGTGTGCAGTCTTGGAACAAAAATCACCTTTGGAAAGGAAGGATCCTATGGGGCAGGCTCAGGATCTGGTCAGTCCTGGCAGATTTGTCAGTGTGGTTTAGCTGGGGAATGGCACAACTCTGCACCCTTCTCAGGGAAGGCTTCTGTTAAAAGTCACAGGGAGACCTAACCAGTGGCCCTGATACTTGCTGGGAGCCAACAGTTTGTCCCAGCGATCCTTGTGTTGGTAAACCAGTAGCTCTACCCGGTGAGATTATCTGTGAATTATTTGGTCAGGGCTGGTCAATCAGAAGACTCTTATGCACTAACTTTCAAGGTACGTTAAAAGATTATTTTTGCCTTGGGGATTCACCAGAGGTAATTGTTCACAGGCCAATCTCCGTGAAACATAAAATGTATATTGATCTGAGACATGTTGGATGATTGCCGTAGGGAGCAGCAGGTTCCTGAATGTCAGAGCAGAAAACAAAGCCAAGGACAGAAACTATCAATTGAAATATTGTCTAGCTGCTTTCATCGAAGAAAATATTGGAGATCAAATTATCTCATATTTGTGAATTGTTTGTTGCACGTAGGCTGTACTGATTGCACTAATTACCTGCAATAATGATACCCAGCTCTGGATCTGAATTTTAATTTTAGAATAATTTGCAATTACTTATTGTTGCTGCCGTGGCCTTCCTAGTTAAAAATAACTAGCTAATGCAATTCCTTTTAGTGCTATTGACCGAGATTTGTGGCCTGAAGAGAGACAGTCTATTTTATTTTAGCTGTAGCTCTATCCAAGCATAAAAGATAATCATGAGAACTGTAGTTGCACAAAAAGTTTAGCATTCATTTCTGCTTTGAAAGAATATGAGGTAGTTTGTTTCCTTGGGTCATTTAACCTAGTCATTATGCCCCACTAATTGACACTGTCGCAGTGTGAGGTCCCCACCTAGCACCGTGCAGACTGGCTTTCCCCTGTCAGGTCTTGCCTGTACTTGATGGCCACATCTCACAGGTTCAGTGTCAGTGTCACACGTACGTGCAGAGCTGGTGTCAAATGCAGGCAGTCATCTCTTCTTGATACAGTGAAGTTTGGGTTCTTGCCTCTTATTGCACTGGAAAGGTTTTCCAAAATGGTGAGCAAAGAAAATAAAGGTTTGGAGAGAAGAAAGACACTCTGGTGCTTGGAAAAGGACTCAAGAATGCTTTTGAAAGTATGGTTGGCTGGTGTTACATCCTATGAAGGTATTTTTTGGTAATTAAGCTATTTGATTCAAGCAGGCAGTGGTGGAAAATCCCATCTGGGGAACACTGCAGGAGTGCTCCTCATACCTAGAAGACGAGCAATAGGAGGGATGAGGAAGAGACTTCATGTAACCAGCTGCCATTAAGACATTGTTAGAACAATTGCTTACTACCTTATAGCTGTTAGTTGCTCCCTCCCTACAAATGTCATTGCCTGTTAGAGGCAAAATTGCTAAATACAGAAGATGGTGGACTCAAGTCTGAACTACACACCACGTGTAGATTTAGCCCTAGGTATGTTATGAATTGTTTCCATGCATTTTTAAAAGCATTCTGATCCTCAGTTAAGCCTGGTAAATATTTGATTGCAGACTAAATTAGAACAAAGAAGTTATGGTATCCTCGATAATCCTGGTGGTGTGGACCGGAGCTGTTCCTCACTCACTCTGCTTTGATGAAAATGCTGATGTGGTTCCCAGGAATTAATGTTTTGATGTCTGCTTTTCACAAACTGGCTTTTAATTCCAGTTATGTATGACATTCAAGCCAGGATTTATTGACAAATAAACATGAAACACCCACTGCTTTGATAGTTTTGATAGAAAATGTTGTATAAAGGTAATAAATTGTGTTTGTTGCAAGTGAAGAAGAGAGATGGCAACTGTTTTTTCATGCCATCCCTGTCCTTTCACAAATTTCCACTTACTGAATCCATCTTTAATTGATAACATGTTCCTGGGCCTGAATTTTCATCCATTTGCTTCTGGCAAGAACTAGAAAATTTTACCAAAGCACATATTTATAGGGATGAAACTCAGTTCTCTTTTAGGTGAAGAATAGTAGCAGAGGAAGGCAGGAAATATACATTAGAGAATTGCAAGTTTTGCTTTAAATCTCAGCCAAATGAATATTACTGACATAAGATACATCCTAATAATAATTTAAAATAAAGAACTCTAACCATTAACTATTGACATTAAAGTGAGATTTCCCACCATCATCAAGATCAAATTCATTCTTTGATGCTAATAGAGCCAACCCTGTTTTTTAAGGTTCCCATTAACAATTGCAGCTGCTTCAATTTTGTTTAAATCCAGTTCTCATTTTATTCATGCATGCACAGAATGAGGCCAAATCCTTGTAGACAAGAGTTCCTAGGGAATAAGTGATCCAATGAGCCAGCTGTATGTACATCATCTCTAATCAGCCAGAGCGATGTAGGAAAATTAAAAAACGAACGTTTGTAGTAAAATCCTGAAGTTTGGGGATCTTTTTTTTATTTCATGGATTTTAGGTGAAATTTAATGAGTGCAGGTTTGTTTTTCATAATACGTCATATAAAATATGGTCAATGGTGTCAACAGGTTCATTTTTCAGGATCCAGAAATTAATCATTTAAGGGTATTGGAACATCACTACACGCAGATACTCGTATCTCCTCCATTCAACCTCTGTTTTACATACTGTCAGGTCACACAGAGAACAAATAACATTCCAGTAGCATGTTGCCAGGCTGCTTTCTGACCTGCCTTACTAAAACTTCAACGGGGCCATCACAGGCCTATTCACACACAGATGGAGATCTCAAAGCAAACTGTCCCCTAGAGGCACCTCAGGAAATTACCAATGAGCTGCTCTTACACCTCTCTCCAGGGTAAACTGGCTCTCCAGCCTCCTGTCACATGCTTAACCAGTCAGGTAGGCAGAAAAAGGGCAACTTCGTGCTATTTCTTATATTTTAAAAACTGTGATAAATTAGTATGGTCGATGTGTATTAGAGAAAAAAAAACCAAACCAAACAAAACAAAACAAAACAAAACAAAAGGAGAAGTCTGAAAGCAGTTGTTTAAGAAAGCCCAGGTTTAGCACTGATCAAGCTGGAGGTCACGCTGCGTTCAACAATCTGGTTATTGTTGCTGGTCCAAAATCTAAATTTCTCAAAATTCTGTTTCTAAAATATTAAGAACTCCATGACTCACCATTGCTGGAAGAGCAATTAAGCTAAGACATGTTTCCATGAACTATTCTGCATTTGGATGAAACAAGATTTTTTGAGAGAAGACCTGTTGTGAAAACCTCTTAAACTTCTCTTAAGTCTCTGGTCCTGAAACAGAACCATTTAAGTCAGCAGGGTTTCATCAGTGCAGCTTGGAATAGAATCTGCCCACCAGCATGTTTAAAACATTTCCTTACTGCCAGAGTGCTGCCTTAATTCGCTTTTCCGAATAAACTTTAATTGCGGCACTCAAAATCAATTTAGTACTGTGGACAAATGAAATTATTTCAATAGTAATGCTAAGAAACAGAAAGGGCTAAGTAACTGCAGGTGCAATATAATGAAATAAGGATGTTATTTATTTTTGAAACTTCCAAATGTGTGCTACGTGTTCGTAATAGAGCATATGGTCCCTTCTTGCCCTAGGGATTAGCTAGCTCTGCTTTGGCTGAACACAAGTGCTGGGAATCAGCTAAAGAGCACCAGTTCTAGCTGAAGAATGACGTGGTAACCACCCCACAGAAGCGGAAGAAACAGGCTTGCTCTAGCCATCTTTGTGAGTTCTTAAAAGATGAAGTGGAATTTGTGGGCTTATTTAATGAATTTGAATTTTTCTGATACCATCATTAGCTGGAGAATTGGTCCAAGAGTTGATATGGAAGGAAAATTAAAGCTATCATAGATTATCTGGATGGCCATATTCACTCTGCTTAGAAAGAAACTAATCTGAGAGACAACCAAGTGAAGTGGTTAGAGCTGGTATTTGCAAGGAAGTAGGTGAGATCAAGCTACTGTGTCCAAGGGGACAGATAGAAAAAGTTACTGTCTAGAATGAATGTAAGAACTAATAGAGATGTGACAAAAGAGCACGACACTCAGCTGTAGAGAAAGGCAGATTGCAGCAGTGCAATCAGATGATGACTTTGAAAAAACCCTTAAAATCAAACCACTGAAATTGTTTTGCAGGAAAATAGTAGTTCCCATGCCCAGCCTTGTTGATGGTTCATCTAATTCAGACTTCACCTGCGACTTCAGATGAGAGTTGCATTACTTGAGCTGAGGTTTGCAACAGGTAAAGCAGGTAGCAAAAACTCCTCAGCAGGTTATGGCTGTGTGTACCACAAAGCAGAACTGAAGCTCGGCTGCGATGTGAAGCAACTCCCAGAAGCGATCGGGTAATTTATCGAATGGTCTGTGTTTGCCATCTAGTGGTACCAACCCAAAATGTTTGGTTTGATGTGACAGGAGACCGGACAGCTGAAATCTCCCTCAGAAGTAGGCTTCTCCCAGGCAGAAATATGATTGCTTTCAAGCAGGTTGTTGTGGCAACTGTGTAACTGTCCTTTTAGGAACTAGCGACAGACATTTTGCAGTCCTCCAGCCACCAGATTTAGGACTAAATCATTAACGAGTTAGCAAGGGTTAGCCAATAATTGATCTGTCACTCCCTTTTAGAATTAGTATTCTGGTCATTGCTCCAGTCCTTCAATCTTACCGGTGCAGATTCTAAGAATATTCAGGCACCCAGCTTTTCACTGCTTCCTGTGAGAATTCAGGCAACTAAATATCCTAGGGATTTGAGATTATGTTCTAACACCTTGTAAACTACCCTTATAAAACCCTCAGCCAAGGGCACTCCGGAGTTCTAGAGGCACCATCTATGTTTTACAGCATCCCTGTATGAAGACATACAATTATCTTTGAACCAGGAGAATGAACGGCAAAGAAATCAGCAGCTCATTAAAAAAACCCATACAGGGAATATATACAATTTTATAAGCTGTAAGACTAGTTTCCTCTCTTAAAACGCTTCAAGGATGTGTGAATAAAGACTTACTTAAGACGATTAACTTTATTTCTCAGTTATGTTATATAGTAAGTAGAAGTCAAGGGGGATGCATTAATAGAAATATATTTTATCAGAATAAATTATATACAGCATGATACCTAATCGTACAAGTTATTTACCTGGGTTTCTTGCTATATAGTTAAGAAAATAATAATTATAGATTTATTTTATCAGTATTCAGAAAGTTTAAAATAATTCCCACACCCCAGTGAAATAGCAAATGTTTTCAGGTCTTACTATAAAAAACACAGCTAGGAATTAAGAGTTGGAGTTTTCATAGTACCTCTGTGATTCAGGAGCATCACTCAGTTTAGCTGTTCCTGGGATTTTCCCTCGTAAATTATACAGATTTTTTTTTTTAAATCTCCTTCACAAGCCACAATGAATGAAAACAAAGCAATACACATTATTTAGAGGTCAAATCCCAGATGACTAGAACAAATTTTAATGATATCTAATGAACTTTACTATGTAGTGTTAATCATGTTAACACTAATATGCTTCTGAAAAGTGTACCTATACAACACCACATATATAACAAAATATGTGGAAGAAAAAAAAAAAAAGAATTACATGCTATTAGCTATGGTCCCTTCTCTAAAAACAAATTTATTGAATCTTCTATTTATTGAGCAGCTGTTGCTACGTTCACTCTTTCATTCATCCACTCATCCAACTGTTATTTATTTAATTAATTATTCAATCAATTGTTCACTGAGGGACCGTATATGATCTATGTTTTACAATTGACCTCAAAGAGTGAGGCAGCTGAATGCATCCGATAGAAAATAGAAAAAGGCATCGCAAGGTTCACAACAATTATCCAGGGTTCAAAGCCAAAAACTATTTCTTCTAGTCCATTGTCATATTCCGGGCGACACCCGAATGCCGGTGGTATCCACAGCTGCAAGGAAAGAACGCAAGCCCAATATTAATCACCAGTGATACAAGTCACTAACCCTTAATGACTGTGACCCCACCGAACTGCAAACTGGTTTCAGAAATCCCTAGGAAAACCTTCCCTGTTGCTACTGGGACACACTGGTGGAAGAGGGTTTCAGCTTCCGCTGCTGCTGCTGTTTTGGTACTGTGGCTAAAATGAGCCTGGGCTCCCAGGTTCCACGTTTAAATATATTTTGTTCCCCAAAGGCATCTTCACTTATTCTTCCAGAAGAAGTAAAATTTGCTTGCTACAAACTAAAGAACCATGTAATTTTAATATACTTATCAGGCTTGAAAGGTTGGGAAGCTTTTGGGTATTAACTTGTGAATTATGTTCAAAATGTCTTACCGAAAGGTTGCAGAGGAACAAAAATGCAGCGATGTTCTTCAGAATTCTCCTCTTGTTGCTAGTAACTGAGTTTCTACTGTAAAATGAGAAATCTGAGGCTGAATGCGTGACCAAACTATTTTCCTGACTCGTTTCCTCTTTGGCACTGCCACCACCATCATTTTCTCTCCCACAGACACTGCCCCTAAACAGGCAGGGTACCTCTCCGCTGTCATGAGTGGCTCGGCCATTGTAAATCTCTTTGTACGAGGGGCTAAGTGATAAAGTGCTCCCCCGAGATATAGTCACTATTCGAAGAGTTTTAATATCATCGTTCATCTTTTCCTGCTCACGGTGTATGGACTCAATGATAAAGAGGTTCTGGATATATTTCTCAATAATGACCAGGATGGAGTAGGGCAGGTTGTACCATGTGTATTTTGGATGAGCTTGGGCACAGATAATGGCGAGGATCGAGCCCCAGGAGAGGAGCCAAGACCCCGCGGCTGTGCCCACCAGCAGCTCTCCATCAAGTTTCCGAGCAGGATTTTTTGAATTATCCAACGATCTATCTTCCAGTCTGTAGATTAGAAGGGCAACAATTCCAGCGGTACACATCAGAGCCAATACACAGATAGCATGCAAGTAAAACATGGTAAGTGCTAACTCGCTTTTGATTTTTGAACGTCCAATCTGAATTAAATACACAACAACTATGGCTATGGTGCTAGTTAACACAATTAATCCAAAAATCATTCCAACAGTTATGCCGTGGAATTTGAATGGAGTTTTGTGTTGCTGATGGTTTTCGACTTTGCGGCCAATGTTCTTCCACAGGACATAGAGCATGGTGGATGCTAGGATGTGGTACTCTATATTAAAGGGGTACAGGTAATATATTCCTTGAGAAAATATCGAGCAGAGAGTTGTCGTTGTACAATTGCATTGAGGTGCATGATCATCTAAAACTAAAGAAGAGGGAGAGATTAGTTATGTGCATTATAAGGGGTTTCATTTAAAGTGAGTGAATAAAACATGAATGAAATAATAAAACATAAAAGGTAAAATTTCAGTCAAACAACACCCAGTTAGCCACCTGAGAAAAGGTCTCATCACTGAAGTCATTAACCTAAGAAAGCCTTCGCACGTGCACTGAAGTATGATCTCTGACTTCACTGCTCAGCCACTGAGCAACAGTCACATCAGGAACGAATGCGGCACCAAAGGGCACCTAACTCCAGCAGGGTCTTGGTCAAAATACTTTTTCATAACATGAAAAACCAAGGTCCCAAGGGCTTTGATTCCTCAGCCTTTCAGCTTAGAAGGCCTTTATAGAAGCCCGGGGATCTGTGGATCAGATCAAGAACAAGCTTAACAAGGAACGAGCTCAGTTCTACTCTCATTTTTTATCAGTTATTTACACTAGTGTGGTTTCTGATACCAAAACCACTTCATTAAAAAGTTGTTTATGTCTAGGAAAGAGGTGAGATAAACCAGAGATACTTTCACTCAATGTCCCAGTATAGTTTTAAGGTTAAAAAAAAACCCAAAGCTAAAAAAAACAATCTCCTTTTGAGAAGAATCTATGAAATCATTATCTCTCTGCTGTGCAGTCATCTGCAGTAAAGGTCTAAGGCAATTCCACAATTGTTTGTATTTGTAAACTAAATATATTTAACGTGTATTTACACCTTAAGCAAATAATTTCGTAAATCAGGAATTTACACGGTGGCAGAAAAAAAAAGATACTTATTTTCACAATGTTTTTAATTATAAATAGACAAACATACTTCCTGAAGAGCACATTTTTAGGCACTGATCTTGTATTTGTGCCCGGAAGTTTTTCTTTTGTTTTCTGTATTTTTAGGAGAGAGGAGGAGAGGAGAAAGTTGGTATTGTTGTATCTCAAGCACACACTGTTAAGAGCTGAAAAAAAATTGCTTTTGCAGTGTATTGTATGTTAATGCCAAACTTGTCTTGCGGATCACTACTTCACACCCCCTTGCTTCACATGTTATTTCTGACTATTCGTAACTGTGTAACCATTTTGGCAGCAGCAGAATAGGAAAAAATACAAGGAAACTGCTTCTATTTAGCACGTGGAAATATCAAGAAGACCCACTGACTTGTAATTTGCCTGCTCTCTACTAATGTTCCTTGACTAAAAAATCTCTCAAGTGTCAATTCAGCTAAGTGATTATTAACAGAAACTGGATAGTTTCCTCAGATACACCTAAAAGGTAACAGTTGCAAATAGATGTAAAAATGTGGGCATGATTTTAGGCAGTTTTACTGAAAATACAGATTTTAAAATGAAGTTTCCACTTATATGTGAACTTTGCAGGAATTATTAAAAATACCCTTTTTTTTTCCAATTTATATATAAACAGGCAAAAAAATAAATCAGTTCAGGATTTGTCTTTGTAGAGGCAAAACCAGGAGATTTTAGGATATAGGCATTTAGAATTTTAGGATATATGTGGGAAAACATACATTTTCATCTTCAAAGGCTGTCTTTCTTTTCCCTTGTGAACACAATAAAAATTTATCAGCCGTATCGATAGATTTTCATGGGAAGAAAATGACTTATGGCTGCTGAGAACTTTTATTTCCTCTTTCAAGTTAAGTACTCCTAATTTTCCCATGCTTCAGTGGTATTTGAAAGCGGTAGGCATCCCCAGCAGTTATACTCAGTGTTTGTTTAGTATAATGTGCATCATCTTGCCAATGGAGAAAATGGTTCCTTACAAGAAAAAGAACCACCTGGAGCAAAATCCTTGTAAAGCAGCACTAATAGATAACCCCTACCCCTCTGAGCCATTCCACTGAATCCCATAGGGCCACATGCCACATGTAACCTCCTGGGAAGGATTTGCAGGATTATCCACGCTTATTTTGCTATGAATAACCTACAAAACAGTAAACCCTGTTTTTAACACTGCTATGTTCAATTTACTTCTTTGATTTACTAATAAAGGGGTTCCTCAGTGATGTTGCTCCTCAGATAAAAGGGTTTTTAAAATCTGTTTGTTTATTTGGAACTTCCAACATTTCTTTTTCTTCCGGATTTCATCCAAAGGGGAGATGAGTAAACAGAAAACTACAGCCTCGATCACATACATGAGAATGATAATGATCATATAACATTTTAGTTGTCATCTGAACTGACTATATACCAGCTCATACTACCATTTGCCCAGAATGACAATGCTGACATAGTCATGAATGACCCAGCTCCATCCTAGAGTGATGCAGTACTTCGTATGAGAGTGTGTTCCAAAATGTACCAATCCTTTCGCTTACCTATTGTTATGTTCCCAAAACCAAGTGTGATTAGTCTTTCCTTATGTTCATTCAGTTGATGTTTTGACTCTGTTAGCACTCCATTTGTCCACAGAAGTAAATTTGTGAACACAGAATGGATAACCCCAAACCTACAAAATAAAGTAGTAATTGAAGGAATCTGCACAGAGCATACCTCCATATACGACTGAAAAAATGGATTAACTTTCTGGAGACATGATATGTGGTACTGTTTAGTTGTCAGTGCAGGGAAAATAAAATCATAACCGTTATCTCTAAAGATGATCCTCAGTGAAGCACAATGAATGTTAGGCTTCCAAAATTTTATCGAAACATAATAGCTTACTGTATTAAACCATTAATAGCATGCTGTTATTGTTTGTTATGCCTTCTTATGTGATGGTGGGTATTCTTTGGGCGAAATAAGCTTCATGTTTATGACTCTGATTGAACAGTCTGAACAGGGTTAATTGTTTTACAAGCTGTATTTCACAGCCTTCTGTGGCTGGTCTTTCATATGCACTGTGGCTGGTCTTTCTTCACAGAACCACCGCCTTCTCTAACTTCCAGTCCATGCATTTTTGTCTCCTGGAGGGACTTGAAGCCAACAGAAGGGCTTTATCCAATTTAAACTACTGGTACTGTGAGGCTAGGTCTCCATGTGTTCTTGAGACTCCTGGTTTCTGACAAGTCAGGCATTTTTCTCCTGCACCTGAGGCTGGCAATGTTCCTTCACCAAGAAACTGTTCTCTATTACTGCACTGTTCTCACTGATATACTTGCAGTTAGGGATTTTTAAGTTCTGCTTAAAGACAGATCTGATTCACCAGCTGACATTGCAAAGCCTTCTGTGATCTCTCTCTCCATTGTCATGAGGCTTGAACACTTACCCAAGAGAGCAAAACAAAAGGAGAACCTTCTCTATAAATGATGTTTCTGAGTAAATTTCTTTTACTTCCTATAGAAATTGGTCAGCTCATTGATAGTTTGAGATGAGTATTTTAAAAGTGATCGTTTGTGTTTTTATCTTCTAGGCAGAGATAGATTAATCTACGTTAATCCACTTTCTCACAAAACCAAAAATCGGAGCTGGCTCTGCTGCCTCAAAGACTAGTGCTCACTTCTATAACAAATGCATGTATTCCGCTGTTCAGAGGACACCAGTTACACTGTGAGAGCCAAGTTCTGGTGTCAGAAACGTGCACAACCCTTACTGATTTGGGTATATGGGATACCACTGTGGAGGTTGTGTTTCCCAGTGAATTTGTATGTCTATGTCTAGTTCCAAAAGGTGCTTTCCATAAAAATCAATATAAAATCCCTCAGATATATTGCACTGACTTCATGTTGCTGATGCAGACTCCCTTTCAGTAGCTAAATAAGTGTGTAGTCCTAAGACTAGGTCCCAGACATAGTCTTAAGTGTTTAGGACTAGAGCATAGTCCTCAGACTCACACATGGCATTACCTTCCTTCAAAAAAAGCAAGTGGCACTGTGGTATCATATCTTGACCATTTCCTTCTCTCATGAGAAAAATATACTTATTCTGTGAGTCTTGTATATTATAAAATATAAGCACAGTTTAAATAAGAAAACAATTCAGACTAATGGTTGTCTTCTCACCTGGGTAAGTGGAGTTACTTTTTGTTTATATTAACACAATTAAGAGCAGAATCAAACTCTAAGTTTTCGGTGTCTTTCATACAGTGAAACCGTACATGTTAAAGCCCTGCACAGACCTGCACTTGTTAGCATTGCAGACAAGGATTAGATCCACTTTACCTTTCAAGTGTTTTGAAAGACTGGATAATATCCTTTGCATGACACCAAAGAAAGTACACCTAAATGAAAGGAATACAGAGAAATGTCATTACACTAATGACTATGTGTGACACTCAAAAAGGAATGTGCATCTGTAGATGGAAACACTGATGATTATATCCTCTGCTGATTTAAAACTGAGGTAGCTCCATCTACACACATGTGAAATAAGTCACGATTTACTCTGATGGTCACCCAGAACCTCTCTTTACTTATCTGATAAGCACAAACTGATAGTTTGTACTATCAGTCGGAGAGACAACCGCATTAATTAGGAACACACACATTTGCACTCAGGAATGGTGAAGAAAGCTCCAGCTGGAAAATAGAAGAGAGAGAAGGTAAAGGGGAAAGAAGTATTAAAAGTCAGAATGTCTGGTTTGGGGAAGATAAAAAACCAGTTCCAAGTGCTGATAAGTGCCAGGAGAACGATATCAATATTCTGCAGGGACGTTAGGGTGAAACCGTGCATCGTATTTATGCAGAATAGCTCCTTGGATACTGAACTTGACAGTAGGTGAACTATCAGGAGAGAAATGGTCCACAAAGTTTCTCTTATAAACCTGCCTGGTTCGGTGTTCCAGAAATGGTCTGAAAAGTGCAAAGAACTTTGGGTTCTTCTTCAGCAATTAGAGTAACTGGAAGTCCATTTTACCACTGTGGCCGCTAATGTAGGCACCCTAGACCACAGCTGGTGTTTTCCAAGAGAGCTCAGTATCTGAGTATTGAAAAAGCTAGGAAAATACAGTTCTCCGTGGGCCACGTGGCAATAACATGTTCATTCATTCTTCTAATGAAGCATTTATCAAAAGAAGGTGTGACCACTGTAAAACCCCAGGTGCTGAGACTATAAGGTACCATGGAGGTTTCAACTGAAATCAAAAAAATTGAAATAAGAACCTTAGTCTCATCCAATGCCATGTTCAGTTTCCCATTTTGGCATAGATGCAGTAAAACCTGACAGCAGGTGTGACAGCATCAGAGTCAAGAAAGTGTGGGGGGAATAGGAACAGAAAAGTCAGGATAGTAAAAAAATAGCATAAAATTCAATTTTTGCTCACAGCGTAGTCATTGCCTCAAAGGGACTGCTGCCTGAGAGACAGCCTAATGCACAGCATGTCTTGGAAGGACAGGTAGTGTTAAGTTCAGTATGTATATATTTATTAATTTAATGGCATGTATCAGCATCCCTCATTATAGTAAAATAGAACAGAATCTGACATATATTCTGTAGAAAATAAACTCTTTGGGTTTTAGATGACACATTTTTAGGGATGTTCTCTGCTGTAATTTCATCCTGTGTTTCAAAGACATGAGAAGATTAGGTAAGAGGTATCTGGTAAATTACTATTTTACTTCTCCTTTGATTGCTCAGGCTAACATTCAAGACCTCATTATTGTAAGCTAAGTAGATGATAAATTCAGCAACACTGGGTGATGTAAAATTTAAATTAGAATTCTTGCTCCCTTTGTTCAGCCTTGTTATACAACGTTTCTTCCACACTCCAGTTCACGGTACCTGGAAACCTTGTCAGTGCAGGGTCACCGGATACAATGAAGAACGCTGCATGCAGATCAGCAGGAAAAAAAAGGCTTCATTTCTTTGGTTTCTTTTTCAGAGGTAAAGCAAAGAAGTTGCAAGACAGAGAGACTGGATATTACCAGAATGTGAAATTAAGATTACTTCAACTGAATCAGAATTTCACCCTCAGAGAAAAAGATAGAAGCGGTCAGAGTTACTGCTTAAATTTCAATGCTTTTTTTTGTCACAGAAAGCAGAAAATTGTAAGCTGTTCAAGCATAAGCATTTATTTACATGCAACCACAACTGCTAGGAAGATTTTTCTTTTCTTTCTGAATAACTTAATAATCTTGGAAAGTGCATTAAATGACCTGGCTATAACTGAGCTATAATCTTCATTGAGTGGCTTTTTCTTTCCTTCTTTCCTGCGAATCTGCTAACAGGGGATCAGAGGAATTCATGTGACAAACAATCAGATATGGAATATCACCCTCTAATATAGACCCAAAGCCTTAAAGTAAACAAGCAGCTAGAATATTTTACTGAATTCACTATGTTTGCTACTGTGCAGGCACTGATAAGCATAATAAAATGCTTCAAGAAGGAAAATCCATGTTTATTTTAGTATAGGAAAGATGTGCAAGTATTCCATAACAAGCTAAATACATGGGAAGGGGTTTACCCCTTTGAAGTATCAGGCCCCCACCCAAACCACAACGGGACATCAGGATTGGCAGATGGAGTTGGTGTGGCAAGTCCTACATACAGAAATCAGTGAATTGTCTTTAGCCAAGCTGCTCATTTCAGTCTAAAAATTCTAAAAGTTGTATATGTAACTTGAACTAAAAAAAGCATCTATTCAACTATCTTCAACTGCAGGAGAACATTTTTTGATTACTTCTTTTTTGAATCCATGTGAGTTTTATGGCTGAGCAATTTCAGGTTGAAAGCCTGAATTTACACACAGAAAGCATATACATGCACAAGAATTTAGCCCTCTAAAGGATCCTGTGATGTGTTTTGAAATTAAATTAGTGTAAAATTCATCGATGATGACCAGATAATTATATATTTGGTAAGAAATACAGATATAATATAAAAATGCAGCCAGTGACTTTTACCTGTATGATGGTGTGCACAGCATGTGTAACAGGAAAGATGCCTTCAGTTGGTGATAAACAGTTTGAAAAATCAATATAATATCCAATTTTAAAAGAGTCCAGAATTAAAGTAATCACTGCAAATAGTGTAATCCCACCTACAAATGAAAAAGGTAGTAGAAAACATCAATGTCCAGTTGTAGTGTCTAGAGACTATCTGTACCAATATGCTAAAATCTGATTAGGGAAATTAAAGTCAATCAATACCTGTGTGCTTGTTTAGGGAAATAAAAGTAGATCAGTGTTTATGAAGATAATTGGCTTAGTGTAGTAAGTAGCTCTAATTTGTGAAAAACTCTGCCAGGATGTTACAAAAGCACGTCCCCGTACATGCCGTGCACGGCCAGTGCAGAGGAGCCAGCCCAACAACAGCCAGGACCCAGAGACACCCAGCACCTTCCAGATGGCTTCCAGCTCCATCAGGGCCAGCCTCTCATGTAACGGTAGCACTGAAGCAGCCATACAGTGCATGAGTTACTGCCCTATACACAGCAAACTATACAATTCCAGAGAGCTGAACAATCATGTTACAGTCTCCTGGCCCAAGAGCTCGACAGTGGGAAGTAACACAATCACTTGGTATGCCTTCCCCATGGTTCAGGAGGTTACACTTTACCTCAGAAACCAAATCAGCAATGAGCTGTACGGTTTGTTGTCCTAGAAAGGAACCAAATATCTCATTTCTGTATCTATTATTTTCTCACATACACCAAAAAAACCTAATATGTTTCTCTAAATAGGTATTTCATACCCTAAAGAACTTTCAAAGTATGTGTTTCCCCTTGTTTAATTTTTTTTTTTCTTTCAGGAATGTAAATGTTTTTTACAAATTTATTCTGGAAAGTTATATGGTAACACAATGTATATTATTAATTATTGGTCTTCTACCTGTATGACCAAGCACAACCAGCAATGAAATTACTGAACCAAACTCTAAAGTCTTCATCTGCTTGGGATTTTTTTTCTCTCTAGGTTTTTATTCAAACTTTCACTGGATTTACTTTGGGTTTATTTGAAGTAAGACTAGATAAAAACCTATCCATGGACCTTAACTGGACCTTAAGGTATAGATCAGTATCTTAACCTTTCTTGGTAATTCCTCACAGAGTAAATAACATCACTAGTATTTACTTTAATGAATATATACCTTTTATAAGGGACCACAGCCTAACTTCCTTATAGGCACCACATGCTCCACTTGACTTGTGTTAATAAAATATAACACTAATGTAATATTCAATTAATAATACATTTATTATTAAAGTTGCGTTGGGAGTGTAATTTCTACCAAGAGATAGAAACTTTTGCTTTCATCTTTCAAAATCTGAAACCTCAGCTCCGCACTTCATGCATGTGTACAACCCCATATATTTTTTATTCATGCTTATTATGTCAGTTAATTCGTATTATTTCTAACACACTTAACAGGACTGGAGCCCACATTTAAAATAGATATGCCATTTTCATTATCTATAAAAGTAAATGGCATCACAAAATGCAAAATTCTAGGCTACTCTTGAGATGAAATTATATGTTTCATTCCTTATTTAAAGAATTTAAATTATTCTAGAATAGATAGAATTGTTAATTCTTCTGAAATAACTTTGCCTGAGGTAACTGGACTTGCTCTGATCATGGTGTTGGACCCAATTTATTCTACAATTCTGTGATTCATTATTTATTTAGAAAGCATGGAGGAAACAGCCTGTTTCACTCTTTGTCTGAAAGATGTCAATCTTAGAAACTTATTGTGTATTATAACTGTTTCAGTAAGATGGAAAATGCTACCTTCTGAAGCAATAATATTATAAAAATTTTTCACAATTACTCTACTTTATTGTGCATATGTTGACTTCACAGAGTATTTTAGAAAGGTATTTATTTCCCCAGTCATGACACTAGTAAATTCCCAATGAATTCATGGTGCAGATTCAAGCCCTGAGGAGCTGCTTTAACGAAGTAGCTATGTCAGAGCAAAATGGGTAGAAAATGTATTTTATAATGCAAAAGTTCTGCCTCCTTGCTTTTATTACTCCTGAGAGTGGCTCAGCAGAACAGGATCACAAAGGACATGTTAACCGGAAGAAACTGGAAGGCAAGACAAGGCAAGGCAAGGGGCTCAGGTTTAAATTAACTAAAATAAAAAGCAAACGCATCTTAGGTTACTGATCTGTCCCCTGCACCATACATGCATCTTGTCTTCATATGGATGACCTGTACTGTAGTTCCACTCTGTCTTGCTTGCATTTCACAAGTCACTGTTTCAGTTGTATAGTTTTGCATGTCCAGCAGACCAAACCCAACCAACAAAAAAATTGCCACAAGGTTGCTTTCACATTGAGCATTTTGGTTTATGCTGTAGTATCTGTCTTCATGTTTCCTTTACCTTCATCAGAAACTTGGTGGGCTTCATTCTGTTCCCACTGAAATCAATAGTTTTGCCGTTGTCCTTCAGGGATTAGAGGATTTTATATAGCTTTTTTCTTTTAATGTTTAATTATTTCACTTATTCAAATGATAATCAACATTTCTGGAAAACACTCAGGTGACTACCCTGTAAGCATAAGTGTCCAACATGCATATTTAAGGGACTTCAAAAGAGAATGATTGTACTAATTTGCTTAGGCAAAAGTCAAAGCACAACTATAATGACCATGTATATGGTATGCTAACAGTTTCCTCGTCAACTTCTCCTGATGGAAACTTCAGTGTTACATACTAGTACTAAATATGTATCAGTAATTGTAACTTACTCATATCATTCAACTATTTTTCTATTTGTATTTGAAAGTTAAGGAAATATTAAATTATTGCTATTGAGCATTGTATTATTTTTTTTTAATGGGGATGTTTTTCAAATGGTCTTTGAAACTTGCATATCTTTGGAAATCAAGAACAGCATTTTCAGTATTGCTAATCACTGGCTTAATTCTTTCTATTACTAAGAAGAAAGTCATAAGGATACAGTTGCGAAAATGCCACTCTAAGCTTAAAATATTATTTGGTTTTAAATAATAGACAATTTAATGCAAGCAGTAAAATACACAAATTGAGGTCTGCCAACAGCTTTGTAAGCTGACTGGCTGTCTATGCTTTCAACAGAAGGTGTGCTGCTGGTGAAATGCAGCCATTTGTGAAGCCAACTGCTTTTGGTTGGAGTTCTGAGTGTCACTTGGCTGAACTTCCAAATAATGGTCAGAGACCTTTCCCTAGCAGGAGCGTGTATTCAGGGGAATACCTTTTGCACTAAGTCAAGGAAAAGACTTCCTCAACTTCTCTCGAAAGGCTGAGAGAGCTGGGTTTGTCCCACCTGGAGAAGAGGAGGCTCCGGGTGCTGACCTTATTTCAGCCTTCCAGAATCTGAAGGGGCCTACAAGGAAGCTGGGGGGGGGGGGGGGGTGGGGGTGGTGTGCTTTTTACAAGGGCCTGTAGCAACAGGACAAGGGGTAACAGGTTTAAATTGAAAGCGAGGAGATTTAGATTAGATAACAGGAAGAAGTTCTTCACAGAGAGGGTGGTGAGGCACTGGCACAGGTTGCCCAGAGAAGCTGTGGATGCCCCATCCCTGCAAGTGTTCAAGGCCAGGCTGGATGAGGCTCTGAGCAGCCTCGTCTAGTGGAGGGTGTCCCTGCCCATGGCAGGGGGCTTGGAACTAGGTGGTCTTTAAGGTCCCTGCCAACCCAAACCATTCTGTGATTCTATGATTCTAACTTCCCCGTGGTTATTTGGGACGGGAGAATTGTACCTTGTTCAAGACAAAGCTCTCCCTGAAACTTTCCCCACATTCAGGCTCTAAGAATGGTTTTTGGTCTACCATAAAAGTCGGAAGACAACTGTGCTCTAGGATTCACACAGTTGCAAAAACACCTTTATGTGGGCAATTCTTGTAAACTACTTGTCCTTCTAGCACTGTTAACTGTGTGCAAGGACTCAGTTACAGGAGGGTTTTGTTAAGTCATACTTTTTCAACATTTGTCATAGCAAAATGCTCTAAGTAGGCAGCTGCCACCACTTGTACTAAAACAATATTCGCAGTTCGAAGGGAATCATGAAAATATATTCATTTTAGACTGGTTAGTACCTGGATATTTTCTCCAGTGATGAGTGCAAGGAGTCATTCTTCAAAAGCAGCTGATTGAGCTAGTCAAAAATCTCAGTGAGCTTTCTGTGGAAAGACTTGATGAAAATCTGTCCTTTCCCCCTCATCCTTTTTGGACTTTCAGTCTTTCAGGATAAAAGATTTCTATGGTAAAACCACTGATGCAGAAGAGGGCAAAGGGGCTCTTGGCAGAGGAATTGCCGCCTGAGTTTTTGCTTAGCTCAAGTAAGTTTTCTTTTACCAACAGAGGATAAAGGACTTGTACAGGCTTGTATTAACTACAAGAAACTGCTAAGAATAGGAAAGTGTAGGTCTTTCCCTAAGGGCAAGTTTGTTGAATTGCAGCCTAGACATCCAAGTGAAGGGGTGGAAGCCGCACCACTTGAGAAGCTAGTACAAAGAGCCATCCTGTGCTGGTAAAAGAAATGGATAAGGTAACCTGGTAGTTCATTCCAGTATCTGATTTCTAAGTTTCTGTGACTCCTTATATCCTGTAGGACAAATGAAATGCTGTGAATGCTGTGCCAAAAGAAAAAGGGCAGGGGGTCCTGCTGTACTTACCCATGTTAAACAGTGTTTATTCCATACTTAGGAGGAGAAAGCTGCCCTTTGAGTAACAAAAGCATAGTTTGGTCCAAAATAGGATCAAATTAAGCCTTGCATTAATGAATTTCAGGAGGTTGCATGCCACATAAGCTAATAAATGAAAAATGCCTGAGAACTGAATTTTGTTTTGGAAAACATCGAATAATCAAGGACAACTGAAGAGTTAGTACATGAACTCCATTCCTTTCAGGAAAGAGCCTACAGACCCAAACCATGATTGTATGTTAGACATTAAAAAAAAAAAAAAAAAAAGATTTTTCCTGAGAAATCCATAAAGCACAATTGTTAACTGTTGTAAAAATAAGACACAAGCACTGAGACTGAGAACAAACTGAACTTCCACGACAAAACCTTATTTTTCAAAATAATCAGGTTTTAGATGTTCTTGGGATTTCCATTTATATGTTTCATTAGCTGCTGTGATAATTAACTGTTGCCCCACTGCTAGCAGCACAGAAATATGTTATGCATTCTCTTTACATACTTACTTTCCGTCGATCACTTACAGCCTCAAGACTGAAAAAGAGATCAGTAAAACTGGACTTGCCCATTGCTCTACACAGTGCTGATGTGGGTTGTTTCTTTTTCTTGGGACCCAGAAACACAGTACTCCTGTCGCTACAACTCTGTGATGTGCACCCCAACCACCTTCTCTCAACATACCTTTATATCCTTACTCCAGTAAGCACCCTAGCCTGCAGATACCGGCCATCACATCCCACCACTACCCTGGCAAACCCAGATACTTTTCCTACAAGCTAATGCTAGTTCTAGATTCCTTGGTTAGATGTTTTAGGTACTAATCTACAAATTGATCTGGCCAGGGATTTTGTCCTCTTCTAACTCAAGAACTTTCTAGGGCATCACTGCACACACATAAATGGAAATCTCTGATATACGTTGGTACAGAGAGCACTGGAGGACCTTTCTGACTGGTCCTAGGCTGAAGTAGGTTGTATCATAATGTCTGGAAAGGTGGCAGTTCCTCCAAGAGAGTTGCATGACATCAATAAAACTGCCTCTTCCATTAGCTATATTTTATTCTTTGAGCGTTGCCAAACCAGCCTGGTAAGGGTAAAAAGACACCAGAGCTTTCAGTACTGTAAATGGTGTGCTGGAAAGCGAGGATGCTCAGCAAACAGCTTTCCCATACAATCTCCTAGTATGTTCAGCTTATGCATATATTTGCTTTAGAGTGCGCTGCGTGTGCATTAAGCTCGTACCAGGCTGCCTCCCGGTAGGGATGGAGAGGGTAGCAAAGCGGTGGTAGCAGAAGACACGCGGTGACACAGGTGTCCCGTGTGCGGTGCCACCCGCCAATACTTACACTTCAGCCAGCGGGCTCCAGCATGCGTGTCCTTGTCCCGGATGAGCCTCCTCTGCGTGCAGCTCCTGCAGAGGTACCACAGCATCCACAGCAGCTGGATGAGCATCAGCGTGATGAGGTAGGAGAGCAGGTGGCTCTTGCTGATGCCCACGGCATGCACTGCCCAGGCGAAGGTGAGCAGCAGGCCGGCCAGGAAGAGGTTGATGCCGTACTGGCTGCTGAGGATCTCGGCGTTTTTCTGCGGGTAGCTGCCGCCCAGGGAGGGGGAACCGGCTTTCTCCATCTTCCACGCCGCCGGCCAGGTGCTGCAAGCAGGCGGCCCCGCTTTCCCCAGGGAGCCCCGAGCCCGCCGCCCGGCCCGTCCCCCACCGGCGGCCGGGGGCGGAGCGGGGCCGCTGCCCGCCTCCGGGGGGGGGGGTCCCCGGCCGCCGGGGGGAGCCCCGGGATGCCCGCGGGGGAGGCAGGCTGTGAGGTTTTGCAGGGCAGAGGGGGTTTGCCTTACGAGGTGCTTGCGTGGGGGCACGTGGAGCTTTCCCCCGTGTCGACAGAGGCGTGCGCGGCGCTAACAGGTTCCCTGGGCAGGGAGAGGGGAGAGCGAGCCGTGCCCGAAGCGGCCCCGGCGGGCTGGAAAGGCGGGGAACGGCCAACACCCGGCAGAGGCGCGGAGGGGCCGCGGGAGCCCGCCCGCTGGTGCGCATCTGCCCGCGGCTTCGTGCCTTCGACCCGTACTCCACCGCCTTCGCGGCCATGGCACTTGTGTCGGCAGTAAAGAACCCCTTTTCGGGAGTTTTCTACACCTGTCAAAGGCACCGATACACCTTGTTTTTGACAAAAAGTCCCATTCTGACACCAGAATGTTACCGTGATTTTTAGGAGGGGGTCGCAACCACTGACCTAAAATCTTCTGCAGGATTTAGTCCACTTCTTATTTACTCACTTACCCTATGTTTACACACATTTTAAGTACTGATTTATTTAAACTGCTGAATTGTAACTGTGACCTATGGCCATAAGCTCTTCATGTGTTCAAGCCTCAGGATTTGGAGCTCCAGTAGGTTCCCATAAGGGTTGAGGGGAATTCAGCCCTGCGATAAACACCACGTATCTTACATGGCATTTTGTTTGCGTACAACACAAATTCCGTTAATTCTAGGTATTCAGGTACCTAGCCATAGCTTGGAGGCCAAATACCAGCATAGGCTGGTCCCTGTTCTGGCCAGGCAGGTCTTACATTTTTCCCCCCTATCTGGTGGTAGCCTACCGAATACCCGAAGCATTGCTTTTTGCAGCGAGTGACCTATGCCCCACATGAAATTAAGCCACTCGTTTAGCTACATTAAAAAACCAAGAAGGGGCAAATCAAAAGACAGCATCTGTTTTACTCCACTTCCACTGGCAAAACTTAGAGGTTTTAAGCTTTTTTGCTTCTGAAGCCAGAAATTAGTAAAGAGGGGTGTTCGTCGTTAAGTACCAAAGGACATTTCTGAACTTACATGTAGATTTCTGAGGTTCACATTCCTCTTAAAGAACAGGGAAGAAAAAGAAATTGGCAGAAGGGTGGAATGAGTCAATTCTGTACAATCCCCTGTTTAGGTAAGCATAATGAAATGGCCAGCAGGGCGAGGGAGGGGATTCTCCCCCTCTGCTCTGCTCCCATGAGACCCCACCTGGAGTGCTGTGTCCAGCTGTGGAGCCCTCAGCATAAGAAGGATATCGACTGGTTGGAGTGAGTCCAGAGGAGGCCACGAAGATGCTCCGAGGGCTGGAGCCCCTCTGCTGTGGGGACAGGCTGAGAGAGTTGGGCTTGTCCAGCCTGGAGAAGAGAAGGCTCTGGGGAGACCTTATTGCAGCCTTCCAGTACCTGAAGGGGGCTACAAGGAAGCTGGGGAGGGGAGGGAGGGGACACTTTTTACAAGGGCCTGTAGTGACAGGACAAGGGGTAACAGGTTTAAAGTGAAAGCAGGGAGATTTAGATTAGATATCAGAAAGAAGTTCTTCCCAGAGAGGGTGGTGAGGCACTGGCACAGGTTGCCCAGAGAAGCTGTGGGTGCCCCATCCCTGGAAGTGTTCAAGGCCAGGCTGGATGAGGCTTGGAGCAACCTGGTCTAGTGGAGGGTGTCCCTGCCCGTGGCAGGGGGGTTGGAACTGGATGGTCTTTCAGGTCCCTTCCAACCCAAACCATTCTGTGATTCTGTGAAAGAGTAGCTCTTGTCCTTTATCCATTTTGGCCTTTTCTCAAGGAACAGGTATCTTTCTATAAATCTTCCTTTTGAAAAACACAGTTAACTGAAAGCTGTCCCCATGTTCCCACCTGGCCCGTAACAGCAGTATAACAAAGCACCACCAGTCAAACAGTTACGGCTTCAACCACCTCTAGCTCAGAGCTACGTCCATCACCATCTGAAGTTTATGGAAAGGCCAAGTCCTACTTCTGTCTTACCTAACATAACCTTTAAATAAACACTAAAGGAGATGCTTTCATTGTACAGAGCTTCTATGGGTAACTGATAAATAATCTTCACTGTCTGGAGTAGTTTATTTCAAGATTATTCCAGAGCATCCCTTGTCACCCGTGAAGAAAAGCTCCTTGGTGCTGGTACACATTCCCCTGAAGCGAAATCAATGTAAATGGATACAGAAAATACATATAGTGGCCTGCAGCCAGCTAATACGCTCCAGCTTTGGTAGAGGCAGGGATTCTGACTGCCTGATAATTGTTTTCAGGAAAGTATTAAGACACCTCTTTCTTGCCCTAAGTTCTTTATTTGGTGGGAAGGAAAGTAACAAAAGCAAGGAGCTCACAGAACTGGAAGCGGCAGCAGCATTTTGTCAGGTTGCTAATTAGAGCAAACATTGATTTAAGTTCTTACCAGATTCGCCACTACTTCCTTTTGGGCACGTAACTGAATGAGTATTGCATTGGGTATGCTGTTACTGTGAGACTGTGCAGGACTTTTGGACGGTGAGTGTATCTACCTGGGATTTTCAGAAAAACACATCAAAGCAGTCAGAGAGCCAACAGCTCTTCGAAGACATACAGAATGGTACGGACCTTCAATAAACCCAGGTCGTGAAAGACAAACATACTCCAACTCAAGTACAGTATTTAAAATCTACACTAACATCTATTTTGTAGGCAAAACATTGGGCTGACAGTCCCCAAGACTATTAAACAATTAGTATTAAACAATAATTGATGACTTTTATGCAAAGTTTAAGATGTCCGGAAGAATAAATCTGAAAAAAACATGTAGCAAATAGTGATTTTAATTCAAGAGTACAAGGCAACTTAAAACACCTAGAGCATTTATATAGTTGACAAATGAAAATACAGTGATAATTACCATCCCTGAGCAACAGTGCATTTTAAATATCATAATAAACAAAGTTACTCAAATGTACCTGTGTCTGCAGACGTAAAATTGTTAAAATCTGTTAACAGATGAAGACCTGAAAATAAGCGACCTGCCCTTTAAAGACATGAAGTACAACTTGTTTTGGAAAACTTAAATATTACACTTAAACAACCCAAGCTGTTCACATACACCAGGTACTTAACTGTAGTGCTAAAGGTACTTTATTTTGGTTTGACTGATCCTTTGTTTTGCATACCGACAGCAACTTTTTACTTAATGAAACAGTAGCAGCATAAGACAATGTCTATCTTTTTAACTGCTAAACATTCCATGTATTGGTATTCAGGAATGGTGTGAATTTGAACGTCAGAGCGAAGAACACAGTCTCCTCTAACAGCCCAGACTTCAAGCAACAGTCACACGTATTAAATGGTGTAGCAATTAGATGGTGTTCAGGTTTCCAGATACTCAAGTATCTCAGCCAAGGTGAACAGACAGTGTTATTTTATTTTCCCAACTGTGCATGACTAAGTTGTAGTTAATTTAAGGTATTTAAGTTAATATCAGCCTCTAATGCTGAGGAAGAAAAATGGCAACTTCATTAACAGGCACTGCAAAGAGCAAAAAGTTAATTTACATAGAAAAAACATCCTGAATACTGAAAAATAGTGCATACATCAAAAGAATTTACTTTGTGCTCTTATTTTCTTGTGTAGTAGTAATATTGTTCATGATATTGCTGGTTATTTGCAGCTTGATCACCCATCTTTGGCCGCGGACAAACTGTATCGGCACAAGTAGAATCTATGCATTTCACTGATGGCACTGCCAAATTCACAATGATGTAAACGCCAACTAGCTTTCTAGGCCCTCATCCCGAGCCGTATCGTTTTTCAAACACTAGCAGATCTGAATTCAATAGGTTAGGTAATAAAATATTTCCAAATGATAACACACATAACATTAGAAATTGAGTAATCATTAAATGTCTCCTGCCTCATCTATAAGTAAGTCTACAAGTACAAACACAGTGTCCAGATAACGGCATTTTAGCTGTCAATTCAAATGGAAAGACCATAGTATTAAAACTCCAAAACACTTGAATTGTCAATTACCTTCAAACCAAATAACCTGCTCTGAGCAAGAAAGTGGGACTACGTGACCTCTGGAGTCCCCAAATAGGATTTAGGCCTACATAACTGACTTATTACCCTTCTGGTTAATATTGAAGTCTGAATAAAAGCTTTACAAAGGAGTGATTAAATGCTTTATGTTACTGAAAGAGTAAACCTACCTATCTTTTCTACCCTAACCCTGGCTGAACCACGGTTATGTCCATTTGATTTATAAATCAGGTAGTCTAAGAATTACAGTATCAGTTAGAGCAAACAAGCAGTATTAGAAATTATAAAAGTACTGGAATGTAACGGAAGTGGCATCCCCTTTGCAGGATAACAGTTACTTGAGCCCTTCACATGAAGCTGCAAGAAAAAACAAATCCAACTTTTAACAAAAATGCTGTAAAGTTGTATATACTGCACAAACTGTTATCTTGTACTAGTTTGATATTGATTAGTTAATGATTTTTGCATCACTAAGTAATTATTTGGCCCTAATTATTAGGCCAATAATTATTTGGCCTAATATATATTTCTGTTCAGATAGAAAATCAGAATGTTTTCATAAGGTTCAGCTGTTCAGGATGTCTGTAATTCACTTGTACTTCTTACTTTCCAAGTACAAATTAATGCAGAATGGTTGTTTCAGTCTGTTAATATGATCAGCTCTAACACACTGAAATGTGTCCTCACATCCTCCCAGTGCTCAGGGAGAATGCTGCTAATGGCAGAACGAACACACATGGTGTGAAGAAGTTTGCATTAACCAGTGTGACTGAAGCTCCCATAATACAGTAAAAAGGTTCTGAATAAGCATTGTATTTGTCAGAAGTCTGTAGGTAGACTCAGAGCATGACCGAAGTTAATTACCTCCTTAAAAAGTCAGAGTTCTTGATATCTAGAATAGGTAAACAAATGCAACACTAGTTTGCATTTGTTTATGCAACCAAAAGCCGTGTTTCACTGTCCCAGCCACTAAATATGTATTTATAACTCTGGCACTACAAGAGGCTACACTCAAAACCCACCACTGTCTCATTCTTCTTGCTGCACTCATAAAAATGCTGGGGGGACTTCCTCACTGGAAAGGATTTGTGATGGCAAGCAAAATTGAACAGGCTTCTCCACATGGCAAGTGGTACAGCAAACAAGACCTGCTGAAGGATTCACTTCCCTGGATGATGTAGGTACACCCGTGACACAGGGGACATCCCTTACCCTATTTACTGAGCGGTCTTTGATGTCTTCCTTAAGCTTTTTCAGTTTCATGGGACTCATTTAAACAGTACATCCTAACAAAAGATGTGAGAACCCCTTTTCAACATGGCAGTTATTGAGAATGAATTTTTCAAGTCAATAAAATATCCAGTTTTGACTTTGAAAGGTTGTTTTTCTAGGAAGAACAAAGAACTGCTGGTATCTGGCAGTTTTCCAGATAGCAGGTTGGTCTGGACTGCTCAACATACAAAATGAGAACAGCATACTTAAAGACAAAGGTAAGACAAAGACTTTGAATTTAAAAAAAGAGAGAGAGAAGACAGGTGCATGTGGATGTTAATAACTTCTCCTCTTTACTATCAGGTCAAGCAACTTCGCTATGTTTTCCCAGTCTGGCTAAAAGCTGTGCTCATTTGATCTATGTGCTCCAAAACCATCCATTCTCACTATTCTTTTCTTTTCATCGTCTAGAACAGAATCTCAGAGCTCAAAAAAAAAAAAAAAAGAGAATATTCTTCCTCTTTCTTCTCCTTTGGCTGCTTGCATGTTCTCTGATTACTCCATATGCCAGAAAATGTCAACATTCTAAAAGTGTACACAAAACACAGAGAAGGAATCCTTAAATGTCTAAGAAAGCAGTTCATGCAACAGTGCAAGTATTTTTATGTGCTTAAACAATTCAATTATTTACCTGAAGGGCTTATCCCAGGAGTGACACAAGCATCACAACACCCATAAACTGAATGAAGAGCAACAAAGGTGTCATAAACGACCAAACAGGCCACAAGGCAACATTGAAACTGGGAATAAAAGCAGAAAGTTTTTGTAAGTTCACTTGTCACGTTATGGAAATATCAGCCACTCAAAGAAAAGACGTCACAGGAGGAAATGAGATTTAAATTACTCAACCTGGAAAAATACTTGTTTCTTTACAACTTGGGAGAAAACAAAATTAAAAGACCCCAGCACCTGCTTATTAAATTGGTAGTTTGGTTTACTGCTTATTTACTGACAACTCATCCTAGAACTTTTACACTAAGTCCACTCTCATCAAGGGTAAAGACACCTTTTAATTTCACAATCTGTATATGAAGCACTCAAAAATTAACTACTCTTGATTTTTCCATGGGCATACATGGTAACTGAGAAAAGCTTTAACTTGTACTTTCAGCCAAGCAGATTTAACTGAAGAGAAAGGGGGGAAAACAACGTATTTTACAACTGAATTACAAGGATTGTAGATTTGACTAATTCTGAACTATAGGGAATCCTTATCTTCTTCAGTCTTCCTTTTTTTCCCAGCATTGCAACAAATACCGACTGATGTTATCCAGATACAGCATCTAATCCTAGAGAGAGAACCCGCTTTCATGCAGAGAGCGAATCAATATACCGGCACACTGGTATGTAATTTTTTCATTCACATGCATATTTACTCAATTGTGATTCGTACAATTCCCAAAAAACGCAGCTCTTACTAACAGTACCACTCTCTGACAAGACGTAAACCCTTAAGGCTCATATAACAATAGAAGTATAAATTTCAGTATATGTTGCTATTTGTAGATGGTTTGATAATGAAAACCTCTGATCTCTGTATTAGAAACTGATCCGGCATAATTTTTTCTTGAGAATACATATTATTCTTTAATTTGTAAACTTCACAAACAGTTGTGAGAGGTGAGCAATTCACACTAACAAAGCTAAGGACTTCAGTTTTCCCATAAATTTTCATGACAGAAAAGATCCTGTACATCTACAAGTACACTTAATACACAGTTTCGAGAGCTGCAACTCTTGCTTTGTGGATGAGGGTTGAAAGTGGAAGAAATTATGCTACGCAGAACGAGTATTGTCACCAACACACTTAGCGGAGTCAGGGAAATTACACTTTTTATAAAATGAGCCCATTAACACAGTGAGACTCGCACAGCTTTAGCACATACTTGTACACAGTGTTCAAACTTACCAAATCGCTGCTGCAATAAAGGTAGCTGTTGTGATAGGTATCAGTGCTGGATACTGAGCATCGTAGTCCTCAATTCCACAGTACAACTCAAGATACAGTATGCAGTAAAAGGCAACACATAAACACGCAGCCAATAAGCAACTGCCAGAGGCAAACCACCAACTGTGGGGAGAAAGTTTGTTAAGCACAGCCATATTGCCGCTCACACACCAATCTTCATTCTAGTCTCCAGACAGAACAGACAATATCTGTTAATTACACAGATTGGCCTGGAGATCCTGTCATTTTTTTCTTAAATTTCTCTTACAAAACACGTTTGCCCTTTTAAAGCTGTCTATTATACATAGTTACTTCAGTTTAATTTTGCAATGCAACATTCCTGTCATGTATTCTTCCCTCAAATATTCTGAAAATGCAATGCAACAGACCTCATCGGTGATCTACTGTAGTACTACACCAAACATACTTTGTCAGTAATGAAATAAAATAGGCTACGCTGCAATTGTGCTTCTCACTAAAAGTTACACTACTGATACTAGTGCAATAGCAATACTGCAGAAAGCTTTAACAAGAACTTGGGAGGAAGGTACACTTTAATAAAATCTTACACTTGCCTGAGTGTATATTTAGCAAATAAAGATTTTATAAAGTGAATTCTTATTACCAAAGTTTGATTACTAAATTACAAAGTGTAATCAAGGATTGTCCTACTCATTTGCTCTGACATGGTAGAGCAAATACCATATGCTATTTTGGTACCTCAATACTACCAACCGAGAATCTGCATTAAGAGAGCAGCTTCCATAGTCTACTTAAATAAGCAACGCAGGAAGGTAGGCTCCTGCAGGGAGCAGATGGGGCCACCCAAAACCTTGACCTCATCTTGAAGTCACTAGTTTGCATCCACAGCCAACTGGACGCGGGGCTTATCTTCACCAGCCTGGAACAGCAGCTCCAGAGAACCTCACAGCACAGGGTGAGGGAGGCCCTGTTTGGCTTCCACGTATTGTCACACAATAATGACAGTGACAATGAGAGAGTCTTAAAAGCACTTCCAGGTGAAGCTAACTAAAAATATTTCACATCCATCAATCCCACCATAAACAGAAAGTATTTCACAGAAATTATTTCCCTAATCTTTCGCCGGTCTACTCAAAGAAGTCTAGAGAACTTCTAGAGAAATGAACTTCATCTTGGCGTCTAAAGATTAATTTTGGCTTTATTAAAGTAAAAGCAAAAGCCCAACACTTTCAACAAAACAGGCAGCAATTTCTTATACGTAAGTGTAAACTTGAAGATACGGTATTAAACCATCCTGCTATTAGAACAAATTTTGCATGTGCACAGATGGCTCTGTAGAGCCTAAAGCAAAGAAACTTATTATAGTAAGATTCTAAGCATTGCATTTACTTAAAAATAAGTTTAATAATGGCTTAGGTGGTCATCTGGTTCAACCCCCCTGCCCAAGCAACGTCACCTAGAGCTGGCTGCCCGGGACATTGTCCAGATGGCTTTTGAGTATCTCCAAGGATGGAGACTCCACAACCTCCCTGGGCAACCTGTGCCAGTGCTCTATCACCCTCACAGTGAAAATGTGTTTCTTGATGTCCAGAGGGAACTTCCTGTGATCCAGCTAGTGGCCACTGCCTCTGGTCCTGCCACTGGGCACCACCGGAAAGAGCCTGGCTCTGTCTTCTTTGCATCCTCCCTTCAGGTGTTTATATGCACTGATAAGATTCCTCTGAGCCTTCTCTTCACCAGGCTGAACAGTCCCAGCTCCGTTTCTATCGCAAATCTTGTTTATCCAAGACTTAAAACACAGCGTTCAGATGTAACAAACTGAGTATGGCTGTAAGACAAAAACACAACTTTCTTTGTAAGAAAAGGTACCTTACCTATCTGCTTGAATAGTTTCTTTAACAGTTTTAAAAAAATCGAAGTAGTAAGTCACAGCAATCGATGCCAAAATCCAGAATGAGGAATGAATATTCAGTCTGGTAAGAGGCTTCCTCTTCTCTACAGCTGTAGACTCTTCTGTAAATAAGAACATAATTATAGCACTAAAGCCAGTCATTAAATGGAGTATGATTATAGTTACGTAAAACACGATGCTTTATCCTTTAATTTATTTTTGGAGATTATTATACTCAGTATAATACACTTTGTATTACAGAGGAATTATTCTAAAAAGCTCTGGACATTTCCTGAAATAAAACAGACTAAGCAAGGTACCCTTTGATAACAAAGGATAAAGCAGTGACAATCTGCACACACCATGTTTGTGTATCCCTTTAGCAAATTAGCAGCTGACTAGATTATGAAAGGGTTGACTAATTAAAAACCTCCTGGTGTTATTAAAGCATTTTTATTAATCTAGTATATAAAAAGTCAGGATGGTATTTCCAATTATCGATTTATTTGTATCCTTTTTTGTTAATTTTAATATCTGCAAACTGATTTCGGGCTTAAACCGTTTCCTTGTACTCAACTGCAGTCACTTTACAAGAGAGCTTCATCTGATTCATGCCGCATGCTTTCAGCAGGTAAACTAAAACTAGCATTATGCAGAAAAGTATCTTTGCTTTTCCCCCCTCATCACCATATATGGTTTTAGACAAGAGTGAATAGATGTGAAAGGGTATTTTTGTGCATGACGGCAACCAACTAACACACCCAATACTTATACACACACCCAAAAAAAGCGCCAAAGGTGCCTCTGATGGTCCATACTCGGAACTTTAGAAGTTACTGGCGGCCCGTGTGCCTCCAGCTGCGGTGTATGCTGGCTCCCCACACGCGTGATCCCCAGCTGGGGGTACCAACAGCTCTGGTGGAGCCCACGGGTGTGTTTGGGGTTTATCTCCCCGATTCCTCCTCGTCTTCTCGGGCTGGGGCCTGTAGCATTTAAACACTTCGTCCCCATCAAGAAACCCGCGGCTGCAAGCCTTCTACACAGCTCACGTCTCTCTTTTCACATCCAAGCCGCTGTCAGGACCAGCCACCCGAGAGAGGACCCAGAAGGACCCCCTCACCGCTGCCGAGAGCGGGGTCCGCCCCGGTTCCCGCCGCGGGGGCAGCGCTGCGGCAGGCGCTGCTCGTCACCGCTCCCCGCCCGGGCACTGCTGTCACACCGCCGCTTGTCACCCCCTCCCGGCGGCTGTCCCGCGTCCTCAGCGCCACCCACCGGCCGTCCCACCGCCGTCCCCGAACTGCGGGCGCAGCGAGTCGCGGGGCTCTGCCGCTCGCCGCAAAGTGCCCCTGAACCTCGGGAGCCGGCCCGCGGCCTCTGCGCCGGCCTCCATCTTGGGCCGCTCCGGCAGTGACGCCAGGGCGGGGGCGGGGAGCGCGGCGGCCGTTACGGCCGTTGGCGTGAGGGGCGGTGGCCCGGCTCACAGAGGAGGCGGGATGGCTGCCCACGGGCTGTTGTCACGGCTTTGCCGGGCTCCTGCTCGGTCGGAAGGCTGGTCTGTGTGGCTGGGTCCCGCGGCGGTGCTGGGGCGCTGCTGAGGCACGGCTACAGCAGGTGGTGACAGGGGTGATGGCCCGGTGGTGCGTTGTGAATCGACAGTGTCAGAAATCGCACTAATCCCCATCGAAAATAGCTCGGAGCGGTTTCGAGAACCATGGGAATCCTGTAATAATGGATACTACAGCTTGTAACTGAAAATAATAACCATATTTACAAGACAAACCAGATAACAGTTAAATAAAATGGCAAGATAGATCGTCTCAGTTCTGTAGCTGAATTCTGCATAACTAGATACGGAGTCACGTCAGCATGGCTCTGCAAACAAAACCTTGAAACTTCCTAGATGACTATTGCTTTCTTGCTTACACGGGCAAACTGTAAATCACGTTGACAGAGCAGTCTTAGGTCTGGTCATTATAAGAACACTGTGAAAATATGTACTGCATCCGTTGGGGTGTATCCATTGAATAAGTAACATAGCTTTTCATTTCTAATAGCAACGATTTATTAGGCTAATTAAATTGTGTGTGGTACTTAACAAATCCTGTGCTTTCTTAGACAAAATCGTGCGGCATAAAGTTCTACTAAGGCAAAAATCCCACTGACCACAGGACGGAAGTACCTGTCTGATATGGCACCTGTTATGGATAGCTTTCCTTTACAGTGTAATTAACGGTAGAAATAGTCAATAAAAGCTCAGATAATTATAAGCTAGATTGAAGAAAAAAAATAATTACACTATGTGGGTTATACTTACCAAAATCAAATTTATAGGCCTTCTAGCTGTATATAAAGTTCAAAAAACAAATGTTTAATAACCTGATCATACTATCCCTTTTAGAAGGCAACATGAGTATTTTTCATGAAAATGGTGAGTGTGAGAAATCTGTCAAATTTTCACTTACCATGTACATTCTTTGCATATTATGTGGCATTTATCAATATGAAAGCCTCGCAGATACTTCCTCTGTAGTTTGTTGAGAAAACATGAAAAGCAAAAAGAATGGAATGTGGGCTGCCGATAAATAATTATGTATTTTATCAGTAAAGCTTAAAAAACGTAAGGCCATCCTAAGGGTGGACACTAATTAGGGTACAAGCTAGACTTGCTCTGACCTGCAGTGTTTTTAAGCAGTTCTAAACCTGTTAGGTAACTAATGACCTTATCAAATGCCGTTTGAAATGGGTGGAAAAAAACTGGGTTAAGTATTGATAAAATAATATTTCTTCTGCATATGTAGCCTAATTCATCCAGTGATATAGCAGATTTAACATAGTAGGCTTAGGTCAGTTTAACTAATGATGAACCCTAAAAGTACATAAGACTAAGCTTTTTCAATTAATTGTCACAACTTTTTCTTACTTTTGGGTTGAATTGTAGGTGCTGACATAATGGAGAATTTTATTTAATCTGTGTATTGTACTATTAGAAGAAAAGTAGCACTGGCTCTTCATTTGTTACGTATCCTGGTATGTAGATACCCTGTGTTGTATAATCTACCTGGAGATGTTATCATTTCAGCAAAGGGGCTGCTAACAGCAATTTATCAGGAAAAAAATTACTGTATTTTCCTAAATATCCTATGCATCATCTGTTTTATAGATGAGTGAGGTTATAGGGACAGGTGAAGCAAGTGTTCTGGTTATTCTTTATTACTGCGCATTGAGTTTTGAGTAAATTCAGCATAAAAGACACAAGAATGGAACAATATTTTAATTTTTTTTCCTCTCTGCAGAAAGATGGGCCTTCATTTACATCTGAATTTTCTGTGAGCCATGTCACAGTGTGTAGAAATTATTTTCCAAGCCTTAGAACAAGTCAAAGGGCCAACCATATCATAGTCCTTCGTGACGACAGTGCTTATTTTTTATTCACTTTGGTTGAATATTTTGAAATTAACAACTCATGAGAGTGTCTGCTTTAGCAATGAAATAGAGGTTTTATTTGTTTTATTTCCTTTGAGTGAAATGATTACCTCAGCCTTCACTTTCATGCTAGTGATTCAAATACAAAACAAAGGAAATCTTCATGTACCTTCTCTGCAAAAGCTATTCATAGGAAATATCTTTGATTTAAATGTAGCAATTAAATAAATACGTATGCTTGAATGGGTTAAGATGTGTTGGTGGTATAAAACTGAAGACTCCTGTTTACCTACAGAGCGGGTATTGTGCAAAGAGGTGAAATAAGAGCTTCCCTTCCCTGACTCACTATTGACCTTAACCTAGACGGCTCATGTTCAGTATTTGTAGAGCTGAGATGTTTTGTGTGATCTTTTCACAGAGCTTCTCTGATTCAGAAATTATTAATCTGTTAACAGGTAGATAGCGATCAGGAGCTGAGCTGAGAGCAAGTGAACAACATAACATGGACAAAATGAACAACATAATTAACAAAGCATCTAATCAACGGACTTGTCATGGATAATTAATTCTTGCAAGTGAGTGAAAATACATTGTCTAACTCATCCTGGTAAGAAAAGAGCCTTCAAATAGCACTACAGTTCTCTTGCTTGCATCTAGCCTTTCTTAAATTGATTTAATTTCAGTACAATGGGAAAAATCAGCAAAGGACTTAAAAGCATTTGGTTTGAATAACTTAATGCAGATCTGAAAAGCAACTAAAGGTTAAAACTGAATCGACTTTGAATGTGGTATGTATACAAACTATTGAACTCAAGTTGAATTCTCATGCGAGTATTACATTACAGTGCAGACCTGAATTGACCCTTTAGGAAGGAAACAATACATATAATAGTGTGTTTGATACCAAGAATGCACTATGTATAGGCATGCGCCATTCGAACTTCATGGAGGAAAAGAAAGCAGAAAAGATAAAAGCAGTTAAAAAGGTGGAGAGGCATCTAAAAGAACAGAAAAAGAACACACCACATAATGTTGTCTGATTTATCTAGGTATGTTATTCTTCACCTTGAAAGTTGTCTGAAAATTACAAAACAGTAGCTGGTCCAGAACAGTACTTCAATCTGCAGTCTCTGTTTGATGGAAGACTGTTTCAACACCCTCAATTATCCTGAATTAAAATGTTAGGTAGCTTCAATGTTTGACTCTTGCCTTGAGCTTTAATCAGCATTAAGAATCTAAAATGAGAAGGCTGTTCATTCCAGCTTGGACCTTCAAACGTGTAAATAAAACCCATGAAAGAAATCTGGATAAACCATTCTCCTAGAAGTTGCTAAGTAAATCTTCCTACTCTCTCTCCTAAATCATTTATTGAGTTTAGTTTCACTTAACTATGCGTACTTTCTTAGGGAGTACAATGGCTCTCAAAATGTTTTCCTAAGACTACAGTTTAACGATACAAAGCATTTGGCAGCAATAGTCCAGCTACAATTGTTCTTGACTACTCAATCCCCAGTAGTGGTATATAATACCTCCCAGTTTGAGGATTTGATCCGGTTTTAAAAGCCTGCAAAAATGCAGGTGGTGGCGGACAGGCAGAAACAAATGGCCAGATGTGGGAGGGTAGGAAAGGGAACACTGGGGAATTACTGAATCTGATTTCCTTACTGAGGAAGAAAAGTTTGTGCAACCATGCACCTGTAACAATACGACAATGTTTTCATACTTAGGGTGTTCAGGAACATCCTGAAGTTTTGGGATTTTCTGGTGGGTTGTTTTTTGGAATAGTGAAGATCACACATCTAATTCACACAGGAAAGACTAGGGGAACGAGCATTCAAGTTTATTATTCATCAAACATTTGATCTACAGGAATATTGCTCTTTTTAGACATGACACACTATTTTTCAGGCTGTGGTCGCATATGGTTGTGGAGATGTTTGGACATGGTCTGGTGTCCCCACTGCCTGTGATTTGCCTGCTGTAACGAAGCTGGGACAAAGCTTCTTGTGTACGTGGACCTCACTGTTACAAGATTGGAAAGTACAGATAACTCATAATGTGTTCAGCATAGCAACATCTCACTGATGTATATAGTGTGGAATTCAGCTCATGCTGTTTGCCTGGGGAAATATTTCTGTGGAGTCCTGAAAAAAAATAAACACAAAACAAAGCTCTTACATGCTTCTTTCAGGTTTACAGGCAGGTTTTCTTTACCGTTGTCCTTCACAGTCCACTACCACTTACGTATCCTGTAGGGTCAAATTTTCATATATTTTGATCTGGTACTGTAATTGAACAAGAGAGTTAGAGGGAACGCTGACAGGTTTGCTGATAGGAAAACTAAATTCAGCAATACCTCAATTTGAAATATTAGCAATTTCAATTGAAATTTTTGTAATTCCTGTTACTGTTTTGGGTAATCTGCTTAACATAAATGGGTCTTTAAGAATGCAGAGCTAAGACTGAGGTCATATTTTTTCTTCTCATAGAAAACTTATCCAATGCTAACCTCTGACACCACTTAAGTTCTGAAAATTCACCAAAAAAGCTGAACTTTCAAAGGTAGAATAGGTGACCAAGAACTATAGCAGCAAGAAGGGAAAACATATGTCATGGTGTAAGACAAGGAAATTGTAGGAACAAACAGTCCATAAAATGTCCTATAATAAATGGCAGACAGATGAAAAAAAATCAATAAACTGTTCTAGGCGTAAGAGATGTCTGTACAATTCAGTAAAAGCCTTTACACTGGCAATTGATATAGAAATGCAAGGCAGAAATGCAGGCACAAAGTATTGGTGTCAGGAAATAAAACACTTGCTATAATGGTAAGAAAGAGAAGTCTAGGAGAAAATTCTAGTCCCGTCTCACCAGTGAAAAGCATTGGCCTTTGTCATGTATGGATACTACACAGTGTCAGTAGCTGTGTATTCCTCCTTGAATTCCTTCTCATCATCAAGAGTCAAAGGCCAGCAGAAGCACAGAAAATCAAAGGTATGAACATGCACTTCGTGCTTTGTATTTATACGTTAATGGCTGGATCACGAGAGTTCATGACATGGCTACTGCAGAGAACAGAACGAATGAGTATAAATCACGTTCTGAGCCATCTGCAATGCAGGTGGAATCCTGGTGGTTTTCATTGTTTGTCACTCAAATGAGGTGTAGTGCCTTGAATACTTTCAGACGGACTTCATGCTGCCTGAGAGGAAAATCCCCGTGTGTCTAAAAGCACCTTTTTTCTTATAAAATGAATGTGAGAGTTGGGTTTGACTTTATAATCAGGCCTCGATTAGGAATTTGATAGTGATTTAGTAGTAATGCATTCTACCTGGAAGTTTGAGAATAGTAGTTTAACAGGTGCACATACAGACACGTGAGTTCTGTTTTTCTGTTACTTTCAAGTAATTTCAGAACTATAAAACCACTTCTGTAGGAGGTCTTTAATTCTACTGTAAGTCAGATATGGAGTTGAGTAGCAAGGGCAGTTTCTATACACAAGATATAGAAGGGCAAAACACAGTCTCTGTTTGAAGACTGGACAATCCTAAGTCTTCTAGAATAAATTTTAAAAGAAAGGATAAATAAAAAATAAGATGAAGATATGTTTGAGAAAGGACTTAAGTTCTGTGATCAACAGTCTCGCAGAAAAAAGTCCAGTGTAAGCAAAAAGCTCGAAGGTTTTTTAGCCCTTACCCTGTGAGAGCATAAAAACATGAGGATACGGGTGCAAATGGAGTCATATCTCAACAAGTGCAAGGAAAAGCGGTAGGTTACCGGTACAAAAGGAATTGTATCTTAACAAATGCAAAGAAAAGTTACTACTAAAACTTCATTTTGGCCAAGTGAAATTTAGAGTTCAATATAAAATAACACTTCCTGTAAAAGTACTAATGGGAAATACAATATGCTGCTTCTCCTGGCTGACAGAGCAGAACTTAGAAGACGTATTCTTGTTTTTTCTTAAAAGCTAAACTGAGAGAAGAAAGGGGTAAATGTGGAATATACTGACTGAGCTATCTTGTAACCTGTGTACAGCGCCACGTATGGAACAATATGCCTCTTTTTTCCTTATCTAACACAAAAAGTTTAATATTTGCTCTCTTATTTCCTTAATAAGGGTGAGTGTTACAGCTCTAAGTTTCTGAATGAAATCATGTATAGGGTCTCTGTATCCTGTGGTCATCAGCTATAAGCCACTACTCCTGCCGGGGTCCGACTACATTGTACTGCTGTAATCAGATTATAGTACCAGGTGGGAGGATCAGTTTTCACCGGGAGAAAGAATGAACTACTCCAGTGCACCAGTACAGTGGAGAGCTCAGCACAAGTAAGTAGCTGTCCTTTGAAGCTTTTTTCTTTCAGTGATTAAACTCCCTGCTTAAACACTTATAAAGGAAGCCACTAGCTTTAAAGAATTTTCTAACTTACAATACCTCTTCCTTCCCGATCCCACCACCAAGACATTCAATTTCCAAGACACTATTTTTGAAAGGAAAATTTTAACAATAAGGCATATATTATTATGGTGATATGTTATGCTGTTTAGAAAATCAATAAAACAAACCTCTCCTGGAACATTTTGTAATGCTATGTTACTACTATCTGATGGTTTCTCATTGGTGACTGTTCACATGGACTGCTAAACATACAATTTATGGGAAAGAAAATTAAAAATAATAAATTAATTTTGTCAGTTTGTACTAAATGCTAGGAGAAGCTTTATACAAGCATTCTTTATACAAGCACTGATTTTTCAGTACCCTGACCCATGCTACAACAAAGAAATATCCTGTGGTTACAGTGCTTAGTGAATACTGGAAAACCGTAAATTGTACCATTAATTTTATCTGTTTTCACATCTCAGTTTAAAACAGAACAAGTGTAAAATATGTAGTTACAAATGAAATACTTAGTATTAAGACTTTTTTCGTACTATAACACTTAAATACCCAGCTCTTGCTAGTAAAATCAGAACTCTATTTACATTCTCATTTATTGAGATCTATCTGTAGAAACTATACTAAAATATTAGTTTTGATGGTATAAATTCACACAACTAAACTAGAAAATGCACCAAATGGAATTCACCCTTGTGCTGCCTTATCCTCTTGTTTTTAAGTTACATGGTTTACAGTAGCTTTTCTGCTTCTGCAGAAGTTTGGAAGGGCTCCCTCTCTTTTCCTCAGAATCTAGAGTGGCAGCTGCAAGATAAGAAGATAGTCCCTTTCTGAATAATACTGTTGGTTGATTGCAAGTGACAAAAACACAACAAAAGGTGCATGTCCATCAGCTGCACGACTGTGCCACACTGTGGGATCACCATTAAGCAATGCGCCTTTGTCCTGAAAGCACAGGAAAAAAAATGGTGGGAAAGTTATTGATGCTTTGAAAATACCTGGTCTAAAGGACTTGAAGAGGTGCTGCAGGTCATCGGGTTTTTTGTTTGTTTCATGTTCAAACACTTAATGACCTGCATAATAAATAATTCAGTTACCTGGACTGCACAGGAATTCATGTACCAAAAGCTAAGATCTGTTAGAATTAGAAAGATACTGGAGTAAAAATCGGAATTGTTGTAGGCCAGTCATTTTTATTTCGAGAGTCTGCAACAGATCAGTGATCTCTGGTTTGCTGCTGAGGTTTTGGGTTTTTTTACAATATGACTGCGATGGTGCTAGATTTTGCTGGATCTCCTGACTGTGTAACTGAACTCACTACTCAGATGTGGTTTTGATGGCTTTATGACCAAATGCTACAAGAAGTGAACTGAGTGGTTCAGTAGATGAAGTCCTCTGTAGCAACACAAGCCCAGTACGATGGCGTGCTGTTAAAAGAAACTCCAATACCATTGCTGTTCTGTCAGATACAAGGATAAAATAAAAGGCTACTTAGTACTGTCATGACATTCTTTGACGTATTCTGTGCTATGTGTATCTTTGAACAGGAGGTCAGTAGTGTGCTTGATGGAAGCACCCGCAACTTCTCTGTCTGTGCATAACCCTAATCAATTGACTCTGCAGCTGAGAACATAGATCAAAGGTGACAGACTAAATTTCCATGGGCATTCAATTTGGCATCAATGGCAACTGCTTGCAGTAGTCGATTTTGATGATGAAAGAGAGCAACAGGGATGGATGGCAGTCATGCAACCAGCACATGCACAACAGCCAGATCCACTGCAGTTACCGTGAGATACATTCTTCAAATACACACACGCGTGGATGGATGTCAGTCCTGTCATTTGTTCTTGATGTGACAGACCGCAAAGACACTCAAATGAGAGCGCTGTTCAAATTAATCACCTGACCTAGAAGCTGGGATCAGTTAATAATGCTCAATGAACATATTAATTAAACTGCAAGCAGGTGCTCAGCAGGTTTCCTTATACCGTACGCAATAATTTTTAAACATTACATGGTTTCCAAAGGCAATCGGGTAAATTCATACTGTTGCCCTCCTGCATTTGGTAAATTTTACGGTTGTACACTCTTCATCCCACTTAAAAACAAAAGAGCATCCAAGGTACATAACTTCATTGCAACAGATCCATGAGATTTAAAAAAATATGGGAAATATGCTGATTAGCCACTGAATAGAAATTAGATAGGTCTTGCTGTTTCCCTGTCTTTGTGAAATACTCTGAATGGTCTGCAAGGAATTATGCCACCCTTCAAAACAATTACCACTAAATTGGTAAGAACAGGGTAACTTCAATCTGATCGAGCCATCATTAGTTGCAAGGAGTAAGATAAAGCTCAGATCTGTTCTAAGTGGAAAAGCCTTTCAGTGCTCTGAGGAATCTATTGTCTAATGAAAAAGCAGAGGATTGGGGTTTTTTTTAACTGGAGAGCTGCATGTCAATAATGCGACTCTGCATGGATTTCAGTAGCACTTTAAGTCATCTCTAGAGACAGACTCATCTACCATACTGCAGTACTTCCAGGAACATTCAGAAAGAAAAATACACCTTCAGAGCACATTGCCCCCTCAGCCCTTCTTTCTGCAACTCACGATTATCAATAAAGAGGCATTAATTTCATCCATGCCTTCCAAGTCATTAGGAAAAAAACTGAATGGCAGCTGGTGCCGCTTTGCCCTTTACAGAGAGAGGAAGAATGAGATGCAAAAGTCACATTTACTACCCCTTGTAGGCACTACTAGCCCAACCACGGCTGTGCACAGGGGAGGGTCAGGCATCAGAACCATTAAGAATCACAACACTTACTGCAGGAGAAAATGCCAAGGTCAAATTCCACTGAGCGCTCATCTGAGTACTGTTGATTTGATATTCCTTATTTTCAGCTTTAACCTGACGGGTGCTGTTTCTGAACACTTAGTCTGCTGCTTCACTTCATTCAGTGATCTCTGAAGTACACCCTGAGCATCAGACACCCCAACTCTGCAATGCCAGGAACCAAGTATCTGCTTGTCTGTTAGACTGAACAAGAACTGCTGCGCACACCTGCAGAGATCCTTTAAGACTCTAGTTTCCATCTGATATAGATCAGCTTCTTGTAGATTAGAGCATGTCAAGAAAATAGCAGGCCTTTCTTGAAAAACCGTGTGGGTAATGCAGGCTACCAGTAGCGCTACTGCGCAGCGCACTAGGCAGAGCCAGCTTCTGCCACCCTGTTCAGAAGCAGACCTGAGCTAGGAGATGCACTCCCTCAACAAGGGGACCAGCAGGGACCAGCTGACTGAGGAGGCAGAAGCACAGGAGACAACCCTGGCTTGTGGACATGGGATAAAGTTCAGGATAGAAAGAGGTTGGATCCTAGTTAGGGGTTAGATCCTGCACCTATAACTGCTGCTTTCATCCTAAAAGCTTAAGGATATCATCAGCAAAAGTTAGCAAATGTAGTTTCTATACACGGGTCAACCACACGTGGTCACCAACAATGGAGGATGAAAAGTATAGGAGAATGGCGTAATTTGGAATGAATTCTAAGCAAAAAAACCACCCACCTGTAACAATCACTAACAAAAATATTTAGGATCTTAATGTAACAATATTTGTTGTAAAATAAATACAATGAAAAGATTAAAAGCAGGTATTAATTTCAGTTTCACTGACAAGGACTTACTCTTTTGTATGTCCTCTCCTAAATTAAAAACAAATAAAAAAGAAATCTAAACTTTCAAAATGCATTCGGACATGTTCAAGTTTCTCCCTGTCTGTTAAGAAATTTTATTCTATTCATCCCTAAAGCCATTTTCATGAATTAACAACACACACTTACTGAAGAGATCTTTAATTTATTAGGTAGTTTTATGACAACTTTTATAATAAATGAGACAAACAGGTACTCAGAAAAACTGGACCCAATGTATCAGACAGTTATTTTTTTCCATATTTATACTTTCAATATGTACAGTATTTCTATAAATTCTAATATTTTAATTATGGATTCTTATAAAAGTGTATCTGCTTGAAACGACCGTAATTTTCTAAAACACCGTATTACCTACTGCAAGAAAATTTTCACTGGCTTTCTACCACTGCTTGTAACAGATTACATCATGGTAGGAAACTCCCTATCTGGAATTATTTTGCATTTGATTGAGCCCCTGTAAAGTTCAAGTAACTTGCCCTAAGCAACCCTGTCTCTTACATATCTGTAAGATTTCTGGCCTGCCTAAGTTGTTTCAGTGACTGCAATATAACAGCCCCTTCAAATTTTGTGTAATTTATAGATTCACTATACAATCAAAGTGGCAAGATCTATTACATTTAAGGTGGCATTTTAAACTAATTTATTTCATCATACAATTTTTAGTCCATGTGACTACTTCTCTTGAAGTCAGTTGCACTGCTAATTAAACCATTCAGTAGCTACACATATACAGGTCACTCAGCCTTCAGATGGTCACTGAATGTGCAATATTACATACACAAACTTGACAGACACTCTAATTATGCATTTTACAACACCAAATGAACAGGTTATTGAAGCCTGCCTATACTAGCTACAGTGCATAAAGGGGATAGCAGTCATGCCATTTTGAATGCTAGCACAGCAAAACACATATTGCATGGTGCGGTTTTGAGTACGAAAACCCTATTTGCTCTTACAATAGTTTCTGCAAAACTCTACACAACCCAGGTCCTGATAAACATGTCCGTAAATTATATCCATTACTGGAAGAACTTTAATACAGTAGGCAGCAATTATTTTCAATGTCTCTTAAAACTTGTACAAAAAATAGACATTTTTCATAAAATCAAAAAATAAAAGATCTGAAAATGTTGCGTGAAAAATCTAGAAAAAGAGGAATCCAGTTTCTCAAGTTAAATTCTGCTCTCACATACACAATTAACCAACGCATGATATTTGCAGAGCTGACAGAAGAATTGGACTCGGTCTGTAAGACTAAAATGCAAAGGTTATGAAACTCTTATTTCAGGAGTTTAACTTTGTCCTTTAAAACTTTAAATTTGGGATTGTTATTCACTTTCTTGTTAAATATGACTAGAATATCCTCTTCCGACTTGTGATGTTCACCAGCTACTGCGTAATACTGAGCTATGACCTGCACAAAGACAGAGGAACAGTTCTGAGTTAGTGAAGAGGGTTCCACTTGAAGCAATAATACATTCATGTTACTGTAGTAAAAGTGGCATGGAAACTATCACGCTATTATTATTCCTTTGCAGAATTAGCACTGAATTTCTTCTGCTGTCCAATACGCAACACAGAAAATGTCCTTCAGCCAACATTCTGTCAATTGACATTGTTTTAAATAATAGCAAACTTTTGCTTTATGAACTTAAGCACTACAGAAAGAAATTCACAAGCCCAAAGATTAAAATCACCTATGTTGTACATTACCTTTTTTCTTAGTTTTTTAATTGAAATTTCATTGTCTGGAGCCTGTTTCAGAACAGCTTTGATGGTTCCCTTCCAGTTGAATTTACCTAGAAAGTAATTAGGTATACAACATCATTAGTAAAATGATGTATTTCCAGGTCGTCTTCTCTAGCAGAAACCAGCCTTCCATGTCCTGATTTTGGAACCAGCTCAGCTACCACAACAGTTCATCGTTACCTTACTGACCCTACAACGGCGGGGCGTTGAAGCACGAAGTTGGCTGTTTCTAAAGATTATAATAGGGTAGCCGTTAAGAACCAACAGACTACTTGCACAGCTAGAGTCAGGATTGCTGTTACTTCACTTCTGTGCTTCCACAGTTGTTCTGAGTTTACTGTGCTTTAAGCAGCAACTCTTACACACCAGAAGAACAGTTGGGAAGATGCTGTCTCCTCACCCATGCAGCACAGGTGTGAAATTCACACAGTACCCAACTTCAGAGGTCATTAATTGGGACTTTCTCAATAAACACTCTGTATGTTCAAGTACAGACATTCCCCAACATTGTGTTGAACGACAGGCACAGGTATGTTTATCTAAGCATAAACTAACATCAAACACAGCTGAAGTCCAATTTATGATTCACTGACCAAAACCAGGGACTATAAGAGCTACAAAGAGATGAAAGAGAGCTGTAACCCTTTTGCCCCTCAATGTTGGCCAATGTGCATGGCCGCAGGGAAGAGAGCTGGTGTGATGCAACAAACACGCTGAATTCCTGGCTGCCCAGTGAAAGCCAGTGTAGCCAAAGGTTGCCAGCACAGCAGGAGCAACACCAGAGAAACAATCTGGCATCGGGTGTTAAGCGTAGCACAGGCTACTTACTCTGGAACAGAAATACATACGTATACCAAGGCACAACTGCTTTCATGACCTGCTGCAACAGCACAGTATTTATATTCTGCAACAGGTCTTTTGCAGCATAGCCTAACTAACACCACCCCCACCCCTTTAAGAATACCTTTATCTGTTCCCATATTTTCTTCGTTGCCATTGGTTTCTTCTGTTTCCACGTCTTCTGAAATGTTTTCTGTTTTCATTCTCTTTGTTGTGATATAAGGTTCCTCTAGAGACGGAATTGGATAAACATACACCAAAAATTGTAAAGCTAGAAGACAAGTTCTGACATGAATTAAAGTTTCTGTTCTTGTAACGTGAGTTTATAACTGCTAAGAGGTTCAGATTTTATAAAAGGAATGTGCAACCACAGTGTTGAAAAATAATTTGTGTATGTAACACTACTTTAAAATTCTAAGGTAGATTATTGAGGTTTAATAAGAGAAAGCTCACTTGAGAAAAAGCATCTTGGACAAACAAGATTATAAGGTGGAAGATGGATACCTTCTGCATGTTTATGTTTGCGTTTCTTTCCATTTGGTTCCTGTTCTATTTCACCCTGATGGCGATTTCCATTTGTTTCAAATTCATTCTCCAAGCTCTCCTTGCCTTTTTTTGACTTCTTACTTTTTTTTACTTCTGACTGGTTTTCTAATTTCAAGTCTTTTTTCTCCTTCTTTTTGTTCTTTTGTCTCTCTTCTTTCCGTTCTCTCTTGCTCTTTTTCCTCTCAATTTTATCATCTGCAACTCCATTTTCTTCTGCCATTGCTTTTTCCCCAGTTTTTGCAGACTGCTCCTCTTTCTTCTGTTGTGGTTTCTCTTGTTCTTTTTCACTTGAAATCTTTTGTTGAAAGACAGATTATTACAACTTTTAGAGGCCCTTTTTCATACTGCAACTTTTCTCTACTAGATCATTCATAAACACTAATATCCTCAATGCAATGAAATTGCTTACAGTTGTTATCTGAGAGGTGAAATTGCTTACCAGTTATCTAAGAAACGGCACTGTCTGGCTGACTCTTCTTTTAACTTAACAGCCTAAATGCTAATTACCTTAACATCACAGAAAAAATGTTACTTAGAACATGGACAATTTCTATCTGCAATACTTGTCTATGTGTGTTTTTAATATATTTCATTGAACCACGGAATGGTTTGGGTTGGAAGGGACCTTAAAGATCATCCAGTTCCAACCCCCTGCCATGGGCAGGGACACCCTCCACTAGACCAGGTTGCTCCAAGCCTCATCCAGCCTGGCCTTGGACACTTCCAGGGATGGGGCATCCACAGCTTCTCTGGGCAACCTGTTCCAGTGCCTCACCACCCTCTCCACGAAGAACTTCCTGATACCCAATCTAAATCTTCGCTAATAATTGCTAAATGTAATTAAGGGAAAGACCACTCTTTAATTTACACAGACAAAAATACAGCATATTACAGCAAGATGCAGAGCCTATTCCCAAATCTTCAGCCCTTGAGTAATATCCTTGGCTTTGCCATCCAGTTCCCTGTCTTGGGATATGTCTGGGACAACAAACTATTACTGCAGTTTGTCAACAAAGGCAGTACTAGTTGTTTTACTTGTACTTTTCTCCCCTTAACATATGTGGTTTTCTTTTAATGTTCGAAGGTGTGTTGAAACGATCTGAGCTCAAAACAACACCCTACCAAAACATGCTGAGCTGGTACTGACACAGCAGAGTTAGGTGCTGACAAAAAAGGTCAGTGGGAGGAATTTGCATTACAAACTGGAAGATCTCATCTCTTTCTGCTATAAAACAAGGAAACCAGGTGCTGTTAATTCCCACTCCAATATGCATTAATTTGAGGGCAATAAAGTTCTGAAAAGAGGGGGGTTTTCTTCCTTCTTAGTGTGTGGTAGAAGACTGAAACCAAAGGTAGTGGTTTTCCCTGTCCCTATGTACCAATAGCATAGAATAAAGTTAAAATAGCCTTCTGATGACTACAGAGTGTCACTATGTCCAAGTTCTTAATCACAGCCTGCCCAGTATGCACAGCTACTTCAGCAATTTTGTGTAGGAATATCACATTATAACCTAATCCACTGTGACAATGACAGACAGTATTTCTGCTAACATCTACAGTTGGACTCTGAAAGGTTTTCCTTCAGCATTTTTGATTGCATTCCTGTTGTACCTCTAACTTAACTTACATTTTTGGTTGCTTCAGAGAAAATATCCCACACCTGGTCTTGCAAAGTGCTGTCAGTAATTCTCAAACTGTTCTTCATCCAATTCTGTGCAGGAAAGAAACAGTAACGGAAAAGGTGCATCTCTGATTTTTTTAATTTATTACCATGTATTTGGGTCTTGGTTTTATTTTTCATTTAAGAATCTAATCACTTTTTTCTGATTAACATCTGGTTAGAGGTTTAGTCTCTAAGAATCTCTTAAACCTCCATGCTGAATTGTTTCGCATAATGCCTGTGAACTGTTACAAGGCCACACCAAGCCTCTCAACTGCCTCACCAGTAGTAATCCAGAAGAGGGAAACACATAGCAAGATTATCCTTAAGATCTGAATACAGCTGGTTATGCTAATACCCTACCAAACCTTTTGACCGTTCCCATGAGTTAAAACATTAAGGATCTGATTTATTTATTTGCATACTGGACAGATGGTCACGCTCCTTAATGGCTACCTTAGCTTATTACAGAGAAATAAAATTTAAGCAAATATTTCAATGCAAACATTTGAAAGTTCTTGGGGCTATTGCAGGAGTCTCTACTGAAAATGAAAACAAAGCAGTAAATTTCTACTTATCATATGCTCACACTATCAGCAACAGATCAACTTCCAGGAATGTGGAATTCAAATATTTTTGCATTGCAGTGAAAATCCCAGGAAAGCTACATCAGTAAATGGGAACAATGGACTGCAAAAACTTTTGATCTGCCACTGCAACATACCTTACCAAAAAGAAAGAGGCTGCCTGACAATATCACGTTCCCTGCTTAGAAGACTGATTTTGTAGGAAAGTATTCTAACCTTCAGCTCACTAGCAGCAATTTCCCTGCAGCTGCATTAGGTTCTATTTGAGTGCTCTGGAAGTAATCATGATCTCCCAGCCTCACAATCTGAGGCACAGAACAAGGAAAAAAACAACAGCAACAAAAAAAGGCCAGCTTGTCAGTAATTCTTTACTGACACCACATACAACATTTGGAATTTACTTTGGCTGCGATACAAAGTTTAGAGAAGCATCCAGTGTGGGAGGTTCTGTCAGAACACTCAGCAACAGGAAAACTCTCCAAACGGTATCTTGCCCTTACCAGGCAAAAACAAAGCCACAGAAATAAGAATCCTTTAAAAGTATGACTAAGAATTTGAACATTCAATAGAAATTGCAAATAGGAAAAAAAAAAAAAATTAAAAAAACAACAACCCTACGCATGGAGATTAAGCTTGAATGCCCAAATAAGCAATTTGTCCCAGCTTGGCTAAAAGAGAGTGGCACCTACCAAGAAGTCTATTTTTAAGCTCACCACATGGATTACTACGGTTTTCTATCAAAACATACCTGAAACTTTACTTTTTTTCTTGGAATATTATCAAAGACACGCATTTGCTCCAGAATGTTACGCACTTTTGGGCTTATGTTTGGCTTCTTCATTACTTCATGAATTTTCTGAATGAAGTAAACAATTAAATCAGTAAAGAAGCATAACAATCAAATCATTCATGCAAGGTCTGCAAGACATTAGACAGAAATCACCCAGTACCCAAGTATCCTGCTTGAGGGAACTGTTCCATACACACGGGAAAGCTACAAACCTTTGGTGTTTATTTGTATGTGTATAGTAAACAGAGACAAGTAGGGCTGCTCACCCATGTTTTCTGCTGTACTAGTTACAACCTGTAATAAAGCCTTTTAAAAGTAAAGTAATTGTATCACATAGGGGATTACTGCAGCATGAAACAGACCCGCATTAAGACAAGCAAAGGATCAGTTTTTGCAAACTTCTGGAGTTAATCATAAAAAATCAGGGTAACTTTGAGGCCACAGCTCAAGATGCATTTCTTTTGGCATCAGTGCCAGCTTCAGCAGCCATTAATCCCTGAGACAACTCAGGCACACTCCGAGGCTATGGGTGCCAGCACAAGAAAACACAGGAGGTTACGCCAGGACCTTATAGCAGGTACTTGGACAGCACTGCTGCTTGTAGGAGGAAAGAGGCTCTGAGCTTCCGTCATTTAATGATGCAGCCATTGGACACTGGAGAGTCTTCCCATACTTCTGTGAATCTGTTTACCGAAAGGTTTTTGTGGATGCGTTAAGACTACCAGAAAAAGACACTCTGTAACAACCCCTCACCTTTCTGTGCAGGAAGTACTTCCTACTGAGGAAGGCTACGAATTCTCCTAAGCAGCTGCATTCACAGCATACTGCCTTTGAACAATGTACTCAAATGCTTTACCTCAACAATGGCACTGATCTGCTGCCTTCAGCGGTATTAGTCACATGCCTTGAGTATGCACATAACTTTGCGAGGCCGTGTTCTGTATGAGATAGATCACCTTTATCCATGGATTTGTTGTTTTCTAACTCATTATATCTAATGGGGTTTTAAAAACACGTTTCAGAGTTCCTTCCTAAAACCTTTAAAGGAAACTAACAGCTTTAAGACGTAGATTCTTGCATAGGCTAACTAACTACCCAAAGGGTAGGAGCCATTTCCTGTGATCCATGCCACACCCTCTGCTGTTCTACATATTTACAAAGTATCTGAAAAGAGGGCAGGAATATTTTCCTGATGATATGAAGCTATTCAGGATGAAGACTGTGAAGAATTCCAGAAAGATTCTAAGAGAATGAGTGATCAGGTAATAAAAAAGTGCGTTAAATTCAACACAAACTCACGCAAAGCAGCATGCATAGAAAAAGCAGTCCTAAACTTCACACAGAATGGTTTGGGTTGGAAGGGACCTTAAAGATCATCTAGTTCCAACCCCCCTGCCATGGGCAGGGACACCCTCCCCTAGACCAGGTTGCTCAAAGCCTCATCCAGCCTGGCCTGGAACACTTCCAGGGACGGGGCATCCACAGCTTCTCTGGGCAACCTGTGCCAGTGCCTCACCACCCTCTCTGGGAAGAACTTCTTCCTGATATCTTATCTAAATCTCCCCACTTTCACTTTAAACCCGTTATCCCTTGTCCTGTCACTACAGGCCCTCGTAAAAAGTCCCTCCCCAGCCTCCTTGTAGGCCCCTTCAGGTACTGGAAGGCTGCTATAACATCTAAACCGGCAAGCTTTAAGTTGATCACTGAAGCTCAGACAGATGATCTTGAGGCTGAAATAGCCAATTCCATGAAAATACCAGCACAATGATCAGCAACAGTCAAGGAAAAAAGATAGATCAACTGACAAGAATCAGTAAGAAAGGAAACAAGAAGGACACCGGAGACATCATTATGACACAGTAAATCTGCGGATCATCCATATCTTGAACAGTGTACGTAGTTCTTGTATCCTTATTTCACAAGGATGGAGTAGAACTGGGAAGACTTCAGAGGACCAAAGATATAATTTACATATAAAGACCTGAGCAGGATAGGACTTTACAGCCTGGAATAGAGATGATGAGCTGGCAAGGGATGCTCCACAGGGGTCTAATAAAGTGTATGTGGCACAAGGAGGGTGGACAATGATCAATGCCTCTTTGTATGCAACACCTAGGGAACATCAAACCAAACTAGTAGGAGACAGATTCTAAACAAACAAAAGGTGTGTTTCTTACCAGGATAAGCAATAGACCTAGCAAGGAATTGCCAAAAGCAAGCTGTAGATATTGGGAAAAGAGAGATCTGTGGTTTGATCCAGTATCGCTTCTCTTGTGTCTTCAACAATTATCAACAATAGTTATTTATCGTATCTCTCTATTACAAACCTTACCTGAATCCACTCCTGTTGCTTAGCATCTCCTTTGTTAGTTTTGGCTTCAAAATCTTTTCCACCGTATTTCTGGTCCTCGCTTACACACTTCACGTGTTCCTTATAATCGTCACCCCTGAACATAGGAGATTTTTAACTGTAGGTCACGGAAGTGTTCCAGTCCTTCAAACTATGCAAGACTTGGGTAATCAACAAACTGAATAAACAGATGATAGCATCTAACATTTAAACCTTGATACTGTCAACGCATACGTGAGTTTTAACATGCTTCAAGTACATGCATATAAGACTGCTGACATTTCTGTCATGCTACAGCCTTCAGTGAAAGCAGTATACTGCTGCTTTTATTAACTCTATAACTTAGGCACATTCCTAGATGTAATATACGCACAGCTATTAGTGCTGTTTACTACTCACATTGACACATTTCAAAATTAGAAAAGCAGGTGAAAAAATGCTTGCAAAAACCCAATTCCTAAATATAGATATACTAATGTGGTAGTGTAGTTCTGACCAACGTGTAAGTACCCCCAAAAAGGAACGAGTAACATCAATCTTAATCTTTTGTCAGTGAAATATTGTGAAATGTAATCGTTATTGGAGGACAGTCTTATTTTCTTATACAAATTCGTGTATTTGTATTTCAGAAGCAGACAGTAGCTTTCCTCTGAGTTCTGAGAAGTGACAATCAAATTCGAATTTTTGATGTTATTGCCTGTCTCAGTCTCTCTGCAATCGCAAAGTAACAGCTGTTGATGATCAGAAGCTGAAAGCACTGTCCCCTATAACTGTAAAACAAGAAATTGCATCTCAGTTTACAGGATGGTTTAGTCGTCCTCATGGTTCAAATCTGAATGATCAAGCTTGTCCATTTTTCAATACAAATATGAATTATTCAGAAATTGCCAACTTCAATTCTAATACACCGCAGGAAAATCTTGTATTTGTGACAACCACTGCAGAGTGAGCAAGGCTATTTCCCATCCTTCACCTACCAGAAATCCTTGCCACAGTCCATGCAAGAAAGGCACTGACAGTTTCTGCAGATGTTCACGTGCTTTTCAACTTGTGCTTTCTTCACGGATTCTCCGCACGCGCTGCATGTGAAAACGACCATTCTGGCGAGCGGTGAGCAGCTCCTATGAAACGGGTTGTCTTTATCCTCCCCAAACAAGCACGGCTCTAGAAACGTAAGGAGGAGATCTTAAATTTCCCGCTTGAAAGAAGCCCAAGAAATACCTCAGATTCCCGGCCTGCAAGAAGCACGTAGGTGGCCGACAAGAACCGCAACTACCTGTGCAGCCAACCAACGTTAAATATAAGCGGTTTGGTTCTGCACGTGCAGAAGTTCCGTAGGAAAAATGCATTTTGCCTGAAACCTCGAGCACAAGGGAAAGCAGTAACCGCCTTTACCCCCCGCCCCATAGCGATACCCTTCCGCAGGCGGCGGTGCACAGCCCCCCTCGCTTCCCGTCGCGGCCCCCCAGCCCCTGCCGCCCCTCAGCAGACCCGCCGGCGCTGCGCGAGCGGCTCCAAAGGGCGCGGGAGCCGCCTGAGGGAGGGCCCGGCCGCACGGGGCGGGAAGGCCAGACGACCTACCCGCCACCTCAGCGGCTGCAAGCGAGCCGCCATACTACCGCCTCCCGCTCCCGCTGCCCGCCCCACCGCCCCCCGCACCTCAACCACCGCCCCGCGCGGCACGTGCGGCCGCCCTGCCCCCTCCGTCCGTCCCCGGTGCCGCTACTCCGCGCCTGCGCGGCCTCCACCCGGAAGAGGAAGCAACGACGGCGGAAGCGGCGGACCGAGGGTGATCGTGGGGTTGCGGCTGCCGCCGGGCGGGCGTGCGGGCATGGAGCTGGGAGGCGTTCGGAGTCGGTAAGCGCTGGGCTGAGCAGGGGTGGCTCCTTCCTCTTGGCCGCTCTCCGCGCCTGTGCCAGGCCCCGCCGCGTTCCCCCCGCCTAGCGCTGCGCGGCGGCCGCGTCCCCCCGCCGCGGAGGTTGGCGCTTGGCCCGCCCTCAGCCCAGTCCTGCGGCAGCGGCTCCTCGGACCCCGCTGCCATCTCCCGCCCGCCTTGCGGCGTCTCCGCGCATTCCCGTGGTGTCGTCTCGTCGCCTGCCCTCGGGGCAGAGCTTGTCCTCCCCGCGGTTCCTGGCGTTCCGAGGCAGACCCTTCCTCTATCCCCCTTCTCCGTGCTATGGCCCCGAGACTGAGCGTTAGCGAGGCAGGACCGAGGGGAACTTGGAAAGGCAGCTTAAACATCGGTAGTGTTGCGGGGTCCCCCTTGTTCGGGAGCAGCTCAGGGTGTCTGCCTTTGCCGGTGGGAGACAGGCACCTCATTGCTGAGAGCCCACTCACAGGCGGGTAAAGTACCTGTAAGATGCTGTGGTGGGAGACGCATGCAAAGACACCGGTTATCTGGCAAACGTGGCTTCTTTATTTTAAAGCCTGGTGAAAGATATCATAGGAATAAATAAAGTACAGTACCCCACCTTAATGCTTCTTCCCTTTGGGAGCTAAAGGAATTTGTGAAAATGTTCTTTATATTCTAAATTTAATTTGCAAGTTAAGTTTTAAAATTCATCTTAGCATTTTATTTCATTATAGGTAATTTAAGTGACTTTCTAGCATGGACACTGTTGCTAGCCATAGTTGTCATCTTCTCCAGCAGCTACATGAACAGCGCATTCAGGGTCTTCTCTGTGACTGCATGCTGGTGGTAAAAGGTGTCTGCTTCAAAGCACACAAAAATGTATTAGCTGCTTTCAGTCAATACTTCAGGTATGTGATAGAAAATTCTTCTATTAAAGAAGTGAACAGAATTGTTGGTTGAGGTTGTCTCTTAGAAGGGTATTTTTTTTCTGCCAGTTGCAGACTAAGTAACTGTTGGAATGTAAGGGGAAAAGTTAAATTGTTTGTCCAAGGATAAATCTGTATCAAGTATTCAGTCTCACTGAAAACTGTGGTCATCTTAATTTATTTTCTAGATATACGTGGTTAGCTACTTGACTGTTTGACTTTGGCATTTTCTTGACCCTTACGTGCTTATGGTGCCTCAAATAACAGATTCTGGAATGGACCTGCGTTCAGTATGAAAAGATAACTGATTACAAGGAGCATAGTGGAGTACGTGAACAGAGCCAAATAAGGGATGTAATCGATTATCTGGAAATGGATAGTATGAATCATTTAATGTGAATTGTTTCATCAGTTATATATGCAAAATAAAATTTGACTATATAGGTAATTATTTAGTCTCTGTTTAGAACAGTTCTCAGAAACAACAACTGTATTTTAACATACACAGGTGGCTCACGAGGCAACATCACTGTTTCCTTTCCCCTCTATATAGCCCTCGTTGATCCTCCAAGTTTTGGAGGGCTGGAACACCTCGCCTGTGAGGATAGGCTGAGAGAGTTGGGCTGGTTCAGCCTGGAGAAGAGAAGGCTCCGGGGAGACCTTATTTCAGCCTTCCAGTACCTGCAGGGGGCCTACAAGGAAGCTGGGGGCGGGGGCGGCGGGGGGGACACTTTTTACAAGGGCCTGTAGCGACAGGACAAGGAGTAACAGGTTTAAAGGAAGCTGGAGAGGAAATTTTTAAAAGGAATAATGAATTTAAACTGACAGAGGGTAGATTTAGATTAGATATCAGGAAGAAGTTCTTCCCAGAGAGGGTGGTGAGGCACTGGAGCAGGTTGCCCAGAGAAGCTGTGGGTGCCCCATCCCTGCAGGTGTTCAAGGCCAGGCTGGATGAGGCTTGGAGCAACCTGGTCTAGTGGAGGGTGTCCCTGCCCATGGCAGGGGGGTTGGAACTAGATGATCTTTAAGGTCCCTTCCAACCCAAACCATTCTATGCAGGATCTCCCAACTTAGTGTTCTGTGTTAGTTATGAGTAAGCTATTAGATCTGACAGTTTTTAAACCTTGTTTCTTGAAACAGCTCTAAAGCTTGACTACCAATTCTTATGTAAGAAAATTGTTTTTATGCTAGGATCCAGGAAAAAAGATGAGAGGCTGCTTTTCCTTTTTCTCTTCTACTGTTATAATCCTGATGATGAAGTGAAATTATGCTTTATGCTTTTGAATTTTTGAAGTAGTTAAAAAGAACTAAGTGCTCAACTTTTAAAATTCAATAGGGTATAAGTGACTAATTAATTGAGACTCTCAATCCAGATCTGTTCATTATGGTTCTGGTTTCAATCTGGAATCATCAAGTTCAGGGCATTTCCTAGTGTAGGAAAATAGCTACATAGGGGTAACCTGACCCCATTTATGTATCATAATTTACTGTGAGAGTATCGGGTTGGAGATGGGGGTTTTAATGGAAAGGTATGAAGTTTCTGACTGAGGCAGAGTACAAACCCACTTATTCTAGGACTGGTTATGCATGTGAAGAACCACAGCTGTGAGGCTAAGAATCTTTATATCAAATAGTAAGAAGTCTTGTGAATTCAGACACTTTACGGATTCAATGACAATTCAGTGGGCATTGGTTGGACTGCTGGTTTAGGCTCATGTACCTGTACTTTTCATTATTATTTTACTTGATTCTCATCCAGTACCAGTAAAAAAAACCCCATTTTTTGGATATTGGGGAATAGATTTAAAATAATGCTACCCTCTTGTTTGTTATTACCATCCTCTCATCTGCTTGCAGAGAAATAACTAATAATAATAACTTTGATGGACAAGCTCAGTTGCCAGAATAGATTAGCTGACTTTGAGGTCTATCTTCTCTCTTTTACTTGAAAATTTCTCATGTCCTGTTTTATTTGCCATGATGGAATGAGAAACACCATTCTGAGCCAGCCAACTTTTGTAAATAGTCCATAAATACACTGCTGCGCCTAATGTGTAAAGAACATTGGATAGGAAACCACAGGTGTATGGTGCGTTTTCAGAACATTAAGAAATAGAAAATTAAAGTTATATAAAGGATCTTTTGCTTTGATTTATACTTTAAGTGTACTAGTGTAGGACTGATACATTAGACAATAATTGAACAGTGTTGAGACATTAGTCAGCAAAACCACAGCAATATAGATAACATATAAATTGTTTCATACCAGACAGTCTTCGATGTGTATTTTTTTAATGAAAGTGTTTGTGAATTGTTTGTGCTTGTGTTTGAATATTTGCCTTATTTTATCAGGACCCTTTTCCAGAATTCTACAGGCCAGAAGAATGATGTCTTTCACTTGGACATTAAAAATGTAGGTGGGATAGGCCAGATCTTGGACTTCATGTACACTTCTCACCTGGATCTTAGCCAAGACAATGTACAAGCAATGTTGGATATCGCACAGTGTCTCCAAGTGCAAAATGTGCTGAACATTTGCCACACCTTTTTAAAATCTTCTACAGCTGTAGAGCAAACAGCCAGCATGCCTTGTAATAGCGTCTTTTCACTGCAGAATGCTTTGACTGCAGATACTACCTGTGCCAATGACAGTTATGGAACAAACCTACTGCATGAGTGCTCATCTGACACACAAGCTAATAAAGTCTTGGCTGACCCCCATTCTCACGCATCACAGCCTGTTAATCTTCATACACCCTCAGGTGACGTACAGAAACAGCCGCAAGGCTCCTTGGGTGGCAGCTGCACAGAACTTCCATTTAAACAACCAAATTACTATTATAAGCTACGCAACTTTTATAGTAAACAGTTCTATAAGCAAAATGCTTGCTCTAATCCTGAGAGAGGAGCAGAACAATCCTTTTCTTACAGTGCGCCTACAGAAATAAACACAGTAGAGAATAATTCCTGTCCTGTCAGTCACTCTGAGTGTATTCTGGAAACCTCAGATCATTTACCATCGAACTTTCTGGTTCAGTCCTTGAATGAAGCTGCGCCAGACCAAGACGCGGAAAGCACGCTTATGCAACCCACCAAACAGATGCGGCTGAAAAAGGCAATACACCTTAAAAAGTTAAATTTTCTACGATCTCAGAAATCTGCAGAGCAGCCACCTGAGCCTAAAAGAGATGACAGTAGAATAACAGGAGTAGTTGAATCTGTAAATGAAAGTACCATGGACATGACAAATGTTAGAGTTACTGAAGAAAAAGAAGCTGAAGATCTAGTGAATTCTGAAAATTTTGAACAACCTGTTGAAATTGAAAGATCTCAAGGTGCTTTGGAACAAGAAGGGCAGTCTCAGACTCTTCAGTCGCAGAGACAATATACCTGTGAATTATGTGGGAAGGCTTTCAAACATCCGAGCAATTTGGAGCTCCATAAAAGGTCTCATACAGGTACAGTTGTCAGTAACTTGGTCTGCAGATCAAATAGTTCAGTTAAAGAGGATGTCTTGTGGCATCTCTTGATTCAAAGGTGCTGGTTAGTGGTCTGCTTCCAAAAAGTTGCAGTTTTGGTGTTTTGTTGGTTTTCTAAAAATGAGTAATAGTACAGAAATAGGGACTGTAAGACTGAGTTTAACTGAGTGTTTTAGTTGTATTAAAGATTTCTCCTTGCATTTGTTTTGTTAGGGTTCTGTTTCAAAGAACATCGTGTGATGTTTCAATGTAAATTTTTTGTTTTGCATTTAGAAGAGGCATTTCTAGTCTGTCAGATGGCCCAGAAGTCTTGAGTCAGATAACAATGAAAAGTGTAAATGGATAGAAGACAATACTACAAGTGTTCTAGATGTCCTCTGTTCTCTCTGATCATATATTCGTTGTAAGATGTAAGCGATTAGGGCTTGGTGGTCATTTCTTTTTAACCCGTTGAAATATGCTCTATAATTCATCTATGCTTTTTTCCTAGTGTGAACAACTTTCATTGAGTTTACCTAGAGAGCAATGTTCTTGCCAACAGGTTGGCTGCAGACTGAAAAAGAATTTTGAATTAGTTTTGTGATCTCACCAGTAATATTATTTTTAAACCTAGCATAGTTTTATTTTTAAGTATCTTTTTGTTCTAGTGAAAAGAAGACCCAGTCTAACTTTGAATTAACTGATTTGTCTGTTGAATGTAACCATCGTGTTCTATTATATTTCTACAACTTCAGATACGGGGTTTTAAAAGGGTTTTTAAGAACTACCTTAGCTAGTCAAGTAACACCATTGATTCCAAGTCATAGAGTCCTAGAACGGTTTGGGTTGGAAGGAACCTTAAAGGTCATCTAGTTCCAACCCCCGCCATGGGCAGGGACACCTTGAGATCGCACTATTTCCGATTAAGCTGTTGAATATTTTTTGTCCTTCTTTTTTCCTGCATTAAATATACAAATGCAACTCTCAGCCTTGTCAAATAAACATCACTTTGCAAATGAGCATAGATGTATTAGTGCTTTGACAGTAAAAATTAATCAGTCTTGGCAGACATTCATTTATTTTGTTAATTGATCCTTAGAATTAAGAATCTATTTTTCCATGTTATTAGTAGAAAAATCTTTCCAGAACCTGAAAACATGAACATTTTGCATGAGCTTCCTGACGTTTTCACTTGGTATCTCTGAGTACTTCTCTGTGTTCACATTACTATTTTTCTTGTTTTTTTAAATTTGGCCTCCTGTGAAAGAGTTGCCTATGTCTCTTGCCTGATCTTCTCTTTGCATTGTCTGTTTTTTGAATCCATTATCTGGTTTGAGCTGACATCATCAGGTATATTTTAATATCTTAGAAATTTCAGGAAAATAGGCAGACAGAGCATCTAGAGAAGTCCCAACTGAGATTCTCAAGTCAGTAACGTGAGCTTGTGCTAAGGAATCTATGCAACAGAGAGTCTCCAACTATGAGAAACCTGTTAGAATTTGCTCATCCATGGACATCTTAATCATTGGAAGGAATTAGAATTTTGTTAGTTCTGGAGCCCATAAAACTACTTGGCTTTTTTCAGAGTGTGTTGCCCAAGTAATGACCCAATTATTATATGTTTATGAGTCTGCTAAGCCATTTAAAATAGGAGGTTCAAAGTTGAGTTTGCCTCTTCTGGTGTATTGTAACCTAAAGGTCCAGGGAATAGATAGGGTACTAATCTTCATAGATGAAAAAGATTATCGCCCCGATACAAGAGGTTTACTAATGTTTGGGGTTTTTTAATTTAGACACAGCATGGCCAACAGATGCTTACGGGTGTAGGAAATGAGTAATGAAGTTGCAGTAGATTTGCAAGGTTATTTATGTATGTTATGATTCATTTCCTTGTTTTTAGTTGAGGTCTGTGTATTTACACGATTCCACTCCACTTAAGCTCTGGTAGATGTTGTTCCAACACGCTGCCTGGTTCAAACTAGCTTTATACATTGTGTAAGAAGAGTGATCCTAGGCTTGGGTTTGTTGTTGCTGTCCTTCTCTACTAGTCTGAGTATACACTGAATTCAGGAATTCCATGCTGCTTTTCATACACTATGTTCTTCCAATAGTTTTTTTTAAAATCCCATACTTGAATGCTACTTAACATGACATTAACATCTTTCTGTAGATGTGCTAAACTGGCAAAGTTTAAGAGCAGAAGTTTAACAAATAATAAGCACATCAAAGAAGGATGGAAAAACTGAGGCAAGAATATGACTAGATATGCCTGTTTGCTTGCCTCTTGTTTCTGGGTCATGTAAATTTGTTTTTAAATATACAACTAGTACAAAAAGAGTACTTGGAAAATTGCAGTGGACAGCGAGTAGGATGTTAATATAGGAAGGATCTGTGCATCGTTAATATTAGGTATACTGGTGGTTAAGTAACGTGAGTGTAGGCTGAAAGCCATTTCCATTCATCTGCCTCTTCAGAAAGCATTTCAAATTACTAGCTAATCAATTTTATTTAAAGCATTCACTTTCTAGAACTGAACAAAAGGGTTAGCAAGCATTTAAGTATTGCGGTGCTTAGTGAAAGTCCTCCAGATCGGATTTTGCTGAAGAGATGGCGGCAACTTACTAAAATGGACCTTTCACAATGACAAGCCAGTTCTTAACCCACAACTGACAACTCTTTCAACATAACTGCTGTGGTGACCTGGTTGTCGAGAAGAAGCACAAGTGAAATTCTCTGGCCCTGAACACTAGGAGCTGCTAAGGAATTTACAGGTTAACATGATTGCATTAATGAATTGTCTGTGAAGGACAAGTCATTGCATTGGTTTGTGTAGCTGTTTTTTGTATTGTATTGCTAACAGATATTTAAAGGATTCTTTAATGACTTTAAGATTGATTTTTGGATTGACTGAATGTTCTAATTTGGTTTTTTATTAGATTAACATGTCTGGAAAAAAAAGGAAGCAAATGTATCTCTGATACAGTCCTTACCTATCCAGGAACATCCAGCATTTTGGGGTTTTTTTCTTTCTTAATATTTTCGGGAAACACCTCAAGCCCCCAGACTCAACCCTTTGAAAAAAACTCTTGGCAGGATGGAAAACAGGAGCAGAGTTACACTGTCATGTAATACACTGTTGATCCTCAACCTTTTCATTTAGAGCTTTGCTTGAGCACGTTGCCAGCATTCCATGCCTTACTGAGTCCTGCCTCTCACCTTTATGATTTCTTCAGTAACACCGCTTGTGCCTTCATGCCTTTTATCTCTGGAGCTGACACACCACTGCTTTGATCCCAGTACTGTGTTACTTCATCTCTTCTTGCAAAGTGCTGAACAAGAAGGATGCACCAGAAGACAGAAAACACAAGGCAGTCCAAGGGTTCAAAAATAAAGTCCCCTGGATGTTTGTTTAAGCATTGTTGTAACTGTAGTTCAGTTACTACTTTTCCACAGTTTCAGTTACTACTTTTCCACATTGCTGCTGTCCAGCTGAGGTCTTTGAGAAGATTAGTGTTCTTGGATAAGGTTTTTGGTTTGGAATTTAATGACAGTCATAGAATCATAAACTCTGGAGGTCATCTAGTCCAATCCTCTGCTCAAGATAGGTCAAATTAGATTGGATTGTTTTTCTCATGACCTCCTGTAGCCAAATTTTGGATATCTCCAAGGACAGAGATTTCACAACCTCTCCAGGCAACAAGTTCCAGTGTTTGACCATCCTCATGGAGTAAAAAATTCTTTTCATATATCCAATTGGAATTTATCATCTAACGTGTATCTATCACCTCTTGTCCTATCACTGTTTGTCTTCAAGGACGGCCTGGCAGCATCTTTCTTTCCATTATATGTAGACAGCACTAAGATTTCCTGTTTGCCTTCTCTTCTTATGGCTCCAGATGTGGTCTCTGCAGTGATAGGTAGAGAAGAATCATCTTCAGCTTGATAGCTGCATTGTTACTACTATGCTGTAGGAACCGATGAGCCTCGCTTTGCCTGAGGGATGCTACAACACCAAGGAATTTGGTACTTCTGCTAGAATTCATTCTCGGAATAAGCTACTTGATGTGCCCAGTGGTTTGGAGTTTTATGCAGGTGCAGAATTGTTCTCCAAAAACTAATTTGATGTTTCTTTTCAAACATAGCTTTTTTTGTTTTATCTTTATCGTGGGGAAAAGACCTCCAACTCTTCGTACATCAGTGCAGTTATAACGAGGCTGGGTACAGCCTACAACAGTAGTTTTGAGAAATCTGAGCCTCCCATTCCCTCCCTCTCTCTCTAGTTATTTCAGGGTGGATTTCTGTTCAGATAATAGTCTTTGTTCAACAGTAGCACTTTTTTGGTGTAGGTAGTTTCTGCAGAGATTGCTACTATTGTTTTTTATCCTCCATTTCAAGTTACCTCGATGTTTTTATGGTTGTCGGAAGCCTTCCCAGTTGCGCTCATACCTGTCTCCCTGTTGGTTGTCAGTATCAGAATTTTTCGTGTCTTTGAAATTTAGAGCCATAATGAAATCAAGCTTCAGTGGTCTTTGTAGCTGAGTTACTGGTTTCTTAATTTTTATCTTTGATTGAATAAAAGCTATCTTGAAACTGCTGTAAGGTTTCCAGTCTTCCTTAAACAGAAAAAGTAGATTTAGGCTCAAGTTGTCAGAATAACTGCAAGATTGCTGTCTGTGAAGCCACATACCTGTGTGTGTTTACTCCGTGCTTTAAAATCTGAGAGGATCAAGAGTCCTTGATCCTGAAATATGTTGACAGAACATCACCTGTATTTGCAGTGGGGAAGGAAAATGGAACCTCAACACCTGTATATTCCAGGATGGAGGAAGGATACTTTTGTAGAGAATACTTGCTGGGAAAGAAGGCTTCAAATAGCCAAGAGATGTTCTGTAAAAGCAGGAAAATTATAAGTTAAAAAGTGAATAAAAATCTTTAGATAGATTTTTGTATCAGCACCCAGGTGAAACACAGTGCAAGATCTCTCCCCTCTCCCCCCCTGTTCTGAAAATACATAAAAAATCGCAAGGATTTACACTAATTCTTTTGCTTCGCTGTATTTGTTGGGCAGATTATATATGTCCTTTTAAAATAGTTAGACTCACAAAAATACCATCATAAGTCTGACTGTCATTGAATTCAGTGGTATTTGAGCATTATTTTTTTTTTAAGTCTAGCACATGCAGAGATTTTTGAACACTGTAAAAACTAGAAAATAAAGAACTGTGCAGGAAGGAAAAATACCTTTATGAAATACTGTAGAGGAAAAAACCAAGTTATTAGCAAAAGGTATTTGTCTCAAATTAACAGTTAGAGAATTGAAGTATTGTGCAGCCACATTCTAGACTGAGTCACATTACTTTGAAAAGCTGAAGTGGGTTGCACTAGTGTTTTACTAATGCTGCTCATGTGTTTTTGGAGATTAAAGAATAGTAGTTTTATTTGTATAAATTCAGAATTCTGGAGCAACCTATTTAGTTTAATTATCAGATATTCTTATATAGGATGAGAATTTGAAGGCAAATATATCCTTGCTGGAAGTGAATGGCTAAATGCTGCTCAGAGATGTATGGTGCACGTTGATCAGAGAAAACAGAATCCTTCTAAATTGGCTTCTCTGCATTCTTTTTAAGAGTGGGCCTTTGTGTGTACAAGTGGAAAGTCTGGTGCACTTCCCGTAACTTTTGTTGTTAAAGGACCTTGTCGTCTATTCTGTTCTTCCTGGAGGTATGGTACCTCTTTCATTTGGAATAAAAGTGTTAAAACAAAACCAAACCCACGCACAAAACAACCAAACAAAAAAACCAAAACACCACCAAAATGCTCCCATTCATATCAAAAATCATCTACCTGCTTGTTTTGAGAGATAAAATCTGTTTCTGAGCAAGTCTGCCTTACAAGCTTAATGGTAAATGCTGTAATTCCCTCTTGAATTTCCCTTTAAATATATGGGTAAGTGGCCTTTGGGGGATATTTTTACTCTTAAATTACATGTTAAAAAAGGAAACATACCAATTTAAAACATTTGTATTTTATTGCAACTATTAGAAGTTCTATGTTCTGTTTCTTCTCCTTTTAGGTGAGAAACCTTTTGAATGTAACATTTGTGGGAAACACTTCTCACAGGTGGGAATATTTTCTATTATGGTACTTACACTTGAAAATGCAATGCATCTATGTGTTGATTCTAAAAACAAACTTGGTTTTAAGTCTATAGGTTAAATATTTTTTGGTTCAAAGACAGACTTGACTTTAAGGGTAAAATATTAAAATGTCTTATTTGAAAATAACGTTACACGTTTTAGTTTTCTTTGATATGTTTTGTACCTTTGATTCTGTCTGCTCCCAGTAGATGTGTTATGTAGTTTACCTTCAAATGAATGTTTAGCTATACAGAGGCACAACTGTATTTGAAGTTCAGAGAACATTCATCCTCACACTGAGCTTTGCCTTATGCTTAGGGGTATGTAGTGAAGAGCATTTTTACAGTGTCTGAAAATTTGCAGGTTAGAATTTTACATACTGTTGTATTCACAATACAGTTTCATCTTCCTAAATGGCATAAATTATTAAGCAGATTTTTCTGATTCAGTTTCCTTTCATGAAGAACAACAGCACAGTCTGTCTGAAGTGACGACCCTCAGCTATGATGTAAAAAAACTTGTCAATCTCCCTACTTACATACAGGGCCTAAACTTCACCTGTCTTAATTTGCCCTCCAGTGCTTGCTTGCTGTTTCAGGTACAACTACTCATTTGTATTTCTACAAATTTGATGCCTAGTTGTCTCATGTTTCCAAAATGTCTATTTATTTTCTATTTTCTTGGTTGGAATATTTGCACCTAAATACACTGCAGAATTTTATGCTAAGATTAAATTATAATTATCAATACCTTCGGTCTTTCTTGAGGATTAGAATTATGTGGTCTTTGTCTACCCACCCACCAGCCCTTGTGCTTCTCTTGCTCCAGTTTTGTAGTCCACCAGTGGGATGACTTTGACCCGTGAATCTGATGCAGTTGCATCATCCAGTATGAATCTAACACTGCATCCAGGGAGCAGTACTGTTTCATCACACTCATCGAGCCTTTTGAACAAAACTGGGTCTGCTTATTAGGCAAAGAAAGTGCATTTTGATTCATTCATTTTGATGGCTGGACTTCGAGTTATCAAAATCAAAAATTGGATGTTTCTCAATTCCATTAAAAGTACTTTTGGCAAATGGAGTGGTATTCTGCATCATTTCCGTGAGGGAAGAGGGAATAAAAAGCTTCACACACTCGAAGTGTACAACAGACATGACAGACTCCTCATGCAACATGCATTGCTCCTCTGTAATTAAAATCAAACAAACCCCCCTGACAAAACTGGAAATTTCTGCCTTTTAATCAAACACTCTTAAACACCTTCCTTCCTCATCACATCACATTGCCTGAAGGTATATGTCGATCTGCACTGATGGGTGATACCTATGTGTCTGGAATATGAGCCATAGCATTCCGCTTGGGTGCTGCAGTTCTTTCTCGCCATGACAGGGAACTTCCACACTTCCAAGGTGCTTGCTTTTGAATCGTGCCAATAAGTGAGACCCCACCTACCAGAAAGTAAGATGCAAGGATAATGACTATCTACATTTTGCTTAAAAGACTCTCTCTGACCTTGTTCTTGACCTTCCCAGTCTGCAGGCACAGAAATAGTAACACTTCTCTTATTTAAGCCTTCAAGTTCTGTGCTTTTGAGACAGTGCAGTGGTTATGTCTGGTCACTAGGTCTGCTCCTGCTGAATGTAACTGATTCTGTGTATTGGAATGTGAAACAGAAAGTGAAGAAAGCAGCAGAAATTGACATAGGAACTCATAGTGTAGAACAAATAACCATGAATGTCTTTAATTTTTGGAGAAGAATGTTCCTGTTGTGCTTCCAAGCCTACATCTTCTCTTACTACGGGTACACAACCTGTGTGATGTGGTCCTCTAGCTGGTGATCCAAGATACCGTGTTTCACATCCTGACTACCTCTTCTGCAGAGCTTCTTTTGGAGGACCACATGCTTTACTTCCTTCACTGTAAAGGCATGACAGTTGCCAATGGACCAAGTCTAGCATATCTCTCTAGTCTCCGAATTTGTGAGGAGTGGCACACAACCAGCATCAGTAAGAGGATCCTTCTGAGCATTTTTTATTTTTACTGAAATGCTAACAAAAGCCCTTATGCTTTCTCATTGGGATAGCATACTATGCCTTAACCAAGGTTGTGTACCGCCTTAAAAGCTCAGGAAGAATACAAAGTACTGATGTTTTTATCTCTTTTGCACAGTTAATAACAAGCCTTTACCCTCATTAGGAGGAAGTGACATAGGTTTGTAATAAAGAAATAGATCTACTTGCTATCTGTAAAATGTTTTTCTTCTGGACTCAAATGCCTGTATGGGAGCTATTTCAGGATTATCGTTGCACTTCAAACTCACCCTCTGTCTTTATCCGGAATAACTTTCTAATGCCCGTGATACCGTTTGTTCTGTTGCATGGATAGAGGTAAAGGTTGTGTCTTTCGTGTGTTTCTCTCAAATGCGCCTCGGCATAAAATCCCTTGTCTTTGCAAAGCATGTATTGCTCCATGGAGAAGTCAGTTTAATCTTCTTTCTCAGAAATAGGTGCCTAATGCCACCCTTTAAATGGATTACAGTATTGTAAAGTTTGCCTTGAGAGCACAGTCATCCTGTTGTCTGAAGAACTTCACAGGGGTTAAGGAAAGCTGTCTCAGGGTTGGAACGGTGATCCATTTAGTACTGTCCTCTCTGTCTGTCTGTGTGTGTGTGTCTGCAATACTTCAGTTCTGGTATATTATAAGCTCTGATTACTGTGATTGATCATCACAGGTAATTTATTCTCTGAAGGCGTTGGAAGAAATGACTGATGGGTCATGCTTTTGTTGGCTCGCTGTGCCTAAGGAGGACATGATAATCTTTGCATCCCCAGTTTTCTTTCCTGATTGAAAGGACCTAATGTTCCTTTAGTGTACTCAGTTAAAACCAGGCAGTTATCCATCAAAGAGAATGGAAGGGTTAAAAAATGATCGTGGAAGTATGCACAATTTATGGAACATCTCCAGCTCTTCTATCCAGTCAGACCAGCTGTATCTTACACTTTGAGAACTGGAATCTCAGGGGGATTAGCCATTCAGAAGCACCAATGGCTTTAAAAAAACCCTGTTGGAATGAGTAAGATGGTTTTGTCTAATTGTCAAATGGTTTGCCTGCTAACATGATTTGTACAGGATTGGGAGAGGAGAGAGATGCAATAAAAATTAGTTAACAGTAATCCCGTTTGTACATTTCTGAACTTCCTGTTCAGTTTGCTTTTGATATGAGTAAATATTTATAGGTTTGGTGCACTTGGCTCTGAGTATGTTATGGATCGAAAAATGTTTACCCTATTCTTTTCTTTTTAACCTGGTAAGTCAACTCAGACATCCTGAGGTAACAATATTTTATTTGTAGGACAGGGGAAAAGTGAGACTAACTTGGACCATATTACTAGCAGGTTTCCTTCTTCACTGCAGTCTAGATAGTTTAATTTTCATTTATAATTGGGTCTTTTTTCAAGTATAAGGCTTTCCTTAGCATTTGATTCCAGGCTACTCTTTTATTTATTATTCTGTTCTTGTCAATGTGTAATTGTGTACATAAGCAATTTGATCTTGAAGGACACAGTAGTCTGTCTTTGCTAGATAAAATGTTTGAGTTCATACATGCTTTGTAGTCTTCACTGTCTTTGAATTAGGAATAAAAAGCTGGTCACATACTTCCATCATTGTCTTTTTCTCTCTGTACATAAGTTTAGCTGAATTTAAATGTTTAAATTACTGTCCCTTCAGGCAGGTAATCTCCAGACACATTTACGTCGACATTCTGGTGAAAAGCCATATATTTGTGAAATCTGTGGGAAAAGGTAAGTAGAATTGTTCATCTTAGTAAAGTTAACAGGATAAAACTTGTTCACGTTTTCTTTAATTTTTATGATAAATTCAGGGCCAAGAGCTAAGGCAACATGCTGCTCGATTTGGTTTAAAAGACATTGGGTTTAAATGTGTACTGCTGGGATTAAAATACATGCCTGCAAGTGTCTTGTTCCAAGTGTCAGTAATAAGATAAACACGTCACCACGTATATAGTCTGTCATCTTACGTGATTTTTTGTATATTGGTGTCTTTAATTAAGGATATACTGTTGTGTGTATTTTGGTCTGTGTGAATCACAATACATCATGCAGTTTTGTACCTTTCCCTCACACTGTTTTTCATTATTTAGTCATATAATTTTTGTTACATTTGATGTAAATTATGAAGTATGGAAAACTTGACAAATTAAAGCAAAGCATTAAATATTTCTGCTTTCTGGTAACAGGTGACAGGAAATACACTAATTTAGAAGTAGTATTCATACTTAAACTAAGTTAAATGCAGAATAAATTAGTAACATTAATGGTGAAAGGTGTTGGGGTTTTTTTTCCTAGTATAAATGTAATTGCACATCGCCAGCTTCAAAATGTTTTTCTTCAATGCATCCATTGAGGTACCTATGTTTTAGATTTTAATCTTTGTTCAGAACATCAGGCATTCATTATAGTTGATTTTTCACATGATATTTGGCTTAGGAGAATAAGGGGCTTATAAAGACAGTGATTAGGTTTCTGTATTCTGTTACAGATTTGCTGCTTCGGGTGACGTTCAGCGTCATATTATTATTCACTCTGGAGAAAAGCCTCATCTGTGTGATATCTGTGGCAGAGGTAGGCGAGAACCTAAGTTTCTGCCTCTGAGGTGTTTTGATTGAAGTGTGAGGAGTCATTTTAATCTCAGTGTCTGTCATATTTTTCTAGGATTTAGTAACTTTAGTAATCTAAAGGAGCACAAAAAGACCCATACGGCGGATAAAGTATTCACCTGTGACGAATGTGGGAAGTCATTCAACATGCAGCGAAAATTAGTAAAGCACAGAATCAGGCATACCGGAGAGAGACCATACAGCTGTTCAGCATGTGGTAAGATTTACTCTGCGTATCTTGGTTGTGTCTTTGCTTTTTAAATGATAAGTAAAGGATCCTGTGTCAGCAGGATAACAATGAACCAAAATTATTTTAAAATTAAATACCACGCTGTGAAATACCATGCTTCTGTCTTGCATACTTCATGGTCTTTCATTTGGTGTATTAAACTCCTTTAGCTGTTGTAAATAAGTTCAAAAGTGAATTTCAGATGAAGAATAGGGAAGGGAAATAAGAGGAATCAACATTAGATGTGCATATGTTTGCTAGAGAAGTACTGATACTAGCTGCTTAAAAAATTGATTTAATCTCAGTGAAGTCCTTTCTGATGGAAATGGAATCACTTGGCTGTTGATGGAAGCTTTTTTGGTTTTCCTTTTTTTTTTCCCAGTTGAATACTGTTTGGATTTAACTGCATTCAACCATGGAGTTGATAATAACCTTTTGCTACTTTGCTCTGGAATAAAATCAAAACTTGATCAATGCTTCATACCAGAGAACATCTGTTTTCAAAATCTGCTAGATGGGTCATACTTCCAGGTGGTCTGAAAATGGCTCTTTGATCAATGATTCATCCTTGTGTAACATTGTTCTCAGAAACTGCATTGTCTATCCTTATCTCCTATGTTACTTAGCATTCTGGATTCTACTTACTTTTCTGCTCGTAGGTGCTATTTCGGTATAATTTAATTTATGTTTTGAGGAATCAGCTTGGGAGGAGGGCAGCTCCACATGGTAATGTCCAACTGCAGCATGATTTGTTTGTAATGCCTTGAGGCACAAGAAAAGCTAACACTGTCAGGAGGTCTTGCATCAGAGGGAGGAAATACAGACCTGCAGGATATGAAACTATGACCAAACAGTTGTGTCGCTCATTAAAATAGGCTTATTTTCATCTTGTCTTGTAGTGGTCTTTTGATTATTTTTCATTTTAGTCAGGTCATCTTGTACTGAGAAGGCAAAAATGGTGCAAAGGGGATCTGAAGTGTTAAGAAATCATCCACACTATGCAAAATATCCACATGTATTATTCCAGTAAATTGTAACTTTTATTGCTACTGTTTCATGGCTTTTCTGAAGAGAAATCTGGGCAGGGGAATGAAAAGTGTGATGCCAAGAGACTGCGGTTTTACTGGGCTTTCAGACAATACAGTTCACTTTAGTTGGTATCTCTCCACACAAAATAATCTTTAACCTAGGTAAAATGAGATAAAATCACAAATGGGTAGCAGTTTATTTCTTCTGTCCTAAAGAATATGAGGTGTCTGAGTCATGTAGCAGTTTGGGAAGTTAATGCTCTCTTGTTCTGCTTGTTCTTCTACACTTCACCTTGGTTCAGCCTCCTTTTTTTCTTTGCAGCGTGGTAACTGAGCTTATTTGAACCTGTGGTTCTGAAATTCGGCAAACAGTTGAATATTTCACTGTATTCTAATATTTACAGCAAAAAAAAAAATACAGTTTTGACACATTTTTTGGCTAGAATAGCCCAGAAAGCCAATTGTATCCTGACTGTATCAGGAGAAGTGTGGCCAGCAAGTCGAGGGAGGGGATTCTACCCCTCTACTCTGCTCTTGTAAGACCCCACCTCGAGTGCTGTGTCCAGCTGTGGGGCCCTCAGCATAAGAAGGATATCGACTGGTTGGAGCGAGTCCAGAGGAGGCCACGAAGATGCTCAGAGGGCTGGAGCCCCTCTGCTATGGGGACAGGCTGAGAGAGTTGGGCTGGTTCAGCCTGGAGAAGAGAAGGCTCTGGGGAGACCTTATTGCAGCAGTCCAGTACCTGAAGGGGGCCTTTTTACAACGGCCTGTAGTGGCAGGACAAGGGGTAATGGGTTTAAATTGAAAGTGGGGCGATTTAGATTGGATATCAGGAAGAAGTTCTTCACGAAGAGGGTGGTGAGCCACTGGGAAGGTTGCCCAGAGCAGCTGTGGATGCCCCATCCCTGGCTGTCTTCAAGGCCAGGCTGGATGAAGCTTTGAGCAACCTGGTCTAGTGGAGGGTGTCCCTGCCCATGGCAGGGGGGTTGGAACTGGATGGTCTTTCAGGTCCCTTCCAACCCAAACCATTCTGTGATTCTGTGATTCCAAATGGACTGCTGCATTACATTAGCTCAAAGTTAACAAAAAAGTTAACTTTGTCAGCACGTTATGAATAGTTCCTTGGTCATGAACAAACCATTACTTCCTAAGATGCAGTTCTCACTGGAAAAGTATATTTAGAAGCTTATCAGTGCAGTGTTTTTCCAGACAGACAAATTGATTGTTTTTAATTTTTTTTCCTCCGTGAAGATTGGTACAAGCTGAGAGCACTCACAGCCTTCAAATACTAATGGATATTCCCATCTCTGGAGACATAAACTAAAGCACTGGGAAACACAATTTAGAAAATCAGATCAAGAAGAAGAAACAAGTCATTGAATTGTAAAAGTAGATGGATCTTGTTTGAACCTGTTCTAGATAAACAAAGTACCACAACTGGGACATACCATACCTCATCACTTGATATTTTCTCTAATTAAACATGTTTATGCACTTGTGTTAAGACCAAAATCTTAACCTATCACTTCTGTCTTGTAGGGAAATGTTTTGCAGGCTCTGGTGACCTGCGCAGACATGTGAGGACTCACACAGGAGAGAAACCCTATACCTGTGAAACTTGTAACAAATGCTTCACTCGCTCTGCTGTCCTACGGCGGCACAAGAAAATGCATTGTAAAGCCACCGATGAAGGTCCAAACTCACTAGATGAATTTACTCAAGGGATTGAAGCTCCTGACCTTGACAAATCTCACAGTTCTGACTCTTTTGGCCAAGAAATGTCTGTTACATTGTTACCAGTGTCTGTTAAATTTCCCGTTCGTCCATCTGCTAATTCAACTGAATTTGATAGTTCTGCGGATTCTTACTGTAAGTTGCGGTCAATGATTCAACACCACGACTCCGCAACCCAACAGAAACTGAATGTGGATTCTGCTAAACTCCCAAAAGCTCAGGCACAGCAAACTCCTCCGCCCCCTCCATATGCTTACGCAGACGTAGATGTATCTTCTGCAGAAGAGCCCTTACAGTCTGATACCATTCCCATGATTCGTTCCTCTATGGTTGGCTTGGACAGTCACTGTAACGATCCGCTAGGCAGTCGAACGCCATCTGCTGCATACAAGAATAGCGAAGGACCGTTCTTCTCCAGCATGACCCTCTGGGGTTTAGCTATGAAGACCTTGCAGAATGAAAGCGAATTGGAACAATGAAGGCTCCGGTGACCGTATCAAAACTTCCTAGAGGCATTTCATGCTAAAGTGATTGCAATTGCACTGTGGCATAGAGAGATCAGGGCTAGTTTTTAGGCCAGCTAGCGTGGATACTGATAGAAATCAAGATAGTCTTGCCCAGAACCCAGTGTAGGCTGCCTTTACACTGCTTCTCAGCAAAGTTCAAATCTAGTTTCGAGGACCTCTGTTGTTCTTTGACTGCACTGTGTAGCTCATGTTTTGCCATGATTTACTAAAATCTGCCATTTACTAAATTTACCATTTACCTTGGTATTTTTTAGCTGACAGTGGAGGAAAGGATGGCTCAGTGCCTAATTTCGAAGTACTAATTTCCCAATGCACTTCCTAGTATGGGCCATCAGAGCTGTGTAAGAGTGTAGATATGAAAAGAAGAAAATACTTAACAAATCCCTAGTGAACCAGAGTTTCAGTAGTGGCTTTCTTACTAGTAGTATCACTGGTTTACATGACTTGAGTATTGTGATATTAAATTTAAATGTTAAATACCGGACAATATTTGTGATAGTGCAAAGTAACTGTATATCTAGAAACTTTATTTTTTTACAATAAAAGCTTTTTTTAGTATTTTATAAACTATTTTGCACAGCAGATTATTTGTACAATGAAGACCGGGATCAGGAAATGTGAATAAAGGGAAGTTGGTTTATGTCGTATCTGAATTGCTCGATGTGTTTCATGTTCTTATGAAAGATTTTCAGTAACATAATTCCACCTATTCCGGGCATCTTTGCAATGCTAATGGGAATACCACCGCAAGAAGAGTACACTATAAAACAAGTGCAGTCAATACATCAGTACGTTGTCTTGCATTTCAGTGAATTAGTGTAAAACATTGGCTAATTAATGGAATGAATAGGCTGTTACAGGGTAGAAACTTTGCTTAGAGGCCTTTTTCTGCTTTGGGCTTTGAATGGTTGCATTTATTTTCAGTATAGATCTGTTGCCGCATGTCAAACTGCTTGCTACAGTCACAGGAGTTTTATTGGCCTAGCTTTTATGAACCCATCAAAAATTTTTAGCAGTGTGTTGTCACTCCTTATTGTAAAAGATTCCTTAGATACTCTCGTTTCTGAAATGAAAATATCCTTGTACTAACCTTTCTTCTGAAGTTCTGTCACAGGATGGAACATTTGAAGTACGTGATTATTTCCTATGAGGAGTCTCAGTGTTTGTAGGCTGCGAAGTAGATTTCAGTGTTTTGTAACAGCTAGCAAGGTCTGGAATCGCCTCTATTTTAATAACACTGCAGTTCTTCTGCTGAAAAAATTGTGGTCGTGTAGAACTAGTAGCTGGAACTGTCTGGTAATTAATATGTAATGTCACATTTTCCTGGTATTCGAAAATACATTGTCACTTGTATCCCACTAAAGCACAGAGATTCAAATCTATTACGATTTTCTGATTCGTGGTAGAACAAGAACTAGTTTTGCTAGAACAGGAATGTAGACCATGGGTGACTTACAGTGCGCTGCTTGCACGCTGTGGAAGTTCAGAGCCTGGAAAATACATATTGTTCTCATATGTTTAAAGTGCTCACCACTTTTTCTCCTCCCAGGAATTCAAAACTAGCCGTTCAGTTTCTTACTGTGCTAACACCATGCATTATAATTCGTGGCTTCCCTTCCTTTCCTTGAGCCCTGTACCTTCCTGTTTTTAACTGCTGTCAACCCGAGTTGAAACGAGGAGAATACAGCTGGCCAAAGCATAGAACTCCTTAAAACAAAAGGGGCAGAACGTTACACTGTACATCGAAGTAAACGACAATTGAGAGAAATTTGGGTCTTTCTTGTTATGAAAAACTTTTGTAAACAAACCAATTAAAAAAAAAAACCAAACAAAAAACCCCGATGCACAGGAAAGGAAATGGGGAATTTTTTTCACCTTTCTTTTTTTGTAGTCCATATATAGTAGGAAACTCTAAAACATCTGTATTTTTCCAGCCGGTGGAATCAAAACCAAGTCTTTGCAGTGCCTAATTTTAAAAATAGCATGTAGGGTAGCAGAAGACAGTCCCACATAGGGTTAAGCAGGGAACACTTTGTATATTTGAATCCTTAGCTCTTCTCTCCTTCCTTTTACTTTATTTACTGGTGAACACTGCAGCTCTTTGGGAATCATCCCCGTGCTATTCCACAGTCGATGTATTACGGTTCTGTCCCTGACCCTGTGCGCTCACGCTCGCTCTCACTCCGCTTTCCTTCCACCAGTGCCTAAGGCAAAATGTGGATATCTGCCAGTCACTGGCTCTGTGGTTTTCCCCTTGTCAGAAACTACGTTTAGATTTACTTCTCCCAGGAGAAAATAGATATTTGGTTCTGTTCCCACGAGGATTCTGTTGCTTGGAAAGGACAAATCTGCAATTTGTGTAGCTCCTCACTTCAGTTGCCTCTGGTTCTGCAACGGTTTTGTGTTCTCTTGTATTTCGGTGGAGTCGGTACAGGGTAGGTTTAACACAGACCACGCAGAACCTTTGTGCTCTTCTAACAGAGTACTGGGGGGTGTGGGTACGCTTTGTTTTGGAGGAATGTGTTACTGCTGAAGGCACTTAGGGGGAAAATGGCATCTTGAGATGCTTGTGAGCATATGGATTGGAGCGCTAGGTATCGAGTGCTGTGTGCCGCGAGGACAGCCGTGTCACACAAAGGGTCATTTCCCTTGCTTGGCAGTCTCTTCCTGTGACAGTGTTTCACACCAGAACAGTGAAGATCCTCAAACCTGCTACTGGATGGGGAATACTGTTTGCACTTCGGGGAGTTTGATGAAACGCTGTGTTGCAATGTAGCATCTCTGAGAAGGAAGTAGAGGACACGCTGGTAGGAGAGTGCAGTCCATCCAAGTTCACACAGCTGGAACCAGAAAAAGCAGAAGTTGCAGCACGGGGCAGGTGCACTAGGAACTGCTACCTGTAGCTGGCTGGGAGGAAAAGCTGAGCAAGAGAGAAAACTCAAAAGAGGAATAGATAGGTGGAGTCCAATGGAAGAGAATGAATTTTGATGTACGGAGTAAGAAGTTTTGGATTGAGACCACCCATCGCTGCAGCCGCTTTGCAGTGACAATGTTGCTGCCTGACTGCAAGATGATGTATTTTGCTTTTGCGTTTCCAAAATCAAATGTTGTATGTCATATCAATTTAGTAATGTCTGGTGCTTTTCTCAGTGAGACCTCTGCAGAGAATTACCTTGAAAGAGGATCTGTTTCTGTATCCTCATAATTTCCTGTGCCAACCCGTAGGTCCATCGTTATGGGTGTTTGAGTGGGAATAGCAAATAGGGTCTCATAGGCCTAATGCTGCCATAAAGCTGGCACCGTGGGGAAGCAGCAGCTACCCTGTGACTTTGAAGAACAGGTGGGAACCGTGACATGATTATTGAGCCAATAGTATTTCACAAGCGGCAGATGCCCAGCCACAGCTATTGCTCATAAATATCCATAGCCGGCGTGCTGAGGGCTATGAATAAGCATCCGGCAATGGGCTAGTAGCAGGCGCTGCCGAAGTGCCATTATAATCCGTGTAAATGGCACGCTACTTACAAAAAAAGGGGGTTTGGAAAGCGGAGTGTTAACCAGCCTGGCGTAGTAAAATCGAAGGCCTGCTACTTGTTATTTATTAGAATATCCTGCAGCTCAGAGCTGCTGTTCAGTTCATCTTGCAAACTTGAATGACTTTTGTTTCCTGAAGGTGCAGGTGGTTGCTCAGGGCTTCGTTTGGGCTTGTTCAGCGCAGAGATAAGAGTTGTCATTTGACTCCTGCACACCATAAAAAAATTTAACTATAGTAATGTTTAAACTTTCGAAGGCATTACTGTGGTTTTGGATTATTTAAGTGTATTAAACCTATACAAAATGTAACCTGCCGTTATTATGTGGGTGTATTTTCTGTGTGTACGTAGGAGAATGATGCATCATATGATTAACTCTAAGTTCAAGTAACTCCCTCTCCAAAACCAAAATCCTCTGCTTGAGACTTGCAGTCCAGTTCAGCCAGATTGTCTAACTAAATCTTGCAAACTAGATTTAGTTAGATTCTAGTTTTAGTTTTGAAAACAAGAAGTTGTGTACGGAAAGAGATCTTCACCAGGAAGGACTTACCACGTGTGTATTACCTGCTGCTGCTGAGCACCTGTAGCGATTTTGTGGTCTGAGGCTCCACCTGCATTCCCTCATACCCTTTTTTTAAACCTGCTAGACGTTTTGTAGTTTCTTGATTTCAGAGACTGGGCTTCAGAACAGAGCCCTTGTGCTTTGTTTCCTTCAGCAGGTCCAAATAGGATTAAACTCCTGTTGATAATTTTATAGGGAAGTAATTGCTACACATGAAGTCTTCCCAAAACATCCAAGTGGCATATACAAGAGCAAGCCAAATTTAAGACAAAATCAGTGTGAAGCAAGTGGAACTGGCCCCGTAGGCCATTTGCTTCTGGAATCCACGTTTTTTCTTCTCTTTCACTGTGTTCCCCGCTGTGGGTAGCTCCATTCATACGTGGACAGCTGCATTCAATTCTTGCTGCTCACTTCATGCCACTTACCCAGCCCTCATAATCCAGACCAGAGGTTAACGTATTCATGCTCGGTGAGGAAAAATGTAGAGGCATATAGGTAAACAGAGTCCCACGTAGTTGTAAAACTCTGTAAAAATCTCCAGCCTTCATGCTGTGGGGGACGTGCTGGGGTTTGGGGCATTTTTGGGAAGCTTCTTTGAGAAGTAATACGTAAAACAAACGTGACAGGAAACGTAGATGGTCCTGCTTGTGCGGAAGATTTAACAGAAAGAAAGCAAACATGAGCTTTGTAGGCATTTGAAGGAAGAAAATGTGATCGCTTGGGCAATGTGTTCTAATGCCAACCGCAGGGCCTTAGATGCAGCTATTTTGTAATTCAGTATGCTAATGACTTCAAAGTGACCTGTGCTCCACTGTGCTGCAAATAGATTTCTTTGTATTGGTACACACAGGCTTGTGCTTTCTGGTCCATAGCCTTATTCATTAATCCTTACTGACATCTATTATTGAATTTGCCTTCCCTAAACAGTTGGCTTCCACCTCTGTTATTAAATCTCCATCCTAGCAAACAGATAAAAATTACCTTTAAAACACAGCCTAGCGGAGACACAAGCTAGTGACTCAGACATGCTTTTCCTCTAAAGACAGTGCCCCCTCTGTTTAAATATAATTATTTTATTTATTTTTTTTTTAGTAGTTGATATTCACATGTGTGTTCAGATCTGACAACAGTTTTGTTCTCTTGGTGAGGGAATTTTTCCTGGACGGTTACAAAAGCCCATTAATACAACCGCACAATGCGGTGCTGAGGAGCGTGCATGCATGAACTACAAGTCTGCCAGCTTTTTGTGAAGCTCTGCAGGGGGCAATATACTGAAATAAAGCCTTTTGGGCCCTTTTAATGTCACTCTGACCTTCCACTCTATATTAAACAGATGACTGGAACCAGAAAGATAGGTCATTGTGATTGCAGTTAATATTTGTAAGGACCAAAGCAGCTCTCCGCCTTTGAGGTAGAAGGGAATCATCTTAAGTGTGAAAATGTATCATCACAAGAATGGAGAGGATCAAAGGAAGGCCAGCTGGTGCTCGGACATCTTTTCATAACCTTTATTACAATGCTAGAATACACTAACCTCAATGGGAAGTCCATTCAATTGGTGTATTTTGAATAGATAATCTGTATTCTGGTGAAACAAAGAAAGCTAAAAAAGCCCCTTCTAAGAAGGGGATGGTCGACACAAATTTGCCTATGATTTAATCATATTGGTTTGCTAAAATCAGCTTAGCTTTCTCAGTGCAAATATATGAATGTATGACATGCTTCTTTTAGAAGTGGCTGAAAATTTGTAAATTTAGGTACAGAGCATTCTAGCTGATTTTACTGTGTTTTGCTTCCACTTCAGAATAAAGACCCTCCGTATTTTCACCTGCCACGCACAAAAAGGAAGGCACAGTGTTACAAGGGAAAACTCTGCAGAACAAGCGTAAGCATCAAATGATCCAGGAGGCGTGTGTATGTGGAGTCATGAAAAGGCCCAGATTAAGGCTGACTGGTTTTGGCAAACACCAGAATTTAAGCTTGGGCTTCCAGGGAACATCAGTACCACTGTAAGTATCTATGAAATTAGCAATATCAAAGTGAAAAATCGATGACTATTGCCGTTTAGAGGTGGGCAGTTACAGTAAATTCCTGTGTCCACTGGCTGAGGGCTCTGCTACCGGATCCATGCTCAATGGATAGGGAAAAGCAGTGGGACTGTAGGTACAGAGCAGAGGTGAGCACTTCCACCATGGTAATTTTCAGATGGGGAACGCCAGAGCTCGTTAGGCCATCAAAGTTCAAACTCAAGTGGTTCGGTCATTACTTTCAGATCCGCATTTAAATCGATCACTTGCTGAATTTGTTCCATGGATGGGGAAAGTATCCCTTCTACTTGTTGAGCAGGGCCTTGCTTCCAACCAACTTTATTAAACCTTTTATCTGAAGATCGACACCTGTGTGAGAATTGCACTATTTACAAAGTTAAGCGTCGACAGGAATTTCAGCAGTCGGTGTCTTAATATCGCAAAACACCAAACGGACAAAAGAATATTGTCTTTTCCCACCCGGAACGCGACGGCAGACAGTCATCGCATCAGCTGGGTGACGACGGCAGGCTGTGAAACAGGTCTGAGGGGTGCTGAAGTTCTGACAGCTTCAGGAGCTGCAACAACTTCGTTTCAATTCGAAAGTCATTAAAATCATTCCTGAATTCTACAGCTCGGAAGAAAAGGTATTTAATTTCTTTTTCTCCAAGTAATTTGCATGTCAAATCTCTCCCTCTCTCACACACGCTCTCTCCTGCCGGTGATGTCTCTCTCAGCAGCTGTCTAGTCATGAATCACCCTGTCATCTGACGCATATTTTTAACACTTCTGGACGTGCTCTAAAAGCAAATGCTGTTAAGCAAACAACTTGCTGGCTTTTTTGGTTTTTTTCCCCATACACTCTCTTCACTTCCTAAAACCTTTCATAATCGTGATTTTAAAAGCTGGGTCACAGGGGAGTCAGGTAGTGGAAAATACAACCTTTTGTATTTGTGAGAGTATCATGATGTTACATCGAGTCCTCATGTAATGCAGATCTTCTGGCTGACTTGCAGAAGACTTGAGGTTGCCTGAAGCTTGAGAATTTCACTTCATTAAGATTCATACGAATGTTGCCTTTGGTTTCACTCATTGTAGTCTGCGCCCTCTCAAGCTCAAACTTCAATCTGAGTTTAGGAACTGAGCATTCAAAAAGAAAATACCTGTCAAAGCCTTGTTCAGCTGCTGTTACAGTAAAATAGATTAGATTATGCCACGTGTGCTTCAGAGTAGTTATTCTGCAGCCTGAAATGGAGAACATAATCATGCAGCCTGATAAATTATTTGTCTTGTAATCATGAGTTTCAGAGCTACCAAAACCAGGACACGGGCCAAAAAGTTTTTGATCTTAAAAGCTTTTCTGTTCTTCTCATCCATTCTTTGGCAGAAGGATGCCCGCTGGGGCCTTAGGGCACCAAGGATATTTGCTAGGTGCCTGCAAGGCCTTTGGCATCATCTGGGAACAAGTCGAATAGGAAGCCAAGTGTATTTTGTTCTCCCACTGGCTAGTAAGTGACCCTTCTGGTCATCTGAATATTTGTGAGGAGTACAAGTTGTTGAGCTTTGGATCCAAATTATTTCATTGGCACATGGGGAAAACAGGAATCCTGGTTGTGCCCAGCTGGAAAGAACTTCCTCTTTCCAAGTAAAATGTGGCTTTTAAATACCTAGGACCAAGTTAATTTTGATTTTTCCAAAGCCTGGAAGTGATAACCCTAAAGGATGCTTTTGACCGGAGTCCTAACACAAGTGTTACACAGACGGTATTTATGAGCCATGTACTTCCACTCTGTGTTTGCGTCTGGAGCTTCTGTTTTCCTTTCTTGCTGCGTTGATGTCACATCCCTTTGTATTTTTTCAGCGCTCAGGGGAACCCTAGTGTGACAAAATACTAAATAACGATTGAAGTGTGGGACGCAAAAGGATATTGTGTAATGTATTTCTGATAAGGAGTGCGCTTCTCCGCGGACTGCAGTAGGGGTGAGCATCTCCAGCGCTCTGACTCGAGATTAACTAGGTGATCTTGAGGGTCCCTTCCAACCCAAACCGTTCCGTGACTGTCCTGCGTGTATCGTTTGGTCCTTGTTGGTAACCATCAGTCACCACTTGGGAAAGTTTCGTTTTAGCCTAGGAAGCTTTGTCAAACACCATTAATATGGCCACTATTCCGCATCGAATGATGAGATTTGTCCTATTTGCTGTTCTCAGAAATTCTTCCCTCTGAGGATGCGATTAGGTAAAGCCATTAAGAGGCGTTAGCCCCGGGTATCGCACGAGGAGCCCGACGTGCCGTAAGCGCCTAGAAGTCGGGAGACAAAAAGCATTTAAAAACCTTCGCTGCCGTTATCTGTAGGTCAGACTCGGCTGCTTTCGGACTACCCACACGACTCTCGAACGCGGGGTTTGTGCCAAGCAGCCGGTTCCTTTCTCGATGCCGAGGAGTCAAGCTCGGCCGGGTGCCGGTGGCCCGGGCGGCGCAGAGCCGCTCGCCCGCCGGGGGGCAGTGGAAGCCCGCGTTACGGCGGGGATGGCGCGGCGCTCGGGCTCGGTCCGTCCCCACTAACCCTCCTGCAGAGCTAACGCCTCGGCTGCTGCATCCCCGAGGGTCCAAAAGCGCTGCGCAGCTGTGTGTGTGCAGACTGAGAGGGCAGGGACCGGGGGAACCACCGACAGCACCACCAGCGAGTTGTCGGCCGTGTTCAGGATAATGGAAGTGCGAGTGTTTGGAAATTCCTCCCCAGAATGGGAGAAAAATAGGTAAAAAAAACCCAAGAAAAAAGGAATCTGAAAGCGGCACCTTTAAGAGGTTCCTCTTTAAAAAAATGTACAAAACCTAAAATCTAATAGTAAAGGGAAAAGTATGGATTTTGGTCCTTACATGCGGTTTCCACGGATGTGTTGGTATGGAGTTGCAACGTTTGGCTTTGTGATTTTGGCTGTACAAGTTACTAACAGATGCACACCAAACACTACCGTCGGTTTCAGACCTACTTACAGGTCTGGCAGCTCGATAAAGCGTTGTGAGTCGAACGGAATGACTTTGCCAGTACTTCACCTTTACAACCCATTTCCCTGCGTTCCCACTTGCGGTGAGGGCTGTTATCGCTGGAACTGGTATTGCCATGCTGTTACTACCTGCGTCCCTGCCAGGAAAACAACAGATTGTCTAAACTGAAACAGGCTGTGCACCTCCCTCTTGCTCCAACAGGGATTTTACGGCTGACGCATTTTCAGGTCCGTTCAGCGGTGTTTTTCCAAGTGAATGTTAACAGTAAATGTGTTTATTTATGTGTTAGTTACTCTTGGAAAGCATATTGCTTTCTGTGTTTCCTCAGCGCACGGCAGCTGATGATAACCGCAAACACTGCGCTGGTTTGTCCTGTTTCAAGTATTCAGCTCTACCAGAGTTGCCAGTTGGTTAACTAACAGGCAGTTTTGTAACTGGGATCTGTTAACACACTATTGCCCAAAAACATTCTAAAACAATGTGAGGTGATTATTATGTAGAAAACAATTACTTTCCAAATGTTTATAATATTTTGGTACTAGCAGCGTCTTGGTTACTGGGTTTGCTGTAAGTAATCGGAGTTATGTACATTGGACATGGATGTTAAGGATATTCAGGCTCTTTGTTAGATTTGTAAAAACACTCAATGTCTCAAAAAGTCACCCTCCTGTACCTACCTATATGCAGGTACCCCTAAACCTTTAAAAGCTGGCCTTCAGTTTCCAGCAGAGCTGGGCAGTGGTGTTCTTCAGAGTTCATGTGTAACATGTATGTTGGGTTGGTTAGCCTGCTGATGGAACACATGAACCATATTGCTATCCATTTGTAGTCACTATCATTATTTATGCTTGACATAAGTGTAATTTTTCCCAAATGGGAAGAAGAATAAGCTTGACCAGGGTGAGATGTCCTTGTACAAATGGAACAGCCATTGCACTATGGTGTTCTGTGATGATGGCCTCCTTCAGGAGAAGTGATAGATACTTCCTTGCCTTCGCCGAATATTTCCTTATGCAGCACTCCTTTTTGACTTTCTAGTAGTCAACATCTGTGTGTGATACCTGGAGATAGATGAGAACAGGAACAGACTACTGGGAAACAACAAAAATATCCAGCTGCTCCTGTGTCCGCTCAGCTGTTGGTTTGTCATCTTAAAACCATCTGCAAATTCCCATTTTGTTATGAGCCAGCTGGATTGAGTTCAGCTGAGCAAAATGCAGTTAGGCACTTTGGAAGGTACTAAAATATACCACTTTGGACTTCTTTGCAGGCATTATAACCTGGAGATGCTCACTAGTTTACCACTGTGAATTAGCCTGGCCATCCCAACACTCTTGATTGTCCTTGCTCAAAGCCTCAGGCTTGATTTGCTTTTCTTTTGGAATTCAGCCTTGTCTGTAACGGGAAATGGAGCAGGGAATTGTTAGTTCATCTTTGCCCAGTGCTTTGAAGATGTGAAGTATTTTTGGAAGCTGCTTGGTACAGTTGCTCATATTCTCCTCAGGTGAAGGATTCTAACACTTGCTCTCCACAGCCTGCCCTTAGCCTAGCATTCAAGGAGCTCTCGGTCCCCTTCTGTTCCCACGAGGCTACTGGGTGTCTTTACTGCCAGTTCTGATTGAAGACACTGATTCAAAAACCCGACCTATGGAGAGTCCTGCATGTGTTTGGCAGATTTCCTTAGCTGTTGTACTTCAGCGCCCAGTGAGAACCCCATCGTTCTGGAATAGTTCCTCACTTGTCATTTTTATTTTCTCTTTTCCACTGCATTTTCATTTTGAGTCATTCTTTTTCAAATGTTCACCATATTTAGAGATTTCATTGATTTAAAACTCCTAAGTACCGTGTTTAGGTAAGTTAGCATTCAGGGTACTTAATGCTCTCAGTTACAGTTTCCTAAAGTAACGTAAAATAAGTAATTCGAATACAGCGGTGACAGTGCTGCATATTTTACAGAATACAAACAGGTTTTTTAAGTTCTTAGATCTCTTGCTGTGAAGTAGCAGTAATCCTGTGCTAGTCAACATCTGTGCTGTCTGGATGTAGCTGGTCTTCGTCTTCATTTTTTCAGCTAGCAGAGAAGGAATTACTCCTGTGGCAACCAGATCCTTCAGGGTTAACACTATTTCTTTGAAGTTACTAGTGATAATGCTCCCTACATCTTTTTGTCATAGTTTTTCAAAGTATCTTCTCTTGCATGGATTGTCAGTTTAAAGGAATGCAAAGTGGGTTACCAGGATAGGAAAAACTCTGCTGTTTTGAACCCGTGATAAAGCTCTAATCTTACAAATGAGTGTGGTATGCAGTGCACGTAAGCTCTGAATGAGGTTTTGCTCTTACAGTTCTTAACAACAGGCAAGACTTGCACATGTAAAACCCTTTCCATCCAGGATATAAAACTACTAACATTATATGTTAATAGCCATACATTTTTAAGTCAAGGGTATCCTTCTGATATTAGTTAATTGGTTACACAGTTTTACTTCATTCACTGAAGTACCCTATTTACTTCATTTCCTTGCTCTGCCCACCCTGAACAATACAGGCACAGTACCTTGCTGTTTAGTCACCTGTCTGCAGTTCTGTTTTTCAGTGCACTGTATTTAAGGCTTTATCAAAAATAAGTTTACTCACAGTGAAGACTTGCTGCGGACTAGGCACCTAATTCTAACAATTCATTACTTGCTGAAAGGCGCAATTCATGCTTTCAGTGAAGGTAGCCGGCTGATTCATGACTGCCTTTGCAGGCGCACTCTTATTTTTCTTCATCATTTCAGTTGTTAGTCATCTGAAGTGCGTAAATGTTTTGTACATCCCCCTCTCTTTGTCTCTAGACATTTAGGTATCTTTGTAAATAAGAAGCATGTTTAGGAGCCACAAAACAAGATGCATGAAAACTGCCATAGCCAATAAATGAAATCCCAACAGATTTAGGCTCCTCTGTTTTGGAAAGTGTTTCCCATTATGCTGCATCCCTTTCCATTCATTTCAGCATTTCTTTTCATCATATATTTAAATATTGAACAACCTTTTAAAGTGCTGACCTAAATTACCAAAAGTGATCATTAATTTCCCATGCCTCAGATTTTAAGTGCGCAAATTAAGAGTGGATCCTGACTAGCTGGCTCCCTTCCCTTTGCTTTCTTGGAGCCTTTCCGTTTCCCTCCTAAAGACTGAGATACCCCAAAATCACTTGGTGCAATTTGCAATTTCAGTCACTGGATACTGAAGCGCAAGTGAAATGTTCTTAGGATTCTATCCCAAGTACAAATTGAATGAAAAAGCATCGATGCAAAGGTACAGAGGTTTGAATTTGCATGTACATTAGAAAATGCCTGATCGTTTGTTGGTTTGGTTTTTCCCCCTGGACAAGTTCTATTTGCAAACTGAAATACAGCAAGATCAATGCCATGTGCAAAAATGTAAATGGCAGCTTTTGAAAAACTGCCCCATTAACCTGATGAGTTTCTAATTACAGTAAGATATAAAAGCTTTTTTTTCTCCGTGCTATGTAGGATTTTGTCCTAACAGGTTTTTTTAAAGCTACCCTGCTGTTAAAATAATTTAACAGCAGTGTTTGAGTATAATTTGTCCTATATTTCTTTCGCTTTCTCCGAGGAGTTACATAACTTTTTCATTTCTAATGAGTTTTCCTAAATATAAATTGTGATGTTATATTACGCACCTCCTTTGGCTACAAACCAATTAATTTGAAGTGGTTCAAGGCCAAAGAGAAGTCTAGGATCGCATCCTAGCGTTCCCGGTGAAAGGATTGTTTATGCACTTTTTGTTTGACATGAGTGGTTCAGTGGTTAAGTCAATCTTCTGTTGAAATAGATCTTATCCTTTAAATTCATGTAATACTCTGAATTTAAAGAGGATGGCTTGAGGATCTGCATGACCTTGTGTTACTTAGATCCTGTTTAAAGTCCATTTGTGTAATAGCCAAAACATTAGTGCACTTTCCCAAACCAGATAACTTTAGCCATTTAAATGACTGTTTAAATCATAAGCAGGATTAACCTGGGAAGAGATCAGTAAAAGGTCAACCTCACTCTACCCCTAAAGCAGTGCTTCCTCACCTTTAAGTATATCCCATCACTGCTGTCTCCCCAAAACCCTCTGCCAGAGCTCTGCCGCCTCATCGTCAGGACTGTCAGGACCTTTCTGTCCTGGCTCAGCGAAGTGGAGGGTCTGGTAGCTGGGAAGGGCAAGAGGCCTGGAGAACAACACGTCTGTCAGCACTGCCTTTCCTTTTCTCCCCCAGTCCCAGACCACTCCCCTCCCCTCCTGAATTTTGGCACCTTCTCTGCACTAAGAGATGACTGCAGGTCTAGAGGGTGTGAGGAGGTGTGGCACAATTGCTTCCTCCTGCATCTGCAAGCTCAGAATACTGACCCTCAGAGCAATCCTTCTGGCTTGCATGGGGCTGTCTTTTATGGGGGTCTATCACCCATGTTTGCTTCACCGCCTGAGAAATGCTGCTCTTGAGAATCTGAGTGTGTAGAACATCCTCTGCCTCAGTGTCATTCCAATGTGTGGACTATTTTCCTTCTGAAAAATCTTACTTGGAAGTCTACATAACGAATTCAGGGTGGTGAGCATTAGGAAGCCAGTCTTGGAGAAGTGTTTGATGTTTTAAAGAATTTCACAGCTTCCCAATGACCATTTCTCAATTTTTCCCAGCCAAAGAAGGATTCAATCTCCTCCTTTTCAGTGATTCTGGAAATAACAGACATGCATTCCTCAGTATCAATACCTTTATTTCCACTTGGCAGATCTACAAATCTGACAGTAACTGGCAGTAATTTTAAATCACCTTTTCTCCATATTCCTGTTTTCTCTTGTCAACAACATATTGCTTTTCTTCATGTACAGGTTCACTATCCATTTATCAATTATCCATTTCAGTATGAATGGAAGAATTCTAGCGTTGTTGTCTTGTAAACCTATCACATATACAAATTGGAGAATAAAATCCTAAAGAAGTTCAGTTTTAGCTTCATTGCTGTCCCCCTGTGGACTTACTGGGCAGAGAGAGAGACAGAAGGGGCTGTATGAACCTTACCATGATCTGGTGAGGTTGTGTGGTGTGTTAGTAGCCACGCAGCTAGCTCTACTGGTCTGACTGTGCCGTGCATTTCTTCCATCTCCTTTGGTACATCGCTTAACCTGCATTGCCCTATTGCTGACTAGGAGTTTAAAATCATAGAATCGTAGAGTGGTTTAGGTTGGGACCTTAAAGATCACCTAGTTCCAACCCCCTGCCACGGGCAGGGACACCCTCCACTGGACCAGGTTGCTCCAAGCCTCATCCAGCCTGGCCTTGGACACTTCCAGGGATGGGGCACCCACAGCTTCTCTGGGCAACCTTCCCAGTAGCTCACCACCCTCTTCGTGAAGAACTTCTTCCTGATATCCTGATACTAATATAGTTTTAAAGATTATTGGCTTGTTAAAACAGACTAGTGGTTCGTGAGCATTTATATGAGAATGCTTCCTTTGGCATTTGTAAGTAACCTCAGACACGGAAGGGATGGACCACGTGATGCTTTAGGGGAAAGACACTGCTGGGACACCCGGCGAACAACAGCAGGTAGTGCTTCTTTCCTTCAGCAGAGTTTGTCCCTTTCCGTGAGTGCTTATGTGGCACAAGCAATTGCTGCATTGCACTGCATCAGCACTGTTCCTAATCCTGATTTGGAAACGTCAACTGTTAACTTGACAAAGCGTGACACATGGTATGTTGAAGTGTTTTCAGCTGCACTAACACCACAAATTGTAACGGCTCCAGAAGAGCCATCTCAGTTGATTGTGTCAATGAACTACAACCCAGAAGGAAAAAGACATGCGGCCAACCTGAAAAAAGCATCATCAAATGACAAATAATAGGTTAATGGTCACAGTTTTGGTTCCTAATTTTTAGAAAAAGTATTTTGCGGGGAAAAAAAAGCGCCCTGAGATTTCTGGAGCTGTTGGCTGTGATGATCCTAAATTCCAGCCCTATGGCACTTGCCAGTTCACAGCATTTCCGTATGTAGAGAGCATGTGACTTTATTCCTCATACTTCTGCTACGAAATGAGGGCTTGGCATGTGTTCCCAGTTTAGGTCAAAACGCAGGCTGTCCCGTGCAATTGGTCTTTCTCCAGCTCTTGTGAGACACAGGCCTGCTGCTGTTTAAGGAAGACTTCTGTATCATTTCCCGGACCAAGTGCCAGCGGCACAAGCTTAGCATTACTTCCTATTTTTTTCCTCCATTAGATAGTTCATTAGGAAGAACTACATCTGCTTGATGGTACTGCAAATCTTCTGTTTTCATAGAGGCTGATGGTACACACAGTGAATTCTAACCTCAGTGAGACCATTAAGGTTTCAGAGTAAGTAAATCAGGGGACAATCTGACTTAATGAGACTAGCCGCTAGGTCATCGGTTCTGCGCGTTGGCTGCTCTTTCTGTTGCCTACCTACCAGTCAAAACCCAGGAGGAGCTATCGTGTTTCCTCAGAGATCGCTAACGTTAGGTAAAGGTTGCTGGCGGTGACACTGAAGTGCCTCAGCAAGGGCGTGTGTTATTTGTTAAGCACCTGGAGCTTGCCGAGTTACTCTGTAGAGGGTACCGCGCAGGACAGCCCTTTCCCAAAATTTACAACCCCCTGAATAACCATAGCAAAATGACCTACGGCAGGAGCCCTGCAGGCAAGAGGTGTGCTAGTTTACACGACACATCTCTTTCCAAATATTCTTTACGTTAATGTATATCGGTTTGCATCCTTAAAGAAGCAACTTCTGGCTAGGAAGCATGCCAGTTTTCTTAGCAAGTTACCTCCTTCCTTCTTCTAAAACCATCAGTAGCAAACTATAGTTCGTTATGTGATGATCAGAAACGAAATCCTCTCAGCGGGTCGTTTCACATACCTGGCAAATAAAGACACTTACTAGCCAGAGATATTTGTGTGTATGAGATGTCCATGCACACACAAACACCTTTTTTCTGTTACATCATAGCGTACGGGGTGAAACGCACTTCAAATGAATAATGGTGAGCCAAATATTTGTCGTAGTACGGAGCGGCAACAGTGTACTGTCCGGTTGCTGAACAAAATGCTATTTAAGGGTTTTTCTGTAGAACTAGAGAACTAGGCAGGACTTGCCTGTCGTATACTGTCAAACGTACTTCTGACCGTCACTTGGACGTTCAGTGTCATTTGGATTCTGAATGACTTTGGCTTCACACACTTATGAATGGATTACGCTCATCCATCCGTGGGTTATTCATCTGTTCTGTTCAAGAACATTTGCGTGTAAGACAAAGGTATTAGCAAAATTAAACAGTTACAGTGCTGCCTGGTTTTTGAGAAACCCCTTCATTTCCACTTACAGGTGCTATTTTCTGTATGAAATAATGTATTTTTTCTACTTAACACATCCAGTGTGATTTATGAAATGTTACTCGAGTAAGACAAGCTTATTTTACACTTTATTTACTCAGAACAGAACACTGATGGAGAAATAAATGAGATACAGACAAGATGATCCAGTCAGAGACATGACTTGCTTTATGCCACAGCCAGGAAGGAAATCTGGGTCTCCTGCATTACAGACCATTGACCTTGGAAAAAGAGAGGTGGAATACATTTTGCACTGGACAACTGGAACAAATCACATGGGAAATCAGTATGTGCTGAGAGCTAATGACTGAATGCCAGCCGTATCTGCCAGACACGGGCGTCAAGATGCTCTGACCATGTCAAGGCATCGGGAGGTACAAAACGCTGCTGCCCTTACAATGCTCAGAAGCAAATTCACTGTTTCAGAGGCCCCCTCCTCTCTGTTCGGTATGATCTTCAACAACAACAAAACCAGAACTGCTTGCTCAGTAACTGAGAGACACAACAATCAATTTCTAGCTTGAAAACGTTTTGTGCTGGTTTGGGAGTATTGTGTTCTATATTTGAAGTAAGCTATTACATTGAGATGTTTTAAAAGTATTAGCCCACTGATCACTCTCCTCTCCCAGTATGTTTATTTGGCTGCTGCAAAGGTAGTTAGCCATCCAGCAGTTTAACTAATTAAGTTGTACTTCCCAGAACTGTGCTGACGACAATAACGTTATCAACTATGTTTATGACAAAAAAAAAAAAACAAAGCCAGAGAAGAAAATTCATTGTTCTCTGCTATCTGAAAAAGGGGGAAAAAAATTAATTGCCAAAGAGAGAAAGGAAAAGAGATGACAGGAAACAGAGAATCTTTAAGAGACCAACAACAAAAACTCGTATCATTTTAAACTGTGAGACTGTGATTTATTTTTATAGTAATAGGATGTTAAACAGTCTTGGGTACATTTTTTGTTTTCATTAACACTGCACCAGATTTGCTGAGGTTCTCCTGTGTGAAGTGACCGAAGTCACGACTCCAGTGAGGTCAACAGGACTGTCTCCAGTGACTGTAACTGTACTGAGGTTTCATTTGCACACTTAACACCTATTGAAGAGCTTGCACAAGAGCCAAAAAAGGATGTAGATGGCTAATGTGATTTTCAGACAAAATAATATTTGTAGATTAATAACAATACAAAAATAACAGGGTTTTTTGAGATTTGGGGGCGGGGGGGAAATCCATAACCCCTTAGTTTAGTTATGCTTTGCACAGAAAAGCCTAAATTCCCATTAAAGACGTGGAATTCTGCCTTGTAGCTGGAAGGGCTCACTGCTGAAATATCTCTGGTATTCTCTGTTTCCACACGTCACAACCATGGCCATTTCAGAATCAGCCGAAATTCAGCCGCCGATGAGCAGTGTCTGGTTCTTTTAAAGGCAAAGCGGGAAAGCCGTGTCTGTACCATCAGTTCCTAGGGTAGGAGAAGCTGTCATCAGCATGGGTTGACTTTCATCTGCAGGTCACCTTTACCTCTGCCATGTAAAATATTTGGGTTCATTTATTTGTTAAAATACACAGACTGACAGCCGTATCCCAAGCATAAGCCAACCCTTAGTCCCCGTCCCGTGTGGTATCAAGAAAAATTGTGTCCGAATGGTCAAATAAACCAAGAGTGATGCTCCGAGAGCAAGAAAACGTGAGACAAGGATTGCGGTCGCTCCCAACTTCCTGGCTACAGCCTAATTTTGAGCGCTTCGCAGTATTTTCCCTGTAACGTGTGCCTGCTCAAACCACAGAAGGGACAAGAGGGGCTGCCCAAGGTACCACCTGCGGGAAGCGGCTGGTGGGTTCTGAAGCCCAGAGCCGGCTCTCGGCTGAGGACCCCCCTCTCCTCTCCTCTCCTCTCCTCCCAGGGCTGCAGCCAAGCCACTTGTTGCATCGCCCACGGCGGTTTTCCCTCCCCACGCCGGGAAGCAGCGCACCTGCCAGGCGAACACGCTGCTTGCCTTGGGTTACGGGAGAGCCGGCAGCGAGTGCGAATCACTTTTTACTGTAAGACAAGCGAGGCTGTAAGATGTCCTCTCCCGCTCGGGCTGCAAGGCTCTGCAGTACGCGTTTACCTACATGCGACGCGAGCGCCGGTTCCGACATCCCCCCCGGCCCCAGCCCCTTTCAGAGCTCCTCGCCGCCCTGACCAGCACGACCGTTCCCTTCCCTGCAGGAACGCCCGGCGGGGGCGAAGCCACCCGAGCTGTGCTCACCCCCAACCACGGCGGAACCACCACCGCCGCCGCCCCCCGAGCCGCTCCGTGCGGCGCTGCCAGGGGAGGGGCGCGGAGGGCGGCGCGGCCCGTCCCCCCGCTGCCTCCTCCTCCTCCACCTGCTGCCGCTGCGCCAGTAACCGGCTGGGGGGAGCCGCCCGCCTCATCCCCGCGGGGCCCCTTTGTGCTGCCGCTTCCAGAGCTGCCCTCAGCCAGGCGGGCGGCTGCGTCACCGCCCAGAGCCACCCCGCGGAGGGAGAGCCGCCGCCTCGCCCCCCGCTCCGCCATTGCTGCGCGGGCCGCGGCGGAACGACGCCTCGCCGCCCGCCGAGGAAGGGCCGGGAGCCGCGGCGGTGAGTGGCGACGGCCCGCTGCCTCACGCCTCGGCCGCCACCCCCGAGGAAGGGCCGGGAGCCGCGGCGGTGAGCTGGGGTGGGGGGGCCGTCGCCCCGGTCCCTGTGAGGGGAGACCGGGCAGCGCCATGGCGGGGCGCGGCGGGAGAAGGGCGCGGGGTGCCCTGCGGGCTGTGGGGCTGGGGCCGGGGCCGGCCCCGGAGCCCTCCCGGTCCCGCGGGCTGAGTGAGGGGCGATGCCGCCCCCGGGGCCGGGCTGGAATTCGCCGTTCGGATCAGGCGACCGGGTCGGGGGTTTTGGGGAACCTTTTGGGGTTTGAGCGGGGCTTTTTTCTCCTCAGCTGTGGCAATGAAGCCGCCGCCCGTCGTTCTCGCAGCCCCACACGCCAAAATGTAACCGAGTTACAGTGTAATTTGGGGTTTTTTCCCCCTAAGATACATATTTCGGGTTCCCTGGGGAAAGGTCTGGTGCATCCCGAGTTTCTGACGTTTTGCGTTTCTGTGCCCGTGTGTGCCAGCAGAATATCCCTCTATCCTGGAAGAATGGTGAAACTGGGGAATAATTTCAGCGAGAAGAGCACAAAGCAGCCCCTTCTGGAGGATGGATTTGACACCATCCCCCTGATCACACCCCTGGATGTCAATCAGCTGCAGTTCCCACCTCCCGATAAGGTACAGTAGGCTTTAGTTTCCACCCTGGAGAATCACACCCAAATCTCAGGCAAACAACAAAAGAATAGGTTACGTGTAACGAGCAGCTCAGAAATGTCAAGAATTACGGGGTGTTTTAAAGCATGCTGGTTCCCTCTGGGGGGAAAAATAACCCCGAACCCTAACCCTTCAGCTAATGGAAATCCGGTAGTAGTGATTTGCATTAAAAAGCAGTGGGAAATGGTAGCAGTAAGGATGTATAGATTTCACTGCTGCTGAATGGAATACATGAACACCCGAACGCAAGCTTCTCTGTGCCCTTCCTGTTCCATGTCTTTTGTATGTGGAAGGTACTGTGCGTTCTCTGTGAACGATGCGCATTTTCTCTGTCCAGAAAAAGCCCCCCTAATGGGGGAATAAAGCACTGCTTCATGTCTCCGCAAGATGTACACGGGCAGAGTGGCCACAGAGAGAAAGAACTTCCACATGCCTTCAGTGCTTCAGTAGGAAATCAGTGCTCGCCCTAGATGAGAACAGGCCACTGAGTTCTCTCCTTGGCAACTGGTTTGGTTCAAAACCCTCCAGGTGGGTGATTCAGGCCCTTCGTAGCTGGAAGGGAGGGGTCCAGCGTGCTGCCCACAGGTTGGAAGTGTGCGTCCTGCATTCCACGTTATGTGCTTGATTACTAAGGGTTTCATGCTAAGGATCTAGGAATGTGATAGCCTGCAAATACGTTTACTCTCCTCGCAATAAAGAATTCAGTGTTACTACAGGTAAGGCATACAGTGGTAGGACGCTTTTTCAGATGTTTCGGTAACCTGTTTTGGTAGGATACTTCCTTGCACGTTTCTCGTGTGTGCATCTGACAAAAAAAGCTTTGCGGTTTTTGAAAAATAGAAAACTGGGAAGTGGTCAGTAATATCATCATGCTGGTTTTTATTTTCAGCGTTGTGTCCTCCACTAGCTCAGTTCTACTTCTAGATGAACTGATAGCTGTGGATTCAGCACAGCTCAAAAAAAAAAAAATCACATAATCTTGTCTTGGGGTGGGGAATTTTAGCTTGAGAAATTTGCCTCAGTGGGGTGTTGCTTGTAGGCGATACAAGCGAATTTTTGGCCTCCATTTTAACTGCTATCAACATCATTCTGTGTTGTGTGTGGTGACCAGTTGGGAGGCATAAGTGCAATAAGCCGTAACAGCTGTTAGAGAGCCTGAGGGTCCGTTTTCTGCCCTCGGTTACGTGGGTGTAAATCTTGTAACCGAGGACAAAACTGCACCCTCAGGCTTTGAAACAAGTGGAGTCTTACTGTGTCTGATGACGCCTGCCAGCTGGTGACTGGATATAACCGATTACCAAGGACCAGTGTCCAAAAGGAATTGGTTCTGTTACTGCACCGCTAAGCAGAAGTCTGAGCTAGGGACCTCTATGGTAAGAGGTTTAACCTGAGTCCAGCCTCTATCGTGAACCTGGGAGGTTCTGTGCCAGCCTGATTGCCCCTACTAGGATGGGGTGGAACTCCTCCTGCCTTCACCGTGTTTTCCTTGAATGAAAGCAAACGAACAACCAGGCTAGAAGCTTCAATCAAGGAGCGTTTGATTGGCTCTTCTACTCTTTCCACTGTCTATTTGCCTATTAGCTTTGCTTTCCTTTCCTTTTGCAAACACAGAGGGGAGAAGTAAAAACAGGTATTTATTGGCCCTACTGGTTTCCTTCTGTACCTGGTTAGTCATTGCAGTACGTCTTCACTGATTGCTACAGACTCTGAGGCAGTAGTAGAGAAACCCATGTGAAAAGAAGAAACAGGATGAAGTGAAGATTGACACACAGATCAGATGCTGAAGTGCGAAGACACTTGTGTATAATGAACAGGAGTTACATACTTCATGTATCTACGCTTGTTATTCACTTAGAAGGCTCCAGCATGGCAGTGAAGCGTAACTTCTTGAACAGTAGTGACTGCGGCGCTAAGAATTTGATGATTTTGACAGCTTCTAAATTAAAGGGATGAACTGATTTGAATTCCTATTTAGGTACGTTAAACAAAAGAAGACATTACATAACCAAGCAGATAGAACTGTACGTTCAGTGTCAGCTGAATGTGATTGGAGTTGCCTGAGATTATGCAACTTAAAGGGGGAGGAAGGGAAGTAAAATGTTAGAACACATTCCCAAAAATCTTCAGATGGTTTAATTCCATGATGCTGTTGAGCAATTGTAAAGTTACATAGTCATAATTGTTATCTTACTTTTACGGCATTATACGCATTTATGCGGGACATAGGTGGTTTTTAAACCTATTTTAGCTCTAATTAGTATCTGATAAGCTTTGTGATACTGAATCTAGGTACAGTTAACATTTCAGGAGACTGAGGCGAGGGGAGCCCACATCTTTAATTTCAGTACCCAGCTACCTGTGAGTTAAGATTAAGATTCACAATCTTAATTTCAGAATAATGTAGTTGCTGTGGATACCACAGGCTGCTCTAAAGATAAACCCAGTTCAAAAAATCTAAAAGGGTTTGGATATTTATTCTTTGGAACAACAGGGAAAGTTGAGCTGTCATGCTAGCACTGTCAGTATGATAAACTGCACCCCGTCTTGAGAATGATACTTTGAAAAAAGGTCCTAAAAAATGTAGAAGACAAAAATGAGGCAAATAGGTTAGGTATGTGAAAATTTTGTACAATCAGAATGCCTAGGAGAGCACTAGAGAGGTGACTGACATGATGAGTATTTTAGGAATACAGGTAAGGCGCAAAATTGTGTAGCTTGAGGCAGTAGCTGATAGCAAGAAATAAACCGAAGTCAAAGAGCCTTGGGTGTTTCGAGAAATGTCATTAACACAAGGGTTTGCACGCATCTTGCTGCTGGCAGCTGATAAGTCAAAAGTCAGATGCTAAGAGTGCCAAGAGCTATGGTCAGGCACATAGGGAATAGCAACTAGATGGGTCATTTCACTTCTTTTAAACTCAAAATCCAGCCGTCACAGAACCTGACTACTGGCAGCAGCAGCATCCACTAGAGTTCTGTGGGTGCTGTCCAGTAATTGTCTCATCCTATTGGTCTCCAGTTTGCAATCCCATGGGATCCCAGGAGAATGGGATCTCCTGAAGCAGATGGAGGTGGCTGTTCTCAGGCTCTGCAAAGTGGGAAGCTTCATGATTTGGATTTGAACTAAGCAGATGCTTGCCTGGTATAGCAGCGCAGGACCGCCACAGCTGAAAAAATTGAACGTTTGTGAAATTGTTGCAAAACAAGTCTTCCTGTAGGTCCATCAAAACCACCTTGAGAGGTAATTTTGTTGATGATTGCTATGACAGGAAAAGTAAGTAACAGCTTACAGCTTCCGAAGAAGAATGACACAAAGTGGGGTTAAAAAAACCATAGCGCTAGATGTGCTTATGAGCAGGTAAAAGAAGGGTTAGTGAATAAATAAGATTCCTGTGGCTCGTTTCAGCTGACAGCTTTTTGATTATTTTTTTTTTTTTAAAGGTTGTGGTCAAAACGAAAACAGAATATGAACCTGATCGCAAGAAGGGAAAATTCCGTACTCCTAAAATAGCTGAATTCACAATCAGCATCACTGAAGGTGTTTCAGAAAGATTTAAGGTAAGCAGTGCTATCTGAAGATGTTAATGACTCAGTTGTGCTCACAGAAGTGCTCAAAATAATTGCTGATCATAGTCAAAGGTGGCTGTAACTAACAGAGCGGCTGTTGGGGCTACAGCTGGACATGAGAAAAATAAAGTCAGTGTTATAATAGTTCAGTATTTAGCAGTTAGAGGCAAAAGCAAATCTCAGTGCTGTTGCTCGTAGTCCGTCTCCGGCAGAAGAATTCAGAAGGCTCTTCTGTCAGCGGGTAGGTTTCAGGCCATGCTGGCCAGGTTGTATGTGGGCTGCACGCAGGTACCTCTCACGGCATGGATGAAGCTCCTGTTTAGTGTTGAAGTACAGGAACCACAGGAGTATTTGTTTTCATTTTGGGTTATTATTCACTGTGGCCAAACCATTCTCTTAAAAGCACTGTCATAGTGCATTATGTATTTTTTTACAGTTAAATGTATGGCTTGGCAGCTGAGGGATGTATACCAGAGCTCTTTGCTATCAGCTTTCCAGCTCCAGTTGTATCTTACAGCTTGGTGACGATGGCAGTTCAGCGAGAATCTGACTCAGCTTTACTCTTCAGTGTCCACACCCCTATTACTCCCTTCAGTAGCCCTAGGGGAAAGCTGAGAGCTTGGCTGATGCAAGGGCTGAATTACCTTTCCCTCTCCTCACTGGAGGATAGGTTTTCTTGCTGTGTGTCGGGAAAGTTGGCACTTCACCTGGTGCTTTCCTACCTGTTCCCTTAACGAAGGAAGGCTGCAGCTTTGCTGTTAATTTGGCATCTTACCCAAGGGCGCCAAAGCATTTTTAAACAGGAGGTGACCATGCTGTTGAGTGCACGATACATTTGGAAAGCCTAACGTTTAGTGTGAGGGAAAAATACAGACTTCCAGTAAAGATGTGGATTCCCTTTGTTTTGCATGCTTCCAACCATTGTCTGCATGACGGGAGTTTTGGGGCACACCCAGAGATTCTGGTTCTGTGATCTGAAGGATGAAGCCCAGGAGCTGTGCCTGAGCAGCGGTTCTGAAAGCTGCCCAGGCCCCAGCCCGCCTCCGAAGCGTGTATACGGCTCCCTGCGTAGTCAGAGCACGCGAGGCAAAGTGAGCGCTCAGGGAGGGGTTAGATGGATAG